>CM031234.1:269220810-270420810 GCA_018340775.1 Taxus wallichiana var. yunnanensis
AATCCCCATTTTGTGCATCGACTCACATTTGTCAAATTTCCCATCAATCCGGCAATGGAAACAAGCTAAAAACTTGCACACAAACTCCAAATGAAAAACCTATTGTAATGGATTTGTTTTCATCATGAACAGAGACAAAAACTAGACCTACAAATTTTGAGCTCCATTAATGGTTGTCATGGCAGCTCCGTGCTCGAAGCCACTACTAGGTGAAAATTTTAAATTTTATTTCCAAGCATTCTAGTGAGAAAAATTATGTGAAATTTGGAGGATGTGATTGTGACAATGAGCTGATTCAAAAAAATGTTCCATCGCAAACCAAGTAGTGGAAGTCCACTTTCTAAAAATAGTAAGTTTTCCTATACAGACTTGCTATGTTTGGGAAGTCATCATCAAAAGCGGCTATGGCAAAGGCAGTGTGCACTGAAGATCACCAAGAAGCCAAAATGATTGCCCGAGAGCAGAAAATAGTTAAAATGACCACTTACTAAAAATAGTAAGCCCCCTATATGGGTGCTTACTAAAAATAGTAAGTCACCCCAAGAAGTGGCCGAGGTGAAGATAGTGTGCATAGGAGTGAATGAGGAGTTCATCACATCGGGATGGTTACGAAGAGGAAAAAATCACCTCTTACCAAAAATAGTAAGTCTCCCATCTGGGCACTTACTATTAATAGTAAGTTACACTCAAAGGGTAGTTTTGGCACAATGGGACGTATAAGGATAATCATTTAGGGGGACATCATTGTTTGGGATCATCATAGGAATTTCTCACAGGCATTCGAGATCCATCTCAGGAACTCGACAGTGTTTTTCGATGCCCACTTTGTGGCTCGAGTTGTAGGAGTATCTTGTGTAGGGTGGAAGTTATGGTCATTGGTAGAACCATTCAGCAGTGTTTTTAAACACTCATTCCAAAACATCTATGAGCCAATTTGAAGGAGTTTCACACGAGTTTGAATATTCATAGTTTCATCGCATTAGAGCTTTCCATCAATGAGGATCAACGAAATTCATCGAGAATGACACATCTCTCTTCTTCTCTTCTCTCTCTCCTTTTCCCCCAACTTTCTCCCACTTTCCAATATTCTAATTTCACGTTGGGGTTGTACTTTCTCATATGTCTCAATGTTTTAAATGTAATATGTCACCTTTATGTTATAAAAGGGACTTAAAAGTTTCTAGGAAGCTAAAAAGTTTTAAGTTGTGCGAGGGCATATGAAAAGGCATTGGGGGTAGATGATGAGTAACCTCTCATTCTATAAATTGTAAATTCATTCCCATTTCAAAGGGTTGGTGATTGATTTTGTAAACTCAAGAGTGTATTGAGAGAACAAAGGAGATAGCCAAATTATTCCATTCCCTCATTCTCAAATTTCCTCCATTTCCCCACTATGTACAACTTTGGTTTGAGCAATCAATACAAGAAGGAGTTTCTAGCTTTCTTTGACTAAAGGATTTCTTAATACTTTGTGCTCATCAAATTCTATTTGGTCTTATTGCTACTTGTAGAGTTGTTTCCTCTTAATTTAGTGCATGTGATGAAACTTCTAACTAGTGTGTGTAGGAATATGATTTTCTACCTACAACATTAGTTCTCCTACCTCTTTTCTCACTCCCCTTTCCCACTCTTCAAGATGAAGTCTTCCTTAGCAAGAGATTTCTAGATTTTCCACAGGGTCAGTGGAGTGCCCCTGTTGGATCCTCGACCGTAAGGCCATCCCAGAGAAAACTCACTTTCACTCGTGCATGCATATATGACAACTACACCGGTTAAGTAGAGGGACTTAGATTCCCAAAGTGTTGGCAAGAAACCCACAAATTTTTTGCCCGATAAATTTTCTCGCCAACATTTTTTGGCGCCCACCATGGGGCAGATTTAGCAGCATCTGCACCCAAAATATGACCTGCAAGGTCCAAAAAATATTAATGAAATGTTAAAAAAAAAAAAAGAGTTCATGAAAATCCATTGCTGAAAGATACATTGTCAATTCCTACACTGACCTTTCATATTCCACGGTGTCTTTTCATATTCCCACTACAAGAATTTCCAAAAGTTGGCTAAAGGAAGATACACCAAGAGGTGTTCTTGATTCCAATTTCGAGGCTTTGCAAAATCAGCAAGAACGAATTAGAGATAATCCATACTTTTTCTCTCAAGCCTCCTCTCCATCTGGATCTTCAATAAGTTCACCTAGCAATCCTATCCAAACTCTTGTTGATACTCCCCTTCAAATTCTCCCACTTTTCAACCACCATTAAGCATTGAGTTCCTGAAGAAGAAGAATTTGAAGAAAAAATTGTAGAAACAAGAGTTGAAGCGAAGCGAAATAATGGAAATGACAATGGAAGATGAAAGAAAGACCTCAACCCATTGTCCCATGGGGAAGAAATACATGTCCGCTTGCTCTTGAACCCCCTCTTCACGATCTACCAATAGGTTCCCACAAGAACTTTCCAAAGTTCAAAGGCGATGGCACACAAATTCCTGAAGAACACATTGTTGCTTTCATGACATCATGTAGAATCCTTGGTGTTGAACATAAAGATGTTGTTGTGATCCTATTGGTGGAGTCCCTTAAAGAAAAAGCAACATCATGGTTCTACCTCTTGTTTGCCCGATCCATCACTGGTTGGAACGACATCAAGACTTCCTTCGAGGAAAGATTTAAATCAACTGAAGAATGTTAGTACCTCTTGGTGCATTTGGCTCAACTAAAGAAAGGAGAAAGTGAAACTATAAGAGACTTCATGGCTCATTTCAAATGGTTGTTTCATAGGATACCGAAAGAACATTTTCCATCTAAAAACAATATCAAGAGATTATTCATCAATTCTCAATCACCGGAGGTAGGATTTTTCATACAAAGAGTTTAACTAGGAATATTGTAAAAGCACAAAGGATGGCCATCGAAGTTGATGATGATCTCATCCTATCAGGGAAGATAAAGAATCCATCAAAGGGCAAGGCCCAACATCCTAGAGATGAGAGAACCAATCCATTGCTACAAAAATTGGCAAATGAGATGGCATATTTGAAGAGGGAATTCTTTGAATGAGTATCTTCTCAAAGAAACAACACAAATCAATTTGTAGGAATACCCCAAAGGCTTGCCTTGGAGGCCCCACCCATAAATGTAAATTGTAGGGTTCAGGAAAGTGAAGCAAAACTTGAACAAGAAAGTGAAGGTGATGATCTCCTAGAAGTTGATGAACTTGAGAATGATACATAAATCAGATTCTATGAGTATTCTAGAGGTGATGAGGATGAAGAAGAAGATGCACCCAGTTTCTCATGTGCAGTATTCACTCATTCTCAGTCTGAGAAAGGAGCATCTCCCTCCACTACTAAAAGAAAAATAAGACTAAATATCCTCCTATGGCGACTCCACAAAACAAAATAATCAGTCGAGGATCTCCACTCCCACCCTCCATGGAGTCCGCATTGTTGAATCCTGATCTTGTAGCAAGTAAGAAGGCTCCCGCAATTCCAAGTAAGTCTTTCGATGCCTCTTCTAATTCTAAATCTAAATCTGCTCTTGTAAAAACTAGCACTTCAAAAGTTCCTAGTGTGTCATTCAAAATACCCTCCATTCCCAAGCATCAAACCCTACTTCCAAACCTACCCCAACTCCAAAATCAGTCCCTTCATTTCCCTTGTCCACATATGCTCCCTTTGACTTCATAGAATATGCGAACAGAGCCAAGGTGTAGATTACTAAAACTGAATATTTGGACTCACCCTAAACAATTTGAGAGGTTTGTTCAATACATTAGGAGTGGTAGTTTAACACCCAATGTTGTAGCTCCTAGTTCTAAAGGAATACTACCAAACCCATCTACACCTCCCTCACAGTAACATGCTTTCTTTGAGTGCATCCAAGATTGATAAGGTTGAACCTTTCTATGTCTCCCTTCTTGTTGGAGAATATGTATTGAACAACTGCATAATAGATTTTGGTGTCTCTGACAATGTAATTCCTATAAAGGTCGCCAAGACTCTCAAACTCACCATGACTCCATTACTCCTTGGAGTCAAAAGAAGTCCCACTTGTAGGGAAGGTCAAAGATGCATAGGTGGCTCTCACCAAATTTCTAGACAAGAAAGTTTTAGCGATGATTTTGGTAGCAGACATTCCGACTTCATTTGGAATGTTGCTAAGCAGGGGTTTTTGTCAGCAGTTAGGGGGTAAAATTTAGATGAATTGGTCTTCCGCAACCATACCAGTGAAGGGGACATGGAGAAATTACTTCTAGAGAAGAAGATGAGGTACACGGTGTGAAATTCCAGAAGTCCAGAACCAACATCTTGTATCAAGATAGCAGGAGAATGAATATTTTCATAACGACTAAAGAAGAAGATGATATTCCCATCTTGATAGGTCCATACATGCCTTCCTGGAGAGGTATGGACCTTGAAGAAGCATTAAGGAGATTCGAGTTACAAGAGGGCATCCCCGAATCACCAAATGATGCAAACCATGAAGAAGAGGAAATGGTTCTTGGCGAATCTCAAATGGAAAAACTAGCTTATATGCTTACCCACGAGGAGGAGATGTTTTCATTCCCATTTGGAGATGAAGATGATCTCAGCCATGCCATTCATGGAGGGATAAGACTAGCTTGTGATGATCCCTTGAATAGTGGGAAAGAACCATTTGTACAAGAACTACTAAGAGCCACAGAAGAAACAAAAGACCCTGAGCTTAGCCTTGAACTCCTGATGCAAGCCATGAATCTGCAAGAAAATGTGAAGTTGATTTGGAAGCCTCAACCAGTGTGAAGATGGGCTATGTTGAAATAAAGAAAGAGGAGAAATATGATTCCCCTCATGAGTGAGCCAATGGTTGATGGATGCCATGATGAAATCAAGGTATTTTATTTCCCATTTGAAGAGGAAGAATCTTTCCATGATGAATAAATTGAAGCAAGGAGTTTTGAGGCCTTTGAAGCTAAAGCTCCTCTTAACAAAGGAGTGATATAATGCATCGATCCCTAATATGATGAAGTAATCCCTCCGAATAGTTGCCTTGAGATACAAAATAAATATTCTTGAAGGCATCCAAAGATGAGCTACAGGAAGTAACAAATGAGATCTTTGTGCAAGAACTATTGGATATAGTAGAAGTTGCAGAAGACCTTGAGCTGATTCTTGATCTCTTAACTTGTGTCATGGCCATACAAGACAAGTATGAGGTTAATTCTAATCCTCCATTCAATCTTCAAGCACCTCATAATAAAGTAGAGAAAAAGGATAAGTATGAGGTTTTTCATGGAAAAGAGGTCAATGAGCATAGACCTGGGAAAGAAATGAATCTGGAATGTTCATGTAATTTGAACAAAAAATAGCTCTGGGGTAGCGATGAGATGCTCAATGAAGATCAACTATGTGGATAAACACGGAAGGCAACTAGCACTATGAAACTAAGTTCAAAGAGCATGAAGGTAATGGAATTTCTAAGCAAATGTCTCAGAATCAAAAAGTTCATGAAGACTCACTCCTACCAAGTATAAAGACAATCATGGAAGCACCTGGATTTCATAAATAGTTAAGGAAAGGAGGCTACTTTCTAGAACCAATCAATGGACTTCGCAAAACAACATCACTCAATTTTGCCCACTACGAGTTAACTTTTAAGGAATGAAAAGTGCTTCACTAAAAGTGGGTTGTCCCCTACCTTGTACCATAGGTGATTATAAGGTGTGTTTCCCTTTCTGATGTGTGTGTTTTTTCCTTTTTGTGTGTGTTGTGTTTTTCCTTCCATTGTTTTTGGTGTGTGTGTTTCCTTCTTCATCTCTCTCTTTTCATAAGTTGTACATGACTTCGCAGGCCCAATGGATAAGGCACTGGTCATATTGTCTAAAGTTGAGATTCTAGATTCTTCATGTCATGTCTTTCTGCGCTCATTCCATGTCATGTCCCCAAGCTAGAGCTAGTTGTTTTCGTGTAAATGTGCAACAGGAAATTGACAATTTCTAAGCATGACAATGATACCCATGTACCAAAATTTTCACATTTTATCATTTTGAGGCACCTGGGTCTACCCAGTCAGTCCAGTAACCTCCCAATTGGTGTTAATTCATTCCTCTAGGTGATTTAGGAAAGTCAAATCAACCCCTAGGTGATTTTAGGAAAGTCCATTGAAAATTATAAGCTTTAAGTAGTTGTGGGAAGGGCTATCACTTGAGCATCCGTAGGGATGGAGAAACCCCATGGAGTGGAACAAAAAATCCATATTGGACATGAAGATGAGTCAAAGGCCTTAGGACATCATGGAAGTGTTTCAGGAAGATTCAGGAAGGACTTGGAGAAGTTGGAACAGTTTCACCAAAATTAGGGTTCACAGGCCTAGGCAGTGCACAAGCCAAAACAACTACTAAGCTTTGAAGGTTATTCTAGGAGCTTTGAATGGAGTTAGGAGAAAAAAAACTATATTTGGAAAGGTAATTATAATACCTACAATATGGTGAAATTATTTTTTTCACAACACTTTGGAGAAATGGGTCCTGAAAGCATTTTTCTCATGTATAGTGGAGTACCAAATCCAAAATCCACTTTTTAAGGGATAAAATGGAATAATAAAGACCTTATACCCCCACCATTGGATTTATAATGTCATTTACAATCAAGATCATATAAAATTTTATCAAAAAATTACATCAAGAGCTCAAGTTATCACCATTTCAAGTTGCCCTCTTGGAGTGAGTTCGAGAGTTAGTCAAATTTTGGAAGGACACGTGTTAGCTCCAAGATCCTGGTAGGATTTTGTGACCTCGTGTCCCTCAATTTTAGGTACATTAGACATGGAAAAATTCACCCATACCCCATGAATCCCTTTGGACCCACAAACGACCTCCGGATCGCTAGTTCACCCCCTGTGTTCTTGCAGAGCTCAAAGTCTTCACTGTCGGATTTCTACCATGTGTCATCACCTTACTCACCATGGAATTTGATTTCCCTCACGTACCTTTTAAGTGAGGTACATAAAACATGGATAAATGTGCCCAACCCCTAAGGAGACTCCTGGTCACTCATGTGACCTCTTCAAGAGAGAATTTCCAACCTCCAGTGCTTTGCCAAGCCTTCATTCTCAACCGTCAGATCACCGACATGTGTCATCACCTTGCTCACCATGGAATTTGATATCCCTCATGTCCCTTTGAGGTGAGGGACATCAAGGCTATAAAAATTCACCTGACCCTTGTGCATTTTTTCAAATAATTTAAATCTTGCACTTAGCCGTTATTTTGCCCCATTTCTCCTTCACATCTTCACACCCCTGTCATGACTTTGTTCATGTTTGTCCAGACACCAAATCTGCTATTGCTATCCGAACCAGCTCCTTCATGGTCACCAAACCCTCCACTCCATGAAAATACATAAGTTTCAAAGGAAGGATCGATCGAAGCATGAAGAAACGAAGAACGAAGAGAGAATGAAGATTTTTCGAGATAACCATGAAGTCACCCAATCGAAAAATCTTCATATATTACAAAATACAAGTTAGATTGAGGTGTCATCTTTTGCAGACTTCCAAATTTTTCAAGATGATCAAGATGCAACAAACGGGAGGTCGAATGGTGCCCTAAAACATTTGTTCCAACAAAATCCCCATTTCGTGCACCAACTCACATTTGTTGGATTTCCCATCAATGCAATGGAAACAAGCTAAAAACTTACACACAGACTCTAAATGAAAAACCTATCACAATGGATTTTTTTCACCATGAATGGAGAAAAAACCAGACCTACAAATTTCGAGCTCCATTAATGGCCGCCATGGCATCTCCATGCTTGAAGCCACTGCCAGGTGAAAATTTTAAATTTTATTTCCAAACATTCTAGTGAGCGAAATAATGTGAAATTTGGAGGACGTGATTGTGATGACGAGCTGATTCCAAAAAAATATGTTCCATCACAAACCGAGCAATGGAAGTTCACTTTCTAAAAATAGTAAGTTTTCTTATACAAACTTGCTATGTTTGGGAAGTCACCATCAAAAGCGGCTATGGCAAATGAAGTGTGCACTGAAGATCATGAGGAAGCAAAAATGATTTCCCAGAGTAGAAAATAGTTAAAATGACCACTTACTAAAAATAGTAAGACCCCTATATGGGTGCTTAGTATAAATAATATGTCACCCCAAGAAGTGATCAAGGTGAAGATAGTGTGCACAAGAATGAATGAGGGAGTTCATCACAGCAAGATGGTTAAGAAGAGGTAAAAATCACCTCTTACCAAAAATAGTAAGTCTCCCATCTAGGCACTTACTATTAATAGTAAGTTACATTCAAAGGGAATTTTTGGCACAATGGGATGTATAAGGATAATCATTTAGGGGGGCATCATTGTTTGGGATCATCATAGGAATTTCTCACAGGGCATTTGAGATCCATCTCAAGAACTCGAACGCTTTTTTTTTTTTAAGCCCACTTTGTGGATGGAGTTGCAGGAGTATCTTTTGTAGGGTGGAAGTTATGGTCATCGATAGAACCATTTAGTAGTGTTTTTAAACACTCTTTCCAAAGCATATGTGAGCCAATTTGGAGTTTCACATAATTTTGAAGATTTGGAGTTTCATCGCATTGGAGCTTTCCATCAATGAGGATCAACGGACTTCATCGGGAATGACATCTCCTCTTCTTCTTCTCTATCTTTGTCTCTCTCCTCTTCCCCCAACTTTCTCTCACTTTCCAATATTCTAATTTTGTGTTGGGGTTGTACTTTTTCATATGTCTTAATTTTCTTAATGTAATAAGTCACCTTTATGTTATAAAAAGGGACTTAAAGTTTACTAGGAAGCTAAAAAGTTTTAAGTTGTGCAAGGGCATATGAAAAGGCATTGGGGGGTAGATGATGAGTCACCTCTCATTCTATAAATTTTAAATCCATTCCCATTTCAAAGGGTTGGTGATTGATTTTGTAAACTCATGAGTGCATTGAGAGAACATAGGAGATAACCAAATTCTTCCATTCCCCTCATTCTCAAATTTCCTCCATTTCCCCACTATGTACAACTTTGGTTTTAGCAATCAATACAAGAAGGAGTTTCTAGCTTTCTTTGACTAAGGGATTTCTTGATACTTTGTGCTCATCAAATTCTATTTGGTCTTATTACTACTTGCAGAGTTATTTCCTCTTAATTTAGTGCATGTGATGAAACTTCTAACTAGTGTGTGCAGGAATATGATTTTCTACCTGTAACATTAGTTCTCCTACCTCTTTTCTCACTCCCCTTTCCCGCTCTTCAGACAAATTCTTCCCTAGCAAGAGATTGCTAGCTTTGTCGTAGGGTCAGTGGAGTGCCCCTATTGGATCCCGGTCGTAAGGCCATCCAGAGAAAACTCACTTTCACTCGTGCATGCATATATGACAACTACACCGGTTCAAGAGAGGGACTTAGATTCACAAAGCATTCGCAAGAAACCCACAAATTTGTCCCCCAACAAATTTTTTGCCAACAATACCCATTATGGATAGTTGATGGGTATGACGAAATTGGAGGAGAGAAGGCATTACAATTCTTCTTTTGACAAGGATGACAATGTGAGGATGCACGCGACAAAGATTTTGTTTAATCGGCTTGGAGTTAGGGATGGTGATGATGTTATGGATGAATATATTGGGATTGAGGCCTAACATGTTGGTGTATGACCATGGGAAGGCTTGGTTGTGTTTAAAAAGAAAGGCGGTGAAGGACTCTAACTCTTTGGATCAAGAGATTGACCAACCTTGAGGATGCAAGGCTCTTAGGGAGTCCCTATGTTGATGTCAATGGTAGATTCATTGAGAAGGGTGGATATATTGGGTGGTAAGGACTTATGAAGATTAGAATCTTCTTGCCCCCATGTAGGAAAAGATGGAGTCGTCATCATTGCATCAAGAATATCAATGGTAAGGGAATCTTCTACTACCATACCGGGAAATACGAGAGGAAGGGGCCTAGCTTCACCTTCAGCCTGGTAAGTGACTGATCCCAAAGTGATGGTGGAGATTAAAAAAATCTATAAGAAAGGGACACAATAGCATCCGTATCCATGGGGTCATTGGATGGAACAAGATTGGATGACGAATTGATGTGTAAGGGGATGTAGAAGAAGTAGACGCAAGAAGGTCGATGGGTTACTTTTTGAATCCCAATCTAAACTTCTCATGAGGTTTGTAGGATTGGTCAACAATAAGATCATGCATGCCTTGTTCATAACATCTAAGACCAAATCCCTTCCACACACAATAATAGTGGAGGTAGGTATAGCGAAGGATTTGTTAAGAGGAAGTCAAGCCATTGGTATATGGTTTAGTGTGAGGTTGATTGTCGATATGAGAAGAAGGGTGATCGATGCCACCATATATAAGATTGGTTTTGAGATGAGGTGGACCAAAGGAAATGATATCCTTGACATTAGGTTGATACATAGGAGCTTTGTTGGGTCTACCAAGTCAATTGGGTGTGGGGATAGAATTGAGGGCGAGGAGTTGATACTCCCAGTGAAAGATGTTGCATCACAGTGTCGAGAGATTCATCATTAGGTAGTTTGGATACATGTACAACTCCGACCTATTAAATACTTCGAGGATGGATCTAGTTTACGAATAAGCATGTCATTCGACCGATAGGTCATGTGGCATGCTTTAAATGGAGGTAGATCAATGGGAAGTGTATAGATTTTCCCCTCATATTCGTATTTGATGCAACAATGGAGAGTGCATGGGACACAAACACATGACACATGATCTATGGGTGTCTAAGCAAGACATTATATTGGAAATCCCCCTCAACAATGTAGAAGATCTCGTGGAGGATTTTTTCACCAATGTGGATGGGGAGGATAAATGTTCCCAAAGCGGAGGCAACAAAATCATCAAGGATCAAAGAACCGTAGGTGATTGAGGGAAAATGGATTTGGGAAGTTTGAGTTGGTCAAAAGTATGGGATGATATGATGTTGATGTTGGCATCGTTATTGATCATAGAGCATCGATAAAGGTGTCGTTGATGCAAAAGGTGATGAAAAGGGAAGTTCGTGATCTTCCGGTAAGATATTGGGAATCTTGGAGTTGTCAAAATAAGTGGTGTCGGAAGCTATGAGAGCTTCAACAATTATCATGAAAGGTTGAGTCTCATTACTTGCAATGGGAATACGTTGTAAGGCTTCGATGAGAGCTTGTCAATGATGGGGGAGCTTTGGATGAGCTCGTAGAGAGACACCTTAACAGGGGCGATGCAACCGCTTTACAATGTTTTGTTCAATGGCACCAGTGTTTTTAGGTATGCGGAGCGGATATGATGGAGACCTTGGGTTAATATGAAGATGAAGATGGGATAAGCTCATTTGAGGGAACAACGACAACAACTTTGGGTTTAGGTTGGGTAGACGATTGAGGATTATGAGGTTGAGAGTGGGTGGTGATACGAACGACATCAAAGAAAAAGAGGGAACTTCTTTGGAAGGGGTAGTGTTTGGAAGAGGGATGCGATGAAGGATTTAAGTGAAGAACAAAATTTAGAGGCTTTGAGAGTCAGTAGATTTTATTCAAGGGTGTGTGTAGATGTGGATGACCTGGTGGATGGGAGAGGGTGGTCTTCTTCAATGAGAAGATCATCCTCTTCTATAAGATTGTCGATAAGGGTTTGGAGGGCCCTACAATGTTTTGTATCATGTCTGGGGGTACGATGATAAGCACAAATGATGTTATAATCAAACAACGTTGGTTTTGCTCACGTGAGTCAAAGGATTTGATAGAGGGAGGGTAATTGGAGATGCTCAAATGAGACATTGGAATATTTCAATATAGGACCCAATGGGGGTTTTTGAATAGGGGGTTGTGGATTGTGAATGGGTTTAGTTTGGGAGACAAAGATGAAGGAAAAAGTTGTGCCTTACTTTCATGGGGTTTGATAGGGACTTTAGGTTTTGATTTATTTTTGGAAAGAGGGGTTGATGGTTTTAATTCAGATTTAATGGTGATGGAAATTTTAGATGGAGGGCATGGTCCCAAAATAGATGGAGGAGGCCCTAATATAGAAGATTAAATGTTGGATTGCTTTGATTAGTAGGTATTTAGAGGAGGAGGTTCTAATTTCTTATGTGAATGGGTGAGAGATTTTTGAGTGTGGAAACCAAGGTTTTTACATTTTGCCACTGAAGTTTTACCCTTGGCATGGATCATGATGATTTCAATCGGGGCATCTTTCGAGGTAGAATCAAATGATGCGGATGTAGGTTTGGTTGTAGATGTGGGGATTGAAGATGGATGTGGTTTTTAGATAACAAATTTGATGAGATTGGAAGGAGTTATGGATTGTGTGGGTCTTGGAGGTGTTGATACAAAAGTGGTGTTAGTTGTTGGAGATGAAGATAACATGGGAACATCCTTTATGATAAGATCAAGGGATGATGTTTGCTTAGTAGAATCTTTAGGGGGATGATATAGATGTAGAAATGGATTTAGATCTAGATGCAGTGTATGGAAATAGTTGTAGATGTGGGTATGGAAGTACGTGTAGATGTAAGGATGGGTGTATAAATAGATGTTGAGATAGGTGTGGGGATGGATGTAGATATAATAGGCATAGGGATAATAGATATGGATGTAGTGGATGAGGATATAATAGAGGTAGGTGTAATAGGTTCGGGAAGTGGAGGATATGATAGGTGTAGAGATGGGTGTTGTTGTAGATAAGACTCGTAGATGTGGGGATAGATGTGGGGATGAATATGGATACAATAGACGTAGGTGCAATAGACTAGGATGTTGTGGATATGGTAGTTGTAGGGATAGGTGTAGATGTGGATAAGATTGTAGATGAGGGGACAATAGATGTGGGTGGTGGTACTGAAACATGATTTAGAGTATTGATTGTATGGGTGTTGGGTGTTTAGGATGTGGAGGGACTAACTTGATTATTTTGTGGGTGATTAGGAAAAGGATGTTTGAAGACATCTAATGGTTGGTTAGGAGGAGCGTTAGGATTATCCAATTGAAGGTCCCCACGTCTATAAGTCATTGTACTAGGTCTTTGAAGGTACGACACTTTTTGATATCATGACTCAAAACTTCTCGAGACTAACCTAGTCGGAGTAACCTACCATCTTATCTACTTTCCATCATTGTCAACCTTATAAGTATGCCCATGCCCCTCCCTCTCTAGAGGATGCAATTTTAGAATTCGGGACTTCTTGCAAGTATTTCTTTGTTTATTTCTCTTCTTTGGAGCTGCAACCATCAACTTGGAGCTATTTTGGAGATCTTGCATGCCATATTGGGAGATTTGGAATATATTCTTTGTTTGGAGCCCTCATCATCATTCCATCATCCTTTACATCCATCTGCAAGTCCTGTCACCACCTGAGCTCGCTTTCACATTTGTCATCATTGATTTCTCTTCACAGCTCTCTTTACCATCTATTTTGCCCCATTGAGCCCTAAATCGACCCGGTCACTATTGATCCATCCGCATCAATATACCTAGCATTCCAAATCTCATCTTTACTACACTAAGTCGTCATGTTGTCGATCCGCACAGTCACCATTGACCGATCCACATCTATCATTTTCCCATCAAATCTTTCAATTTTCTTACATCCTTTATGTTTCTTCAAAAATATTCAAGAAAATAGTGGTCTTTAAATTACCATGTGGGTTTGGGACATGAATCGTCAACAAGTCAAATAGGGGAATTTGGATGAAGTGGGTAACCACGAGTTTGTCGAAGATGAAACTATAAGATTCTCTAAGAGGGGTGTAGTTGGAATTTGGTCTATGAGGCCTTTGTGGAAGCTCGGTATGAGAAGTAGATGTGAAAGAAGATTTGACTACAATGACATTAGTTGTATTCTTAGACTTGTCGTTATGGGTGGATGACTTGGTGAATTGGGTTTTTAGCTTATTGGAGCAAAGCTTGACATGACCCCGCGAGGGCATGTAATTATAGTTTGAAGCCATGACAATCCTCAAAGCTTTGAAATGAGTTGATTTGGAGAGTGGATGAGATATGTTTTACACACGATCAAGAGAATAGTTCGATAAGTTCAATTTGGGGAAGAGAGAAGGATAATTGATTGATGATCTCATGCCACCCGACGAAAAAAATATGTGATGGATTTTTCATCAAATTGCTTGATGGCATAGAGGTTGGTAATGGTGATTTTGTGCGTAATATTAATGGATAAATGTTTTAATAATAGTTGTGTAAGTTGGGTGAAAGAGAAAAGGGAATGCTGAGGAATGCCATTGTACCAGTCCAAAGCGAGTCTGGCCAACGACATGGGGAAAGTATGAAGCATGAGGTCTTAATTGTGAGAAATAAGATAATATGCGTGCCTAAAGGCATGAAGGTGTTGTTGAGGGTCCTCCTTACTGTTGAATTTAGAAAATTTGGGGAGTTCCAGTGTGGAGGATAAGGTTTGATGGGAACCGATGGGTTGATAGACTCATTATAGATTTGTTCATAGGTGAACGAGCTCTTAAGACCCAAAGTAGCGGCTTCAAGATTGGCCATTCTACTTAGTAAATCCTATATGGGGTCATTGGATGTGTGAGGATGAGGGATTAATTAGCGAGGTTACATATTATAAGAAGTGGATGGGTTAGGTTGTGGATGAGATTGATGTTGTTGAGGATAAGTAGGAGTTTTTGGAGGTGGTTGATAAGGTGGAAGATAGTTAAATGTTTGTGATTAGATAGGTTGGGAGATATGATATTATGGAGGGACATAATTGTTGGTGTTGAGAGATGGGGATATTAGATTGGGATTGCATTGGGTGAGTCGGGATATAGGTATGGGGTGGTTGGGATGTTTGGATAGGTTGATTAGGGAACATGTGTTGAAAGACACTTTGGAGTGGGAGGTTGATGAGTTTGAGTTGACTCCGAAGGGAAGGGTTGCTGCGATGATGAAATTTGCATGGAATTGAGAAGTGTAAAGGGGAACCGAGGTTATAACATATTGCTCGGGTGGTGGAAGAAGTAGATTAGATTCTTGATGGGTTTGAGTAGGAGCATTGATGACCATAGTGGATGAAGAAGTGATGGGGATAGAAGATGTGGGGATGGTGTTGATGTGAGGTAAGTTAGGTGGAATGGGTACCACCAATTGAGTGGATTGATGAGATTAAGGGACCATGGTGAAAGAGTTATGGGGGCCATGTTCACGTTGAGCCATTGTTAATTCAATCATATCCCTTGGAAAGAAAATAAGTTGAGAAGGACATTGGTAGATTCAGAATGTGGAGGATAGTTGTAGAGTTGTTGAAGGGGAGGTCCATCGATGGGAATATGGGTGGCTTTGTGAGTAAGGTAATAATTAAGAGCAACATGATTTGCATCAAGAATTTCCTTAAACTCCACGCACCCTCAAGGGATGGTGGGAGGTCCAAAGGATCCTAAGAAAGTGGCAGATGGGGGTGCAACATGTCAGAGGCATAGATCGATGAGAGACGAAGGGGTTGGTTTCAACATAGGAATTGGTTTGGATGATGTGGGTCTCGTGAAGAAGAACCATATCAACTATAGGTTGGGAAACTAAAGGAGTGGTGATCATAGGTGTGGAAGAGGTAATGAAAAGGGCGGATGTTTGTTGAGGGAGATTGTTGGAAGTGGGGATGTTGTTGGATGAGGTTGTTTGTTCCATTTTAAATCCCGAGAATGGGTGATAATGTTCATAAAATAGCCAACAAAAACCTATGTAGATTGTTGATATAACAGAAAAATCAAGTAACAAAGTGTTAATTAT
Organism: Taxus wallichiana var. yunnanensis; assembly: GCA_018340775.1. Classification (NCBI taxonomy): domain Eukaryota; kingdom Viridiplantae; phylum Streptophyta; class Pinopsida; order Cupressales; family Taxaceae; genus Taxus; species Taxus wallichiana. The sequence continues at coordinate 269,236,546 of CM031234.1, forward strand.
CTTGTTTATTTAGAAAAGGTGTGAAAAAGAGAAGAAAAGGGCTCAAAGGGAACCTAAGAAGAGACCAATCTAAGGATGGTTTTGGGTTGTTTTGTTGGAGTCCTTGATATACATGAAGGTACGTGAGATAAAACTTGATGATGATTACCAGTACGTGACTTGCTATTGGGGCCTACCCCCTCACTTCACACATCGCAATGATAAGGGTGTCAGGTGCTTAGCCTTTATATCGATAATCAAAAAATTCTTACATGGCTCAAACACCTTTACGGATTTCCTATTGGGTGATGAAATCCCAATAGTTCCACCTGGTAGAAGATGTTTTAGATGTGTTAATTGATTTGTGAGTTTGGTTGTGTGTGGAAGAAGTGTGAATGCAAAAGATTTACCTCCTACTTAGACTATGTGAGCAAGCAAACATGAAGGTGTTATTTTTAAATCCAAAACAAAATGTGAAATTCGATGAGATCACACAAACAAATATGCAAAAAGAGAAAATAAGGACAAAATGAGGAATACCTGGATAAACACTATTTTTTTCCCTTTTTCCAATTTAATCACATGCATTGTTGATCCAAACAAACAAGACCCCCAAAACACGCAAGCAAGTGAAGCTCTACCTGTAGAATTAGTAGAAAGAAAGAAAGAAATAGAAAATGGAAATGAAATAGTGAAAAGAAAAGAACTCACCAAAGAGAAAGGGTGGGTCCCATTGGGTATGCCAGAATGTTGATCAAATTTTCCCGCCCATTATTGAAGTTAATGGAAAGGAATAAAATAAAATAGGAAACTCCAAATTATGAGAGGGTTTAAGGCTACCTCTTGATATGCAATTATAACGAAGATGAATATGAAGATACATGTACAATGATCCTCTCTGTTGTGAGCTCAATAACCTGCACAACAAAGAGAAACTAAACAAAAAAATTAGTAGATAAGATGGTGGGTTGCCCTGACTAGGTCAGTCCCGAAGGGATAACTTCTTAGGGATGGTGTTAACCCACTTTGATAAAAAGATTAATAAAAATATGATGGATGAATAAAATGCAATAGATAACAAAATAAAACAGAGATATGAGATATGCTAAAGATGATAAGATAAAGACCTAATAATGATAAATAAAGACAAAGACATCAAACCTAATTGGGTTGACGATGACCCGAGGCTAATAGGTACAATTGACGAAGACTTTAACGGGGTGAGCCAAAAGATAAGTAGAAAACAAATCTGAATTTGATGTTGAGATGTTGTAGAAGGTCGGATCCGAAGTTGGGATGCTTTGGAGAAACAAAAAAGATGCAAGAAAATTGCATGATTGTTGATCAAAGAACACTTGACAAAACTCACATAAGAAGTCCACGCGAGAAAGCAAGCCAGGTTCAAGGGCGCGAATGGACAGGAAGAACACATGCGCAGAGGGCAAGTTCAACATTCAGGACTTAGCCTATTTTGAGCATGAAGACCTATTTTTAGAAGATGGCATGTGGAACACACCAACGATGCAGGGATGTGCACACCACGCATTGTCTATCTTTAGAGGATCGGATCGAAGCTTGTTTTGCATGGAGGCGAGATAAGAATAGGATGGTCACTTTAGTTAACTGCAAGAGGTCTATAGATAGCACACTTGCATGTGTGGCTATGCCTGTAAATGGTGCGTGGCTATTAATAGCATGTAGCCTATTTTTGGAATAGAGAAGCGGTGAAGGGCAAGTCCCCACCCTATATATATGATGTGAATCACATAGATAGATATATGTATAGAGAGGTATACGATGGGATTACTGTATCAAATCCATATGCGCATTGGTATAGAATGCCATTATTGTAAGGAGCCTGTGTTTATTAATAGATGGAAGTTATTGGCTGAATCTAAGTGTTATTCCTATGTGAAATCAAGTAGTGCATGTTCTTGATTCAATCATGATTATTGTTTAAACTTGTTCTTTCATAAATCTGAATATGGTATACATTGTAGAATGATGGATTAGTTATGGATATATATATTTATTCCTTCATAACACTAACATCTTGCTACAATAACCCTAAAGAGGGACCTGGTACCTTTACGCGCTTCGGGTGAGTGCTCAGTCTAGGCTGAGTGATGTGCCAGCGTGACTAGGGTGTTATCTAGTAATTCTAGGGTGCATTATTGGTTCCGTTGTCGGGACCTCTTTTCAATTATTTTCAAGATGGTTCGCGATGAAGACATATCGGTTAACCCTAGCAAGTATTGAGGAGTGGATACACGATCTAGAGGAAGAATATGCATGGTGGTTCAGCAAAGATATTTGATTTTAACTCACACACTTGGGTAGAACATAATCTATATGACAACTTATATGAGAGCTTTTTCACCATCTTTCCAGTAGAACTATACGAGTGGCTGATTGCGTATGCATCTAAGCAGAATTGGAGGTATCGCGCACTTGTGTCTGGGACATAGGAATAATTTCGAGGCCCTTTATGATGCTTGACGATCTGGACTCACACCGTGGATACATCATTTCGTGGTGTTCTAAACAGGTTATATTATGGAATATTCAATTTCGATGTGTTCTTGCCGGAGGTAGCTGAATTTTAGTTTTTGCGGTATCCTACGGGAACATATATCGCAAGGCATTCCACCGGCAATCAAAATCCGATGGTAACTTTGAACTGGAGAGTAAACCGATGGCTAACTAAACCTTACCATGCACGAGGGCAGGAATAGGTTCGGTAAAAATGGAGACCTAGTGGCAGAAAGGTAGAGAGAGGAAAGGTGGCTTAAGTATAATGAGGCGCACAAGAGGGAGATAGAGAAACAACTTACTGTTGCAAAAAAGTATGGCATTGAGGAGAGAGATGGCTTGTGAAGGATTTAAAGCTCACGTAGAAGACATGGAGCTAGAGCATTAGGAACTCCCCCATCTTGGAAAGCATGACAGAGATCCCCCTTGGCCTCATGTGGAAGTACGCCAAGTGAGACTACCTGGGCCACATGCACACATCTTAATCCACCTGGTGACCTAGCCCTTGCGCTTGGTTTTTCAATATCTAGTACGACTAGTAATCAACAAGCAAGTTTGGGAAGTAAGAGAGCAAGTACATCAATGGTAGGACAAACGACTTCAATGTTATTCGGAGGTGTGTTTTCAGGTGCATCATCCACACAGAATGTAAGCGCGCCAAATGTTGGGTTCACCTCTAGAAGTGGAACTACCTCAGACTATAGGGGTTCAATATAGTACTACTGTCGGAGCACAGGGGAGTACATCTACAAGTATTATTCCAAATGACTCTTGGTGGAGGGTCGGGAGGTATAAGTGGTTCTAGTTCCGGTGGATGCGGTGGCGAGAGAAACACGGGAGGTTCTAGATCGGTGGTCAAGGTCCACAAAGAACTGAGAACATTTATATGGAGATGTCTCTTCGTCTTCTAGAGTATAGAGGCATACACGATGCTGTTGAGCATGTGCAAATGTGTGAAATCTTATGGCATGCGAAAGGGATCACGACTGCTAAGTACAAGGCAAGTCAATTCACTAATACCTTGCGCAGGATGAGCACATAGCTAGGATAGGAAGTTTGACCCTGATCAAACTTGCGTGGATTATGCAATGTTGAAGAATGCTTTCTTAAAAGAGTTCTATATCCCATAATTTGAGCAAAAACGTATCAGCGCGCTCAAAGATATCAAGCAGGGCACCACTGAGAGTGTACGTGAGTATGATGCCCACTTTAAGACACTTCTATCTAAGCTTTCTTATGATATTCACGCCATCCAACATGCATAATGGTTCATTGGAGGATTGATTACACCATTCAGAAGAGCACTGTCACATAAGACATACATTGATCCGTGCGAAGCATTGGAAGCACTTTGCATCGAGGTAGTTGAGATCATTGACACTAATGTTAGTCCATTCTTAGAGGCACATATTGCTATGACTAAATAGTTAGAGAAGCTATCAATGATTCAGCCCATGAAATGTGCTCAGAATTTGGTGTCCATATTTTGAAGTGACGGTCACACCAAGGATAGTTGTCCTTGCGAGCAGTATGCTTGCTTATCTGTTGGACCGTGAGATCTGTCATTTTAATCATGATGCTAGTCATCGTTTGTCCTTTGTTACAACACACGATAAGGAAGAATGTATCTAGCTTTTGTAAAATTTGCAGGTCCATGACCCATGATACTGAGGATTGTCGATTGATTAGTCAGATCCATGATGCTATAGACATTGGGGTACGATAGACAAGTGTAATAGATAATTCTAAGGGTAAGAATGAGCACCAAGATCAAGATCATAATCAAACGTGCTATGATAGGAATGAGGGCCATTTTGAAGGAGGTCATGGAAGAGGACGTGGATATTGAGGTGGATATGGAGGACGAGGCTGCGGTGGAGGAAGAAGTGAGTTTCCTCAAGGAACGTGCTATACATGTGGATCCCCTAATCATTATAGGTGTGAATGTCCCCTAGAATGTTACATGTTCTTTTTACGAAAAGAATCATAGCTATGAGGAGTGCCCAGACTTATATGAGCATCTTAGTAAACAACATAAATAGGAGAACAAAGGCACGGGGATGGTAAGGATCCAGTAGCAGCGGAGGAAAATTAGTGGATACCCAAGATAGCACCAGAACTTGAGGCCTTAACTATCAATATTACCACACGTGCTGAAGCATAACGTGCAAGAGAGGCATCGTACTAGAAGCCTACGATCACCAAGGAGGAGGTTTTGCATGCAAGGTACCTAGATCCGGCTCATCAAAAGGAGGTTTATTAGGATACCATGGAAGTGCTAAGGAATATTTAGGGTGAAATATAGTACTTAAAGGAGCGAAGAAAGCATCAGAGACAGTCCAAACTGATATCGATGATCTGAGAGAAGTATGTAAAATGTTGCGCCAAGAGAACATCATCCCACTATTAGGAAGTTGGTTAAAAGGGAACACTCCACGCGTAAGTATTGAGATAGGACGGCAGATCCTGCATGCAAATCTTCCCCCTAATAGCATTGACTATGACAAGGAAATTACTCTGAATGTTGTTGTGGATGGATGGTTGTTGAGCAATATTCTGATAGATATAGGTGCGGAAGTAAATGTGCTTACATTAGATGCATGGGTACAAATGGGGAGACCCCCATTACAACCATCATCTAATGTGTTGTTTATGGCGAACCGAACTAAGGAAACTCCCATAGGAGTTTTGAAGGATGCATCTATAACTATACAAGGGGCCAAGTTCACTAGGGATTTTGAGGTATTAGCACTTGCGGAAGTAGACAATTTTCTAGCCTTGCTTGGACACCCTTGGTGTTATGCGAATAACACTGACTTGAGATTCAATAAGGGGTATATTAGCTTTGAGAACAAGGAGGAAAGGGTTGTGATACCTTTGACAAATGGGAAGTCTACACCATATGTTGAGCCTCTAAGTGAGGAGGACTTAAACAGGATCTATGTCCACGCTTTTCAGATCCGAGAGGTCAATGAGCCATCAAAGGAAGGCATCCTACAGTGGGAGGATTCTCATTCTATCAGTGATACTACAAGTATTTCTTGTGACAATTGGGCTCATGGTACATATGAACTAGTAGGATGTGAGGTGAAAAACATGGTTGCATGCGCAAGAAGGGACTTTGTTCTATTTGATGGATAGGATGTGTAGTACCCTTGGTATACAGGAGCAGAAGATCTTCCTATATTTTTGGAAGCCATGGAGGAACAGCAGCATAGACCAGTTAATGAAGAGACATGTTAGCATATGTCTTGTGCGCAGATAAAAGCACCCACGGTGGGTAGTTCATAGAGATAATCTTACGGAGTGGAAGGAGATCAGAATTGCCCTATCTACTAGGTTTGTAAGAAGTAATGCACCTACATAGATCTGCACTTATAATGGTGATCAACCTGCTCAAGCATCACATTCAACAGTGTGAGAGACTCTAGACAGTGGGACAGGAAGCATTACCACCTTCACTCTAGGTGCATAGACTGTATTCTACTCTACAAGGATGCGCACGCGCCTGGTATGTATATGCAGAGCTGCATAGAGAGACTGAGAATTGGTAAAATTTGACTTCAGGAATGATTCAGACCTTTGACTATTTTTCTTCCCAACCTCTAATAGAAGAGGCATTAAAATTTTTCAAGTGGTTAACCATGGGAGATAGTGCAAAGGCGGAGGAACTCATACAAGAATTAATGGGTGAGACAGAAACTAGTTGCACGTTTTGAAGAAGAAGGAGAAGACTCCATATTGCTTGATCGTGCTTGTCTTAAGAAAGAAAAAGGTAAGATGGTGTACATTGTGGATGATGAAGAAGTTGAAAATTTGGATATTGACCATTCACAAGGGGCGCGCGAGGTCTTGGATAGTGCAGATAAGGATACGCGCGCATACCATGAACCAATGAAGACCAAAAAGGTCAATATAGGATCGAGAGGCTGAGCCTAAGGAGGTCATAATTGGAGACTACTAGTCAAACTCGGAGGTGGCAAAGATTATTGAGTTACTCAGGGATTATCAGGACTTATTCCCTCGAGGGTATCATGAACTTAAAGGCATGCATGAATCACTTGGGGAAATGAAGATAAAGCTTAAGGAAGGTGCACGCCCTGTGAGAAAGAGACCTTACAAAATGAATCCTAATTTACGCAAAAAGGTAAAAGAAGAAATTGATAAAATGTTGGAATCTGGAATTATCAATCCCCTTGATGAGTCAGAATGGGTTTGTCAATGGTGATCAGTATCGAGAAGGATGGACGAATTAGAATATGTGTGGACTACAGGGAGCTAAATGTTGCCTATGTAATAGACCCATTCCCTGCACCATTTACAGAGGAAATCCTAGAGGGAGTTACATGGCACAAAATATATTCCTTCACAGATGGGTTTTATGGGTATCATAAGGTTAGGATTGCTCACAGGATCGGGAAAAACTACATTTACTACCGAATAGGAAACTTTGTCGATCTTGTGATGCCTTTTGGATTGAAAAATGCGTATGCTATATTCTCGCGTATAGTTGTTTAGGCATTCAAAGATTTTATTCACAACTTTTTGCTAGGTTTATCTAGATGATTGGACAATATATGGGCTTGTGAAAGATCATTGTGACAATTTGTGCTTAATGTTTGAACGATGCGAAAATTGAGTATCTCTTTAAACATCAAGAAGTGCATATTTGCTACACCTTTTGGAATATTGTTAGGGCATATAATTTGCAAGGAAGGGTTGTTGGTTGATCCAGCTAAGGTTATAGTCATTCTAGGCCTGGAAGCACCTACCAATCAAAGTGAGGTGCGTGGATTTTTGGGTCATACAGGTTACTATCAAAAGTTCATCAAAGGGTATGCCAAAATTGCTACACCCTTGGAAGAATTACTAAAAGGGAAAGGTACATTTTATTGGGGAGAACCGCAGTAGCGTGCGTTTGAGATATTAAAAGAGAAACTTACTACCACGCCCATTATGTGTTTTCCCTCATGGGATAAACCATTTCATGTGCATGTGGATGCTTCTGGCATGGCCATTGGCACTATGTTAGCTCAACCTGGAGAAGGTATTATAGATCATCTAATTTGTTTTACTAGTAGGAAGCTAACTCCTGCTGAAAGGAATTATACAACTACAAAGCGTGAAGCTTTGTCAATGATCTATGCATTACACAAGTTTCGACAGTACTTGTTAGCAACACCATTTGTGTTTTATACAAATCACATGACATTAAAGTATTTGGTAAACAAACCAGTCTTACAAGGGTACATATGCCGATGGGTACTCTTATTTCAAGAGTTGGATTTCACAGTTGTGGTGAAGCCAGGGAAAAGTAATTTTGGACTAGACCACTTGTCTAGAATTCACTCAGGAGAAGAAGCATAGACAATTGAAGAAACCATGCCAGATGCACAGTTATATAGGTTACAACGCGCACCCACAAAATTAGAAGACATTGTTGTCTTTCTACGAACTAGTATGGCACCGGAAGGAATGAAGGCATTAGAAAAGAAATAGCTTGCTATACGCGTCACCTGTTTATGTTAATCAATGGTGACCTTTACAAGTTAGGCGAAATGAAGTATTACATCGTTGTGTATTAGAACATGAGCACGAGGATATTATGGAAGAAGCCCATGGTGGTATTGCAGGTGGCCACTATACAGGTGATGCGACTGCTCGGAAGATCCTACTCGTTGGATTATGGTGGGAGACACTGTATAAATATTATAAGGCATATTGCAAGGCGTGTGACCATTGTTAGCACCTAGGAAAACTAGGGCAAAGATATGAGATGCCTTTAAGACCGATTACTAGTGTTGAACTGTTTAAGAAATGTGCCATTGATTTTGTAGGACCTATTGTGCCAGTCGCGTGCAGGACTGGATCACACAGTGTGCACGGCATAGCCCCTCTTTGAGACAACAAAGCAAAACTAGTTTATTGCTATTCTACTAGTAGGAATCTGCGCAAGTCCTACAATATTCTACCTTCAGGGGTTTGGGATCTCGTCCCAGTTGGGGTATTCTGGTGTGAGCATAAATGAACGAAGGGAGGAGAGGAAATAGAATAGATCCGAAGGGAGAAAAGAAATGAATTCCAAAGTAGAAAGGTCAGAGGGTTTATGTTTTGGGTTGGTAGTAAACAGAGCCAAACCTACTTGCATAAACAAACAAAGAAATACTGAAGAGCAAATGACAAAAAAGTAGAGATAGATTTGACAAAATAAACACACAAATCTGATGTAAGAAAGATCTGATGTATATAACACATGTATTCAGCACAAAGTCTTAATATTTGTATTAATGTTTTCTTCTATTACAAAAAGTATAAAGCCTTTTCTTCTCACTTTTATTTTTCATCTAAAAATGCCCCCTCCACGAATACAACAAGTATCCAAGTATATATAGAAGGAGAAGGAGAAAGAAGGCAAAAAGGAACCAACAACTAATTACAAAATATTTACAAAAATATCTAAAAGTCAACTGTTGACTTGGGCAATTTGGTGGATGACAACATCCCATGGTGCAACATGGATGATGTCATCATTTGTGCCAACAAACTTTTAAATATTTTACCAAAAAGAGAAGAAAGCCTAGGAGGAAGGAGCCTATTCGTCATCGTCTCTCGGCTGGAAAGGAGTATCCTGCTTCTGCTCAGGAGAGGAAATGTGAAATTGAGCCCGATACTCCATGAATTTTCTAATCATCGGTTGAAGTTGATCCTGGGCGGGACCCTTGGTGTGATTTCCGATGACCTCGCAAGTCTCCCATTCATCTCTGAGTCTTTCTGGGAGCTTGAAGTATTCATTACCTACCTCCATCAGGTAACCCACAAAGTCACAACAAGCCAGAAGGTTGTTGATGGATTCCGTGTCGAAAGTGGCTTCTGGCCCTAATCCTTGTGACGTGATCTCCTTGAAGAGCCAAATAGTGTCATCTACCTTCCTCAAGGCGTATGATGGGGTGAGCAAGCCTGGAGACATCCTTAGGACGATCTGCTCCATTTGATGCATTGCATCTAAGGCTTCCTCCTTGATTTTGTCAATTTTCTCCAAGATAAATTCCATCTGATCAACCCAATAGTCCAAAGCAGCAAGGACTTTGTTGGGTGCTCTTGGGTGATCGAAGACACCGAATTTCACTAAGTCATCGACCAGGGTAGTCGAGCATCTTCTGGAATGTCTCATGTTGTAACCTAGCATGGTCCAACTCTTCGGAGATAGGTCTCGTAATCGCTTGGAGTTCCTTGTTAGCCTGATCAATATTCTGATATAGCTCTATGAACTTTACAATTACTTCCTCACTATCCTTGAGGATCTGGTCTCTCCAGGCGGATACTGCCATACCTTGTTTGCCAATCTTGGCGTACTCGTTTATCTTTTCCTGGCTAAGGGCCTCAGGAGTTTCAGTGGCAGTTGTAGGAGGTGCACTACCCATTTTCTGCAGGGCTTGGAGGAGATGTTTGTTTTGTTCTTTCAGTATCCTCTTCTCTTCCTTTGCTTCTTGAAGTTTCTTACAAAGGGCATCCACTGCAGATAAGGCCTCTCCCTGTAGGCTTTCTGAGGATGTTCCCATCGTGACCTATGTCACTATATAATCTGTAGGAGACAGATCCTTTTTGTCCTTTGTGGGATCAGGGTATGCGATCTCCATAACCCTTTCACCTGAAGCACTCTGAGAGAAGCGGGTTATCGGCTTTTGCTTCTTAGCTCCTTTTGTTGGGATGACGGAGAAGTCCATAGGTGCAATGGGGAATTTCCTCTTATGTTGGCTCAGGTGCTTGGAGATCCATTCTGGACTTAAGGGAGTGGGACCAGAGGGAGAAGAGGGAATGGAGGTAGAAGGAGCAATGGTATAGTGAACTCGGGGAAATGTGTCAAGATGCTTGGTGGCGACATTGATAAAGAAGCCGAATCTCCAACTCTCACAGGGGTAGGAGTCACTGTAGGGGAGGAAGGGATCCGAGAGATGAGAGAAGAAATGTTGGGGGATAGCTCGTGAGGGAAGAGAAGATAGAGGAAGAGGAAGGGGGAACAATAGAAGACGGGGGAGAAGACAACCAAATGAGTGGTTGCTTGAGTGATGTGAGGAGGGGAAGGAGGAGCGGAAGATGGGAAGGTGGGAAACTTGACAGCATAACAAAGGGCAACATCCACGAGTGGATGTGCCCGTTGGAACATTTACCGCCGCTTCTTTTTTCGGGGAGACCAGCTTACTACTGCTCTGGCGATGGAAGGAGGACTCTCGGGAGCCTGCTCTAGCAAGCGCTTGACTCTCCTTCTTTGTCTTTCCCTTTACCCTTTGGCAAGTGTTTTGGCTTAGCAGGTGCATCACCCAAAGGAAACGTGGTGAAGTCTACCCCAAGGTAGATGAGGACGTTCTTTCTGCACCAATGTTTTGTGTGTTGTAGAGTGCCTTTAACTCTTTCCTCAATAGTTTGAGGTGCCCTCGTTCTATCAATCTCAAAGAAATGGCAGTTGTCCCCATCCGTATCTAGATAGACACGATCAACTTCTTGATCGGTCACTTGAAACCTTTCAGGACAATGGCCACACCATACTAGATGATCTCTGTTAGCGCTTGATCGGGAGTGATCCTTTCTCCCGAGCTCCACCTCGTTATACAGTCGATGTAGATATCCTCGATCGTGGGACGTGGATTGGATCAAGTTTGCCCTTGGGAGGCAATTGCGAGGATCAGTCGGCCTTGCCTTGAGAAATTATGTTTTAAGTTAAGCAACTCCATTTTCGTAAACATCTCTCGGGATTTGGTGTGAGAAGTGCGAGGTGTATCGCCTGTGAGGGGGAAAGGAGTTCCACCCTTCTTTCTTTTCAGGCACTTCTCATGATATGTGATAAGCTGCCTGGACAACTCCAATAGGATTAACTTAGGCCCCGCATACCTTGGTAGCTTGGTGGGCTCCCCTAAGAAGTTGGCGGCCTTGAGATAGGTGAAAGTGGGGAATTGCGTAAATAACACCCCCACTTCTCTGTGGTAGTCACCACGCTCTTGGTCATCCGACCGTGAGTCATATTGGGCCTCAAGAGGCAGATGATGTCGTAGAAGAAGGCATCGTTGATCTTACTGAACTGTGGGATGTTGTTTTCCAGTCTCAACTCTGGATAATATTCATATATTTTTACTTGGGGCCATACCCCGCATCGACTTAGCGCTGGGTAGTCTCTTTTCGAGGCAGCGTAGACCACGTAGGAGTTCATGTAGAACCTCCCGTTGTTGAGAGTTGTTGAAGCTGCTCGGAGATAGTGTTGTTGATGATCTCCACCCATTCAAAATGTTGATCAAGAACATTTTTGCTCATTGTTTCCAAGTATTTGAGCATCCATTTATGAAAGTAATGGGCATCAGGAAGCCCAAACACCCTACTCAGGAAGGTGATGGTGTCACTCAACTCCTCTGAGAAGTCACTGCGATGAATAACCTACGGCCACCTGGTTATCACCTTCTTGTTCTTCAGGTACACTTCGTTCATGAGCTGCATGCATTTGTCCTCATTCTCATCCCATGCTTTTATGTAGTCTTCTTGGCTTATTACCACAAAATGTTGGTGGTGGGGGATACCCAACATGATTTCAAAGTGTCGGGAAGTGAGGTTGATTATAACCTCGCCCTTTTCATTCTCGACACACCTTATGTCCTTATTGTAGCAGTGGGCCACCACCATCATAAATTCATTGTTTACCGTGCTCACAAGAATTCCCCTAGTGAAATGTAAACCACTGCCGACCAATTTGTCCATCCACGGACTGCCTATGACCTTTCTGGTTCTGGCCTAGAAGTCCTCCATATCAATGTGGCCAAGTTCTGAATCCCTGATGTCCAAGTCACATTCTGCAAGGGACTCGGGCATCCTGACCCTTTGGTATTTGTACTTCATCTCTTCTTCTGTGAGTTTGGCCTTACCCTTAGACTTGGTTGGCCTCTTACTTGATGAAGACATGTACAAATCTGAGTTCAGCTACTGATCTGTAAGAAGAAGGAGGGAAGTCCATCACAGAAGAGCCATGTTAGCTGTTAAATCGTCCATCAAAGCTTTACAGAATGAAAACTTATCAATTTACAAGCCTCTGGGTGCAAGGCGCAGTTCTATTACAGGCTGCAAGGTCAAAAAAGCAAGGCGCACTACTGGAGAGTGTTGCATGGAAGAAAACAACGCAAAAGGGCGCAGGGCATAGAAAAATTACACACAACATTCAGTGTTGGTGTAAAAGGATGTGCACTGCACCATATGAAGGGTTTTAAACAAGGTGCAGATAATTCTAGTGTTGCAAGGCGGCAGGATGCGCCAATGGTGTAGATATTGAACATGTTGCAAATAGTTATGGTGTGCCAAAGGGGCGCAGGTTTAAATGGTGTATCACTGAGTTAAGATGTGCCAGTTCTTAGCTTTGGCGCATGTAGGAGAGTCTACATGACATAAATGTTGTGTAAGCTGGATTTGTGCTTATGCTCGCATTAGGGTTTGAAAGTTTTATAGGGTGCGGGGAGGATGCATCTGCAGGCAGGGACAGTGCACCCAATGGCACGACTGTGTTTTGTGCAACAGTGATGGTTTGCGCCAAAGGAAAAATTCGTGGTTCAGGACGTGATAACTTTTAGATTTTTTCTCTTTTGGACAGGTTTATGGTCTTTTACCTCTTTCAACATAGATTTTGACAATGAGAGGAAAAGGGCAAAGAGGATTCTAGATTCATTTCGAGACAAAAGCCCTCCAGGCTAGCAGATCTGGAAGGAGGGTAAAACCGGTTTGGGGGAAGAGTTGATTGCAAAACGTCTGGAGGTTGTGTTTTATTTTATGTTCAATTTCTTTGTTTTTAACAACCTCTAAAAACAATACAAAAATCCCACAAACAATCAACACAAGAAGAGCAAGGACCACTTACCAGGAATATATAGAATGGAAGAAATGATGTGGGGTCCACGAATGCGACGTAAAGTGACACGGGGATGACGAGAAGCTGACAAGTGTAAAGGAATTAACTTTTTCACGTGTTTTCAATCGTGAAAATGACAGGTTAGATGCGCCTATATATAGCAAAAGGTGCAATAAATGCGCCACCAAATTTTTGATCAGGCGCACCAAAACGGATGTCAACATGAAAAAATTTGTGCCATTTAGCGCGGATTAGGGACTATTGACACTGCCTTTTTAGTGCTTTGGCGCACCATTCAAGGGCGCAACAATTTTAGTGTCAACAGGGTGGCGCATGCGCCACAAGCGCAGGTTTGAAAGGCGCATCATGGGAAGGCGCAACATTTTTATTGTTGACACTCCAAAGGATGTGCCAAAGGAATAGAAGGGGGCGTAAATTCTATTGATGTTGCATGAATAAAATCTGCGCCTAGCCAAAAAAGGACCAAAATGACTAAGTCAAAAACTAGATTCTCCGGAAAGTGATTTTATGCCATTCCAAACGCTAAGGGACCTTGGCAAAGAACCGAAACAAAATTTTGGTATGGTTACTGTAAAATTACCCTCGTCATTTTTATAAGATAACAAAAATCTATATAAGGATGGGATGCAAATTCATTTTTACTATTACAAGTAAGAGTATTTGAAAGAAGCTAAGTGCGAAGATCTGAATGATCGTTTTAAGGTGTGAGAGGTGTGTAACCAGTCGTAACGAAGAGATATGTGCGCAGAAGAAGCTTGTGTCCCGGTGGTGAAGGGTTTGAGCAAAGCGAGGCAACGAAGATGAGTTAGGGGCACGTAATTTCACCTAGGGCACGCTAAATCGAACTAGGGTTTGCTTTACACATTGCAGAATTTGAACGACAAGGATCTACAAAGGATTACAAGGTAAAAATGGCACCGAAGAAGGCAACTGCAACATGAATAAAAGGAAAGAAGAAGGTGGTCATCGAGGAAGAAGAAATGGATCCAAAAGCAATTTCTCGGAGATGCTAATATCTAGAAGGGTTTATTGTTAGCTAGGAGTGGGATTCTCACATAAGGAAAAGCAAAGTGAGCGAGTACAATCACCGTACCATTGAGAACAAGAAGGAGCTTGACGCGTTGTTGAACACGAAGACAAATAAATGCACGGCGAGAAGATATGCCAGTGTATGATAATGCTGGTGAGAAGCTCTTGTAGAGGATAGGGGTTTACCAACTTTATGAGCTCCCTTATTTCGGGAAGTATGAGCCATTATACTAGTGGCTTATGAGTAGAGTGCATGAGGATTTTTTCTACTTTGCAGGCGCAAAGTCAAAATTTCAGTCGCGCTCATCTCCATGGTGACAGGGTTGAAAGGCACGAGAGATGATTTGTGAGATAAAACCATAATATTAGAGACCAGGAAGGAGTTGGGATATACAAAGGGTCTGCGTGGTATGGACATCAACAAACTAAAGAAGTATCCAGTTGTACAAGTGGCCGCACATCTCATTACAAAGCTCAATGACCAGGAAAGGTGGTCGCAAGTGAACACCATGTGGTTGCACATTGCCAAAAAGATGTTTGAAGGAGTAGTCTACAACATTTCATGGTATATCGCTAGAGATAATCATTAAAGAAGCACGCACGGGAGGAAAGATCAGCTTTGGAGCTGTTTTGTTATCACTAGTGTTCATGGAGATCGGAGTGCCTAATGGACCAAAGGAGAAGGTATGGGAGTATCGATGGAACACAAATCACCTACTGAGAACACTTCAAGAAGTACCTATGTGAGGGATCCATAATAGAGCAAAGTTAAGCAACGGGCTGAGAAGTGGTATGATAGGCTCCATGTGGCTTTTGAGGAAGAATGGCGCATCCCAAGGACTTGCCTTCAGTGGTTGGAAAGGCAGTTCAATTTGTTGTATACCAACATTTCTGTATAGCACGGTTTGCAATGAAAGATGGGGCATGGAGTCCTTGGTGCAAGTTGCCATATGCATTCACAACAAGGTACTTCCAGGCATCAGTACACAAGTTTACAGATGCGTGGCGACTAATATTCAACGCGGATAAGGTAGACTATGACTACCACACACTAAGGAAGAAATATGTGTATCCAGGGTGGGGTGCATATGTTGAAAGACTCATTTATGATGTTTTGAGCATTAAACCAATAAGTTTGGTGGTGGGAGATATTGGAGTAGTGTTGGTGTATCTCCAACTGAAGCCAAAGATGGAGAATAACAAGTATGTGGAAGGTGAGTTTGCACTTCCAGCACCACCAAAGGGAAAGCATACAATGGAGAACATCCCAATGCCTAAGCCTCTGAGCCAATGAAGTGGAGGATGAGGAGGAGGAGCGTGAAGATAGTGGTGGTTTGGAGCATAGAGGTAGGAGACATCCTACAAATAAGGGTGAAGTTGAGCGCGCCACTACACCACCTCAGCCACAAGAGGGGGATGATGAGGATGTGAATGTAGTCCAAGGGGAGCACAAATTTAAGAGGGTGTTTAGGAGAATAAGGACCCGAGGTGATACTCTAACCACGGTGCGCAAATCACCCGAGAATCTCTCCACAGAAAGAGGCAACCATACAAAGAAGGAGGGCGAAGTTAAATGAGGAGGTGGAAGAGTTAGAGGAAAGCGCGCCTAATTCTCCTACACTTCCAGAGAACATAGAAGAACAGGGTGAGGAATCAAAGGAAAGAGGAGAGGACGAGAAGGGACCAGAGGAGACAACTACAAAGAATGTTCAAGACATGGAGACACAAGTCCCAAATTTGGAAGCTAAAGTCCCTAAGCAAAGTAATGGTCTAGAAGAACAAGTGGAGAGCACATTCCACCAGCCATGGGGTATGCGAAGGACACAAGTAAAATTGTCCACACCCACTTAGAGCACAATAACATAGAAGGATTTATTTGGCTAGGAGCTAATGGATGAGGATATGGTGACTATGTGCACTCGAAAGCAACTATCATGGTCAATGCACACCCATATGGATGAGCCTAACTTTGATATATGCGAAGAGTCATGCGTTTCGAGATGGTTGAAGAAGGCACCACAATCTAGACATATGATGGTAAAGCCTATTGTCATGTCAGATGAGCAGGTCAGCAATGCATTGGTAAAGGTTTCTACTAAAGTTGCAAGGAGAAACATGGACAAAGCTACAACAATAAGAGCATTGTGCGAGGAGCTCAAGACAAAGGATGCAAAGATAGTGCACATCACGAGAGAGGGACTTAGCGTGGAAGAAGAATGAAGTATTTATCAAAGATTGCATAGGATATTGGGAGCCAAGCCACACTTGGAGGCCAAGGTACCACAAATGTTTCATTCAGTGATACATTATGTAGGAAAGTTGGTGGACTCGGTACTTGAAGATAAACCTCTACACATACCAGCACCAAGGAGCTTAGAACAAGAGGCAGGGCGAGAGAAAGCATTATTGATGTGAAATATTACATCATATGAAGGGCTACTGCAAGCACTACAAGAGGTATTGAAGATAAGAGACCATGCTTTAAACATCTGCACATCTCTAGAGGCACTTATCAATATAAAGACCTTGGAAGAAAGCAATGAGGTCCAGAGAGAAATGAAGGGCGAAACATCGGGCCGAACAAAAAGATTGTCAATGGTTAAGTAGAGGCACGAGGCCCTGACAGCAACACAAGAGCCATATAAGACTCGGCTGGAAGAGTTTGGGAAACTCATTGCTTGAAAAATATATCTTTTAGAGGGAAAAATGACATCAATGTCTAGCATTGTGTTGGTTTTGCAGAATGAAAAAGGAGAGATTGTAAGGGATGAGTTGGAATCCATTCATTGTGGACATTCCAGAGAAAGCAAAATAAACACTCACTGAATGGCAGACCTTGGAGGCCAAAATAAAGGAGGAGTATCTAGAGTTGATCCTTCAAGCTAATACAAAGGATGCTGCCTCTTAAAACATTCTTTATTCATCTACATTCTTTCTTATTCTTTCCATTTAATATTCTTTACTTCAATTTTTTTGGAGATACCCATTGTCGGGCGACAATGCAATTAGTGTGGGGTAATGTTGATCAGAGAACACTTGACAGAACTCACACAAGAAGTCCGCGTGGGAAAAAGCCAAGTTTAAGGGTGCGAATGGACAAGAAGAACACACGCGCAAAGGGAAAGTTCAACATTCGGGACTTAGCCTATTTTGAGCATGAAGACCTATTTTTAGAAGATGGCGTGCGGAACACACCAATGATGTAGGGACGTGCGCGCCATGCATTGTCTATCTTTAGAGGATCATTGAAGCTTGTTTTGCATGGAGGCGAGCTAAGAATAGAATGGTCGCTTTAGTTAATGGCAAGAGGTCTATAGATAACACACTTGCATGTGTGGCTATGCTTGTAAATGACGCGTGGCTATTAATATCATGCGGCCTATTTTTGGAATAGAGAAGCGGTGAAGGGCAAGTCCCCACCCTATATATATGATGCGAATCACATAGATAGATATATGTATAGAGAGGTATACGACGAGATTACTATATCAGATCCATATGCGCATTGGTATAGAATGCCATTATTGTAAGGAGCTTCTGTGTTTATTAATAGATGGAAGTTATTGGCTGAATCTAAGTGTTATTCCTATGTGAAATCAAGTAGTGCATGTTCTTGATTCAATCATGATTATTGTTTAAACTTGTTCTTTCATAAATCTGAATATGGTATGCATTGTAGAATGATGGATTAGTTATGGATCTATATGTTTATTCCTTCATCACACTAACATCCTGCTACAACAACCCTAAAGAGGGATATGGTACCTGCATGCGCTTCGGGTGAGCACTCAGTCTAGGATGAGTGATGTGCCAATGCGAGTAGGGTGTTATCTAGTAATTCTAGGCTGCATCACAAATTGATGAGAAAATGATAGATGTAGATCGGGTTAATGGTGACGGGCTACATCGATGATGATTGGTAAAGTGAATATGAGATTCTGGAATGTTAGGTATGCGAGAATAGAAAAGACCTGGAAGATCCGAGATCTATAGGAATTAGAAAACATGAGACAAATACTACATAGGGTAAGATACAAAGATGATGTTGATCAGTCGATAGTGACTAGGATGGATCGACGAAAACTAGTGCTAGATTTAGGTCTTGGTGGGGCAAAATAGATGGCAAAGAGAGCTTTAAGAGGAATTCATGATGGCATATGTGAAAGTAGAGCTCCAAGGTGACTACCAAACCTACAAGATGGATGCAAAGGATGATGCAATGATGACGAGGGATCCAAGTAAGAAATAGATTCCAAATCTCCCAAGATGGCATGCAAGATCTCCAAAATAGCTCCAAGTCGATGGCTACAACTCCAAAGAAGAGAAAGAAACAAAGCTAAGACTCACAAGAAGGCCAAAATTCTCAAAATTACATCCTCTAAAGAGGGAGGGGTATGGGTATCCTTATACGGTTGACGAATATTTACCCACCCACGGGGTTGCCATTGTCGATAAATTCGACCCTTGATTTGGGCAGTGGAGATGGTGATTAACTCGATGCAAAGGGCCCTAAAGGGGGTAGATTAGGGTTTCAGGCTCTTTAGGCGGGTTAGGGTTGTATAGAGAATAAAAGGTGGTTGAAAGGTGGAGATGCATTGAATTAGGGTAAATGGGAGCCTAAGGATGACAAATGGGGTGTTTAGGGATGATATTAAATGCAATTAGGGGTAGATTAAGGAAGTTGACCCAGAGAGAATCCTAGTTTACGATAATGAGTATTACCTTTGATAAAATAAATATAGGATTAAGATGGTAAAATGGGGTTTAGGTAGAATAAATGAAATTTAACGAGGAAGAATAAATTTAAATAGGAAGAGAGGTATGTATGTGCAAGTTGGTGATGAATGGGAGCGAACACGGGATGGGGACAAGCGTACTCAAAAATTGGGGTGTACAGAGGCCTTAGATTGATGTTGTTCTCCCATGTGGTGTATGTGTGCAAGATGTTTAATAATAATGAGTCTTCAAAGTGTCCAAATGATGTCTTTGACAATGGTGATGATATTTAGTATATGACATGCATACAAGTGTGATCCAGGAAACAACTTACAATATAATTTAGACACGGGAACTAGTGATTTTGTAATGATATTACTTCTCTCTATATGCATGTGAAGCCTTACATAACAAAAAACCAAAATGTATTACCCCATTATTTAAAAGACATAAATGTGCTTTCACACAGGAGACTTGTTCAAAGTGTTACCCTCTTAAATGATCCTAAGTTGACAAGCTTAGCTGTGCATATGAAAGCTAAGTGTTATAATAGGGAGGGTGAAACCATTGGTGGTTTTGATCCTATTAGGTGATTTCTTCATGGGCTGTCAAAACTCAATTTTGTAATTTGGAGAGGGTAGCCATGTGTCTCGAAGATGTGTTATATAGCTAATGTGTGGGTTTTGATATATCAAATCACAAGAGCATGACATAGTATATGGGTGCTATTTTGAGCAAAGTGCACATAATAATAAGTCATTTATATGTGTGAAAACGACAAATTATTGGGATAAATGCCAAATAACCATTACCAATTACCTCGAGTCCAAATTTGGGTACTCGAGGTGAAGAACATATATTGGAAGGTTAAAAATGTGAGAATAAAACATCGGTGATAAAGTTTTTCATTATGATGTTCATTTTGTTTCTATTTGCATGATCTGCAAGGCTAGAAAGAAGAAAAATGCTCTCCCAGGAGTAACTAAGTGAATTTCACTAGCAAATTTCTAAGCGCCACCTACGATCTTCCATCGAGGATAACAAACTTTGGCTTTTGTGCAAAACTATCATTTCTAGAATACTTTAATTCCTTACCAAATTTTATGTCTTCATGTGCTCTACCTTTATTGTGAAATCAACAATGTTGCCCACAAATCTAACATGGTTTTGCAATGATTTTAACAAAATTCCTAACGAGATAAATGGACATCTAATATATAATTAGTGGGAGAAGGTGATGAAGAAGGCACAACAATATATGCTTTTTGGATAAGATAATCAAAGATCCTATGGTGATCCTCCAAGTATAGTAGGACCAAATCCTCACACTTCTCCTCTTCATCCTACATCTTAATTCGAATTCTTCGCATCTCTTACATTTGTTCCTTGGTCACATATAGAGGCTTCACTTGCCTCGAAAAAATATATAAACATGTAAACTCTATAGTGTTCATATTCCTTATTAGAAAAAGTATTGGATCTACTTACTCGCGCTTGACCTAGGAGGAAAGAAACTCTTATGCATTGCCATGATCTCTTCCACCACCTCCTCCGAATTTCCCATTAATTTTGTCATCTTCCATTTGGAGTCGTTGAGATTCACAAACATGTGGGTACTTGAATTGAGTGCCATAGAGCAAAAAAGGCAAACTACTCTCGGTGACAAGTGTCAAAGAAAAGAAAAATGAGTTGTTGAGAAAAGTACACGAGACTCCTTATAGAGTAAGGAATATGCAAGCTAGTTGTGGCGAGTGCGAGGAGGCAAAGACATGTATGTGAATCATAACGGTGTGATGGCAAAATATATTAGTGACCATTGCAGATACATACATTAATAAAACAACATTATTGTTAATAAAAATCTAATACAACAAACATATTTATATATTTACATGCGACACTAACAAGATACGTAATAGACAAAACAACAAAATATCGTAAATAACACCTCTATAAAAAAAAACACCTACAACATAAATATAATTAATATAAAATATATGTTTTGTGCTCAATCACTCCCTCCATCTAGAACTACTACTCATGGTGCTTTCCCTAATGGGCATTATTAAAATCACTCCATCATTCATTTATGGTTTAGTGCACTTTATAAGTAGATAGTTTATGTAATGTGGGGGCACGAATCTAGTAATTATCATTAATCATAAAGCCCAAATTGTCCTCTTACAAACAAGTAATGAAAAAGCGACAAAGGGTGATGAATTAAGGTTACTCCCATGCGTGCCACCCACCTCAACAAACCGCCACCAAACTCACGTGACCACTTCTAGTCTCTCTAACAAGGAATGCTCTCTGTCCCTCTCTCTCTGCCCTGTCCTTGTCAAGGGCCCCCACCAAACTCCCCACCAACATTCTCTTCATCACCAATCATATTCACGCAACCCCACTAAACGACAAACAACCTTCGAAGAAGTGTCCTCTAAGTTTTACCAAACCCTTATCTCCACACTATTTCAACGTCAAGCAAACCCCCATACGAGTCTGCGACACGCTCGCTCTTTTACTCGAGTAACTACTTACTTCTCTCCTTTAAATGCAGGAGCCAAGGCACGGCAATTGCAAACAGAATTTCGTTTTTATTATCAAATATCTGTCTCGACGCTGTTACGCTGATGCCAGAGGGTTTGCCCGTCTAGAAATGTCTACTATTATTATGATTATGATGATGATGGTGGTGGTGGTGGAGGAAGGCAGAATCTTTAAGCGCCACGGGGCTAAAACACAGAGAATCTGTGCGCAGCGTGAGCAGGGGTTAATATTCATGTGGTCGACTCACTTGTTTGTCGTGCGGCTTCCAAGCCCAGGGGTTTGGTAGCATGGCGCCGTAGTTGCAATGGCGTCGAGGCAGACAGGATGGAGCCAGGCAGCAGTAAACCATATGACCGGCGGCTGGGGGAATAATGTGATCGTAGCTCAAGGACGGAGACATTTTTTTGCTCCACTCACGTCCAAGGTTCAAGACTCAGACTGTGGAAGTAGCAGAGCAGAGCATATTGCTCAGGTTTGGACACTCTGCGGGAAATGAAATATCTTTCTATTTCATTTTTTTGGGGAAGTTATTTGAAGAAATATTTCGCGTTTTTTAGTACATTATATACTCTTTATATTTTAAACCCCTTTGCCCATCCATTTGGCGATTCTTTCTTGTTGAAAAGCCGATAACAGCTTGTAATAATATCAGAATGTATTATGATGGATGTTCGATTCATGTCAAAGCAGCCTCTTAATTATTGGTTTAATTTACATATGTTATCTTTAAAGCAGTCGTTTCATGATTTATTTTTTCCCCTTTTTCTCGAAGCATTTTTTGTAAATTAGTATATTTTTACTGCTACGTAGATCTCTATACAGTGGCGAGAAATGTGGATGCTCAGTAGCTTTATACCGTTAAATGATTGCGACTGGGACTGTAATACTAATATTATAGTATTCTATAACAGATTATGTAATAGTCTGAACGATATTTGAGCTTCGCACGGGCTTACTGATGGTTGGTTCTCTTATGAATAGATGAACTTGATACTATTGTCGTTCTTTGTTGCAGGGTCTTTGCATAACTAGAGAATCTCTGTACAACTTTTATGTTTTACTTAATATTTTGTAGTCATTTCAATCGAAAAGAATAAACAATGCATTGTTTGAAATCTGATCATACATGACTGCTATGTATTTATCTTCTAACATATATAATAATTAAATAATAGTTACTACTTTCGTTATATATATTTATTATACTTTTCTCTATAAAAGGAGGACTTCACATTAGAAGGTAACACGTTTTTTCTTTCAATTTTAAAATTTTAGCTGTTATAGTGGGTAAAACAAACCCCAACCAACGATCTCCCTTGGCTATCACTCATGATCGTCACTGACAAGTCGTTGGAGCAGCCCCATTTTAATGAGAGACAATCAACTGGAGCACCAATTGAGCTTGGATCTCCGTTCGGCACAAGCTGCTGTGAATGGAGGGGAATTTTATGAGTCAACTGGTCTGCCAGTCAAGCTCGAAACACCATTCAGCATAGGCTGCCATGTATGGAGGGCAGTATATGAGTTAACCGGAATGCCAATCAAGCTCAGGAACTTCAATGGGTATAGACTGCCATGGATAGAGGGCAGTCTGTGTCATCAAAATCACCCAGGGCTTGCATTGAGTTCCGACCATTTTTCGCCCTGTTAAACTGCGGGCCTGCCTGAATGTGGGGTAGACATGAGCCCTGGCCTTCCTTGTGGCATTGCCTGGGGTCTTTAAACTTTGATTTTAAAATATTGTTAATTCTTTTAATTTTGATATTAAAGTACTAATAGATTTATGAAAAAATGAAACTTCTTAGATGATAGATCATATTATCTTAAATTGAGAGAGCATCCTAATCTGAAATTTAACATTCATCTTGCTCATCATACAGGAATCTCGATTTGTAAAATAATTCCAGCTATCTTGCTTATGATTCTGTAGTAGAATATATTCTTTTTCAGCTCTTATCTAAATGTATTAGAAAATGTCAGATCATATTGCTCATCATACAAGAATCTCGATTTGTAAAATAATTCCAGCTACATTTTGCTTATGATTCTGTAGTAGAATATATTCTTTTTCAGCTCTTATCTAAATGTATGAGAAAAGGTCAGATCATATTGCTTATCATACAAGAACCTCGATTTGTAAAATAATTCCAGCTACATCTTGCTTATGATTCTGTAGTAGAATATATTCTTTTTCAGCTCTTATCTAAATGTATGTGAAAAGGTCAGATCATATTGCTCATCATACAAGAATCTCGATTTGTAAAATAATTCCAGCTACATCTTGCTTATGATTCTGTAGTAGAATATATTCTTTTTCAGCTCTTATCTAAATGTATGAGAAAAGGTCAGATCATATTGCTCATCATACAAGAATCTCAATTTGTAAAATAATTCCAGCTACATCTTGCTTATGATTCTGTAGTAGAATATTTTCTTTTTCAGCTCTTATCTAAATGTATGAGAAAAGGTCAGATCATATTGCTCATCATACAAGAATCTCGATTTGTAAAATAATTCCAGCTACATCTTGCTTATGATTCTGTAGTAGAATATATTCTTTTTCAGCTCTTATCTAAATGTATGAGAAAAGGTCAGATCATAACCCTAGTACCATCCTACCCTCTTTGGTAGCAGGGAATTCATATAATTAAGGAGTGATTGGTACACAGCAAAAAAACACTTAAAAATGTACTGTTATACTGTTTGCTTCCAAGTGATTGTTGGAATCAGTAGTAAGTGCCCAAAGGAGGAGCTGTTCATGTGTTTTAGTAATCTATTATTTGTAAGCAATTGTTTTGAAGCTTCGAGTTTGTGACACAATGCTCTTTGCGAGTGAACCTTTTAATACAAGGTGCACAAACAATTGAACCGTACTTGATCTGATTGCTACCCAATTTTTACGATTCAATTTTAAAATTTTGATAAAAAGAGCTGTATTATACATTGAGTTAAGCTAGTAGCATTAAAGAAAGACCAAGATAGCAAAATATTTGGGGCCCTATAATGCGGGAGACATGTAATGAATTGTAATCTCTCAAAACACTATGGAAGGAACCAATTATATCATGAAAAATCCACATGTTACAGTTTCGTTACACTTGATTTTCCATTAAAAACATACATAAGTACCTCTATATTCATATGGTATAAGTTACACCACAACAAATTAGGGCAAGGTAAAATAAGTAGCATGTCATTTTTGACAAAACAAATCACTTGGCCCTGGATTTAGGGCAGAGTGTTTAGGGCATGTGCTTTTAATCTTTGTTCATTAGTTTTATGGCCATTTCTAATGGGATCTATTGCATCAATTCTTTTTGGTGTTAAAATGGGGGATTTATTGGGTTCCCCCTCCTCGATCTAGTAGGATTTGGGACCTCAAATAATTTGAGGCACTACAATGTTGCTTTGCGCCTTGATTTGACTTTACCTATGGATTTAGCATGATACTGCACACGTGTGTGTACTGCGAGGTCCTAACTCCTCCATGATACCACCTAGCCAATGCTTCATCTTCCTCCTTTGTAATAGTTTAGCCAATGCTTGATCTTACTCCTTTGTATATATGAAGGCATCCTTATATTATTTGTAAGAAGAAGAGTTGGTAGTAAGTAGTAAGGAGTACATAGACATTCCACATCTAACCTCTCAGATCTTGTACAAGGCTTTGCATATTATAACTTTGCATTATAGTTCTACATCTAGTATCTCTTGTTTTCTTTGCATCTTTGTTGAATAAGCACTCTGATATATCCTTTGGCCTCTATCGTTCACAATTTGTTTTTTTGCACATAACACATAGATTCTCATTTAGAGTGTTGTCCATTGGGTCTCGTCTTGGGCCCTAGATTAGCAGATCAGAGCACATACTCACTTCATCATATCCTAGTGGTATTGAAGTTTCATTTGAAATTTCTTTCTTTGTTTCATAGTTACCTAAGGCTCGGGAGAGGGTACGAGGACGGGGTTTCTAGGATGTCTGTTAAAATAATACATAAAAATTAATATTTCAATATTTTAACTTTTTCAATGACATTTAGGGATTTAAACTGTATTTAATGTATTTTAGGTACTTTAAAGATTATAATTGAATGTTCTTTGTAAAAATAACAACTTTTAAAAAGTAAAAACATCATAAAACTTTTGATTTTTTAAAAAAATTGGGGATGTCCCCTCCAAGTCCCCGAAACATTTGGGACATCACCAAAATCTAGGGATACATCCCTGCGTAACACTGGAAGTTTGTTTGTATGCCCACTCACACGAGGTTTGAATATAGGAAGTTAAGACTCAAAACTCGTGATCCTTCCTCATATCTTCCTTCACATCCTCAAATGGGAGACTGAACAAATTCAGAGACTCCAACTTCAGATATGTTCAAGCAAATGATAGAGGATGCTTTGCAAAAGCAATGAGAAGAATTGGAAGAATTCCATGCATGGGAAAGAGTGGGTATCGTTGATCACTTCTCTCAACTTCTCAAGCATGTACACCATAGTTACTGTATTTGTACAAATATGGCTGATATTCAGTTTGAACCGTTCTTTTAAGGAAAGCCACATATGTGCTGTGATGTTTGATTTATTTAAAATATATTTTTTTGATTAAAAATTATTAACATATTAAAAAGTTTAAATGAAAAAAACCCTAAAATAAAATACAAAACTTTATGGCTATTAGCATTGTTTCGACTTTTTTGTTCAAGAAAATTGTGTTCTGTTGCGCTGTGCAAAAACAAACGAGACAGTGTGCTGTGCAGATTCTTCATGCCTTCATGCCATTGACCAACACTGCAACAGTCATGCCTTCATGCCATCGAGCAATAGTCACATTCACATTGTCGAGTGTTACATATTGTAGGTCGTTTTCATTGTTTCAAGTGTTCGGATGCTTTATGACACTGTTTTAAACTCATTGTTTTAGACTGTTTGAAGCTCCATTAGAAATTTGATACCTTCACTAGGAAGTGTTTTGGACATGATATATAGATAAGGTTGAGATGCCCTAATCAAGGATATTTTTTGGTTTTGTTTGTTTCTTCTAATCTTGTGGAGTAGCTACATTTTAATGGTTAGTAGTATTTAGTATTTTCTATTTTGTTTAATAGTTTAATACTAATAGGATAGGATGTCTTTAATAAGTAGTTTAATTAATTTATTTATGATTAGAAATGCATTCATAAATTTATGTTATAAATTGTTATAAAATAGGGCCTAAATTTTAGCTTTTTATATGTAAAAAGTATTTAAAATTAGAGATGAAATTGGTTTTTTAACAAATGTGGATAAATATTGTTTTTAATATGTTATTTTAAATTCGTAATTTTTCCAAGCCGGATTGAACTTTTTGCAAGATTATGAACTTCGAACTTTATTCGTAGTCCGAACAACCTGAACCTTTCAAACATGGTAACTATGATGTACACGCTACTCCCTATCCTACTCCACAACTACCTTTTGGGGGTCACACCCATATAAGGTACAAGTTAATCTAGACATTCCTATGTTTGAAGGAAAATAGATGCAAATGCCCTAGATAACTAGCTTAACCTAGTCTATTCATACTACATGGTAAATCAATTCTTTGATAGAGAAAATATTACATTTGCTCTTCTTAAAGTTTCTTTATTTGTAAAGAAATGGTGGGATAACTATTGCCTTGCACATGAAGATGATGGGACACATGGAATGGTTTTGTTGAAGCACTTAATATCTATTTGGGAACCATGATGACTAGTACATCAAGTCCTGTACAATTGCACCAAGGTCGTGATCAATCTAATCAAGAATACATGGACACCTTTCACACCCTTGCCGCAAAATTGAATAGTCAAGAATATGAACAAAATTTAATCTTGAAATATAGGTCGAGCTTGAGACCACACATTCAATCGACACATGCATCCTACAAATCTTCTCTTTGGGGGAAACCTACAAATTTGCTTGTGAATTTGAAGCAAACACCAAGCTAAAGTCTAAGCTAGCAGAATCCAAGTCTTATGACAAGCCATAATCAAAGAATTCCAAGCTTGGGATGACGATATGGGCCCCCTCCCCATCTATATCATCCAACCCCTAGCCCCAAACCCCCAAAGACCCACCCTCCACCCTTTATATAGTTTCTAGTTGGGTGCCCTATCTATATATATTATATGGGGGCTCAATGTGCCTCCTAAGCAAAAATGCGTATAGAGTTTGGCTCCCCCTCCATATATATAATTATAGACAAGTGCTCCTATCTATATATGGGGGTGGCTATCTATATACTCGTATTCGTATATGGGGAATTCTCTATAGTCGTGGGGTTGCCCCTACCCCTACCCCATATTGTTCTCCATTATCTATACATACTCATTAAATCCTAACCAAGGAATGACCCTTAGTGCTATCCTCGTAAGAAGGCGACATTGTCAAAGGCAACACTGTCAAATGGTCATAGTAAACAACCCAAGATTGGCAAGTGGCATACAATCCATAATTATAACACACTCCACAAATGAATGTTGCGCTAAGAAAACCCTAGTTACACAACTTGAAGTAGCAGGTACCTACCAACACGACAAGTCATGGACTTTGAGCCCAATGCCATCCTTCGTACAATGAAAATTGCTTTTTCATCGAATTCAAATTTGGAGTAAGTGGAACATTTGTTCCATTCTCAGATGTGACTCGATAAATAAGCAATACATTTTATAGTTGATATTGGAAGTCAACAAAACTTGATTTCTCCTGAAGTAGATCAAAGATTGAACTTGCCACTATCGCCTTACCCATAACCATAGTCAATTAAATGGTTCAACTCGGGTTTTGGGAATTACATTACTGCGCAAAGTGTCATCTAGTGTACAAAATCAAGCCTTTTCAAGATGCAGTCCTTTGTAATGTTGCATCATTAGAAGTATGTGATGTTTTATTCGGTGAATCATATCTTTACCATTGACTCACTTGGTGAACCATATCTTTATTATCGACATGGAATCTATGAGGTAAATCCCAAAAATGTTGTCATAGATGTTGGTGATATGAGATACCGCATGTACGGAAGTAGTCCCTAATGTCTCACTCATTAGCACCATGCGGTCTGCAAGAAGCTAATCGACTCTAGTAGAAGGGTTTGTACTCCTAATGGTCAATCCTAAATAGAAACACATCCTTACAGCTCCAATTCATACCTTAGTTCCTTCAACAAACGTGCCGGTTTTGCACAACATGTTGGAAGAATACAATGATACTTTTAGTAACCTAAAGAAGTGTGTTGCACAATAAAGCATGCTATTGATGTGATCTAAGGACCACCTCTTCCTAATGTATCTCTATATCGGAAATCATTTTTTGAGAACGAAAAGATCAAGTGGCAGATCCTTGAACTCGTGTATAAAGGACATATTAGGTTGAGCTCATCACCTCGAGACAACTCAATTGTGCTTGCACCAAAGAAAGATGACACATGGAGGTTGTGCATTGACTTTCAAGCTCTCAACAAGATCAATGTGAAGTACCAATATCCTCTTCTCAGCATTGACAATCTATTAGACTAACTCCACGACACAAAGTTCTTCACCAAAATCAATCTTAAGTCTGGGTATCATCAGATTCATGTTGAACCTACAAATATTTGGAAGACAACCTTCAAAGCCAAGGAAGGTTTGTTTGAGTGGTTGGTTATGCTCTTCGGCTTGACTAACGCATCCCGACACTCATGTGAATGATGTATGTTGTTCTATGGCCTTCCACATATTTGTTTGTTGTAGTCTACCTTGATGACATCCTAATTTTCATAAAACATGGGATGAACACTTGCGCCATATTCAACAAGTGCTCCACACTTTGTGGTAGTAGAAGCTATATGCTAACATGGAGAAATGTTCATTTTCCATGCGGGAGATACAATATTTGGGATACATAGTAGACACACAAGGAGTTCATGTGGACCTGACCAAGATCTGTGTCATCCAAGAATGGCCTACACCAAAGAATCTCATAGAGCTTCGTAGCTTCTTGGGATTAGCAAATTTCTACAAGAGGTTTGTACTTGGTTTTTCTCACATCACTTGGCCATTGAATCAGGTTACTGACGGTGGTGCTAAAACAAACTTTGTCTGGTTAGTGTACAATAGAAAGCATTCAAAGAATTGAAATGCAGATGCTAACACCATTAGTCACGTTTCCACTAAATATGTATTAGTCGCTATTGGACAAGGGAGACATACATCAGATGCTAACACCTCAGCTCAGATGCCGCTAAATACATCAGGTCTTGTATTGCGTGTGCAATTGCCAAACCGGTCAACAAGAAGCAAGGTATGCAGATATCTCTGCTAGTTCTAATGAGGTTGTTGGAATATGTCTCCATGGATTACCTCTTAGGCTACCCAACTACTAGGCAGATCAATGACTGTGTTTATATAGTAGTTGACAAGTTCTCCAAGATGGCAATTCTTATACCTTGCAAGAAATCTATTTACGCCCTCAAAATTGCTAAATTATATGTTGAAAACGTCTAGGTACATTTAGGAATATGAAAAACTATAATCTCTAATAGGGACAAAAGGTTTTTGGGGAATTTCTGGAAAACACTTTGGTCTATGATGGACACAAAAGTTGAATAAGTCTACCACATTCCATCTGCTCATTGATGGGTGCACGGAAGTGGTTGAGAATGATTACGTGTCTTCTCAAAATGTACAACTCGAAGAAGCAATGCACGTTGGATGAAAGCCCTCCTTTCATTCACAATAGCTACAATAGAGCTATTCATAGATCCATTGCACACAATCTTTTTCAAGTTCATTTGGGTTTCTAACCTCTGGTGCCCATTGATGTAGCTTATCTTATACCGCCATTATCAGGAGCAACTCCTTTAGCTAGAAAGGAAGTTGACAAAGTTGTTAAGTTCATTGAGCACATTTAGCAGCAAGTGCAAACCATTATGTATTAGGAAAATGCTAAATACAAGCAATGTTGTGACAAACACCGCACACCACACAGCTTCTAGGTTGGTGATCAGATATGGCTTCACCTACAGAAGGAAAGACTGACGGGACCTTACTGCAAGCTTCGTCCTCTTTGGTATGGGCCCTACACCATCACCAAGCAAGTAGGAGATAATGCTTTTGAGTTTAATCTTCCTTTTACCTTGGGTTGCATCTAGTCTTCAATGAAGAACTCTTGCGCCACTACTCTCCACTTGTGTTAGGACACTTTAGATGTTGTAGAGACACTTCAAATATTAGAAATGAATCTTGATTGTAATGCGCCAACAAAAATGGATCAAGTCATTGATGTCAGGGTCAAACAGACAAGACAACAAGAGATCCCCCTCTTCCTGATTGTCAAAGCAGCTCAAGCACCTTCCCAAGGAAAATATTTCACAGAAGCTGAAGTTGCCAACAATTTTCTGCATCTTCTTTCACAACTGCACACAATGGAGACCATTGCTCTTCAAGGAGGGGCATATGATTGAGGAGGAGAGACCTCAAATAATTCGTGGTACCACTGACGATTCTTCGTGTTATGATTTAACTTCACCAATGGCTTCAACATCATATCGCACACACGTGTACATTGCAAGGTCCTAACTCCTCCTTTGGGCTACCGCCCAACTCTTCAATGTCAACATTGTATTGTGAAGCTTTGCAGTATTGCCAGCTGAAAATGATGGAATGATGATTAGTTATGAAGCGGTTGTAACGGTTTAGCCAACACTTCATTTTCCTTCTTTGTATATTAAGGCATCCTTCTATTCTTTGTAAGTAGAAGAATTGCTAGTAAGAAGTATATAGACAACCCCATCTGACCTCTGAAATCTTGTACAAGACTTTGCATAATATAATTTTGCATTACAGTTCTACATCTAGTGTCTCTTGTTTTCTTTGCTTCTTCTTTGTTGCATAAGCACTTTGATATATCCTTTGGACTCTACCATACGCAATATGTTTTCTGCACATAACACATTGAGAATCTGATTTAGAACTTTGTTCCCTGGGTCTCCTCCTGGGCCCCGGACCATCCTTTGAGAAGCTGAGTGCCCTCCTTTGAGAAACTAAGCAACCCCTTCCTTCCCTTCGAGAAACTGAGAAACTGAGTCCCCTCCTTTAAGAAACTGAGAAAGATTTGTAATGAACACCAAATAGCATGCTGAAGGTAGAGACTGCTTATGATTCAGCAGCATCACAATGAGAGTTTTTTTTTCATTAGTATTTGAAATCTAGCTCTGAATTGAAGCAATAAAATAAAAACCACCACTCTTAACTTAACTGACAATATTGACTGGAAACAGCATCAGAGACCATTTGCTTCCTTGAAGATTGCATTATAGAAGTGCTTATTACAGACTAGAATAAAACTTAACAAAAACATAAAGCATACATGAAGAGAGAAGATAGATAGGGAAGTAATGGGGTGTGATTGCACGGGTCTCACCTTTCCACTAACTGGTATTTGAATTGTTTCCACCAATCAAACTCCTTTGAGAAACTGAGTAATCCCTCCTTTCCTTTGAGAAACTGAGAAAGATTTGTAATGAACACCAAATAGCATGCTGAAAGTAGAGACTGCTTATGATTCAGCAGCATCACAATTAGAGTTTTTCTTTTCATTAGTATTTGAAAACCACCTCTGAATTGAAGTAATAAAAGAAAAACAACCTATTGACTGGAAACAGCATCAGAGACCATTTGCTTCCTTGAAGATTGCATTATAGAAGTGCTCATTACAGACTTGAATAAAACTAAACAAAAACATACATCATACATGAAGAAAGAGGCTAGATAGGGAAGTAATGGGTTGTGATTGCACGGGTCCCACCTTTCCACTATTTGGTATTTGAATTGTTTCCACCATCAGAATTTTGATCTTTCCCTCCTGCAACTATCAGCTTTGAATCATCTAAGCAGAAACCCAGCACTTCAATCAGCCTCATGTGATATTTTACAGAAATGAAATTCTTGTGAAAGTGATCTTCGATACCATTGAGATTATTCATTATCTTCGTAAGGCCCAACATGTGGGCATATGCATCACAGGAAAGAAACTCCAGAACAATGTCTTTTTGTCAAGCTATGTGTATTTAATAGAGTGAATGTGTCATGAGAATCCAGCATAATATATCATGAAGATTCAAATATATGTCTTCAGCAGCCCCCTTACAGATATCTTTTCTTTCTGCAGCCATTTTGAATCCAATTATGCAGAGCAGGACAAGGAATCTTCGTTTTCAGGATGAGGGAGGATTAAGCAGCTGTCCTTTTACAGTAGGACGGGAAATAAAATTTCAGGTCTAATGACATTCTTGGAAAACCCAACGTAGCTTAAGGTTTTGACGTCAAAGACATAAGCAATTGCATATGTTACAGGGCAGGAATAATTTTCTGTACCTCTTGCAGTGTAGACAGGCTGAATTGAGTCTTTAACTGTCTGATTCATGGGTCCTCAAGAAAGACAACACTGCCAATCCAAACTATATAAACAACCAGAAACACATAATGGGAAGAATGGAAGTTGGAGAAAAACTGCAGTTTCACGATACCTTCAAAATAGTCTGGATAGAAGTTTTTATCAGCTGTAAGATGCATAAGCGTCTGTAACTGTCATTGGGGTAATAATGATGCAAACACAAGTTGAGATTGAATGAAATCTTTCCATGCTCATGGACCTTATCAATCTTTTGTGGATGATGCTCCTCCATGAAAATAAGTTCTGTCACTTCGTATGCTTGTCTCTTTTCATTATTTAACAATTGACAGGGGATGCAAGAATAGAGTCTACTATCTCATTGCAGTACTTCCCTTCACTACAAAAGGATTAAAAGAAAGAGTGGGGATGATCTCTAAGTTTGTCCTTGGTTATTAGAGGGCCTATGCCTTCCTGTACTAATCTCTAAGTTTGTCCCTGGCAATTAGAGGACCTATGCCTTCCCACTCATCCATCTCATTGTAAATCGTATATCCTAGACCATGAAACCTACATTAGCCAAGAAGCTAGCCGACTTATTAGCTTCTTGGTCTTAGTGAAATATGGAATGATAGAATGAGCTTTATTAGTCACACTCTCTAGTCTCCAACTAGTGGTCGAATTAGATCTGAGGGCTCTTGTGCTTAGTTTTGATATATGATTGGTTAAATAAGCTGTGAACATTACAAGCCAAGTGGATTTTATATAAGCCATGGAATCAATCATAAGCACCTAAATCCATGGAACAAACTCACAACAGATTAATAACCTATGTGCCTATGATAACAGACACGAAACAACTACAGGCCTAATTACAGTGCATACAAAACAAACTCTTTGTTGGTGTAGTTATTGGCTAGTTAATCTATTACACCCCCTCCCCAACCCTACCCACACCTTAATGACTAAACCTGATACAATCCCAAGTCTATATCTAAACTTGACAAACTTATCTTTACCAAGTAGTCATTGTGTCAGCAGCTTGCCCTTCTGTAGGACGATTGTAAAGACAAATGTTTTTATTATCAATCAACTGTATGCAATGGTGATGAACTTCATATGCTTGGTTTTGGCATGACAGGCTGGGTTCTTCACCATCTCGAGGACACTCATTGTTGCAGGAAAATGAGGTAGGTACTGTTTTGTCAAATTGAAGATCAAGGAGTATCTTTTGTAACCACATTGCCTCATGACCTGTAATAACAGTTGCCTTTTATTCTGCTTCAGTGGAAGATAAGGCAACTATATGTTATAGCTTGCTCTGCCAGGAAATTACTCCTAAACCAAGAGTAAAAACATAACCTGCTGTAGACTTCCTCGTATCAACTGATCTATCCCAATCAGAATTGGTATATCCAGTTAGCATGAAGTCAGCATATCTCTTATACAGAATGCCAAATTAGAGTGATTCTTTGACATATCAAGGACTTGTTTTGCAGCTTGTTAATGTTCCTCTTGAGGCTTAGACATGAATCGAGAAAGACAACTTACTGCAAAACATAAATCCGGTCAGGTGGTAGTAAGATAAATCAAACTACCTACCAATTGCCGATACACTGATTCGTTGACCGGTGACTAATCACTGTAAATTGAGTGCTTTATCCCAACTTCCACAGGTGTAGATGTCAGATTACATTTGGTCATTTTTAATTTTTCTAAAAGGGCTCCAACATACTTAGTTTTTGATACAAAAATAATATATGATCAAATTGCCAAAATTCTACACCTAAACAATAATGAAGAAGGCCTAGATTTGTCATTTCAGATTTCATCCGTTGAGTTATATTGGCCCTACTTTTGGTGATGGCAAGATCGTTGACATAGACAATTAAAATCACTATCTCATCAACACTGATTTTTATATAGGAAATGGGTTCATTATAGCTTTTTTGAATTCAAAATCTGTGAAGTACTGATAAATTTTAAAATATTATGCTCAAGGAGCCTGCTGTTTTAACTATTTTACACCTGAGGGTTTTAAAAATGTAAATAAGAATGTATAGTTCAGATCCTAAGAATAAACTGTCAAAACACTAATATGAACATGAATTATAGCAATACAACTTGATTTATCAATCATAAATGTAAGGGAAATACTAGAGTGTAAGGAAAGATCCAACTTAATTTATGCTGACTTGATGACTGTGTAGGAAGTGGAACTTAAAAGATGGAAACATGGTCAGAAGAGTCTAATCAACAGGCCCAAAAAGTTTGATTACCTAAAATGCTTCCTGGGTCATGTGCTGATTTATTTCGCCTGATTTTTCTGGTGTGCATTCGCATTGGAATCCAGATAAAAAAATATGCAATGCAATGCGATGCTCTAGAATTGGCTTGTCCTTTGTTCAAACCCTAGCAATCATAGAAACAACATAGAAAGATAAGCCCTAGACTAGGCCTAGGCCATCCTCCCTTGGCTTGTTGCATGTAAGTGCTACACTACATAGCAGGGATCAAGGCTCATGTAGTTATCCCAAAGCAAGTGAAGTTTTCATGCTTCACTTGTGATCCTATACTCAATCTATGTAACTACGGAATAAATATGCAACTAAGAGGATCCTTCTTTTGGCACAAGACACTTGGCAACATCTAATTCAGATTTAGATGTATTTCAGATTTGAATTCAGCTCATGAACCACTCTTCAAGATTTAGGATGTGTATAGCCTTTGTGTGTAGTGATCTCTAAGGTGAGGGATGATGTTCTTCCATCTTAAATGACCTCTTAAGGGTTTTGTTTATATATGAGACTCTTTGTTTATTTTCTGCGCAAGCTGACCCAAAAATCATGCCCAGGCCGACTTGATGAAAGTGCCCAATTTGAAAAACAAATTGTTGACATGGAGGATTGGTTCGGTAGGGGTGGACAAGTTCAGTATTGAACCTATCTAGGGGCTTTGAACTTGACCTAGGTGTCAAAACTCGAGGAAAGTAAATTGGAGTAATGGGTGTAGAGGTGTACTAATGATCTTAGGAAAATGGGGAATGATCGTAGGAAAACTGGAAATAATCTTGAGAGTGTACAGTTGGCAAAAAGGCGACTAAGACGATGCAGAGGTAATCAAAAGGGGAAAATGCATGTTAAAAGAGTCAAATGTGTGTCTCTAGTCCAATTGTCCTAATCGGTGCCAAAACTAATGTTTCCAAGTGTCAAACCAAAACTAGGTGACTACAGATGACCCCCTTTAATTTATATTGTAAATGTTATATTAAATGCCCCCTTTAATTTATATTGTAAATGTTATATTAAATGGATAAAAGATGTGTATATGTGCTTATCGTTCTAATAGAGTGATGGAATGTCCTATTGTTGTGCGTCTTATGTGAATACCTGCAACCAAGTGGAAATGCAAGTATATCAATGTCTTGATAATAATAATCAATTTGAAAGCTCAAAACTTGTTAGAAAGTTTGAAACGAAAAAGCAAAAGAATGAATACAAGTGATGGTATGTGAACTATGCTGTCGTTGTTGAGCTTGTTGGAGGGGGTCGTGGGGTGTACATGTCCCAAATAATGTAATTGCTGAAACTGAAGGTGCTTCAATATATGCAGGTAGGGCCGTACTGAAACTGCTGAGATTTGTCAATGAAACAGAAAGATGCCCTTGAATATGGAGATAGGTCAAAACTGAATGCTGCTAAACCATAGAGGTGCCCTTGTCGTGGAGTAAAGAAAATGCTGAATATTGTTGAACCACAGGTAAATGCCATGGGTGTCAATTGACCCAAATGTAATGGAGATTTGATCTCCAATACAACACTATGGTGTCCAGTTCTTGGACAAAGAGGCAAACAAATGTGACATGTCTTGAAACTAATACAAAACAAGGGGTTCTAATAATCAGCTTGCCAAGATGCAAAAATGAGTTTGCCGCTGCAGACAAAGCAACCCAAATGTATAAATATTGTCCCATCGTTCCATTGTTCTGTCATGTGATAAAATGATCCAAGAAAAAGTGAATATACTGTCTAAAAATTGAACATGATATCTCTGAAACTATGAAAAATGTTTCAAAAAATTGAATATGGTCTCTTGGAACCAAGTAAAACATCTCTGAAAACTGAATATTATTGCTTTTTTACCATGTAAAATGTCTGAAAACTGTTTGTGATCACTCTAAACCAATGAATAGAAGTGTATGCTCTCTTTGAAACTGTCCGAATTGTTGAAATAAGCCAACCGTATTGCCCCCTTTCAAGATGGGTATGTGCTCGTGTATCATTTATATCAAAAGAAAAAGTTAAATGCACCACACGTAAAGTTTATGGTAAGATAACCATGTAAAACATGCATACAAACCTGGTAGGATATTTCAACATAGAAAAATGTCACTGTATAAGCACAATATGTAACATGAAATCCAAGAGATGAGCATAAATTGATTGCGAGTAGCATGTGAGATATCATTGTGAAAAAGTGGCTAGAGATATAGACAAGTTATTAGCAAGATATAGCAATGAAGCACACAATAGTAGGTGCCCCAATGGAGACTTGATACATGTCATGACAACATGAACACTAGTAGTAAGGAAAAGTAGCAATGTGCACGATATGAATCGTGACACCAAGCAAATGATATCATGTAATATAGCTGAGCAAAAGCAAACAACATGCAGTATGCGATATAATGAAAACATGTAACAAACATCATGATCAAGAACCACACAAGCAAGCAATGATTCAACACCGACAAGAGGATCCTTTGACACGACACACAAACAAACATGAGTAAAAGCACAGAGCAATTAGTAGTAAAGCACACACAAACAAACAATATTTCAGTCATGTATAAAGAACAATATCCATGTAAGCATTCAAAATATAAGAAAGATTAATATAATATGAGAAAGATTAATATATAAATATAAGCAATGGCGGTGGTTTAATATATTCAATGGAAAAATATAGAAAGATATAACTTGTGCAATACGCAAGATGCCCTAGTGTAGGCATGCCTCCAATGTAAATGCAATGCTGTCGAGTGTGGACAAGTAAATCCGCAGAGCATTTTGTATCCTCACGATCATTTTTAATCTATATATCCTGCATCTAAACTCAAGATTATTGTGAAAAACGTGTGTAAAGAATGGATATGTAAACCACTAGTAACATAATATGAAATAATGTATGTAACATGTATCAATAAAGCAAGCTTTGAAGAGGTCCTGATTTTGTAATATTTGAATGTTTTAGCAAATAGATAAGCGTCAAGGGGCTGAGGCTGCAAAAATAGAAGAATAAAGTGTTCCACATTGTCTATGGCTTCCCTCACAACTCAATGTGCACTAAAATAGGATACCTTGGAATATGTATGTGCACGTCATTGTTGGGTAGGTAGTGTGAATGTTCGGAATGGGATAAAAATCAAGAGGGCAAGGGCTAATGAAACACAACAATCAATGTAAACCAAGAGGTTAGAAGAATGATCAAAATAAGAAAAGTGTCAACATTTGATCAAAATAGAAGAATGGAGAATGAATAATCAACTTAACAGATGGCATCGATCAAGCCTGCAACAAGCAAAGAAACTATGTACAATAATCTGCGTAGTCGCACAAACATAAGGGATCTGCTAGGAATGCTAACCTATGATCTCTTCAATGGGTGATTATATTAGGGTCTAGGATCAATTGATGAGAATGTCACACCTCATAGGCGAGAATGAGTAGATGTATCGCTATCAGAATTTGAAAAGTAATCACAAACAGTATAGTAACCTGAATCATCCGCATTAGAAATATGATTGTGTATATGTTGTGTGGTTCTAGTGGTCTTAAGAACCAGGTGTACTATGATCCATGGTCTTTGTTGTATGACTAGAGGTTGTTTGAGTGCTTTTTGTTGAGTGCTTGCGAAAGAAAGTGTTGATGCGTATGGAATACACACCTCAGTGAGAATGACAGACTCTTATGTCCTCATTTTAGAGTCAAGAAGATGACTCAATGCACGAGCTGTAGGTATGTGATCTTATAAATGGCCAATGAGGGGTGTTTGCTGGACTATGTTACAGTCCTTTTAGTG
Source organism: Taxus wallichiana var. yunnanensis (assembly GCA_018340775.1). Lineage (NCBI taxonomy): Eukaryota > Viridiplantae > Streptophyta > Pinopsida > Cupressales > Taxaceae > Taxus > Taxus wallichiana. The sequence goes on from CM031234.1 coordinate 269,275,717, forward strand.
CCACTCTCTGTACCTCCTTGTTTTAATTCATAACTAAATTACCTAAAGCTAATCTAACTAATGGGCATTGCTTAGAAGAAAACTAAAAAGAAGATAAGGCAGAGAGAAAAGAGAATTCTGCAGAGACTGTATTTCATGAAATTGAAATCATATGAATTAAACATGTATGCCTAAAATAACCAGATGCATTCAAGTTAGCTTACACACAAATTGATATGCAACTGATGCAAGGATTCAAAGGAAATTCAAACCGTGACTATAATTGATTATTTACAAAGTAAACAAACTATTTAGATTGCTAGATGCACATGTGGTATATTTCAGTCCAGTTACAAATGCTATTATATGTTCATTAAACTTGCGAAGCACAATTTAAAGGCATAAAAATGATTATGATTTCAACAACAATTCATAAAAGAAACATGCAGAAGATGGAAATGAGAACATATCACTTCAACTTGCAGGAATAATAAAACCAGCTTGCATTAATAATCTAGAATTCACCTCTCTGAAATGGAGGGGTGCATGTCCATTTATACAAAGTAGGGGACCTTATTCCACCGCCTTTGTAATGTTATAATTGCCTAGGATCAAAGAAAATATTATAGACAACACCGCCTTTGTAATGTTATAATTATCTAGGATCAAAGAAAATATTATAAACAGTTGGCCTCTTACAAAAAATCCTCAACTAATTTCAGTTAGCATGTTACAATTGAGTGCATGGTCCAACAGGCCTTTGGAATATTCCTAGTAATCATCTATTTCTCCTTTTTAACAACTGCCACTTTTGAGTTGGAACTGGTTGTGTGGGCCCTACTTTAGATGCTGCCAAGGCATCTCTAAAAATCTTATGGTCCCCATCAAGTTTGTTGAGATCAATGACGGGCTTCCTAAAGAGCCTAGGAGTTTTATCCAACAAGACCTTTTGGGAAGCCATTATTGTTCTTGATAACTCCTTGAGGGTTTGTATTTTCTGGATCTTCTCCTTGGCTTGAGACACCAATTCAATGACCTGTGAAGCATCTGTCTCATTTGCCTCAGAGATATTCTTGTGAAAGTGCACCATAAATTGCTTGAGCTGTCTTGAAAAGTCATTTATGGCCATTATCTATTGATTTTCTGTAAAGCCCTATGGCTGCCTCTGTAAATATAATAATATTTGACTACCTCTAGAGATGACATCATCTAACTATGGGGGTAGTCTGCCCATTTGCTCATCCCAATCCTCTAGTGCAACCTTTGTATAGTTGGCATACATTTGACATAGGTTCATGTTCTCTGTTGTGAGCACCGCATGGGATCCTTTCATGCCCCTTCATCAATGGCTCTATCTATCACTTTAAGCATTTGTTGGAGGACATGCATCTTGTTGATAACAGCGCGGGCCTTCCTAGAGAAAACATGTCCCTTCCTTTTGGCTTCAATTCTATCCGTTACTATATCAAAGAGAGATAGTAAATCTTGTTTTACCTCATTAGCAATGTTCTCAGGGACAATGGCCTTACCCTGTGCTTCCAATGCTTGCTTTTTGGCTTGCACTCCTTGGACCATTTGCACGGCCAGCTCTGCTGATGTCGGGATGAGCGAGATTAGATCCTCCTCATACTCTATTACTTGGGATCCGTTTGTTTTTTTCTTTTTTAAGAGAAAACAAGTCTTCTAAAGTCTCATGCGAAATGACGGCTTGGTTGGTAGACAATCTCTTCCTGTCACCCTCCTCAGGGTGCATGTCTTGGGATTGTATTCAATCTTGATTTGAGGATCTTCTTGTGCTGTCCAATCGACTATTCTCTCTATGTTATTAGGGCTTGCTCTAGCCATTCCGCTTTGATTCTTGCGGAGGTGTGCGATAGAGGTCTTTTTTTCCTCTCTTCTCTTTGAATTCGTTCCACTTCCTCTGCAGTTTCCTCGGTGGCTCCTTCAATTTTTTCTTCCTCTTCTGAAGAGGATACTTCATATGCTACCAGAGGAGGGCCTTGGGTTTATTTGCGGGTCATCTCTTGGACCTTTACAACTTTTGAATCAATTGGTCTTGGAGAAGTGGTGGAAGAGCTTTGCCTTAGGGGCTGTCTTGGTGGCTCCATATATGCATGCTCTCTCTCTTGAGACTCTCTTATGATTGTCCCCTTTGGTGGGGGATTGCCCCTGTGGGTTTCATATTGTGTAATATCAATTATCATCCTCTTGGGTGATCCACACCCAGTCATTTACATATGCATCATGGCCATATGCCATATTCAACTGCCCCCCTAAGAGATTCCAAATGCTTGGCAACTCTTTTCCTTGGGTCGTATTTCTTGAGGGATGTTTTGGCAGATTGAATGAGTGCTTATGAGCGGCAACAACTTTAAGATCAAGCCATCTTTTAAATTCCCTTTTCCCAACAAATAGAGGCAGTGAAGGATGGGTCCTTAATTTCTTCACCTTACATTTGTTGACAATGTGATTAATGATCTGAAAAACAATTTCTTGCTTCGCGAGTTTGTCTGGCACACAATATGGCAATAACAACGGTGGACTCAAGAGTCCTTCAATCATAATAACTGTGTATTCATGGTAGAAGAAAGCTGCCCCCATTTGGTGGATAGATTTTAGGTCTTCTGCAAAAATCTTAGGCATGGGCTCATCCATTACCAACCTGTAAACTTTTGGTTAGAAGAAATTGCATATATCCTCAATGTGGGCCCTAAATTTGTGGGCATATAGATTAGCATAAGCCTTAATTTACTTCTCGAGGGCTCTTGGGATCCCATGGAGGGAAAATTTAGAACAGACCATGATTCCACATATTGCATCCATCAAGTAGAAGCCATGAAGAATGATTTTTGTTTGATATGTAGGCATCCCTCTATGAAATCAAATATAATGACACAATGTGCACTAAGGCAAGGATTTTATCCTCATCTATGATTAAGGATAACAAAGGAACCCAAGAAACATCCAATTTGGTGGTGGAGGGGTTGCCATATATGTGATTCATTAATGCCATACCAATTCTTACTCTTGGTTTGAATCTTTGGATAAGGATGTTATTCAAACTTTCATCATCCATATTATCAATTGGGTCCTTTGCCCAATTTTGCAAAACAGTCCTTACTTGGCATGTGGCCATCCATGATTCAATAGTTGTGGAATTATAGTTTGTATTGGCTTGGGTAGCTTATAATAAACCTTAAAAGCATAACCAGAAATGAAAGCCACCCTATTTTCTTCAATTTTCAATAATAAAACTCCATCCTTCGCCTTAGTGAGGGTGAATATGGGAGAAAGTAAACCAAGACACAAAAATACTTCTGGTTAGCTGCTATTCGATGTAGCCCAACTTTCTTTAGTGCATGAATGCCTCGCATCCCTCTGAATATCATCAACCGACATTCCCACTTCGTTTTGGCATCCAAAGAAGTTCTCTCCCTCTGAATTGTTGAGTAATGGGGAAACTCGTTGTCAAGTGAAGCGGGATCTAAAACGGTGTCTTACTATACTTTGATCTCCATGGGTATATAGGAAAGTGTCAATGCTAGATTTCCTTGAATCACTCACCATTGCTTTAGACTGGGTTTTGTAATCTCTGTAAATTCAAGGCTTTGGAAATTTGTTTATTTGTAAATGCCTTTGGTTAATGTGCTTGTCTTAGATTGAGCAATCGTTTAATTTGAATTGGTGTGCTTGCATTAATGGTGCATAGTGTATGACTTGATGTTTTTCGTCTTGGGAACATTGATTTTTGAAATGTTAGCCTTTTGGATGTGAACCATACACTTGTACATGCTCAAATTTAATCATAGCCTTCACCTTAATTATCCACTTGTTTTCGAGTGCCATGTGTACGTCATGTGATGAGCCATGCGTGTTAATGTGACTAGCTTGCCATTCTCCGATCAAGCTAAAGTGTCTTCGACTTTATCTTTATTTTGCATCTGCGAAGTGCAAGCCCTCGCAAATATGAAGTGCGAAGTGCAAGTTTTGGATTTTGGTCTCTTGCATTTGTGAGTCGCGGGTTTTGAACTCTTCGTTGAAGTGCCGCTTTTGAACTCTCGTATCTGCGCAAGTGCGAGTTTTCACTATGTTGACTATGATGAAAGGTCAAATTTAAAATTAGATGAAATCTTAAGAACAATTTCTCGTAGACGTGAAGTGCGAGTAATAATTTATTGAATCGCGAGGTGCTAGAAAGTAGACAAGTACGAAAGAAACTAAAGTGTGAGCACAAAACAAATTCAAAGTGCGAGCAATTGAACAAGTGCGAGAACTTAAAGTTGTCCAAAGTGCAAGTAATACATAAGTTCTAAGTACGAGGAGAACTTTGAAGTGCAAGTGTGAGGACTAGAAAAGAAACAAGTGCAAGCTCTCACAAATGTGAAGTGCGAGAACTAAAATTTCAAAGTGTGAGTACCAAATAAATCTCAAGTATAAGAACTTAATCTTCCAAAGGTGAGTACTAAGCAAAAAGGAGAGTACTAGAGCAAGGACTTCGGAAAAACAAGAAACACTTTTAAAGATAAAAGGCAAATGCCTAAGTATTACCATATGTTTTTAAAGCAAATTGGGTCCCTATTTTTAAGAGTAACGACTTTGAAAAATTGGGGGCGGTGTTAAGCAAGAATAAAAAGGTACGTTGAAACCATGTAGCAATTTTTTACCTCGGATTACATTGTGAACGAGTAGGTGTGGTATGTTGAACTTGGATTGTTTGTTGAGGTGGTATGTTTTTTTGTTGTGGAAGCACATTGTATAACGCCTCAAGTTGGATGGGGAATTCATAAGGTACACTCTAAACAAAGTGACCACCTTGTTATTATGTACATATTTCAAACATCAATGTTTTACATGGTATAACTCGCATCTTATGTATCTAAAGATGTCTAAGTAACATGTCACATGCCCCATTGCCATGTAAGACTAGAAACCATGTAACAATTGCCTTGGGCTCTACCATAAGTGGTAATACAATGCTCCCAAGAGTGTTTTGACATTGTCCATCAAAGCCTTTGAACGCAACCATCAGTACCAATCAAGTGTAAGGTGTACCCAAGGTTAGTGAGTAATGTCATAAGACAAATGTTTTCACTTTATCTGTTGTTGCCTACCACAATGTTTTCAGTATCGGATGTGAATCAATGAAAGTGCGTATGAATAAGTGCTTATCAATAGTCATGGTTAGGGATCTCATGGTCATTGAATGTAACGATAGTTAGTCATTCTCTCGCATCCGCTCGTAAACCAATATGTTTATGGGGTGATCCAGCCGATCGTGGGAACATAAGAAGTCAAGGAGACTGCGTGCATGATATGTCATATGACCTTTTGTATTTGTCTTAGTTTCTTGCACATTATGATTTGGAAATGAATTCGTGATTAGGTTGCACATTTGATTCATTCGTTACAATCAACTTGAATGGTGTTATTGTCAATAAGATATTGAATTTCATGCCCGAGGCCAAAACATTGATAAGTTGAACGTCCCGAACATCTATGATAGTTGCTATATATTGACATTAAAGCTCTTAGGTTGCTGTTTAGTTATATCAATCTCAATACGTGGAGGCGAAGAAATCATATCGTATTTGAATAACTATTGACGAACCTTGCAGGGGAAGGGAGGAATAGGTAAACGTAAATTGATTCTGTTGAGGAGTGGAAGGGACAAGTCTGTTGTTTTGTTATGATATCGTATTAACCGATATTTTAGCCTCGTTCTTAGCTTGAAAAATTGCCTCATTAGCTTTAGCCTCAAGGGCATTTTACCTTGAAATTTAGGGCGGGTAGATGTGTGATTGTTGTTCCCGTATTTTAACCTATTTGTAGCCTCATAATTCTTAACTTTGTGACATAGTTCATGAAACATTATCGTGTCTTTGATAGGTTGAAGCAAGCTTTGAGTGAAAATTTCTATTAATTCACCATCTTCAATGTGATGTGACCTTTGGGAAAACATAGTTGTGAATTTAAGTACACTCACACTAGTGGCTCATTAGGTCCTTGCCTAAGTTGTGCAATTTGAGCAAAAGAGACATTTTGACTAATTTTAATAGCAAAATGAGTTAAGAAGTTGTCGGCTATAAGATTGCAGTGTGTACAAAAGTTGTTTGGTGTGTACAAAATTTGTTTTGAGTGAAAATTTCTATTAATTCACCATCTTCAATGTGATGTGACCTTTGGGAAAACATAGTTGTGAATTTAAGTACACTCACTAGTGGCTCATTAGGTCCTTGCCTAAGTTGTGCAATTTGAGCAAAAGAGACATTTTGACTAATTTTAATAGCAAAATGAGTTAAGAAGTTGTCGGCTATAAGATGCAGTGTGTACAAAAGTTGTTTGGTGTGTACAAAATTTGTTTCAAGGTGTAAAACTAGTTTAAGGCATAGTCCTTAAAGGCTTCTTGCGAATATTTTAATTAGAAATTTATCATTACATGCATAATATAGCCATGCAACCAAGAAAGGTTTGATGTATTGTTGGGGGGCACCTTTACCATTGTATAATGTAATCTTTGGTGCAACAAAGTGCGTGGGAAAAGGGTAACTAAGGATCTTAGAGCCAATGGTTGTATAAAAATAAAGTGAACTCATCAAATGACTTAGATTGTCGATGTCATGCGTAAATTTGTTAGGCATATGCATCTTGATTAGGGTTTGTAGCAACATGCATAGTAGTTGTTACTCTATTGGTTTGTTGGGAATTGTTTGCAAATGTATCATTAGGAGTGGGCTTAGGAGGCATAAAGAAGTTGTATGTTGTGTAGCAAGACTCATAGTGAGCCGAGGAGTAGTACGTGGCGTAATCTGTAGTAGTAGGTATAGAATGTGTGGCATAACTAAAGAAGCCATAGGTATAGACACATGTTTATGATTGGTAGTAGCATTCGTCCGAACACTTAATGTCGAAGGTGAGCCTCAGGATTGGGAGCAATCAATCGTGCAATATGTACTTCCTCGGGTATGGATTCCTTAGCTAGCTTAACCTTCTCGCCTCTAGGCACATGGATCATTACATCAATTTCATGAGGATGTAATCTAAAGTATGCCTTGAATCTAGTTATTTCTTCCTTATCATAGTTAATAACTTTGTCGTTACATCGCTATCATAAAGCATGTATGTTGTACATATTGTCATTTACAGGATTTTTATTAGGTATGTTATCGCTTTTACGAATTATATTGAAAACATGACCGTCATTGAGATTATCCATATTTATATTAATAGAAGCAACATGAATATTATTAACATTTACCATTTTATTTTGTAACCTAGCACAAGATTGAATAATAGGAATCTGAACATGATCAACAATAGGTATGCTCAATCTAGCACTTTGCATAGCAGGTGTAATTGACCTAACTTTCTTAGATGCCATAAGATATAATCATGTAAACACCAAGAGAGTTGAGATTTTCATCAGGTATGTTATCGCTTTTATAAATTATATTGAAAACATGATCGTCATTGACATTATCCATATTTACATCAATAGAAGAAGCATGAATGTTATTAACATTTACCATTTTCTTTTGTAACCTAGCACAAGATTGAATTAAAGGAATCTGAATATGATCAATAATAGTACCACACAATCTAGCACTTTGCATAGTAGGTGTAATTGACCTAACTTTCTTAGATGCCATAAGATATAATCATGTAAGCATCAAGAAAGTCAGAGCTAATGCTATGAGCAACTTATATTTGTTCATGCAAATATGAAAAATTAGAGTTCAATCCAAAATCAGACCCAAAAAGAGGAATATATGAAATCCTAAAAGGTAGCAACCCTAGGATGTTTAGCTTGATAAATATACAGGTTTGCCAAAATGTTTTAGCTTTACACCGACAGGTCTAAAATAATGTAAAAACGAATGTATTATTTGGATCCTAAGAATGAATAATCAAAACAGGAATCTGATCCTGAATTATAGCAATAAGGAGGCAAAGTAATCAATTGTCAATGGAAGGGAAACACTAGAGTGTGACCAAGGAAATATCTAACCTGATTTATTATGCTGATTGGATGATTGTGCAACAACTCAGAAGTTGGAAACAAGATCAAAAACCTTGCCAACAGTGCCAAAATGTTTGACTGCCTGAAATGCTGTCTGGGCCAGGCTTGGAAGTGAGGGGTCTGAGGGTGCTGAACCTGTCTTGTGCTCATGTGTTTCTCCTGATTTTTTGGTGTGCACTCTCTTGTCTCTGATGTACAGGATTTTAGCTCAAAAAATTTGCGATGTGATCTGATGCTCCAGAATTGGCTCTTCTTTGTTCAAATCCTAGAAATCATCGAAACAACATAGGAAGATAAGCCCTAGACTAGGCCTAGATAGTCTTCCCACACCTGGTAGTGTGGAAGTGCTGCACGACATACTGAGGATTAGGGCTCATGTAATTCTCCCAAAGCAAGTGAAGTTTTCGTGTTTCACTTGTGATCCTGAATATTCAATCAATGCAACTACAAAATCAATATGCAACTAGGATGATCCTTCTTTTGGCACAAGACACTTGTCAACATTTTATTCAGGCTTGAATATACTTCAGATTTGAAATTTTCCTCCTAGGGTAGCAACCCCTTAGGAAGATTCAAGCACACTTTTCTATGCATGGAATTCACTCAAACTTCTTGAAAATATGCTCAGAAATTAGAAGAAAATACCAGCAATCATTAGATGCAAGAAAACTGATTTTTAGAGGCTCACAAGTGCTATTTTGAATTTACCATAAAACCCTTCCACTGCAGTAATTAAATAATAATTTCAGAATTGAAATAACACTTATATGCACCCAAACAATCGATAAAATGATAGATTTCACCTTTAGAAATTATGGAGAATCCAACCATGCAATTAGATCACACAAAGACCAGCAATATCCTCTGAAACACTCTCCCAAGCAAGTTGCCTAGGGCAGAATTTAATTATATGCAGCAAGAGAGAGATTACAACAAGAGATAGTGTGGGGTTTCGTCCACACAAGATTCTCCTCAAGGGGTTTCGTCCTTGAGAGAGCCCTCAATCAAGGGTTTTGTCCTTGAGAGAGATAGAGAGATGCTTTACAAGCAATCCACTCCAACCAAATTATCAAATCCAACCTACTCTCAATTGGCCAAACAACCCCCTTTTATAACAATAAGGGGTGCTACAATTCAAATGATGACCGACTTCAAAAAGTACTAATTTGTATTTGGAGCCTACATGCTCAAAATACTTTATTTTCTAATTAAATAAGTTCTTCTATTGGAGTTAGGCTTCCCAATAGCAATACATGGTAAAAAAGCAACTACTAAATTAACATCAAAACATCATTAAAATCTTCCCTTGCTCCCTTCCTTGGACCCACGGGGAGAAGAATGGGTTGAGGTCTTTAAGAAAGGCTAGTCTCCAAAAAGGGACATGACAGTCCCCCCTTTCCCAAGATCGCTTGTCCCCAAGCAATTGTAAATTTGGATGCTCCAAGATAGCTGCTCCTTCCCATGTTGCATCTTCAAGTGGTAGATCCTTCCAACGTACCAAATACTCGTGGATGCTCTGGTTCCTTAGCTTCCTCTCCCGAACTTCAAGGATGGTTTTCGGAATAAGAATGATCTTTCCTTCCTCATCTAGAGGTGGCAGCTGAAGTGAAGGAGTAATATGTTTCCCCAATGCCTTCTTAAGACAAGAGACATGGAAGACATCATGGATCTTGCTTTCCGGGGTAGCTCAAGACAATATGCAACCTGTCCTATCCTTTCCTTCACCTTGTATGGCCCATAAAACCTTGGTTTTAACTTCTCAGCCCCACTTTGTTTGAGTGAGGACTGTCTATAGGGCTGCAACCTTAGGAAAACCAAATCTCCCACTTCAAAAGACCTTTCTATGCGCTGCTGGTCTGCATATTGTTTCTGCTGATTCTGGGCTTGTTGGAGGTTCTCCTTGAGTACTTTCAAGATGTCTTGACTCTCTTGGATCAAATTTTGGCACCGGGAGCTCTACTATCTCCAATAATCAGATCTATGAAGGAAAAGCCTCGTAACCATAGAGTGCTCTAAAAGGGGACATTCCAATGGATACATGAAATGTGGTATTGTAACAAAACTCAGCCAAATGAATCCATTTTATCCAAGCTGATTGCTGACCTGAAATATAGTTTCTCAAATATCCTTCCACCCATTTATTCACAATCTCAGTTTGCCCATCTGTTTGGGGATGGTAACTAGTGCTTGGGGTGAGTTCGGTGCTGGTTAGGTGGAAAAGCTCTTGCCAAAAGATGCTCATAAAGCGGTTGTCCCTGTCACTAACAATGTTCCTTGGAAGCCCATGAAGTCTAAATATTTCTCTAAAAACACATCAGCAACCATAGGGGCATTGTACTTGGCGGAAAGTGGATAAAAGTGAGCATATTTTGTTAATCTATCCACTACAACATATAAGCAATTCTTACCTTGGACCATAGGCAGCCCCGTAATGAAATCCATGGAGATACTTTCCCATTTTTGAGAAGGAATGGGAAGAGGTTGTAACAACCCAGCTGGAAAATTGTGTTCTCCTTTGTTTTGTTGGCAAGTCACACATTCCCGGATGTGTTGCAAGACATCCTCCTTGAGCCTTTTCCAAAAGAACCTTTCACGGATTTGCTTGTATGTCTTAAAGTACCCTTGGTGACCAGCTAGAGGTGAGTCATGAGCAGCCCTCATTATCCTTATTCTCATCTTGGAATCCGGTATCAAAAAGATCCTATTCTTATAGAGGATCAGCCCATCCATTACCTTGTAATTTTCTGCCACTATATGCCCTTCCATGATGTCATTAGCAAACTGATTTTTGGCATATTCAGCTGTGATAATATTTTTCCAGTCAGCTGTTATGTGAGAAAGCAAACCACAATGTGATTTCCAAAGATTTGCTACCATACTCTCTTCTTTCCTTATACCTTGAATTCTGATTTTTTTGTCTTTGTCACAGAATTTCAGTTCTTTATCATGATAATTGAGGGTGAATTCCCCAAGGTTTGCAGCCATTGAACTCCAAGAACAATCTCATCATTAGCTAACTTAATCACAAAAATTCATCACATACCTCATATTCTCCTAGGAGGAGTGACAGCTGTACTATTTTCTTTGTGCAAGGTATGATGGTGCCATTGGCAATGGTCACTTTGAAGCCTTCAAAACTTATCATACTCAACCCAAGCTTGTTTGCAAGCTCCTCATTGATGAAATTATGAGTAGCGCCACTATCAATGAGAATTACCACTTCATGACCATTGATGTACCTCTTACCCGGAAGGGATGGTATGCTTGGGCACTACACAAAGATGCAAGAGTGCTGGTCATTACCGGATCAGACTTTGTGCCTCATCTTTTCCCAGTTCTGATTTTCTGCCACTTCTTCCTCTTCTTTTCCTCTCCTTCATCATCCGATACCACTTCTATGTAGTGTATTTTCCCTTTCCAAGGCACCTATGTCCCGGTGACCATGGATCTCTACATGTGAAGCAAAGCTTCTTCCTTCTCAGCTCATTCTTGGACTCTTGGCTCTTGTCTTCTTGCTTCAGCCCTTCTTGGCTGTTAGCCCCTTGAAAGGCTTCATGGGCTGCCTCAAAAAAGGCACTTTGGGCTGAGATGAAGGAGCCTTTGGTTGCCCTCCTATTGCTGGCCTGTTCTGCCCTTTTTCACCCATAAATTTGGATGAAAAACCAGTCCTAGGGATTGCACCTTCAAGATCCAAAGACTTCCTTATGGTTTCTTGCAAAGAAGATGGGTTAAAAGCCCTCACTAGACTCCTTAAGGGTTCAGCCAGCCCTTCTATAAACAACACCATGAGTCTCCCTTCGGAAATATCATCTACCATGACTGAAATCTTTTGAAAATCAGCAACATACTCTTCTACCATACCTTTTTGTTTGAGCTGGGCAAGATCATGAAAGTATGCTTCGGATCCATCCTTTCAAACCTCTCCACGAGCCTTGTGCAAAATTCTTCATAGGAGTGAATGCGATGATGCCCTTGTGTCAACATGCCATGATGCCACCAATCATGGGCAACTCCTTCAAGGTGAAGGGTTGCAAATTTTATTGCTTCTTCTTCCGCCATAGGTCTCAAGGATAAGTAGGTATCAAGTTTTTGGATCCATGCCCTAGCTGATCCCTTTGTGGAGCCATCAAAAGTGGAAAGATTCATCTTTCCCAAGGCATGTTGTACTTCTCCCTTTGGCACTAGGGTTCTTTGCCCATATTGCTTTTCTTCTGACCTTAATTTGGTGAAATTTGTGAGAGACATGGCCTCCCAAAACTCCTCCAGGCATTGCTTGGTACTCTTCAAACCATGCAACATAGTCATGGGCTTGTCTAGGGCTCCCATGTGGAGCGATTGCCTCCTTGGTCACAAACTTGGGTTTGTAGGGCCTTGCAAAAGAAATATTTTCCTTCCTTGCATCACGAGGGGTGTAGGAACCCTCTCCCTCCTTGAGTGAACCACCACCCTGCATATTTTGGATGGCTAGGGTAAGCCTCTCCAGTGCCTCAGCTATCCCTCCTTGTGTTCTCATGATTGTGTCCAATTTTTCTTCCCGGTCTCCAAGGGGTTCCTCTTTCTCTTCTTTGGTAGTATTGCATATCTCTATCATCTGCCATACTTCACAGATGGGAGGATGAAACTCGATACCATTGTAATGTCCCTTTTTGGGGATCCTCCGGAAATAGCCCAAGGCTGAGCATGAAGGACTGAAATCAGATTTAGGGCAGGCTGTAGATGACTGACAATGACTGTGAAAACCCACAAGAGCTGCCAACAATTTTCCTCCTAGGGTAGCGACCCCTTAGGAAGATTCAAGCACACTTTTCTATGCACAAAATTCACTCAAACCCTTGGAAAATATGCTCAGAAATTATAAGAAAATACCAGCAATCATTAGATGCAAGAAAACTGATTTTTAGAGGCTCACAAGTGCTATTTTGAATTTACCATGAAACCCTTCCACTGCAGCAATTAAATAATAATTCCATAATTGAAATAACACTTATATGCACCCAAACAATCGATAAAATGATAGATTTCACCTTTAGAAATTATGGAGAATCCAACCATGCAATTAGATCACACAAAGGCCAGCAATATCCTCCGAAACACTCTCCCAAACAAGTCACCTAGGGCAGAATTTAATTATATGCAGCAAGAGAGAGATTACAACAAGAGATAGTGTGGGGTTTCGTCCACACAAGATTCTCCTCAAGGGCTTTCATCCTTGAAAGAGCCCTTAATCAAGGGTTTTAGTCCTTGAGAGAGATAGAGAGATGCTTTACAAGCAATCCACTCCAACCAAATTATCAAATCCAACCTACTCTCAATTGGCCAAGCAACCTCCTTTTATAACAATAAGGGGTGCTACAATTCAAATGATGGCTGACTTCAAAAGTACTTTTAATTTGTATTTGGAGCCTACATGCTCAAAATACTTTATTTTCTAATTAAATAAGTTCTTCTATTGGAGCACTAGGCTTCCTAATAGCAATACATGGTAAAAATAAAAACAACTGCTAAATTAACATCAAAACATCAATCCTATACAAACAAGAAATGATCTGTGTGAGCAAAATTGGCGTAAAAACATGCCAACGTTGACTTGAGGAAAGTGCCCAATTTGAAAAATCGATCATTGCATTTGGAGAGGAAATGTTCGACAAGGATGAATAGGTTCTTTCATCGAAGCTATCCAAGAGTGTTAAACTCGACCCATATATCAAAACTCGAGGAATGGAAATAGAGTAATTTCAGTAGAGGTGTACTTGATTAACCAAAACAAACAAGATATGATTCCGAGTGAGTACAATTGGCGTAAAGACGTGACCAAGATATGTAGAGTTAATCAAGAAGGGAAATGTGTGTCAAAAAGATAAATATGTGTCACTAGTCCAAATGTCCTAATCAATGCCAAAACAACGTTGCAAAGTGTTTCAAACCAAAAATAGTTCGTTACACCCGCCTAAGTTCATAAAAGGACTTAATAAACTCACAAATCAAATATTCTCTCTCCAACATGGAACCCTTGTTGTTGAAGGCACTTTTAACATTCGCTTGATATATTTTTCATCCAAATTGTGAAACAATGGAGATAACCAATTGAAAGGTTACCATCTTTATAGTGGGTGCAAAGGTCTCTTCATAGTCTACCATTTCCTCTTGTGCATATTCTTTAGTGACAATACGAGCTTTGTACTTGTCCAAAAAACCATTTGATTTACACTTGACTTTATAAATTGATATATGACAAATGGATTTCTTCCTTGTGGTAATTTTGATGACACCTAAGTCTTTTTTTCATCAAGGCAATGAATTCCACCTTCATGGAAGCATTCCATCCATTTTTCCCATTGGCTTCAAAGTGCTAGGCTTAAAGGGTAGATGCGGGATAATGCGGGTTGGTGGGGGTCGGGGGAACCGGGGGAGGCGGGGGTAAGTGGCCGCCTTTTTTCTGAAAAACAACAATATCTGACCTTGGAGAGACTTTTAGAGGCAGCTATTCAAATAATGTTTTGATGATGTAAAAAGATAAATAGTGAAATTTTGAATCTAGTTTCTAAATATGTAATTTTTTGCAATGCCCAGATGAGATAAACATGTGAAATTTACTCGGGGGGGACAAGGGCGGGCGCGGGTAAGTGGCTGCCTTTTTTCTGAAAAACAGCAATACCTGACCTTGGAGAGACTTTTAGAGGCACCTATCCAAATAATGTTTTGATGATGTAAAATGATAAATTGTGAAATTTTGAATCTAGTTTCTAAATATGTATTTTTTTGCAATACCTAGATGAGATAAGTATGTGAAATTTACTCATTTCTAAAAGCAATAGTAAATTTTTGTGAAAACATAAGAAAAGTGCGTGTGTGGGCACACTTTTTTGGAGCAAACAAATGGATTTTTAAATGAAATTTCATATAAGGATTAAGAAAATGTTGAAGATTGTTGAGAATATTTTTTTCTTATTTTTTCAACAAATATAATAATTTTAAAATATTTTACAAGTCAAGAAAGTAGGAAAAATGAAAATGCAAGTGTATGGACAACTTTTTGAGCTTAACTTCATATATTTGAATTTTTTTCTTGTTTTAAACAGTAGCCAACAATGAGTAGATTGTGGAGATATAAGTTTTGTAATTTGTTAGTTGATTGTCAAAAAGTTATTAAACTATTAGTAACACTAATGAATCAATCATAATGAGTTACATTATGTAGAAATTAAATAGTAATTGAAAATAATAATTTAATTTGAATTTTTATTTGTCGAAAACTAGATTCTCCCCTCTACAAACCCATATATATATATTTTAAAAATACATAAAGTTGACGAATATTTTGTGCCTATGAAGGCGAATAAATGTTTGAAATCCTCCAAAATCCTTCTTGGCTGATCAAATGCAGGTCCAAACTTAAGGTTTGGATCCCCTAGCCAAAATATAAGGCTATTTAGGAGGGAAGAACACTCATTTTTTTGAAAATAAACAAAGGGTATATGCCCATTAAAAAGTGAGTATGCTCTTTGTAAATAGCGTACATCCTTTGAAAAATCTATTTTAATTAATTTATTGCACTACAAAGGGCGTGTACCTTTTGTAGTTCAAAGGGTGCATATCCTATTTGAATCATTTTTTAATTTTTAATATTTTTCTGAACCTATTCGAAATAGGTTCGGGAAGATATTTATAAAGGGTGTACGCCCTTTGCAAAAAATGACCAAAATGGCCACAAAATTGACCCCTAACTTTGTGCATCTACCCTAAATACTTGTGAAGCAATAGAAGTAAGAGCAAATTTTATCTGCTCACCACCTTGCACCATTTGCTTTACAATCTTGTATATCAGCCTTCCATTGCCTTTGGCAATTCAACCTCCCGAACATCCTTCGTTGTCGTATAATACCACTTTGGTCTTTTTGCTGCCCACTTGCTCTAGCTGTGAGGATTTGAAATCACCTTGTTCTTGGTGTTTCCTACTTTGAGCTTTGTTTAATTTCAACATCAGAACTTCTTCAAGAATTATCAACAAGAGTTACCCATGTATTACTATTTGTTGATTTACTAATTTGAGAAGAAAGCTATTTTCTCATCAACAACATCTCTAGTAACCACAATTTTGTTTGTAAAGACATTTCATAATTTGTATCAATGTGCTTTTGATTGCTCACTATAACCAACATATAAATGTGTTTTACTCTTTGCATCAAAATTACTTTATCTTTTCACCAGAAAATAGTGCAAAAACAACATAACCAAAAATCTGTAAGTCACATATAGAAGGTTTTCTACCAAACCAAGCTTCCTCGGTAGTGACATCTATCAAGGCTTTGCAAGGACTTCTATTAAGGATGTAGACTATTGTATTCAGGGTTATGTCCAACATCAATATAGAACAGTTTGGCTGTACACCATGCACTTTGTCATCTCCATAATTGTCGTATTTCTCCTTGCCACAACTTTATTTTTCTGTGGAGTGTGCATGCTAGTACATTGCCTATGTATACCATCCTCCTTGCAGAATTCCTTAAACCGTTTTGAGACAAACTCACCTCTATTGTTAGATCTTGGAGCCTTGGTTTGTTTTCCTACCAAAGCTTTTCCACTCTTCCAAATTAGAAAACAATATGACCTATTATTCAGAAAATAAACCCACATTTTCCTAGAAAATAATCATTCAATAGCAAGAAATATTCTGCTTTCAGTGTCTTCATTGGACCGTACAAAACATGTACTAGATCCAAGACTCCTTTGACATGCCATGTTTTATCAATATCAAATGGATGTTGATCTGTTTTCCTATTTGACAACTTGTACATACATTTCGATTTGCATGTATAGATGGATATCCGTTAACCATATTAGTCTTTTTGAGTACAAACAAATATTGATGATTCAGGTAGCCATACCCTTCATGCCAAAATTAATTGGTATTCTCAACCACTATAAGTGCATGTGATTTTGATGTTTTAAGATCAACCAGTTTATACAATCCCTTCTCACCAATACTAATAACACTAACCTTGTTATCATAAAGAGTAGTGACCATACACATGCTTCCTTGAAAATTTACACAAAGGGTTGTGGTGAAGCCCAAATCCGCACCTACCGGATTTGGTGAAGAGAGACAAAGATAGGTTGATTGTAGGAAGTGGAATCTCTTCACCAATCAAGTTAGACTCAAGACCAACAAATATGAGAAGGGGATCACTTCTCGCCTTTTCTGAGTTCTACAAGGCCAAGGGAGAGACCTTGGCAATTCTATACAAAACAAACTTAAATACACTCAAAGGATCTGTCTACAAATGTAACCTCCATGACTAAGCACCCAATTAAGTGTCACTTGTAACTTAGTCACACATTTGCATGAAAAACACATACTAAAATTGCCCTAATGTAGAAATATAAAGGATATCCATAACTTGCAGGTTTTTATTAAAGGAATTTAACAAATGCAAAGAAAACTCAATATGTATGAAGCTAAATTAATAACAAGGAGATTTCTACAGGTATGCACAATGAAAATGGAGATCTCAGAGGGAAAATATAGCAAGCTTTGATTATTAAAAAAGGGTGATAATTCCAACTTCAGCCAATGCCTTCATCCAATGTGCCAAATATGCAAAGTTTCAGCGAAGGAGTCAAAATAACCATAATAGCTGCATCAATTTACACAATTACTACAAACTCCCCATAATTTAGACAACTAGTAAACCACATGAATTCCGATTTAACTAATTATTAGACTATTCCCAGAACTCAAAATATAGCAAATGCAATGCTGATGTGTGAAAATAAAACCATAATTTTGCAAGGCTTTTAGAATTACATGCTTCAGTGATTGCACATCAGATTTGGACACATAATTACCAAATGGAAATCCTAATAATTAGAGTGATTACACAACAGACTCTAATGATAGTTTATTTCAAATCCACTATCTCATTTATGACTCAATTAATCAAATCAGGCTAGTCTCTCAGGCCTGAATTATAACACTCCTGAATTGATTTACAATTGTTCATGATCATAAACATGAAACAAAGCTAAATCCTAACATATGACTTAAGCAACTGAAGGGGATTGAGGAATCCCAGCCAATATGGCAAGCTAAAGAGATCCATGATGAAGCCGACAATTCATCTATTTATACACATTATAGAACTTTCCAGAATTGGAAATGGAGGGAATTTAGAATTGAGAAGAGCCAATGGGAGAGGAGGAATGAGCAGGCACAAATTACTCAAGTAGCCCCACCAAGGATCAAATGACGAATGACGCTCAATTGCTGTCTATCAAAGATCCAAAGGTCCTAATTAACTCTATTGAGATACATAGAGCACCTGAGAAGCATTTGAGAGGCCTCACACGTGTAGGATCGAAAAATCTAGAGAGGAAAAGATGACATGTGGCAGAGCAAAGAAACTGGGCCACAAAAATTTGCTCTAGATTCTGGTAAAAATTTGTTTTTTCCACTATAGTTTTCTTGAAATTTTCTCATTGCACCACTTGGCATCATTTAATTGGGTGGGACCACTTGTTTATGAATGTCCAACTCAACAAAACCAGTAAATCACATGTGCATTGTTGCTGGCTAAAAGTTTGACAAAGTGACAATTTTTTTTGAGAGGTTGATTTTGTGCAAGCATAACTTTTGATTGACAAATGAAATAGCTGTGAAACCAATTGCATTGCAATCTTCTATCATGAGGCTATCAGAATACCATCTGCCACTCTTTTTGTAGTAGATTTGATCTCCCAAATTCAGCCTTGAATAGTCTCTTGAGCTAGATGGTGAAAATACGATTTTTTGAGTATTCGGGAAAACCTTTATTCTGCGGCCCACTAAGTATTGTATTTTTTTAATAACTTGAAACTGTTACTCCCCAGTTTGAACTATTTTGGGAGTTTGCTTAGTTAGCTTGCCATACATCTTTTGCTTCAAACCGCAACTTGAATGGAGCATTGTATCAAATTTTACATTTTTCCTAGACAGTCTGGATACGGGTACGGGTACGGGTACGGTACGCCGATACGGCAAATTTTTAAAAATCTTGGGTACGGTACGCTTTTGGGTACGTTATATATATATATATATTTATATATACATGTATATAAATATATAAATATGTATATAAATTATAAATTTAAAGAAGCATTTGCATACTTATTGAAATTTATTATTTCTCTATCACAGTTATTTATCTTAGTGACTGTGATAAGATTCAAGGAGTTTTGATTGTTCATGGTGACCTTCCTTGATCCACTCAGCACGATAGTATTGTCTGACATATTTCCTGAAACATCATAACTAAGCAGGAAAAATATGGATCCAAGCTGGCAGGTGGGACGATTAGTCCGAGCACGGGAGAATACTCGCCGAGTTTTGGAAAGCTATCCAGTATTTTTAATTACTAATCTGTCTACAGGCGATCAAAGCTCATGATTCTTTCAGAAGATTGCAAGAAGTTGCTTGGTCCAAAAAGGTGCAAAAATGGATTTTATGAAAATAAGAAAAATATTGCCATCAATGCGTAGAGCTCGAGAAAATATACACTTTTAGAGAAAACGACACTTGAAACGGAGTCACAGAATGAAAGTTATGGCACATGCAAGTTTTTACTGCTACATCTTCCCGGACCCTTTCCAAAAATGGCAATTTTTTTCTATCCTTGTGATTTTTCCACCAAAAATCCAAAAAAGGAAAGAATTGCCAAAAAAGGAAAGAAACAGTCTTTGGCAAGTTTTTTTTGATGGTACGCTTGGAAACATACCCACAGGGGACAGGGTACGGTCTGGGTACGGCAAAACCGTACCCAGACCGTACCCTGTCCCCTGTGGGTACGTTTCCAAGCGTACCCACAGCGTACCGTACCCCGTACCAGTACCTGGTACGTTTCCAGGCTGGTACGGGGGGGCCTTAGGCGTTTCCAGACAGTCTAGCATTTTTGTGCAAATTGTTGCTCTGTGGCCTGAATTGCTTTCGTAGTTCACTTAGCTTGCCGTGCATCATTTTCCTTCAAACTGTGGCTTGAGCTGAGCACTGTATCAAAAGTTGCATTTTTGTGCAAATTATTGCTTCGTAGCCTGAACTGTTTTGACAATTCACTTAGTTGGAGCGCTATGCTTTTTCCTGCAAAATTTGGGGACTTGCGGAGTACTGCAACTTTAATTCTTGTAGTTCGTGGATAATTCAAAAGCCATTGCTTTGGGGCCTGAATTGTTTTGGAAGTTATCTTACATAGCTCGTGGTGTGAACGGAGCACTACATTAAAAGTTGCATTTTCTGTGCAAATCATTGCTCTGCGACCTGAATTGTTTTGGCAATTCACTGAGTTAGCTCACCGTGCATCTGCTTGCAAAATTCGAGAATTTGCAGAGTACTGCAAAATATTTTAGATCACTGTCATGAGTTCCAACTATGTGGTCCATTCAAAGTGCTACACCATTCAACAAACAACTATGCCATTTCATAATGATTTAAGGAGATAATGTGAACCTTTTCAAAATAGATTGGAAGGTACTGCAACTGGACCAATTGGAAAATGGTGTTAATACAACTAGAATATCTCTTATATTTTAAAAATTTGAATATAGGGGTGCCCAAAATGTCAGGGACTTTTCAGGCGCCAACAGGTTGGAAGTTCAGTTAATTCCATTGATAGATAGAAGATTTTTGTTCATGTCAGGAACATATCAAACATTCTTGAAAGTATAACTCATAGTATTGTTCAATATCAGATGAACATCTCCATGTCGTCTAACATTGCAAGTATCTTATGATACCACAAACTAAAATTCTTTCTGGTCAATTTTTGTGACTCGGGAAAGAGTAAATGTTGTATACCAGCCATTTTTAGCACACACCTAGACCAAGAAAACAATTAAATCTGGAAAACTGCAGCTCTTCAGACCAGATTTACACCACTAATGTTTCCATCTCCCTAATGTGGAGAATTGGGCAAGTTTTCATGGAAAACTATCCCCACTCCTCGGCCCCTGATCATTGAATCAATCCCTTCTTAGGCACCTTGAAGCAAAATATTTTTTATTTATAAAGTTTATAAATTGTATGCTTTCAAAAAAATAATAATCAATAAAACTAATTGTTCTGCCCTCAATTTGAATAACTGTAAAACTATATATTAAAGTTTAAAACTTTATACTGTGGATGCTGCTGCGCCCATGCTATGGTTGCACCTCCTTCCACAACAGATACACAACCTCAACAAATGCATCACTCTTTCCTTCTGCTCTAGTGCTATATGGATCTCTACAAGCGTGGCAGGCAACTTGTCTTGTTTGCATTGCTGATCACACTTTTGGTCTTTGTACAGGGGTTTCAAGCAATTCTTTCACATCATTTCTTATCATATCTGTTGCTGCACCATACACCTTCAGCCAAGGGTTCAGCAAATTCAGCTCTCGTGGTGTCCTCTTCACACGGCAGCAACATTTTGACACCATTTCTGCAAATTGTATGTCACTTGTAGTTTTCCGATGCCTTTCCTTTTAAACAATTCTCCATGCAATAGCCTTTACCTCATCTGATCAATGATTAGAAGTGTGCAGATCTGGCAAGCTCTTTAAACAACCATCTTGCTTGCATGGCAAATAAATTTTTCAGTCTGCGCTTATCTCCTGCTCTTTCAGATCTTGCAACCTATACTATGAGTGTGGATTTATAGTATGCTAGAAACTGTATGCTTCATTTATACAGCAAGGATTTATTAAGAGGACTTCACTTCTCCACATGTAGAGGTTCCAAGCTCTTATAAATTTCCTGCTCTGATACCATATAAGATTTGATTAAACAAGCTGTTAACATTACAAGCAGAGTGGCTCATTATATAAGCCATGGAACAATTTATAAGCACCTTAGTCCATGGAACAATTATAAGCACCTTAGTCCATGGAACAAACTCACAACATATCAACAGCCTATGTGCCAAAGATAGTGCAAGCAAAACAACTACGGGCCAAATCACAGTGCACACACAATAAACGCTTTGTCAGTGTAGTTATTAGCTAATTAATTTAATATGCAAGTCCTATCAAGAATCTCCACTTTTTTAAGGACTAATGTCATGTCTGAAAGTAGAGCCTCAGCTTTTGTTTCATTGTTAGTTGCCTTGGAAATACCTTTTGCAAAGACTAATAACAATTCCCCTTTTCATTATGAAGCACATCTTTGGTCTAGCAATGCCCAGGTTTCCCTTTGCGGCACCATCAACATTAAGCTTAACTGCAGTACAATTAGGAGGGTACCATTTCACCTTCGTATCCTAGAGTAGTCATCATTGTCCCCATTATTGGAGGTAAAATATGGACTTTCTTGATTTACAAATATTGCCTATGTGCAAGGGCCATAATAATCTTCTTTGTATTGTTCCAATTGTATTGGATGTCTCCAAAGAAAATGTTTCAAACTTCACTTTAAATGCATAAGATCTTGGCTGATTCCCTATTTCTTAGAGTTGGACTACCATTCATAGAACTTTCTTCTGCTATGCAAATACCTCATGATCATTAGAAGGATTTTGGTTTGTATCATGTTGCGAACCGAGTCCATGTTGCTTTTAGTAATGATGCCCAACAATTCCTTGCAGTTTTCACAAACTTGTCCATCAATTAGACCAAGGAACAATTAGTGCGATTCTCAGATACAGTGCCCAGGAGAAGGAATTAAGGAAAGAAGTAGACCAAGGAGCAATTTGTGCAATTCTTAGACATATCTTGCATAAAATCCCAATGCAAGACCTGGGGCATTGCGTAAGACTGGCATCAAAATTGCAGAAATCGGCAACCCAAGCTGGCTGACTAGCAGATACTGCATACAACTGAGGGAGTTCATCGCAGTGAGAGATAGCATCAACACACCATTTTCTTAACCCTTTTGTGCAAAATCTCAAAACCATAGGATTATAGCTTGTCAATCCACTTTTGTTCTTGAGTGTATGCCTGGTAAAGAGACGGTTAATGATAGTTGATGCCCAATAAGAACTGACACAAATTAAAGATAACATCTTTCCTTATCACTTAACATTGTAAACCTAGAATGTTTAGTGATAAGGAAAGATGTATGTTTACTGATAACAAAGAGAAATGTTGAGTGATAGGGAAAGATGTATTTCCACTTATATTTAGAATGTTGAGTGATAAGGAAAGATGTAGGTCTACTTATAACAAAGAGAATCTGTAGACGTACATCTTTCCTTATCACTCAACATTCTAAACCTAGAACGTTGAGCGTAAGTAAATATGTATGTTTACTTATGATAGAGAAACTCTGGCTATTTTATATACTCTTACGAAGTTGTGTCAGTTCATATAATGCATCAATAATGTTGCATAAAATAGCCAGAGTCTCTCTGTTACAACTATATAAGTAGACATACATCTTTCCTTATCAGTCAACATACTAATAGACATATGTTGAGTGATAAGGAAAGATGTGTCTCTACTTAAAACAGAGAGACTCTGGCTATTTTATGTACCATTACTAAGCCGTGTCAGTTCTTATTAGGCATCAATTTTCATTAAGCACCTCTTTACTAGGCGTACACTCTTTGATGAGCAACGGAAGTGGATTGACAAGGTACAATCCTATGGTTTTGAGATTTTTACAAAAAGGGTTAAGAAAATAGTGTTGTTGATGCCATCTCTCACCGGGATGAACTTCTCGAGTTGTATACAATATCTGCTAGTCAGCCAGCTTGGGTTTCCAATTTCTGCAATTTTGATGCCAATATTATATGATGTCCTAGGCCTTGTGTGAGGATATTATGCAAGATGTATCTAAGAATTGCACTAATTGCTCCTTGGTCTACTTCTTGGGTTACCTATGCATGGTGGAAGAAGATATATAATTAGATATTCAACAATTTTAGAGCTAAGTCACAAGGTTCGAGTTTGAGTTCATGTTAAGTCGAGGATAAAGTTTGAAAAAGAAATGTCTTTAAGTTCGAAGAAACAATTTTTTTAACATTTTTATTTTATAAAAATCCATACATATGTTAAGAGGGACGGAGTGGCGAGAGCTTTACGTTCTTTGCTTTCAGTCAGTACATGTATGTATACCCACATCTATAATGCAAAAGCAAGTCTAAATCTTCCCTTGTAAAAATAATGGGAAAAGTTCAAGTTCATGTTTGGCAAAGATAAAGTTTGGGGAAGTTTGATCTTTTCCAATAAAGTTCGGCATACCTTGTGACATGGTTTTAAGCATGGCAGCCATGAAAACACAGGTATACATCATACAATGAGAGGGTAAATCAGAAATACCTTGAAAAAAGGAAGATTATAGTGATATTGACCCTTCAATGCCTCTCTTGTTCTCCTTCTCGTGCTTTCTTTCCTGAAAATTTGGCAGAGTTTTGTTATTAAAAAAATGATTTCTTCATACCTCAATGCCCTCCATTTTATGCTTTCCATGTGCTCTTCCCATTCGTCATGTGTCCAAACCCGGAGACACATCTTCCATTGCTTTTTTTTCCAATTTTCTTATCTTTTATTTATTATTATTATTATAATTATTTTTCGTTATTTTTTATTAGCATTTTTTTCTATATTTTTATTTAATCTTAGTTGTATTTGTTTATTTATGACCAATTCAATTTATTTTATCATTTTCACTACCACAGATGCATATATTCATTTTTAACAAGAAATTTGAAATGTCGTACCTTTAAAAACAAACAACTATTAATGCCAATAGTGAATTGATAACACAAACCATAATACAAGGTGACCACCCTCCGATCCTTTCACAATGGCTTCCCTTGACTTGTTGGCTTGTCTTCATCATCATTGTACATTCCAGTCCTCTTATTGTCTCTTGGTGCAATAACTTGCAAAATCAACACAAAGCAATCAGTAGTACATGTTGTTAGGAATTAATAATATCTAATGCGAATAATTCCTCTAATCGCAAAGTAATAAGAAGTATGAATAGAGTTACATAAATGAAATATGCACAACACAAAGACAATATTTAACGTGGTTCACCCAATGTGGGCTACATCCACCAAGAACACTTGCTCGATTTTATTACAAGCCAATAGTCTTCACAGTTACAATAATCAGATCTTGTTTGGAGCTGCGCCAACAAACCCTCCCGACCCGCACACACTATTCACCTTCACAAAACACACTCATATAAATCCTATTGTATGTCCATCTATTTATAAGTACATCAATAGGTAGCCGAAGAGGCGGTTTTACAAAATAATGGGTACCAAAACCATGGGCCCAAAAACAGCCCATAATGGTTACCCATTACCCATGGGTTAATAAACCACCCATGAAAATTTGTTGGAGCGCCGTAAAAATATCCGAGTGTAACACATGGAAGGTGTACCAAACTCTAACATGAAAACAAGCTCCACAAACATAACACATGTGTCCTTGTTAGCAATACTAAAATATATATATCGCCCATCACGATCAATTGGGCTAAGCAAGATAATTTTAATAAATTCAAGTACTACCACATCAGATTTGTGAATACTTTAAATATAGTTGAATCATTCATTCATTAACTAAAACCCACAGTAAAACATTATCACATCATAGATTCATAATTGTCATATAGTCCTTTGAGATCAAATTACCACAGAATTCAAGGATACAATTGTGTCAAGCGTTTAAACATTAACAACACATAATAGTTTCAAAATGCAGGGTGTGATGTCCTCTCCCCCTTGGGGCTCACTAAAAATTATAAGGGCATTCCTTGCAGAAGGTTTCTTTGTCTTCCCGAGTAGCACTAACTTCATCATATTGCTCTCAAAGGACTTTGACTTGCTAAACATATTTGCTTTGCAGCTTTATGTTGTGCTCGTCCAAGATTTCTAAGGGGCTTGAGAGAGATTTCTCCTTTGTCCTCTAGCTGAAGTGCATTCCAAACAATAACATGAAAGGGGTTATGTACATAATTTTTAAGTAAAGAAACACGGAATGCATCATGAATGTGCAAAAGAGGTGGTGGGAGCGCGAACCAATAAGCCACATAACTTATCTCTTCTACAACATCAATGGTCCAACAAAACAATGTGACAATTCAGTATCCTTTCCAAACTTAATGGAACTTTTCTGAAGTTTGACGTGGAGAGAAACTATGTCTCCAACCTTGAAATTTCTCGGGGTCCTTTTCAAATCAACATAGCTTTTCCGCGATCTTAGGTTTGCTTAAGACTTTCACAGGTTATCTTCATTTGTTCATCATACTATTGCATAAGCTTTGGTCCAATCGTGATCCAATTCTTCAAATTTTCCCATCCTATTGTGGTTCTCGCACTCACATTCATAAACAACTTCAAAAATGCTATATCAATTGAAGAGTGGTAGGAGTTTTTATATGCAAACTCCACCAATGGCAAAATCTGTTCCCACTGACTTTGCTGATCCATGACATACATCTGAAAAGCGTGTTTTCCAACATTGGATTCACTATATGTCCACTATCAACCCGAGGTTGATAAGAAGAGATATAAAGTTCAACCTTGTACCAAAAGTTGCATGAAGAGTAGCCCAAAACCTAGAGGTGAATAACTTGTATTAGCTAGAAATAATCATTTGGTATTATTACCTGAAGTCGTACTCACCTTTTTGATGCAACCTTCTTTAACTTGTCAACAACAACCGAATCAGATCATGGCTATTTGTTGATTTGGGCAGCCCAAAAATGAAATCCATAAAACGATTTCCCATTTGTGACGAGGCACAAGGTGTGGGTATATATTTCCTACTAGATGAAAATGCTTTATTGCAACCCTCCGACATTCCCAACACTTAGGTATATAACTAGCTACATTCTTCTTCATCCCTAGCCAAAAGTACAATGGTTTAAGATGTGCATACATCTTGACCATTTCAGGATGGGCATCAGAGGGTGCATCATGGGCTTCTTCAAGAACCTCGTCTCTCTACCCATCCTCTAAAGGAACAATTTTTTTGCCTAAAAATCTCAAGTAACCCATCATTATTGATGCTCAATTCACCGGGCTCTTTAGGTTATCAAGCAAATTGATTCATGAACTCAAAAAAAAACTCATTTGTCTCAAGCTGATCTTTGATCTGATCTCTAAGAGATACTCTCAATTGGGACGTTGTTGCTTTTAACACAATGTCTCAAGGCAATCATTACCCAGCTTTTGTTTACCTTTGATGTAGGATGTCTATCTCAATATCAAGATGAACTCCAACCATCTCCTTTGATAGGCATTCAAATTTGGTGGGTGAAGAGATATCCCAACCCCTAATGGTTCGCTCTGGCTTAAATGACCTTCCCATCAGCAAATGTCTCCGCACTTCCAATGTATGCACAAGAGCAGCTAACTCTAGATTATGAGTACGATAGTTGAGTTCAGTAGGTCTTCAACTTCCTCGACTCATAAGAAATAATGTTCCCATTTTGCATAAGCACGCCACCAATTCCTCGCAACAAGGCATCCATTCAAACTTCAAATTCCATTTCAAGATTTGACACTTGTAGGATTGGTGTCAAGTCAAAGCTTTCTTGAGGTGCTGAAATGCAAGTTTACACTTTGGGGTCCACTCAAACTTTTTACCCTTTTGCTGAAGAGAAGTGATTGGATTGGCCAACTTCGAGAAATTTTCAATGAATCTCCCGTAGTAACTAGTTAAGCCCATGAAACTTCTCACTTCACCGATAGCCTGGGGGAGGGACGATCAACAGTAGCTTGGATCTTGGTAGGATCCATCGCAATCCCCTTAGCCAAAATTACGTGCCCCGATAGTGGATCTTAGGTTGAAAAAATGAGCACTTGGACAACTTCTCGTAGAACTTATGCTCACACAATCTTTTGAGCATAATTCTTGAATGCTCTTTGTGCTCTTGCTGATTTTTTGGAATGTATTGATATTCCGTCTAGGCAAACCAATACAAATTGATAAAGTTCTAGAACACATGAGTCATAAGACTCATGAACATAGTAAGGAGCATTGGTCAAGCCAAACGGTACCACCGTGAACTCATAGTGCCCATAGCTTGTTTTGAAAGCAATCTTAGAATTGTCTTCTTCTTTGATCCTAAGTCAATGATAGATGGATCTCGATCTCTTTAATAGAACGTAACAACTTCCTTCGTGCCCGGTCAAACAAGGTATTGATCCTTGGCAAATGATTCTTGTTCTTGATGGTTACCTTGTTTAGCATTTTTTAATTTATGCACAACCAAAGGGTTCCATCCTTTTTCTCGACGGTTCACTTGTGGAGCCTAGGATGGTACAAATTCAGTAGTTGTAGTTTCAATTCTCACAAATGAGCAATATTCATCTAGTAGAGTGCCTTAGAAACGTGCTTCATTCTAAGGGTTAGATCTAGGAAAAAGTCAAATTTTCTCTTTGGGGCGTCCCACGAAGTCACCGGGAGACACATCTATAAACTTCTTAAGGATTGGGTGGTCGTCAAGGCTAAGCTTGGGGCCATCTCAATAGTTTAGAGATGTTGGAAGATGACAAGTCCTCAAGAAAGGTGGAAGATGACCCTAGCCCTACCGGAAAGTAGTGGAATAAACTCACCATCATGGCCCGGGAATCACTTGGCCCACTTTGAGAAGGAACTATATATAATAAAACCAAACCTTCTTCATCCCTCAATTAAATGTTCTCTTCCTTAGTGGCTATATCCGGCTCATGCATTGATGGCTTATGTGTTTGCATGGGTTGGTAGGAGGGACATCTAAAATTGGATTAATTGGTGCCCCCAACCGATTCGTGCAATATTCTATTTTTATGCTTCATTACCATAGACAATGGAGTGACTACGACAAACTCGACAGGACCCACAGTAAAATGCTAGTGGTGTAGATGAAATTACATGTTCATGGAATGAAGGGGTATGCAACCAAAAGAGGTGAGAGAGTGCTTTGATATCAGCGGTGTCCGATCGCTATCATCATTGTCCTACTTATCTTCATCATGTCACTATAATCTACTTCACTATCATCATCCTCCAAAGTGAACAACTCTTCAATTATAGAACATTTACTCTTTTTAGAAGATGGTGAACGTTATGGAGTATCATCTTTAGCCTCACCAAAGGGATGCCCAAATCCCTACATTGAAATGCAGATGGCCGAGTAGGGTCATAGTAGGCACCATAACTCAAATCGCCTCTTGTGTGGATTGAGTATAGATTGCATTTTGAAACAACACAATGGCATGCTAGGCCAAGTTGCCGCATTCGCGAATTTGAAGGAAAAATTCAAATTACGAATTTTAATAGTGGGTTGAAATTGCGATGTAATTCGCTTTTTTTTCCTTTTTTTTGGCAATTTTTTCCGTTTTTGGTTTTGTTGGTGAAAAATCGCAAGGATAGAAAAATTTGCCATTTTTGGAAAGGGTCCGAGAAGATGTAGTAGCTAAAATTTGCATGTGCCATAAGTTTCATTCGTAGCTCGTTTCGTGTGTCGTTTTCTCTAAAAGTGCATATTTTCTCGAGCTCTACGCATTGATGGCAATATTTTTCTTATTTTCATAAAATCCATTTTTGCACCTTTTTCGACCAAGCAACTTCTTGCAATCTTCTGAAATAATCATGAGCTTTGATTGCTCAGAGACAGATTAGTAATTAAAAATACCTGGATAGCTTTCCAAAACTCAGCGAGTATTCTCCGTGCTCGGACTAATCGTCCCACCGCCACCTTGGTCGCAACCTCGCGAGCACATGTTTTTGAAGTTTTTGCTTTCAATCACATTATTGTAATAGCTACTTATGAAATCAATGAAATGTGATATTATCTCTCTTTTGAAATGTGAATTTATCTTTTGTTTTTATATATTTAATAAAAATGTATATTTCTCATAGTCGAATTTAATCACGAATTTAATCGCTGATTTTTTTACCAGCGAATTTTTCACGAATTTAATCATCGGCGAATTCGAACACGAATTCGAATGTGGCAACTTAGATGCTAGGTCATGTAAAAGCCTTTGTTTTTTAGTGAGAGGAACTCATGAATCCTTGTTGACAATAACTTTTCCCAACTACATACACGTGATCAGTCATCCATAGCACAATTTATGAGGCCCTCATAGTGCCCTCCAATCAACATTGAATCACATCTTGGAGATGATGTGTAATGTTCCCAATGGACATTATTTGCTCCCAATTGGATTCTTAGGCAAATCCCAACTCCAGTTGTAATATAATAAAATATTCAACAAATTAAACTATGCAAATCTGAATTTATTCTGCAAAATACGACTTGGGTATGTGTATACACTCACACCAAACAGCCCATAAATTATTATTTCTCACTCCCAAACATAAAAACAAATTTATAAGGGTTATGGCAATTAATATTATGGCAGATCTGAATTTATTATGAGAAGTGCGACTAGGGTATGGATGAAAAACTCATGCAACAAATACCCCAAAAACTCTGATCTTCTACCAAACTGATTACAATATTTTTGACAGCCGAAGTAGGAAGAAAATCAGATTTTTAAGAAGCAAAACCACTGGAAAACAGATCTGAAATCTGCATACTATCTGACTGGAAAATACCTTTCAAAAGCTCTTCAAAAATTCTGGAAATTATTTCTTTTTATTCCAAAAATGCAGTACAATTGATAGCAAATAAAATCAGACCTGGAAAGACTCCACAACACTGAGAATCAACTAAAAGGCGGGTCGCTCCAATAGATAACACTGCTGCAATTTTACTGACAAAGCTCTGCTGCAATCCTTCAATAAATACTGCTGGAAATAACTAGAACTAGTGAAGCACAATAGAATTTCCTGTGTGGAAATCCCTCACATTCTCTAAGAGGGTTTTCGTCCTCTAGAGGTATAAACTAAGGGTTTTCGTCCTTTGAATATTTTTGGTAAAAGCTTCAAGCTTCAACACAAATCTGAATTTGATATAATGAGTATGAGATGCCTTCTCCCAAGTCGAACTCTCCTTTATAAAGGAAAAGTGACCCAAAACAACCTCTACAATATCCAATCAGCTCACAATGATTTTCCCTATGCAAGCATTTAATATTTTCCCATATTAAATGTTTTTCCCAACAATTTTTTCCCTCCTAATGCAAGTCACATTTTTCTAGGGGAAATACATTAATTATTTTTATCCTTCCTAAACTTCATTATTCCCCTTTGGCCCAAGTCGCCATTATCCTTTCTAGGAAGAATAAAATATAATAAATCCCTTTACAATGATATTTGACCCTCAAGGCAAATTGTATTTACCATAGGGATTATAATTTATTTCTATTAAGCCAAATAAATTAATATAAGTGCTTTAATAATTTTATTTTTTATAACACTTTATAATAATTTATTGCGACTTAAGTCACCCTCATATTTTACTTGGCCGTTGAGTTGACAAAATAGGCCAAAGGTCTTCGATTGAGAAGGGGATATTACATGATGCCATTCTTTTGAAGCCAAATATTTCCTTTTATACCCTTTTTCAGCTATATAAGTTTTTTTATTCCATTTACCATGTATTGCACAAAGGAATATTTGCTACTTATATCATACCTAGAGACCATAGACATCAAATATGGCTTGAAGTCTTTGACATTGAAGTATGAGATCTACAAAGTTTATCCATACCTGCCCTCTGTAATGCTACTGTCAATTCATGATCATGTGGTTTATTTTCCCACCATGTATTAGATTTGGTGGCAAGTAAGCGCTACGAAATAAGAGTTTTTGATGCAGGCAACACTTTTTGTGTGGGCTTCGACTATGGCTATTTTGACTTTGACGACTCACATATTTTTGCTTTTGTTTGCTTCATTGCTGCATGTTTGGAACTCACACTGGCTGACAATAGGAGGTCAAAATCATTTTTGAAGGTGCCATGGAGGTTTGCTACAGAATTATTCTAACCTCCCGCATATTGCTGAATTTTTCAAAAGCTTTGTCCAAATTCGCTTCTTATAGCTTCAACTGTATTGAAGAGGATGATTTTCCTGTACTTAGAGGATTTTTATTCTTTTCAACCTCTCTTTTAACCTAAAAACTTAGTGAAATCCTGTTATTGCAAACTTTGTGAGGGGTTTGGCCAATGGAGTTCTGAAATTTACCCTAAACCTTGAAAAAATGACTTCTTTTCACCTAGAATGTTTCCTGGAGCTAGATTTATGTCTGCAAACATTTCATGCTCATTTGGAAAGAGATATCAATTTTTATTAGCTAGTAACTATGCTGTTCATACTCAGATTTGATCTTGGGGTTTTCCAATTCTTCAAAGAGTTTGCTTGATTGTAATTGCAAATGAGCTGTCATAGTAGCCATATGGCAATACGAAGGAAAATAGGGTGTATAGTAGAGGCAATTGATTGTGTGAAGTGGAATCAAATGACAAATCATATGAATGGGGGCGGGGGGTTGTATGATCAAGTAATATAAGCAAGGGATATTTGACCTTATGAAAGCATATGATTTACGGTAGATTGGCTGTACCACTACGAAAAATGGAGGTCATATGAAAGGGATGAAGTACTGTATGATGAATATGCATATAGGTGGCCATATGAAAAACCTATGGCCTTATCGTGAATTATGGCCATATGGTGGAGTGGATGGAGAGTGCAATGTATGACAAAATGTTGGATTGTATGACTGGTTTAATAAACACAGTACAATGATAATGGAGGGACATATGGAGGGCAACTGTATATATATTTTAACTATTTTACTCAATGATATAAGATGGCAAACTTTGACCTATTTTAGATTATAAGAATAAGTACAATAAAGATAGCGATCTAAACTTGAATTAGGTTTAATGCAGTCTCTGTTAGAGAGAGAAAAAAGGAAGATATAGCTATACAATGCACAACAGAAAATCCAACCTGATTCTGCTCAAAGGAGTGATGTACAGTGAGGTACAAGGACCTAAAATCAGCTCAAGAAAGTATTGTCAAGCCACTTGGCGAAGGAGATAGGCTTAAAGTGTGCCTGGACACTGCCGTCAGAAGTAGACATTACCTTCAGATGACATTGTCTGAGGTTAACGACAATGTTTGTGAGGGTTTGCTTGACTTGAAACTTGCTAAGCTTTTCTCGTGTGTTTGTAATTTGGATTTAGGGTACTTGGGTGCTCTGATTTGATGTGACAGAGCTTATGTTGTCTGTCCTTTGTCCAAACCCTTACAATGCACTTCAAATAACATGCCACAATAAAATGCACTAGAATCTATTGGGTTGGATTGACCTTAGCAATACCCCCAAGGAACGTTGAGCGTTGCACTACGTAGTGTGGATCAAGCCTCACCTAGTTATCCCACCTATATGAGTGAAGCTATAAAAAGAATGTGCAATCTAGATGCATTCCTTCTTTTGAACTTTGACACTTGGCATCTGGCAACTTTGACTCTTGGCAACTTTGACCTCTCTGCACTAAAGTTTTTAGCTCAATGGAGTGCTATAGGGTTGTTCCTTTAAGATTTCAGATGTGTTTATGCGTTTAGTGGAATAATCTCCAAAATGTTTGAGAGTGCCTCGGGCGCTCGAGAGGTGTAAGAGGTAATTGGGAGTTTATGAATGACCTACGGGTTATTTTTTATATAGGAGACCTTGTTAATTTCCTGACTTAGCTGACCCATGAAATGTGTCTAGGTTGACCTAATGGAATTGCTTTCATTTGAAAAATAACTGTTGGCCATTCCATGACACTGCTGATGGACGACAATGTCTGAGGTTGCTGCCACTGTTTAGAGGTAGAGAATATGGGTGTGTGAGTTGGAGAGTGTATGTCTAGTATTTCTTAGGTGTACCTTTATAGACCGAGTTGATTGTGAATAAGTATAATTTGTTAGATAGAGGTGGCTAAAATAGTGAGTGGGTAGACAGATAGGAGGAAAGTGTGCTAAAAAGCCAAATATATGTCAATTGTTGAAGTGTGTCAGTGAGTGCCAAACTGATGTTGGCAAGTAAATATGAAATTTAGGTGTCTATAGATGCCCACCTTCATGATAGTATGCGGACCAAGTTGTCACTTGTTGAACTTGATTGGAGAATGTCTTGGGGTTGATGTCCCGTAAGATGTGACTGCTGAATTAGAGAGTTGAGGGGTGTAAATGCCCCAACTGAAATTGAAAGTGGCCATGCTAGAAGTCAAGTTGCAGAAGTCCAACATCACAGCCCTGGGGTCTACATATCCCAACTTCTAACAAAGATAGTGATCCAACCTTATTAATTTCTCGACCAAAGATTTGAATAAGGGTTTCCAATGGTAACAACCTCTACTTACGAATTCCCGAACCAAATCCGTATGTAAAATAGATCTCTCGTTGTAGATAGAGTAAACCCAAAAATGTGCTTCAGCATAGTATAAACACTCACCATTCATCGCAAACTTAAAATAAAATGGGTGCACATGGATAAAATCCATTCCCCATGTAATCAAGTTGTCTCTTAGTGTAAATTTGTCTCCGCTGAATGTGAAAATAGTGCATGAAAATGGATGAAATCCATGCCTCATTGATCAAGTGCCCCTTGAAATCATATACAATATTTAATATGTGATCAAATGTCCTCAATATCATGTAGAATGTCCAATATGTGATCAAATGTCCCTCAATATCATGTAGAATGTCCAAATATGTGATCAAATGTCTCTTAATATCATATAGAATGTCTCAAATTCATGTGAAATGTCTTAATAAGCTCATGTTGACCCATCCAAATCATATAATTTGTCTTCGAATATGATTTTTTTGTCGACATAGTCCGAATCTCTAACACAAGCACATCATATGCCCCCACTTTGAATGAGGGATGAAGTTTGCGAATCACTTACTTGAAAAGAAAGTTACACGCATCTTGTGTGTAAGGTGTATATAAAGATAAAGCAAAAGCTAATTATGTAAAGTAACTATACAAACATGGGATGATATATTTCAAATGAAGTTTTGATTATTGCAAGTACTTATGAAACATATAATTCAAGGCATGAGCAATTGTTTTGCTAGTAGCATATAAGAAATAATCTTGTAGAATTAGTTAGCGATAGTTGTCCGTTTCAACAAGATATATTAACGAAGCACGTAATAGTAAGTGTCCTAATAGATGAATGATATATATCTTGGCAATATCAGCAGTAATAGATAACAAGCAATAAAACTGTACGTAATATAGATCGTGACACCAAACATGTAATAATGAATAGTAATGTCAAATACAATCAAGTAGTTCCACAAAATAGTAAGCACAATAACACAACATCATAGCGAATAAGTCATAAGCAAACATCATGATCAAGAAGCACACAAGTAAGACATGGCATGACAACCGCCATGATATATTGACAAGAGGATCCTTTGACACAAGTGACGAACATGACATGAACAAGTTTTGAACCAAGCAATGTAAACATGTTTAAGAAGATAATAATCAATATAAGCACTCACGAGTGGTAAATCATGTAAACATCAATGTAGTGGCCTTCATCAAGTAAGCATCGAGCACTCATTGTTAGCATTTATAGGCAATCAATATCATCATCTAGTATAACAAAGATGATATCCATCTAAGGTAACACTTTAAAGATATGAACAATAGCTACTCAAAGGATGAGAACATGACATGAACAAGTTTTGAACCAAGCAATGTAAACATGTTTAAGAAGATAATAATCAATATAAGCACTCACGAGTGGTAAATCATGTAAACATCAATGTAGTGGCCTTCATCAAGTAAGCATCGAGCACTCATTGTTAGCATTTATATAGCAATCAATATCATCATCTAGTATAACAAAGATGATATCCATCTAAGGTAACACTTTAAAGATATGAACAATAGCTACTCAAAGTGTATAAACAATCTAAGTGGCTCAATATGATCAATGGACTAGCATAGAAAGCTAGAGCCTAGAAGATGTGCTAAGATGCCCCTATGTATAATCAATGCCAAGCATCTCGTGTATCCATGTCCATATGTAATCTATATGTTTCGCATCTAACTCATGTAAACATCTAATAACAACAACATCATATTTATGGGGTGTGTCAAATCAATATCACTCCCCACCCTCCTCTAACCTCATAACAACCTATCCTATAACAACCCATCACTAACAAGGTTCTTCAATCATTACAAAGGGCATCTTTAGCTCCTATATTTTCTACAATGGACATCCGGGAATCACCCCAACTATTACTTAAGACTTTTGTGAACAACTACAAGAATGGATCAAAACAAACTCTTATGCGACTAGCAAGCTCTTAGCTAAAACCCTCACAAGTAATGCTTTAGATTGGTACCATAAACTTATGTCTAGCTCCATTGTCGAACTTGAAGGTTTAGTAAATGCCTTCGTGGAAGATTTTCATTATTGTGATTTACTTGAAAACAATATAAACATCTTTGTCATTTTGAAACAATTCAAAAATGAGATGACTCAAGCCTTTATCAAGCGATGGAAAGCCTTGGTCAATAAAGTTGAGCATAGTATGATACATGACAATTTATTTAGACTATTTTTTTTTCGCTATAGAACCTCATTTGCAAAACAAGGTTAGGTCCTCTCCATCAACCTTGGAGGGAGCCATCAAACAAGTTGAAAGATAAGATTTTCTCATGAGAGGATTCAAGAAACCCCAACCTAAACGACAACAAAATTTTAAGACCCTCATACGACCTCGTAACCACAACGCCATCAATGACAAAGTCACATACACTCCTAACCATGACAATACTTCCAATATAACCATTCATAATATTGACACCTCCCATTCCTCACCCATCCCAACAAGGGAAATGTTATCAACCTCTCACAAGAGAAGAATTAAGATGATATCTATGTAGGCCTCAACCGATCCATCCCCTAATGGTATGATGACGATAATTTAGGTTCTAGTAGATGCTAACCGGGGACATTCTTACAAATATTGGCAATCACCTAGAGCCATGGCTTATGGTTTCTTTCTTGGATGTG
Organism: Taxus wallichiana var. yunnanensis; assembly: GCA_018340775.1. NCBI lineage: Eukaryota > Viridiplantae > Streptophyta > Pinopsida > Cupressales > Taxaceae > Taxus > Taxus wallichiana. The sequence continues at coordinate 269,312,613 of CM031234.1, forward strand.
ACTTTGATCATGAATTCATGACAAAAGAAAGACATGACGAAGCCATGCAAACGAGAGAAAGCAAAACAACATGACACCGTCCATAAAGCTAATACTCATTTATGCATCTATACCGATCTTTTGCCTAAGCACTCTAAGGCTGATAAATTACATCAATCTAATAATGACAAACATGATTCAACTCTCTAAGCCAATTCCATTGAAATCACTTTCAACCCTAATCTTGCCAACCAAGAAAATATGTCAACATGTAAGGTATGGAACGAGTAATTGCTTGCATTGACTCCACATGTCATACAAAACCTCCTCAAACTCACAAAACTATTCAAGCTTATTCTACAAGTCAAACTTTCTCCTACAATCACTTGAAAATTCAAAAATTTGAAAATATATCCCCCAATCCAATTGTATCCGCCACCTGGACCTATAGGATAAACTGTTATGCGAAACCTTTGCCAATTCCAACCGCATTGACCATCTTATTCTAGGGGATGATGTAGTTGCCTGAGCTGCCCAACCCTTAGCCATCCAACATGGTGACACCATATAGAATGAGTAAAAAAAAATCAGCCCACCTTGAGTTTTTAGTCTCTCCCGAGATTATCATGATTGAGATCCTCGAGGGTGAAATCAACATTATACAACCTAGGTTGGAAAAATGGGATCCAATCAAAGAACTTTTCAATATTTTGAGTCAAATACGTTATCTTGAGCTCATGAGAACCTCGCCAAGCATCGTAATTGTTTGATGAAGGTACTCTTTGACATGAATATCCCTCAACCACTAGTTTTGGGGTAAAATGCTTCTTTACACAGTTTGATGAGAGTATTCTTCATCAACGTGCAAAGCTATCTATTCAAATCGATAAAACTCTCTGATTTCCTATCCAATCTTTGATCCCAGATAAACTTTTGTTTAGTATAGATGACCCTTTGTTTTCATTTCAGTCTAGATCAACAATGTGAAACCAAAAGTGCTCTGTAGATGAGGGGTCCGACACATGTATTACTTCTTTAGAATTCATTAAATCTCTAGGCTACCCACCAATAATGTAAAATCAACCCGCAACACGTGTCAAGGGTATGATCAAAGGCAAATGCCCCCATTGGGTTGCGTTTGGTTGCCCATTACCATGCTTTTTCAGCCTTTGTTAGAGTGAAAGTTATGATCCTCAACATTCCACTATTATACAACATTCTTCTTGGTTCGCCATGGACACACCTGGATGTGTGTCGTGGCTTGATTACTTATCAATGCATCAAATTTCCTTAAGTAGGTGTTTTCTATAAAATTCAAGGTGACACAAAGTTGTGGAACTTGAACAATTTCAATAAAGAGATGTCTTCAAAATCCTTGCGTTTGAGGAACGACCTCATGTTCCCTTTCGAGAGTCCTAACACTTTAATTACTTGGTCAACAAAGTGAACACCATCTAAGGATATAGTCCAATCCCGAACTAGTTGGGAGAACTCTTGAAAATCTCCTTGATTTGAATGATGAAGAGCCCAATGAGATCAACTTCAAAATTAAAACTTTCAAACTTCTTGACTTTATAATTGCCCAACCGGCCCTTTCTTTGTGCCTAATCTCATAAGCAAGCAACTAATGCAATCCCTATTACCATATCTACCATCCGACCTCCTTTCAATGAAGTTCCTTCTTCATCACCTAATGAAACCATCATGTATCTCATAACATTGATCTTACTACCCCGATTATTATGATGACAATTTGTTAGATGATCCCCTCTTGTTTGGCTATGCCCAAGCTAATGAAGTGAAGATTCTATGATGCCAACAATCATTACATTCTACCTTTGACTCTAGTGATTTCGTTGAGTGAAGGTTGTTCATCCATGTTCCACCTCTAAAATCCGTGCAATACGCTTTTAACTCTAGTATCAATATCATGAATGTTGTGTCTCACTCGAATCGAGGACTTTGACTTTGAGCTTCAAGACAATGACTTGATGGATGATGATGATTATGTTGCCTCTCTTCTACACCCAGAGCTTGAATGAAACATTGCTTTGGTTCCTTTGTTTAGGTCTTTTATCATAGAATGACACCTTCTACCAAGACATATTTGCTCCCCTATCGTCGCATCTCCTACAACCTTCTCTTATGAGCTCGTACCATTTTGCGCATGACATGATGTGTTGGGACCTAATGTTCAAGGCTGTCAAGCCTATCGAAAATATATGAAATAACTTGAAGCACAATTGCACGAAGAAGAAAACAAATGATGATCTTATCCTCCCTCTTCTCCACAACAATATTGTTAACTTCACGGTCTTTTCTCCCACTATGATGCCATCTGCCGAGTACTCGACAACAATGTCAGCCATAATTTACCTTCTACGGCTCGCCTCGAGGAGTTGGTTTCCCCTCTCCCTTTTATTTCCGTTCCCAATCACATATCCTTCTACCAAGACATATTTGCTCCCCTATCGCCGCATCTCCTACAACCTTCTCTTATGAGCTTGTACCATTTTGCACATGACATGATGTGTTGGGACATAATGTTGAAGACCATCAAGCCTATCGAAAATATATGAAATAACTTGAAGCACAATTGCACGAAGAAGAAAACAAGTGATGATCTTATCCTCCCTCTTCTCCACAACAATATTGTTAACTTCACGGTCTTTTCTCCCACGATGATGCCATCTGCCGAGTACTCGACAACAATGTCAGCCATAATTTACCTTCTACGGCTCGCCTCGAGGAGTTGGTTTCCCCTCTCCTTTTATTTCCATTCCCAATCACATATCATTCATATGCACACTTTAGGCAAGGATCAACTTCCTCACTTTCATCATTTTCAGCTTGAGGCACATCCTCCCTTTATTCCCACTTTTCCCCCCTTCGTGGATGACATGTATTAGGAGGTCTCAACGCATAATGAGATACACCAAAAATTTCAAAGCTCCTCAAAGACATTAAGAACACCGTGGTCTGTACGAGATATGACATTCATTGACATGTTTATGATGTGATAAAAGATATTTGTTATTCTATGAGTTTATTGTTTACTTGTATATGCTATCATATCATACATTTATCACCATGTTTTACTACCGTACTTTACTACCTCCCTCTTGGGTCTATACGACCCTTGTTCTCGTTCTAGGTTCTTTGGTAATTTACTATCTTTTTAAATCCTTTTCCCTTTGGGTTTAGCCAACCATTGTCCTCTTTCAAGTTACTTTAGTAATTTAGTATCTTTCTACAACCTTTTCCATAGTGGGTTTATCCCGCCAGTGTCTTCTTTCAAGTTACTAATTAATTTGAAACAAGGAATATTAAAGATAAGTAGAGAGCAAAACATTGTAATTGAAGATTGACTCAAGTGAGCTGTCTTCATCGTGAAATATTGCTTCTTTAAGATCCAAGCCCAATGCTATAACCCATTAAGCATGCTAGCATCAAGTTCAACGAACACTATTTAGTTCTTGAGCATAACACGAGTGTTCGTTCAACTTAAACTAGGTTTTTAAGTGGGTAAATAATATCCTGGACATCTACTTGCCCACCTAAATGCTCCATTGCCCTCTTACCAAATAACACGGTTTCACAACATTTTCCTCAAAGAGGGATTGAGTCTCAATAATTGGTTCGAGTTCTTCCTTAGTTCTTAATTAGACCAGTTCGAGTTCACTCAACTTGTCAACACTTAAAGAACATTTGGTAAGGAGGGCAACTTGCCCATATGTTACTTTATTTTTGAATAAATACTTCATATATTGACAAATATTTACAAGAAGGGCCTGTACAAAGAAACTGAAAGGGTACAACAGAAAAAAACAAGGTTACATTTTTCTTAAACTAATGATAAGAGTAGCCAGATTAGAGTAGTCTGAGGGTTCAAGTTGCTTGGCCTCTTTAAAAGCTGTCATTTCGCTGGCAACTGCAGTCTTACTCCTTTCCAATTATGTCTAAAATTCTCCAACATACCCTTTTCGTCTTTGAAAACATATTTGCGTATGAGTTTCCAAAGGATGAAGAGGGTGGAGATACACACGCACTGCCAAAGACTTGCAACAAGGGTCTCCGAATCAATAAGTTTGAATCTCCAAGAAGAGCAGTTCTCCAATGAAGAGGATGCTGAAAAATTATTGCCAACCTCATATGAATTTCACGCCAATAGGATTTGGCAAAGGTGCAATCCCACATGAGGTGTTTCACAGTTTCTAGTTTTGTGCAATAGGGGCAGAAACCGTTTGTGAAAACACTCTTGGAAAGTCACGCCTTTGTGGGTAGCCCTTGATAGATAACAAGCTAGGCAAACACCCTTAATTTGTATGCCACCTTGATTGCCCAAACACTGTGAAGCCTATGTATCCATAAAGATTCAGTGTCAAAAGCGAGCCATCTGGGATTAAGAATAGGTGACAAGAGACATTTCTGATGTAGGAGATGGTATAGCCAATGTGTATCATATTGAAAGATGGAATGATCATAGTTCCATCTCCAATCTCTCCATATAGGGCCTTTCAATTCCAAATTCAGCTTAAAGGTGTCTTCAGTAGGAATAAGGTTCTGGATTTCCTTAACCACCAATTGATCAGCAGAGGATAATGCAAAGTCTCTAGCTAGTGTCCTCCAATCTTTCCAATCTCATGTTGGCATCCCATAAATCCTTCCAAACCAGTAATCCCTTTTTGCTCAGTCTGCTCACTTGAAAATGGGCAATAAAAGCGATAGCTTTGTCATGGAGTTTCCAAGACCAATTGATCTATTACCCAGATTCCAGCCAGTATGACCCCCACTCATCTGCCATGTTAGAAATCGTGCAACTCTTTTCCAAGCATTCCAAAGGTTGCATAGTATGTGTGATCCATGTAACTGAAAATTGTCAGGGTCCACAATTGTGTCATAGAGTCCAAATTTGCCTCTGACCTTGTTTATATGGTGTGTTGTTAGTATCCTGTGTTGTAAAAGGATTTGCCAAGCGAGGACCCTTCCAAGCAACGGGAATCCATTTACCACACAATATGTATCCTTGAGTAATAATGTCTTGTAGCCCCATCCTCCTTTTCTTTAGGCATAATGCACACCGACCATTGGACTAGTGGGAGACCTGTAACTCCATATTTTGACCACAAAAATTTCTCAGAATCCTTTCTAGGCGAGTTAACTGTGTTTTAGAAGGAAGCCAACATGAGATGTAGTAGATATGCGTTGCTTGAAGAATTCGACTCAATACAGTTAGCTTTCTTGCAAAAGAGAGATCTTTATGTTGCTAGTAACTTAATTTAACTTGAAATTTCTGCAACACCCAGTCCCACATATCAACCAGAGAGATATCCTGTCCAAAAGGGATACCTATGTATTTGATGATGATACCAGGTCTAACAAAATTCCATTCATGCAGGATCCCTTGAGAGTGGGTATCAAGTCCAACAAGCCAAAATTCAGTCTTATGGTGACTGACAATGGCACCAAATGCGTTGCAAAAAGTATCTAAGCACCATTTAGCTCCTGTGAGAGAACTTGGTGAAGCTTGGATAGATAGAAGTGAATCATCGACAAAATGATTATTGAGCATCTGTGAAGCATCTGGCAAGTAAATACCTTGCACTTTGTTTTGTGTACAAGCATTTTCCAACAAATACCCTAAGGCATTTGCAGTGAGGACATAAAGGTAAGGAGCAAGTGGACAGCCCTGTCTGATTGAATGGTGCAACATAATTTGTGGTGACAACACATTGTTAACAGCCACAAAGGATGAAGCACATGAAAATAAAGTGTTTACCATTTTTACAAATTTCTTCCCAAAGCCAAGGCTTTGGAGCATTTCTGTAATGAATGTCCAATCAATATGGTCATAGGCTTTATCAAAATCAATTTTGAGAAAAAGATTTTTGGCCTGTCTCGTGTGCCCACTCCATTGCTTCATAGGCAGATAAAACATTGTCAAGGATGAACCGGCCTTGTACAAAGCTTGTTTGTTCCTTGCGTACAATCCTGCTAACAATGCTTCTGATTCTTAGGGACAAAGCCTTGGCCAGGATTTTATATGCCACACTTAAGAGTGTAATAGGTCTCCATCCTCCTATAGTGTCCCTTGTAGCAGGTTTGGGAATGAGTTTGATGAGTCCTTGGTTGAGAAATTTTGAGAGGAACCCGAAGGAGAACATTTCTCTTGCCAGTTGTGTGAAGTTGTCGCCAACTGTGTTGCAAAGTTCTTTGTAAAATTCACAAGGTAGACCATCCATACTAGGAGCTTTGCCATTCGACATAGAGGAGAGAGCAGCATACAATTCCTATTTTGTAAAGTCTGCCTCAGTTTTTTACGGTCACAGGAACTTTGTGTCAGGTATTCCGTACTTCAAGAATCTCTGATGATGATGTTAAATATGATCTGGAAATGGCGCTGAAAGAGCACTCTAATCTCAACAAGGCCTTCTGCAAGAGAACCATTAGGTCGACATATGCCAAGGATTTTTTTATTTTTTTTTCTAGGTAATGAAAGAAAATATTTGAGCTTTCATCTCCTTCTCGAATCCATTGTAGGTGAGCACACACTCTTGCTCCGTGAGCTATATATTTTTCATTCTATCGAATGATATTTTCCAAGCGAGCAACTTCCTCTTGAAGAGATTCATTGTGAAGATCTTGTTCTAAAGAACTATGGGCTGCTATCAGCTGAGTTTTAGCTGCCTGCATAGAATGTCTACACTTCCTTGCTACCATGCATCCCCAGCCACAAATGAATTTGATAGTTCTACGAACAGCTGATTCCCACTACAATATTCATCCCGACTTTCCTTGAGGATGGGATATCAGGTTCAAAATATGATGTACCAATTCTAGGAAATCCGTGGATTGCAGGTGAGATACGTTCAACTTAAACAAAGAGGAATGATGTTCTTCCTCAGAGTTGCCTATGGATATGGATATCTGGATTGGTAAATGATCTGAACCTGTTTCTCCAATGAGAGCATGCACTGGACGAGAGGGAGCATAAAATCTATCCAACCTGACCTGTATAATGTATTCCAAGTATACCAACCAGCTCATGCAACTCCTTTTTCTCAATAGCTGGGATTAAAGAGTTGAAGTGAAATCTTGCATTTTTCCCAAGCCTGTTTTTCAGTCCTTGAGATGACTGTTCCAACTCCACTAGCCCTGTCTCCCTCCCATTCTACCATATTGAAATCACCTCCTAAAATCCATTCAACAGTTGGTAAGGTGGAGTGAAGCCAGTTCCATATACCGCATTATAACCATAGATGTTGTTCTGAATCAAAACTGTTATCTACACACAATGTCCGTTTGGATCCATTCCATGGTCTATAACATAGGGTTGCAGGGATGGGGTAATTCCCAACACCACTCCACCACTGCCTTGATTGTGATTTGACGCCCAAAATGGACCATTTCAGCAATAACTCATTCTGCTTCTTAATTCAAATCCAACTGATTTAACTTCTTGCAAGAAAAATATATCTGGCTTAATTCTTTGAAGAACACCATGCACAAACTACTTACGACTATGGGAATAGCGATCCCTCAGACATTCCAGGAGAATAGAGAGATCTTCATTCCAAAGAGGGCATGTTATCCAATGTGCTGAACTTATTATGTACCACCAATGCGGAGACAAAATTCTCTAGCGAAGAAGATACTGCATCCCTAAAAGATTTGATGCAAGGTGATGGGTAGTCATAGGTTTGATTATGTATTCTTTCTGGTGATGAACCTCCTTTGCATTTGTGAGTTTTGACTATCCACCCCCTTTCTGATTCTGCTGATATTGATCTATTTGAGACAACATGCAAGGCTGCCTTACCTCCTGAAGCCCGTAAATGAGTAGAGTTCTCATGTGTCTGTTTAATTGGTCCTTTGCCTTTGGATGGCAAAATTGAAGTTTGGGAGGGAGTGTCATTTTAGATGGGTCCATGCTTATTGCTATGCTTCTGCACTGTAGGTTCTTCAACACTGTTTTTTTGTGATGCGTGATTTTAATCACGATGGAGAGGAGAATCACGAATAAAATGATCTTGAGCTTGACATGCAAAACATGCATTTGGGAGGTTCAAATATCGTACCTTTTGTTGACGAATCCCATCTATTTTCATAACTAAAATGAATGCTGGAAGCTTTTTTCAAAGATCCACTTCAACACAACTCTGGGATTCGGTGGGAGAGAGTTGTGCCTATCATCCTGGGATGAGCAGTTTACCAAAGTGAACAATAAATAAATACACAAATGGCCTTAATTCAGTAGGTATCGTTGGGAACTCGAGCTGAAGGGGGTAATGAGATTGCGCATTGTCTTTCGGATTGAAATTTGCTTGCCATGATTGGACATATGCCAGAAAGCCAACAATGTTCCATGTGCCATAGTGTAAGTCTCTTTGAGTAGACATGTTAGAGTTGAATAATAAATAGATATATTTGGATCCCAAATCCTAGTATGAGTGCAGAGAGATGCCCTTTGCTTCCTAGTTAAGCATGCACCATTTGGCGAATGACTCCTCGTCAAGTATATGACGGAGAATATAGAGAATAACTCCACGACGCTCTAGATTTTGCCTTGTAGCTATATATTCTGGATTGTCAATCAACAAGAAATGAAATTCATCTTCCGTGTCTTCTTTATTGCTCTTTGCCCCACAATCATGTTCGTGTTATCTGTATCTTCAACATATTCAACTTGGAAAAACCTTTTAGTGGGTTTAACTTGCTTTGAATTCTCAATTGATGCAAAAGGCTAAGGACACACAAGAGGTTCTCCAAGCATTATTAACTCATTACTGTTATACCCTACTTACCCTCCCGCATGAGTTCTTCATGCGTTGATCAAGACCTATGTTGGATGTTAGTTTCATTTCTTTAGATCACACGAGCCTTCTAGTGTATGTATATACCTCCTTGGGAATTGCTTTAGCTGTCTCAATGTTTTGAACAATCGATTCCATACGTCTTTGTTGAGGAGATCCCGACCTTCCCATTTGATTGTCAAGGTTGCATCTATGGGTTGAGGCCATGATGAGTTAACATAAACCTCTTTCGTGACTAGATGAGCAGAAAACGAAGACAATAAGGGAATACGAGACAAAAACAAGATATTTACATGCAACTTAAAACTAGGAGGTGCTTTCCAGGCAAATCATGCACATCCTCAAAAATAATAACACCAATCCTTGTTAATTAAGTAGAGCCTTATTATTTCCCATTTTTTCAATTCATCAATAGGGTTTTAGCTTTTGAGAATGTGGGAACTTGTTCTTCAAAAGTAGGGATCAATGATCTCGATTCAATATAATGTGTCCTAAATTTTTTCTTATTCTTCTTTAATAATTTTTTCTTGAAGAGGCTCGTTTAAGGTTTAGTTGTTGCTTTGCATGTTGCTTCAATGTTGTAGGCTTGCATCGACCCTAACGACGATCTAAGTAGGACTTTGATTACTTTGTGCATTTATTGCGCTAATACCTTCCTCCCTTCCGCCCTTTGGGTTACGTAAAAGCCTATATTAATGGCCATCTCTTCGGCTCTTGCATCATTTGATGTAGGTATTGCACAGTGGAGCTTTGGACAAAAATAGCACCAAATAATGCAAGGAAGTTTGTCCCAAAGGTCTTCCACGAGGTATTGGTTTTGATCCAAAACCCCTTTACATGACGATTTTCTTGATTTACCGAGAATTTGATAAAGCATGCCAATGGTTTGAATTGTTTACCCTTGGTTTTTTTGTTGGCCGAATCCCCCAAAGAGCTTGCTTAAACAATGGGTTCACAACCACTGGCAGTCCCATGGTGTCAAGCTTGAGGGGGTTCAAAATCTAACCAAATATTTTTTCTGTTTCATTTTAACAACGCCGAACACCGTAAAGCTATTGTTAGTGATGGCCTCGTGGTTTATTGTAACACCCTCATTGGACTCCGAGACTTCCAAGTGTCCGAGTAAGCTAAATTCAAAATCCCGGTTTGGGTTGAGCTCTTTGGTTAGCCTCTCCCCCATTGGGGATTTGTTGAGCAACTCATCAAGCCCCTAGGACATTTCATCTGCCTAGAGCAACCCAAATTCTACGTAGCATGTCCACAAAAGCATGTTTGTGTTGAAATTGATTTGGCTAAAAACCTTAAGGAAACCATTGATATCTAGATTGGGAACACTCGATTCTCTTGATGTGTGCTCTACATTAACCTCTCGAACATGTGCATCTGGTGCCAAGCTTCATACCATATGATTAGGGAATGCCCTTTAATGGTCGTCTCACGCCACCCCCGAAAACCAAATCCTCGTGGACCGTGCATCGATGGATGGACCATGTTCATGAATACAAAATGTCTCCCATGGCACCACTCGACTCTCGCTAGTCCCCTACATGCCCCTCTTGGTACAATCGGGGCAAGCTCCTCTTCGCCACCGCCAAACTAGCTACACCACCCATCGCAAAGCTTCCTCGATGCTCTCTCGCACCCCGCCGCCGCCTCTTCCATTGGCCCTCTGTTTCTAAATTATATGCTTCACGACCCCATTCGGGTGTGAGTAATCTAGAGGACAATATTGTCTTGCTTGAACACAAGTCTCGTGCTCACTGTTCTCTAAGCCCTTCCCCATCGAAGACGAAGAATTTTCCCAAGACAAATACAACCTTTCCAAATTCTTGATTACGCACCTTTTTGTACCTCGATGTTTCCCAATTATTGTGTAATCTCGGAATGTATGTGGCCTTATTGAACCGACTTGTCAATATTTGGTCAGAGACAATTGTCTACAATTTTGCAATATGAAAGTTTTGTGCATGCAAAAAGTTAAAATCTTTAGGTTTCTTCTCCAGTTTTTCGCCCACACTATTTGGCTAGGCATTATTTTCCAGATGTCAAATCACGACTACGAGCCAGGTGGAGCCCAATCCTCTAGATTAGGACTCTTCATATCAATCAGACAAGTATGTCCTCTCACCCCATCCCTATATGTTTTGGCCGCGGAAGGATTCAACTGTTTGTTGGCTAGCTGTTCAGCCAAAGGCTTGGTAAAAGGAATCATGCTCCCTCAGTTTGAACAACTCATCAATGGCCACTTTGCAGATGATTCCTTAATCACCTTAACTAAGGAGGAAGAGTCGCTTAAGAACGCCATGGAATGTTTGGATATTTTTTTGCCTTGCTTCGGTTGTGCCATTCAATCAAAAGACTTAGTGCTATGTGCAATCCCTCACTCCTAGTCCTCCATGGTTGGAAGGATATCAATGGCAATGGATTCAACCTGGGGTGCAATTTAAATTCCTTGGCATACCATTTGCTTTCAAACGCTCGTCATCCGAGTTACGGTCTTATGTTGTTCAATGCGTGGAAAAAATATTGCTTATTGGATTACCAAACCCCTCTCTCTTGCAGGGAAATTCCATATTTGTTCCAAAGTCTTGGTTGCCACCGATGTCTACTATTGATCTTGATGGGCTCCTTCCAAAGCAACATATACCAAATTGGAAAACTTCTTAGAGACTTCTTATGGGCTAATTTTGAGGGGCATAAATGGTTTCACAAAGTAGGATGGGACATTTGTTGCCGGCCCAAGGAAGCAGGAGGTTTGGGGCTATTGGACATCAAGCTTCAAGGAACCGCCCTTAACGTCAAATGGATAAGTCGAAGCCTTGAAGGATCTGAAGCATGGAAAATCCTGCTTAGACATTACATCAATAAAGGGACCCCTTTGGGTTGTCAAGCGTGGAAAGTACCAGGGGTTCACGAGTCGCCTTATTTCACCAATGCTAGTGAAGATATGCAACACCTTTGTGGCTAAAAGCATATGGAAAGCTTGGGAACCAAGCTCATCTAGGTGGGGGATAGTTTCATATCGGGACTCTCATTAACTCTCTCTCCCTTTGGTGGTCTTCCATTCTTAATTTTCATAATGTCCCATTTGCTATGGTGCCTTGGATTAAAATTCTTCAACTTTTAAAAAAGGGAATTAGAGTCATTGGCGACATATTTTGCAAGGCTTTCCGAGATTGGATGCCATGAGATATGCTTAAAGCTAAATTTCAGCTCAAAGATGAGATGTCGAGTCCATTTTAGAAGTTACAAATTCCATATCTGATAATTGCTTACACAAAATCAAGATCTCTTCTAGTGTGCCCTGGTGGAGAGATTGGCATTGGCCAATATCCATCCCCTTTTGTTGCTGCAAACCCTATATTGGCTACCACCTCCTTGCCCCACAATACGCTCGGGAGACTCCTTAAACCATCGTTGGAATTTCAAGTCTAGGGATGGGATTTGGGCTAGAAGGTTTGACAACATTTGGAAAGCTCGCATTGAGCCTAAAAAAGCAAATTTTCTATGGTGCCTTATGTATCAAGGTCTCCTCAGAGGAGATAGACTCAAACACATGGGGGTTCAGAAACCCTATTTGCCCGCTTGTCAACAACCAAAGTCAATTAATCACCTCTTCTCGGTTTTGCTTGTTTTCTCAATCTGCCTCGGAAGTGGATTTACACCCTTTTCCGACCCTTCAACCTTGACTTTTAAATTTGGAAAATGGTTCTTCTGGGGGATTTAGCCATGCTCCTTGCAAAATTCAACAATTATTGGCAAATGTTTAGAGCTGATATTCTACTTCATATTTGGAAAGATAATAATTTTGCTTTCTTTAATAATACCTGAGTACGGATAGAGATTTCCCTGTGACTAATAAAGTTATTGTGATATCCAATGTTACACTCCAAATCCGGGTCCAAGCGGAAAAAGTCCGCTTGGAGGTGGAACACCTCCAATCCCTGCTTTTGCATTGGGAAAATGTTGTGTGCCATTTGTGGGGTGCCTCTAGACTTGCCGCACCGCCATTCTCCTATTGAGGGTTGTGGTCGGGTTTTCACAGGTGCGCTGCTCCAGTAGTCAATGTAGCTAGATTTCGGTGACCTGTTTGTAGAGGTAGTGTTTTCGACCAACTTGGTGCCAATGATGGTAGTGGGTGGGGTGCCCTTGCTTAGGGAAAATTTCCGGGGTTGGTATTTGTCATCTCCCCGTGCCACCAATCACAACAAATTATTGATGAAGATGTGCAACATCAACAACAAAATGATGGGTGGGATCCCATCCCAAACACGACCCATCGCTTTTCCACTAGTGGTGGGGGACCAAGCCGGATAGTCCTCTGCCTCCTCCAACCACCATGTTCGCTGCTGCGACATAATTTTTCTTGGGCCTTTGTTTTCTCCGGTGTTATTTATTTCCTCGTACCTTTTTTGGTTAAAAACACACCGATTATGTATACATGTATTTTGACGCCTTCTGAAGAGATGAGCTGACCTTTTCTCGAGGCCTTCTTGGCTTGATGTGACTTGCATTTTGGAGTGTGACTTTTTCCACCCATTTTTTTGGTATGATTAGCAATGTACTATATCTATTTTTATTAATCGAAGCGTGCTTTTCAATAAAAAAACTTAAACCAACTTAACTCTCAACTAACCCTTCCCTAAGAGGTAACTCTACTAGATGATTCCACGTTGGAGTTGTCAATGCAAATTTGCCACAAACAATCCTCTTGCCCATAGGTTACTTTAGTGATTGTCATAGCATCTCGGGATTAAGTCCCCTTAATGGTAACATGATGTGACATCTAAGGTCCTAATGCTAGGAAAGGATTGGGTCCCTGCAAAAGCGTCAGTATTTTCATAACTTCACAATTCGTGAGACTAACATCTCTAACTCCAACTCTTGTTAAATAGATACCCATCAAAAGTGTTTAACATAGTAACTTCTATGTAATTTAAACATGAGGATCAATTCAAACACTAAAAATTAGATCAGCAATACAATTCAATGCTGCCCTTTTCCCAAGCAAGTCTCTAAAATCAAAACACGACAAAAAGTGTTTTAGTTTCAAAATAGCTTGTAAGAGAATGTCACCTCAAGGATTTTTCAAGCTAACATAAAATCCTTTATTTTATCAAAGCAAGTGGTTATTGTAAGAGCATCAAAAAGAGATTCTCATTAAAGATCTAGAAGATATATTCCACTTTAAATAACATCCATGGAAGAAAGAATCCTTACTTTGTAAAGCGGATTAGGAATATAAAACCATCTAGCCTTAAATGACACAATGAAAGCTTTTGCATTCAACTGTATAGAACATACGTTCACAAAAATGATGACAAAGGACTTTTAGTTCATACAACCACCCAACTGCCTAGTTTTCATTCCATTTGCAACGGTATTCAACAACTTTATGCAATACAAAGTCTTTGAAGACATCTGATGCTCAACATAGATGATAAAATCTAGAAAGTATGCAAAACATAGCATTAATTTCTACGTAGCTGCCAGGGGTACAAATCTGATTTCCCAACAGTTTTCTACAAGTAATAGTACTTTATTCCTAAATCCATATTGAAAGCGCCATAATACTTCAAGTAAATACAATAGGTGCAGCTAGTGCCCATGATCATTACAACCGTCTCCATAATGGCAATGTATCTGTTGGATATTCTAGTGTTAGTACTCACGTTATTAATGTGTGTGAATAAATTAGTATCAACAATAGTTACAGGCGTGTGAGTGAATATAATTGTTATAGATATTATTATGTCTGAGAAAATGTACTTGAGTGAGTTTTACGTGAGTAACAACTCACCTTATAGATATAATTGAGAGGAGTGATTATATGGATTTTGATAATGCCCATCTCCTTGCTTTTAAAAGATCAAGAGGCTATATATGTTACACTATTATTGAATAAATCAGTCAAGCCTTTATTGTGTAGATCCTTCATTTGGTATCAGAGCGTTCCTTCTTGAGTGTAATGGTTTGCTAAGAGAAAAATTATGTAAGCGTTGTTAGTTTGGTATTTTTATTCTGTATATATTAAGTTCTGCATTGAGTTGTTGCATCACATTTTGGGAGTACACAGAAATGGAAGATACATGTGAGGTATAAAATTTGTAATTCACCCTAGCCAACTCCACGATATGTCAGGTTGATGGCATCATCTTTATTCTTTACAGTACACAGTTTTCTCTGGATATGTCTGGCCTTCGTGCGACTGATTATATTGGCTCGCGCCCCATGGATCTACATGATTCCATGCTATCATTTTCTCACGCGTCTCAATCTAAGGTCTGAATTTGGTCTTCTCTTGTGGTGTCTGTATCACCTGTGTGCATTCACTGTCAGTTTTGCCGCATCTTACATTAACACCTACATTCCGTTCACATGATATTGATGATTGGCATCAATGTCTCTTTAATCCCACGGTCCTTCCTATAACTCGTCATGTCAATCTATCTCAATGTCAATTTCCATGCATTCCCACATGCAAACCTGTTCACTCTGCTGATTAGCTGTCTGTTGTTATCTTTCAAGATTCTTGTTCCTTCTTTGATGTGACCGGCTAAAGAATTTTGTTGGCTTGGGAAACGTACTGGAATGTATTAGTATCATATTTGTCCTTAGCTAAAAAAATGAGGTTTTGTTTTGTAACTTTGTTTCAGGGTGTTTTATTAGGTTCCGTTTTTTTGTTTTAGTTATTTAAATTAGCTTGATTTAAGTATAAAGTAGTTTATGTATGTTTTTTTATAAAGAGAATAGCATTTTAAGTTCGATATTATTTAGTTTGTCTTATTAGACGAAGTCATTTACAGTTTGTTGTTAAAGATTATTGTTGTAGTGTTTCACTTTATTCTTTATAGTTTTGACCATCTTTTGTAGTCGTAGCTGTTATATTATTTATTTTGTTAGTCTGTGTATTCATTTAAGTCTTTTATTGTTCTGTAATATATGTATAACCTATAATTTATAGGTTGTGTGTCAAATTGATAGTGAAGAGGATTGTTAATTCTTATTTAAGGTTTTGTGTTTGTTTAATCAATGTTCCTTATTTATTAATAATATATGTGAATCCATATTATTTTGTTTGATAAAGTAGTCTAGTAGAATCAACCGTCTTGTTAGTTAGTCTAAATAATTTATGAATGTTCTCAAAGTCTGGCCAATAAAGAAATGTTATATATTGTTATCAATATCTGAATCAGTCGTAGTCATGTGTATGTTGTGTCAAAAATTTAAAAGTCAAAAACTGAAAAAGAAAAACCTGATTGTAAAATTTGCATTTTCGATTGAGTTCAACACTCATTTTATTTGTGGGGGTACCAATATCCATGGAGACAACTAATGTGGATAGAGAACTTGTCAGAGTCATCGGAGCACATTATGACCGATCTAGCTAAGTGAGCCAATGTAGCTAGAGGTTGGAGGCAACAGAGGGGAGAGGACAAATTAAAACCTCAAGTTCGCCACTAACAATGGGGTTGCATAATGCACCAGTGGCAAACCAATCTGTGTCAAACCAACTAATGCCAACAACGGTCTTCGATGGAAGTGGAAACTGTTTATGTTTGCGATCAGGTGGCAACAGTTAAAAACATAGGCTACAAATGGAACAACAAGGACCCAATCCTCAAACTTTTAATATTTTATTTTTAGTGTTTGTTGTATGAATAAATACCAATATAAATCCCTTGCTGTGAAAGTAAAGTGGAGGAGGTCCATGTCATAGGCACTAGCAAAATGGATTCTTGATCAAAGTTGTAGTGAGGCGATTCCCATTACTTTGTTGGTTTGTTTGATGTGTTCCCGTGGATAGGTTGATGGGTCCTAGTCTATGGTTGATGTATTTCCGGCCATGAGATACGGTTGATGTATTCCCAAGGATTGGTTGATGGGTACAAATCTATGGTTGATGTGTTCTTGTGTGCGTCAAGAATGTGATTGTTTCATTCCTTGAGTGGTGTCTTCTCCCATGGTCACGCTAAGGGGGAAATGTTGGATATTCTAGTGTTGGTCCTTGCATTATTAATTTGTGTGAGTAAATTAGTGTCAACATTGGCTATAGATGTGTGTGTGTGGTGTAAATATAATTGTTATATATGTGAGAAATTGTACTTGCGTGAGTTGTATGAGTAACAATTCACCTTATAGATGGACTTGAGAGGAGTCATTATAGGGATTTTAATAATGCCTATCTCCTTGCTTTAAGGAGATCAAGAGATTATACTCGTAGCTCTCTATTATTGAATAAATCATTCAAGCTTTTACTGTGTAAATCCGTCAGCATCTAAATCTAAAATAACTTCCCTAAACATAATCTAGTATGTAACTGATTACGGGTTTAGACATGGTTACATCTATCTCATATAATCAACCTTTCAAAACAACTGAAACGATCAACTGCACCCTGCCGGGAATTAGAAATCTCCACAGAAGTCCTCCTAAGGTTGTCCTCAAATGGAGGAGGAGAGTGGGGTCATTTAAGCCCTCCAAGTGGTAAGACCATTACCCACCCATCCATCAGTTTAAACACACTACACCTACCAAGAGGTAAATATAGGAAATACATAGGAACCAGCCCTAGGACTCATGTCAAGAAAAACCTAAACAAGTAATCACAACAGTAATAAGAACCCACGATCATTAACTCTCAAAAGCAATAGATACCCGTCAACTGGTCTTAATCACTTCTGAGGGGCATCATTGCCATCACCCGTAATCAATCCAGATTACTCTCGAGTTGGGTGCTTCATGGTTTTTTAAGATGATGCTGATTTCCTAAACAAATGTGAAAGCAAAAAAGCTAGCCAATCATCCCAATAGTCTGTGTCCCTGTCCATGAGATATTGGTATTGTTTGGTTATGCATGCAGAATGGTGATTATGTAGAGATCCCATGACCTCTATATAATCCCCTCTCTGTATGGATGGCTATTTAGAGATGATAACTCTTGGACATATCACGTAAGTAATGTGTCTGTCCAATGAGTAAGTAAATATATTAATTAATCATGAATTGATTAAAAGTGTCAGACAACACAGTCCAACAAAGAGATGATAGCTCTTGGACATATCACGTAAGTAACGTGTCTGTCCAATGAGTAAGTAAATATATTAAATCATGAATTGATTAAAAGTTAAGACAACACAGTCCAACAAACTTGTTCCATAGAAACCAATGTTGTATAAAATGATATTTCAACACAGCTAGAAATCTGAAAGGGAAAATTTGTGGGTGTGAAAACCCCTTATTTACAGAGTAGCAAAATATATTAAGACAGGAAGATCAAACTGCCTTCCATTTGTACCCATCGATATAGACAACAGCTTCTAGACAACAGCTTCTAGACTCTTTCAAGCAAACCAAACATTCACTATTTTGCACTCAACAAAGAAGCAACTAGAAGACAGTCAAGTAGGTATATCATTAGTTGAAATTACATAAATCTCTAATGTTTCAGAATCCTGTCTGTCTGACCCCCTAAGGGTGTTGAAAACCCATTAGTAATTATTCAAAACATTACTCAAATAATCAGAGAACTGCATTTATCTCATTTCGTCCACCTCTATTCTTGTCTCCTTATTTTTCTATAAAAAAAGACATTTCCTTCCACAGAGAGTAAGGGTTTTACCCACTACTAAGCAGAGATAAAGCAAAAGACTGAAATTACAAATTAACAATATCAGATTAAAATTTCACAACCCACGACGACAAGAAGAGATTCCATGCTCATTTCTTTTAAGGCTTCATGTAAGAAGGAAAACGGAATAACTGGACAAGTTTCTCAAACAAAACAATCCTAAATTCTTGCTTCCACGCGAGCAAAGCACAATGCCGATGAAGTCAACAACAATGCCACAGTGACAAGCAACAATGCCCACAAACCAAGTAAGAATAATGCCCTTGGGCCAAGTAATAATACCCACGAACTGGACAACAATAATCCCAAGGAACCAAACAATAATGACCACAAATGATAATAGCAATGATACTACAAATGAACAGTATGCAGTCCCCCAAAAGCCTAGTCCAAATTTCATTTATTCAAAACTAACCGACAGTTCCGTCTTTGAAACCACCACTACAACACACATTTCTCCATTCAACACTGCAACTGTCACACTAATGAATGCATAGGAAGGGGATCTGTATGGGGATATTATGATAGGCCATCAAGACTATGCTTGGATTAGTAGCATCTTTTCCACCGTAGTGAAACTTATCATTGTTGACAAATTTGAGTTTCCTTTGCATTACTAATTTACAAGTATCATTTTGTCTATGTGATGATTTTCTATTGTGTGTATACCTGTTGTAATCACCGATGTCACTCTAATGTAGAGTGAAGATTGTAATATCTTAGATGCCATATGTTTTAGTGGTAGATGACATGTTTTAGTGGTAGTTTTTAGTTTTAAGAGGTTTGTTACATGTTAAGAAGTATTTTCACATTTGTTTAAGATAAAGAGGTTATCGAGTCTAATTACTAGTCACTTTGTAATCAATCCTTCGATGCTGTTATTTTGTTCTACAATTTTAGGTTGTCCTATACTATTTGTTTTGATTTTCTCAATTCTTCCGTAATGTCCCCTTTCCCTCGCCCATGGCCTAAGGGCCAATGCGTGTCCTAACCCTAGTCATGCCCAAGGGGTTACGGACACTATGAGCTATTGGGTATGGGTATCTAGTCCAGTTATTATTTTTTCCATCGACAGGGTTATAAAGTGCTTTTAAAAGGGACTAGATGTTATGTTTCTTCATTGGGGCCACTTAAAGACCCTTTTTGGCGACTTGAGGGGATGTGTATTGCATTAAATGTTATATTTCTTTGTTGGGGTCGCCTTTTTGGGCCAAGGCGCCTAGGGGGGAAAAAAGTAACTTTAAGTTATTTATTAATTGGGCCCTCTCTAAGAGAAAGTGCGACTTGGGGGTTTTAGGGTTTCTTTGACATGAAAAGGTTATAAAAGGAGGAGTGAAGGGATGTCATTCATAGATACACTTATATTTCTTTTCATGTGCAACTGTTGTTTGCAACTTTTTAGCTTGTGGAGTAAGATCCCACGGGAACCCTAGCTTCGGTGGTGAGAGATCCATCCCTAGCTAGCAGGGCATTCTTCGGTAGTGAAAGATCTACCCTAGCTTGTCATTTGGAGCAGATTTCGGGCTGTTTTACGAGGTATTTTCACAATTTTTAGAATTAGGGTTTGAGGTTTTTGTGAGTTTTGGTGGAGATTTTCAGCTGGTTTTCGGATCAGACCTACGGCAGCCATAGAGGAAGGGTTTGGCATCATCTACAGAGGGTTTCACAAGGGTTTTGGCCATCTACCAAAGGGGGCGACTTGTTTGGGAGATTGCAGCCCTAATTTCTAGGGTTTCCAGTTGGCTGTTTTCAGATCTGAAGGTTGGAAAGTCATCTTCTATATTTATATATGTTATTTCCCAAGTTTCATCATTTTTGCACTTGTATTCGGAAAGATATTAATTTTTGAAGTTTCCCAGCTATTTTAGGCACGCTGTAATTTTCTGGCAGCGTTATATTGACTGAAAAATTCCAAAAATATTTCCCTTGTGTTCTTTATATTATTATCTAGTTCCATTTAAAATTTCAAGTGTTTTGAACGGATATTGTGAGAGTTATTCATATTTTACTGTTCGCTGCCCTAGCTGTAATTTTCTGCATAAAAATCAGAAAAAATCAGATTTAGTATTTGCTGCAAATTTCTGTATTTTGTCAATTTTTGTAAGATCCCAACAAGGGATATTTCAGTGGTATCAGAGCTGTTGTTCCTCCAGCCTGTTGGGGTTGAAAGATGGGAGACAGAGACAGAGACAGTGAAGAGATGGGAGTAGATCTGATGAGACAACTGTTCACCAACATGGTGAAACAGCAGGAGACTACCAACCTCTATTTGAGCCAGCTTACTGAGAGGTTAGCACAGGGTAGGATTGAGGCTCATGTGGAGAAAGGAGAAGCCAACAATATGGGACAACATGGTAATAGAGGTGAGAGTGGACATTCGGGACAAGGGTCCCCTCATGCATCTACCAGGCCCTTGGGACTCCATGAGCCTTCCTTCTTGAAGGATCCGGAAGTTTCGCAGACACGACAACCCGCAGACGTTGCGGATGAGGAATCTTGTTGGGAGAAGTACCGAACATTGAGTGAGGGTTTCCGGGACAACATGCCATTTCAGGAGTATTGCAAGATGAAGATTCGGGTAGAGCCTAGAAGAGATTACTGACATAGGTACCGAGTTTCAGAGGAGATTGGGACAAATCTCTATTCCGCACTTGATGGCTCTAAGAAGTGTACCGCCTAGTCTTGGATTCAGAAGTTGAAGACTTCGACTTGAATCCCATGCGCGAAGAAGATGCAATTAAGTTTGCTATCCTACACCTCGAGGGAGATGCCCATGACTGGTGGCATCATGGATTGATCACACAGGGGCACATACATATCACTACATATGCAGAGTTTACACAGAGATTGGTGAGCAGGTTCGACAGAGGGACCCGAGATAGGCACTTCAGAGACTTGAAGGCGAGCAGGTTCTCTAGATCAGTACATTGCAGATTTTCAGAGGTTATCAGTGATGGTATCTGATGTTTTAGAGATGAGGTTGACTTCACTCTTCATGGCAGGATTGACTGACGCTTTAGCAGGATTTGTGAAGGCATTTGAGCCTTCCTCCCTACATGAGGCGATTAGGCGAGCACGTGATTTGGAGTTGTCCACTCCAAAATCGAGGTTTCCCCCTCGAATTTAGCCTAAGGTTTTTCCTTCGAGAGTTGATGGTTCACAGCCCGGGCCCCCACCCAGGCAGGATACCGCAAGGAGACCATTTGTATCGAGAGAGGACAAGGAGGAGTTGAGGCGAAAGAAACTATGTTTCGATTGCCGCACACCATGGGTTCCAGGACATGATTGTAGAGGAAAGAGAAAGGCCCAATTCATAGAGGTCTTCGAGGAGAGCGAGAACGAGGAGCGGTACCATCAGGAGTTAGAAGATGAAGATGAGGAGGCATTGGATAGTGCAGGGGTTGAACAGGAGGAGGAGACTACTATGCTACTTTGTCGAGTACCCCGAGGTACAAGGCATTTGAGTTAGGGGAACATTACAGGTCGAGAGAGTGGTAGTACTCATTGATAGCGGGGCAACCCACAATTTTATTGATGCATCTTTGGTAGAGAAGCGGGGCTTACATGCAGAAGACTTTGAGGGTTTTAATGTAGTGGTAGCCAATGGTGAGTCCATGAGATGCATGCAGCGAGTTCCGCAATTGAGTATCACCATGGGTAACCATACAGTCACCGATGACTTCTATGTGGTTGGTATTGGAGAGACCAACCTTGTGCTCGGTGTACAGTGGCTCCATTCTCTTGGAGAATTTCGGACTAATTTTCAGACGATGGAACTCAAGTTCAAATCCGAGGGGAAGAATGTAACCTTGAGGGGTTTATCTTCAGAGGCACCCAGGGTCGTTTCAGCAAAGAGGATCGAGAGGATTCACAGACACAATGGGGTTGATTGGGCAGTACAGTGCTTGGTTTCTACCAAGAACTCAGAGGATGGATAGCCAGAGTATCATGTGGATATACAGGGGCTATTGGACAAGCACAATACAATTTTTAGCGACATACCACCTGGTGTACCGCCAGAGAGGGGATTTGAGCATGTGATTGAGCTCGAGGACACTAGACCAGTAGTTACTACTCCTTACCGTCACCCCAAACGGTTTAAGGATGAGATTGAGAGGACCATCCATGAGCTTATTGACATGGGACACATTAGGCCGAGTTCTAGTCCTTTGCTTCTTCAGTGGTGTTGGTGAAAAAGAAGGATGGGACCATGCGGATGTGCATCGACTATCGGGCATTGAATAAGAGGACAATCAAGAACAAATATCCAGTGCCACGTATTGATGAGCTACTAGATGAGCTACAGGGAGCAATCTATTTTTCTAAAATAGATTTGCGATCTGGATATCACCAGATCAAGGTTAGGGAGCAGGATGTGCATAAGACCGCTTTCAGATGCCATTATGGACATTTTGAGTTTCTAGTGATGCCATTCGGACTGTCTAATGCACCAGCTACATTCCAGTCTTGCATGAACCACGTGTTCAACCGCCATTTGCGGAAGTTTGTTTTGGTCTTCTTTGATGATATATTGGTCTACAACAGGACTTGGGAGAGCCATATCCGCCACCTTGACAAGATATTGGGAATACTAGAAGCTAATTTGCTATATGCAAAAGCTTCTAAATGTGAGTTTGGCATGACAGAGTTGTTATATTTGGGATATGTGATTGGTGGAGGGGGAGTAAAGGTGGACAGAGAGAAGATACAGGCAATTTTGGATTGGCCTCCACCCAGGACGTTGACACACTTGAGGGGATTCTTGGGACTATGCACCTATTACAGGAGGTTCGTGAAGAATTTCTCACGGTTGACTGCCCCACTGACAGATTTGACCAAGAAGGGAGCTTTCGCTTGGTCAGAAGCGGCACAACAAATTTTTGATCATCTCAAGGAGGTGATGAGTTCATGCCCCGTCCTGGCATTACCAGATTTTTCTCGGCCATTTGTTCTAGAGTGTGATGCATCAGGTGAGGGGGTTGGAGCGGTGCTTATGCAGGATAGGCACCCCATTGCTTACGAGAGTCGGAAATTGAGCCCCGTGGAGAGGGGGTATTCGATTTACGACAAGGAGATGTTGGCCATCATGCATGCTTTGGCCAAATTTAGACAGTACCTTGTGGGCAGCAGGTTCGTGGTACGTACTGATCACAATAGTTTGAGGTTCTTCTTGGGGCAAAAGGATCTCAACGACCGCCAGCAGAGATGGGTGAACAAGGTACAAACGTATGACTTTGACATAGAATACACTAGAGGTAAGAATAATGTTGTTGCTGATGCTTTATCTAGGAGGCCTTACCTTACTACTATGTTGAGTTCTATGTCCGAAATTTCAGCAGATTGGAAGGCTCACATACTTGTTGAGTACTCCAAGAATCAGTTTGCATGCGAGATCATGGATGGTATTATCAAAGATGACCGATACAGGGTGGTAGATGATCTCATTTTCTACAAGGATCGGATTTTCCTTGTACCGGGGTCTAAGATGAAGGACAAGATCCTTCGTGTCGCATACATGACACACCACTAGCTGGACACCCCGGATATTTCAAAACATACAGGTACATCAGGGAGAGATTCACTTGGAAGGGGATGAAGGATGATGTCCTTAATCATGTCAGAGAGTGTATGGTTTGCCAGCAAACCAAATCAGAGCATTCTTTTCCTGCAAGGTTACTTCAACCTCTTCCCATCCCTGAGCAGAAGTGGGAGAGCATATCGATGGACTTCATCACAGGACTCCCTATGGTGCATGGGCACAATTGCATTTACGTGGTAGTTGATTGTTTGACCAAGTATGCACACTTCTTTTCTCTACCTAAGAAGCATGAGGCAACTGACGTGGCTCAGGTATTTTATATAGGGATTTTTAGGCTACATAGGTTGCCTAGAAATATTATCAGTGACAGGGACAAGATCTTCATGAGCACCTTTTGGCAGGAGATTTTCAGACTTGCCGGTACCGAGTTGACTCCTAGCACGAGCTACCACCCTCAGACTGATGAGCAAACGGAGATTGTCAACAAATGGATAGAGGGCTATTTGCAGAGTTATGTGACAGGACATCAGCAGGCATGGATCAGATGGTTGCATATGGGTGAGTATTGCTACAATACCACATATCAGATGAGTATCGACATGACTCCTTTCAGAGCTTTGTATGGATACGATGCCATGTCATTTGTTGATTTGGTATTATCAGATAGTCGAGCTCCCAAAGCTCGGGATTGGTTACAGGAGAACCAAGATATCCTGCGAGCTCTTAAGGAGAACCTCCAGAAGGCACAGAATCAGCAGAAGGTTTATGCGGATCGGCACAGATAGAGAGGTCCTTCGAGGTAGGAGACTTGGTGTTCTTACGTCTACAGCCGTACAGACAGTCATCACTCAAGCAAAAGGGGGCGGAAAAGCTGAAACCACGGTTTTATGGTCCATACAGGATAGTCCGGCGAGTGGGTGCGGTTGCATATGAGTTGGATCTTCAGAGCACAGTAAGATACATAATGTTTTCCATGTGTCATGCCTTAAGAAGGCCCTAGGACAGCACATTGTACCTTCTACGGAGTTGCCACCATTGGATGAGGAGGGGAAGCTGGTTTTAGAACCAGACTCTATTATTGAGGTCAGACAGAGGAAGCTCAGAACAGAGATATCACAGAATATTTGGTACGATGGAAGGGTTTGCCTCTTGAGGATGCTACTTGGGAAGGAGAACAGATTCTACAGCATCCTAGTTTGCATTTGCTTGGGGACAAGCAAATTTTGGGAAGGGAGGACTGTAATGTCCCCTTTCCCTCGCCCATGGCCTAAGGGCCAATGCGTGTCCTAACCCTAGTCATGCCCAAGGGGTTACGGACACTATGAGCTATTGGGTATGGGTATCTAGTCCAGTTGTTATTATTTTTTCCATCGACAGGGTTATAAAGTGCTTTTAAAAGGACTAGATGTTATATTTCTTCATGGGGCCACTTAAAGACCCTTTTGGCGACTTGAGGGGATGTGTATTGCATTAAATGTTATATTTCTTTGTTGGGGTCGCCTTTTTGGGCCAAGGCGCCTAGGGGGAAAAAAGTAACTTTAAGTTATTTATTAATTGGGCCCTCTCTAAGAGAAAGTGCGACTTGGGGGTTTTAGGGTTTCCTTGACATGAAAAAGGTTATAAAAGGAGAAGAGGAGTGAAGGGATGTCATTCATACATACACTTATATTTCTTTTCATGTGCAACTGCTGTTTGCAACTTTTTAGCTTGTGGAGTAAGATCCCACGGGAACCCTAGCTTCGGTGGTGAGAGATCCATCCCTAGCTAGCAGGGCATTCTTCGGTAGTGAAAGATCTACCCTAGCTTGTCATTTGGAGCAGATTTCAGGGCTGTTTTACAGAGGTATTTTCAGAATTTTCAGAATTAGGGTTTGAGGGTTTTTGTGAGTTTTGGTGGAGATTTTCAGCTGGTTTTCGGATCAGACCTACGGCAGCCATAGAGGAAGGGTTTGGCATCATCTACAGAGGGTTTCACAAGGGTTTTGGCCATCTACCAAAGGGGGCGACTTGTTTGGGAGATTGCAGCCCTAATTTCTAGGGTTTCCAGTTGGCCGTTTTCAGATCTGAAGGTTGGAAAGTCATCTTCTATATTTATATATGTTATTTCCCAAGTTTCATCATTTTTGCACTTGTATTCGGAAAGATATTAATTTTTGAAGTTTCCCAGCTATTTTAGGCACGCTGTAATTTTCTGGCAGCGTTATATTGACTGAAAAATTCCAAAAATATTTCCCTTGTGTTCTTTATATTATTATCTAGTTCCATTTAAAATTTCAAGTGTTTTGAACGGATATTTTGAGAGTTATTCATATTTTACTGTTCGCTGCCCTAGCTGTAATTTTCTGCATAAAAATCAGAAAAAAATCAGATTTAGTATTTGCTGCAAATTTCTGTATTTTGTCCATTTTGTTGTAAGATCCCAACAAGGGATATTTCATCTTCTATAGATGTATGTATTAGGATATTGTACGAGCTTTGGTCTCTTGTTAAAGTACTTCACATCTTTTTTTAATCAAGACTTTCTCTATTGAAGTGAGGGATATGAATAGATCTACAGTTTTCTTTATCTTGAAACATTATTATTGTTGGCTATTTCCCCTCTTGGTCAATATTTTCCCTTAGAACATAGGAAGGAAATCAATATTTAATTGGTTACGTCGGATGTAGATAGATCACAAGTTTTGGTAAGAGTTGTGAATTGTATCGAGGATTTATTTGACTGGACCTTTACTTGATGAATTAGTATTTCTTGACGATGGGCATGTTTATTGAGATCTTGCTTGTAGCTGTATCAATATAAATGGTATAGCAATCTTTTGTATTCATCTTTTCTGTACTTTTTCCTTATTTTGGAAAATTTGGTATTTTGTTGGATGCCTTCATTTGTAGTTTTGAAATAGTTTATCAGTGTTACGTGGGGATGTGTCCTAGATTTTGGTGACATGTCCCCTAGATTTTGGTGACTTGTCCCCTAGATTTTGGTGATGTCTCGAACCTATCGGGACTTGGAGGATATCCCTATTTATAATTTATAATTTTATTTTCTGATGTTTTCACTTTAAAAAAGCTGTAATTTTTACCAAAGCCATTGAATTCTGATCTCGAAAGTAACTAAAAATAAAAAGTAAAAACACATCAAACACAGTTTAAATCCCTTTGAATAAAGTTAAACTATTTAAATAAGAATTTATTTATTATTTTAATAGCTCTCCCCTGCTGTCCCGAAAATTTGGGATTTTTGTTTTCTGTCCTGGAAACCCTGTTCCTCTGTCCCCCTGCCCCTCCTGCCCCGAAACTTAGGTAACTATGTAGTTTATATGGGTCATCATCCCATTGTTTTCCAGCTTAGTGATGGTACGATATTTTGGTTTTGCTCAGAGTGCCTGAATTAAAGTTTGAAATAGTTTAGAGGTGTCATCATACCATTGTTTGCCAGCTTGTGATGGTATGATTTTTAGTTTTGCTTAAAGTGCCTGGATTTAAGGGTGTCAAAACCCATAGATAAAAGGAGTTGGTATTTACTCACCAATATGTCAACACAGGAGGCCAACATGGAGTAATCATGCAAGGTTTGGCCATTCATCCTTGTATAATTAAATAGGGTTTTTCCCGTCTATTATTCATTATTCAAGTGTTACAGTGATAATTTGGCTCATTATGTGCACCATCTGTATTCTATCACTTTCACAGTTTATTTCAAATTTGCATATTGCTCGTGGAGCAAGTAGATCTTTGGGATAACATAACCTATTCTAACACAAATATGATTAAGAAAGGAAAGATGTAGAACATGTCAGAGCATATTTCAAATCATCTTGAAAAGCTAATATAGAATTTTGAACACTTCCCAATACTCATAGTCTCACCACGCCTTTACACAACAAACCAACTGTCCCTCATCTTGCTCTCAGTGCCTTTGATAGCTGGAAAATGGTCAACAATCCACACTTGGATTGATCTTTCTGTTTGCCAATACCCATAAGTCATCAATAAAGTTAAAGTTTTTAGAGGTTATTAAAATAAAACTATATGTTCAACAGCAAGTCAAGAGACTGGATTAGAAGTCAATAATCCAGCCCGGGTCTGAGTTGTCTTCTTGTGCTTCAGTCCATAAATGGCCATGAAAACAACTCTTATCATGGTATCTTGTTCAAGGTCTTATTCTCATTTCTTAAATCTTCATTTTGTGACTTTTGTCTACTTTCCTAGTCGACAAGGTACTTCCTGCCTTATTGGGTCCCATCTCCTAGGCAAACTCATTTGCATCTAGGTACGGAAATCAATTTCGACACAACCCATTTGTGGTACTTAGGGTTGGATTTAGGATGATATGGTCAACTGCTGGTACAACAAGGCCAAGCTTGTTATCAACCTCCTCCAGACAACTCTACTAAATTCTCATGCGGGCTTTGATATGTTGTAGTTGCATGTGGGTCTTACCACAATTAATCCCCTCTTTGCTTCACGTGTTGCTAGATTTTTATTGGTTTTTTATGAGATCACTGAGATGGCATTGAGGCCAATGGTAGTACGATTTCTTCCTATATCGTAATATTTCTTCTCTGAGGGTCATGCATCTGATTATAGCGATGATGCAAGATTTGGGTAAACTAAACCCCACCGTGAGTGCCCAAGCCAAACTGAAATGAGGATGGAAAGCTAGCGTTGAGAGGTAAAAGCCAAGGGAGAAAATATTTCAGCAAGAGCGTCATAGAGACTACCAAATAATCTGAGAGAGCTCCAAATGAAACCAGCTAGACTAATGTCTTCTCAAGCTACCATGAACCAAGCTTCATCACCTTACCCAGAGCATCTAGTGTAAAAAAATGGTTTTTGATTAAGTGTAATAGAGGCAACAAGTCAGTCTCCAAATTTGAAATGAGTTAAGGCTCCACATCGAGATATGATGTGGAGTCTTGTCACACGCTTGAAAAATAATGGGGTGGCTGCATGTCACATTAAGCACCCCAAACCATAGAAATTTGGGTTTAAGATATTATGGACTGAGTGTAGAAATTCGGCATTGTACTTGGCATTGCAACTCTGATCTAAGATACTGAGTAGGCATAGAAGGGTTGGCCTTGTACATGATATATAGCCTTAAGTTTAAAATACTACACAGAAACTTTGGACAAAACTGTGTACAGAATTAATTGTAGAATTTAAACAGCAATAATGAATGACATAAATCACAATAACTGTTATAGGGTGATAAAATTAAATACCCAGTTCTGCAATAAATGAAATTTAAGGAGAAAATTCAGCTTTTATTATGGATGTACCTCATATATTGATTGGTTTTAAAGGTACTTTTAGGAATCCACATTAAACCCTTAGCTTACAGCAAAATTTATGAAATGGGTATCGCAAAACTAGGGAATGCTTTCATAATCCTTGATGAAGCTCAACGTGTTGCATATGGCACAGGTGTTTAACCAAGATGAAAACTGCAGCTGTTATAGGGACATAGTGAAGGACATGTTTGTGGTTGAGGAAGGTCATTCCTCTGTATGATGTGAAAAATATGGTAACTTCAACTGGGACTACATCGCCCTGAAGAGTAGAATGAACCTTCAAATTTGTTTTTTACGTGGAATTGGTGATCATGCTACCAAATTTTTCTTGCGGTACTTAAAAAGGTGAAAGAAAAGAGACTCTTCAACTTGCTTTTTGCTGTCGCCCAGAAGTAGAGAAAACTATAGATAGGGGGAGAGAGTTTAGTTCGAGAGCCATATAGAACTATAGGGGTCCCTCTCGATATATCTATCTGGGGACGGGGCAGCTATAGATTGGATAGTCTAGTGGGGCTATCTATATCTCCCGAGTTGGGTTGGGCCGGCTATCCATCTCATCTATCGTATCTCTGTATGGAGTGGGACAGATAATCTAATCAAGGTCCATACACCATTTAAATATGAACAGTAGCAAAGGCATAAAAACAAGGCTGAATAAAGTGGGGGCAAAGACTTATTTGTATTCAGCCTTGAATGCAATCAAGTACAAATTATATATTTATAGTGATGATCAAAGCAGATGATGATTGAAGAAAACATAGATTGAGTGAGATGACCTTTTACTATGCCATAGCAATAAAAGTTACCATGGAGAACAGCTGCACTCCAAACAGCATCATGTCACCGTGACACTACTCTATATTCTTCTTGTAGAAATGCAAGAATGCAATGTAATTTTTTTTGCTTTTTCCGCTCAAGATATTCAAGCCATGTATCTTGTCAATGCATCACCTATGGAATGCTAATGAAGCTCACATCCATCAATTATGATGATTTTATGGTCATTCCATGCTCTTTCTTGAAGCTTAACATTTCTTGCTTTTGAAGAAATCTTCTGTTGCCATCAGTGGCCTTGATGAGACCTTGCTCTTTGTATCAATTTTACCAGAAGCACTTTGCTGACTATCGGCCAAGTCATTCTGTGAGCCGAAATTTAAACTGAAGGGATGCAATCATGAAACGCGCACTGAGGTCAAAGCCTGAATTGTCACTGTTGTCGAGTCAGTTTCTGTTAAATTAACATGGATACTGAGAAGATACCTGCTAGGCTGCTACTGGCTTGGTTATTTGCTTGGCAAGGACTGTTTATTCTGTGATTTATTAACCATATTTTTTATTGGTAATTAATGTAGGAAGTTATTAAAAAAATTGAACTTCAAATTTTCAAGTTAAAGCTACAATTTCACAAATATCACTTACGTGAGGTTCAAAGTTTTACATGGCAAATCTTCAGATTCCTTCATTATTGCCATTGGTCTTGTGAGACAATGACTACAACTTGAATGTTTCACTATTCTTGTTTATTTATTTAGGCGCAGGTTTTTATTTATGTTGATTTTGGGAATTGTTTAGACCTCGCACTCTGAACACGCATTTTCAAGAAAACTCAGTCTTAAGTTATTCATTGCAACGGTTATTCATTAAGGTTTTTGTTAGGGCACTTGTGCATAAGGTCCAAATTGTTAATGTTGTTAAGGCTTAGCATGGCGGTTATTTGCTTTGTATGCACCTCATAATTTGCACCTAATGGACCACCATGCCTCAACCTATCATGTCACAAAGGAAAATTTACACTAAAAAGACTTTGCCTTTTTGAAAATTGTTTTATTAAACTGTTACTGTCTTTTTCTAAAGCAGATGCTTAGGCTCCTGTACTCGGCCCATCTGTTCTGTCCAAACAAGTTTACGAACTTCAATTATTTAGCTCTCAATTAAAACAGACAATGTTTCAGTCCAAATTTTGTGGCATTTTCTTTATTGTATGCTTCTTTATTGTGTTCATATTCTCCTGTAACCGGTTCTGAAAAATGCCTTTTTTCCCTAAATGCTTCTGAGAGGTCAGCATTCTACTCACCCATAAAGTTTGACATTTGCAAGTGCATGTTTGTAAGATGTGGCAAGCATACCTCAATGTATTGCAGAATTTAATGTTTATTTATAAAAATAAACAAAGTGTAAAAATAATAACTTTCATGCACAAATGCAGAAGGAACAATATATATAGAACAAATTGAATCAGAATATTTACATGAAAGTTTTGACAGGTAAATTGCCGAGTTGTGAATTTGTGCAATTTATTTTCTTCCATGTGTAATTCATCGTTATAATACAAATTGTGTGGAATAGAATAAAGGAAGGGGAAGGTGAAACAATTCAAGCATCTTTTAGGAACATATGGAGCGCTTAGAAATCTCACCAGCAACAAA
The DNA here is from genome assembly GCA_018340775.1 of Taxus wallichiana var. yunnanensis. Lineage (NCBI taxonomy): Eukaryota > Viridiplantae > Streptophyta > Pinopsida > Cupressales > Taxaceae > Taxus > Taxus wallichiana. Next base: position 269,344,294 of record CM031234.1, read on the forward strand.
AGATGACGTCAGTGCCTCTCTTCTATGGGGACATATGACCTGCAAATTAAATATTGATAATTTCAATCAACAGATACCCTATAATGTGGAATATCAAAATGAATCTTAGTGACATCTATTGCACAAAAATATATTGTAAACCCTGCTGCAAACATAGACATTTACATGTTTATAAGATCTGGTAGCAATTTCACATTATAGTGGTTGGCCATTTGCTAGGTATAACATTTTTTTGTATACTACCTTCAAAATTGCAGTATTGTAAACAAAAAGTTGACGTGAAAGGAAAACTAGCTTTTTGTAGGATTATAAATCAAGTAAACAAATGAAGGTGATAAGAGTAAGAAAACATTCGTTTTCATAGTGATATTGAAGCAGGGGGTATTTTCCCTTGATTTGAGGTCCTCATATCTTAAAAGGTCACAAATTTATTAACTTTGTAAGCCACAACCTAAAAAGATGACAGAGATCCTCGAGAATTTTGAAAGGCATAGTGATTTGTCCAATTAAGCAACCACAATTTTACATGCCATTTTCTTTGAATGCATACGTCCCATTCAAATCAGTGATTGCAACACAATTTTTGAGGAAAATAGATACAAACGAGCTCTGATCTTTGTCTCAGTTAATATGGAGCTATTTAAGATCTATTGTGAATATTGATAAAATGAGGGTTGTTTCTTAAAAGTCATACGAAAGCTTCTATAGTATTTGATGGGCCACATATGCACACAATAAAAGTTCTCCTAGGTTGTACTGACTAATAATAGACACTGAAAGAAAGGTCATACAATTCAACCAAACCAAATATGCACACATTAGAAACACCTGTAGATATTGCCGACTACAAGTAGATATCGTTGACTTGTATAAGATGAAAACAATTCCATAGAATTTGACCAGCCAAAGAAGTATACAATAGAAGCACTTGTAGGTATTGTGCATACAATACAAGGTCTATATAAAAAGATAGAAAATTTATTTTATATGTGGTACCTATTTAACATGCTCTTTAAAATTATGCCGACAATTTTGTTATCATTTAACAATGGATTTTTGTTGGAAGATCAATGATTTTGTTTTTAATCTCCTTATTGCAATATATTTATTAGTATACTTGTACAAATTTAATTTTCACCATAAAAATCTGATGGTAGCTAAAGATTGCAATGTTCACTTCCTTTCAAATCTTAAACTCTACTAGCTAAAAAAACATTTCGATTACCAACAAAACAATTCTGCTCTTAATTTCACTTTAGGTGATTTAGATGAACAATTTATAGTAGCAAAAATTGTAACATTCACTTTTTTTTTTTTTGTACTAGCAATAAACATGCCTAGTATAAATCGATGAGAACAATGTATAGATTCTCACTTGTGGAAAACATATATTGCAGGAATTACTATAATTCATTCAATCTTGTGTCGACACTTATAGTAGGATCCAAATATTTTTGACCACTTGAGTTCTTAATTTAGTTGAATGTGACATACAATAATTGAATTTTAATAATCGTAGAGTCAAATAAGCACCGATGGTTAGATGTTACACAATAAATTTTAATATAGTTGAATTCAATTTATTATTCTTAGGTATATATTTGTTGACATAGCTTTCCATGTTGCGAAGGTCACATTTAATGAACATTTGTATAAACTTTCAATTTTGTTTTGAAATTTGAGTCTATAGACTTAATAAATTTTAAGGCATGGATATTGTTTATAGATTTTATATTGAATTTTAATTGCATAAAGTATTTTATATAAAATTTAAGACATTGATAATGTTTATGGATTTTATGTTGAATTTTTAATTGTATAAAATGCTTTATGCAAGGTGGGAGTTATGTTTTTAAAATGCAATGCATAATATTTTAATTTATAACCAACTTTTATTAAATATGGAGCAAATTTGTATACTAATTTGTATTAATTGTTGAGTTTTGTAATTATATGAAAGTGTAAATATTGTACTTACCTATAAAATAAAATAAATAATTTGATAATTGTGTTTAAATGATTTGGAAGCTCATTGGATATAACAAATACACTTGGTCATTTAAAACTTACAAGATTATTTTACAATGTAAAATTTTATTTCCTTGAATATGAATTATTAAAACAATACATATATGTAATAGTTCTTATATTACTCACTACATGCTTATTTAATGATGTGAAAATTTATCTTCTTGAAAAATGAACCAAGTGATGATGTATGTCTTATTCTAGCAATTATGTGGCTTAAAAGAAAAGGGAATTGCGAAATAGACTATGAATTTTAAAGACTTTAAATATGTGTTCACCTAATTCTTGCTTTGTATAGATATACCTAACATATATTTGCGAATTTTAATATTAGATATGTAAGTAGCTATTCACAAATGTTCAATCAAATATAATTATAACTAATTGTTGAATGTTTTACATAAAAATGACGAGGGGGTTTAAAAATAATATTTAATTTTGCAAAAATTGTATAAAGTTACAAAATGCAAACACCAAAATTAGGGTTTTAGGACCAAATGAAAAGAAGCCAAAATACTTGCATCGATTGGAGGACCTTACAAGCACCGTTAGTGTAGCCTTTGGGTTTGTTAGTGCACTCTTTTGACCATCAATGCCATCTTTTGAGTTTGTCATCTAATGGGTTTTGTTAAATATCGAGTGGGTAAAAATATTTTGACAACTCTATTTGTCATGTTAGATTCAAAGAACCTCACGCGCATTTTTGAAAATTTGCAAAAATCTCTAAGAAATTGATCTCTTTGTACCAAGCTCAAATAGGGCAATTATGTTTGCTAAATAAGAAAAATATTTATCATGGGATGTTTGACAAACAAGAGAAAAACACAACTTCCTTGACATTTATTAGGGCTCTCAATAATATACACTTTTAAAAGAGCACAAACTTTAGTACAATGCTCTAGCTAGGCAACCTACTATAATGGAAGTGTATAATCTATGACTTTATGTGCGAAGATTAAATGTTTGATGGAAAAATAATTGTTTCAATTTTGCTCTTGCTCTAAAAGCTAGAATTAGTTGCTTTTGCACATTCACAACAAGGCTCTTTATATCTCTTGATGAATTTCATGTTGATGTGATAACGAAACTAATGCATGTGTATTTATTGATTTCATGTTCTCATATTAAACCCATAATGTTGCACAAGTTGACACAATGAGTGGTAAAATTGACGAAAGACTCAAAACTCAAGAACCCAAATGATCATAAAAGGGGTCAAACAACTAAAATCCTAGAACCATACCATCCAATGATCATACATAAATGAATTTGGGGGATCAAAATTGTGAATTCCGTATGGTTGTAGGGAAGATATCAAAATTCTAGGGGGAATAGGGGGAAGAGAGAAAATGTGAACATCATGAGAACTTCGATAAATGGGAAAAGATAATAAGAGCTTAATTTGGACAAGTAATTGATAAACACATGATGTTCTTTAGATTAATTTGATTTTATGACTAATAAATGCCCTCATTTTAAAACTAGTTGTCTACATAATGCTTCGCTTTGATGTGTGTATGCACACATATCATGGTATAACAAGATGTTGTAGAATGATGCATTGTTGAAGAAAAATCTAATATATCTATAAAGAACATGTGTATGTGAATAAGTAACCTACCGTTAATATTTTTAAATATAGAAAGGTAAAATAAAAAAGAATAATTTTGGTTTGGTTGGTAGTTTGATAGTGTCCCTCGCGTGAATTTTCTAATAGTCATGGGTATGTATAGATGTCTCTATGAAGTCGTTAAGAACATATTTTCATGAATGTGCACATCAAGTAATATGTTGAAATTTACGTAAGATGAATTGGAAATGATGCATTTAGTATTTTTTTGAAAATTATGAGGATGCCCTTGTAGAAGTCCAAGTATAAGAATATGTGAGTGTAAGAAGTTGAGTTGCCAAATGTTGGCAACTCATAAAAAAATGGATTTGAAAAAGTTGTATAAAAATGGATATCCTTTTTAAGAAACAATTATTTGTTGTTTTAAATAGGTTCGATATTTGAACTTGAAACATATATCCATTTGAAATAGATATCCATTAAAAATGTAAATCTTTTTATGAAACCTCAAAAAGTTCTCTACCTTTTGAAGGCCATAACTTTTGCATATGAATTCAAAATTGGGTGTGATTTTTGTAGTTGTATAATTTTTCAAGGGGATTTATATATGTAATCAAAATTTAATTATAATGAAGCGCATATGTTGTTTTATCCTTTGCACAAGAACTTACCTATTTTCATTATTAGGTGTCGATTAGATGCAAATGAATATATGTGAGCAAATTTATGAAAAATTGGCATATATGAGCACTATTTGTTGATATTTTGTGATTAAATGTTATTTAATAAGTTAATTGAAATAGGCTAGAATTAGATGTTATTAGTTACATGGTGGTAGATTTGGGGAAAATTAGGTATGCTTGAGTGTCATTTATTATTTTGTGATTGTTAGAATATGTGAAAAAATGATCCGACAAGGGTGTGATTAGGTGTGATCATGGAGATGTAGGTACATTTGAGGAAATCGTGTGCAACATAGAGTCCAAGACCATGTGCGGGGATACTTGTGCATTAAGGATCACCGCAAGGATAATACGAGTGTGTACAAGTTTTGTAATGTAACGAACTAAACACAATGATGTATCTCAAGACTAAATATAGGAAATGTAACTTACATGTTTAATGGTGAATACAAAATAAGTACATAGATGTATAATGTCGTAGTAAGGATAATAGGGTAAGCTCTTGAAATAAGTAGGGGAAATCTTCCTAATTGATTTGTATATATTAGGAGTTGTAGAGTGTGAGGATTACAAGATATGTGAAGCATGCAAGTATTCCTACCATCTAAGATGAATAGCCAACAAAGGATCAATAACCCCGTAGTAGTTGTGTGCGTTACATATTTATACAACATTGCTGAATGAAAGTTAAAATTGAACATGATGAAGAGGAGAAAGATTACAAGTTGTTCCATCTTCCATGTGTGATGATCGAATTTCCTCCGGGATGTGCATGACACTATGAGTAGGTGTAAGAAGGTTGCAAAAATTTTACGCTTGCAAGTTCTATGTGAGGTTCATAAGTAAGCACAAGTCGAATGAGACTTTGTGTGCGAGCATTGTGATGGGTCCGATGCAAAATAAAACTCTGAAATATTAAGAGTGATGGCACACAATGTTCTGGGGTGAAAAAGAAGAATGTGTGTGTCTGTGCACGAATACAAAATTGGCCATATATGAGCACCATTAGTTACTGTTTTGTGATCCAATGTTGTTATTTGAGGACATTTGATTGAATTGTACTATGAGATATGTTTAAGATATATTTTGCATATATGAGCATTATCTTGTGTCATTTTGCAATCAAATGCAATTATTTGACAAAATTTTGATTGAATTTGTGGAAATCAGCATGTTTGATCACATTTTGTTATTTTGTGATCAAATGTCTATAATGAACCAAGTTTTATAGGCATGGATTTATGTTTAAAAAATAATCAATTATTCACTTAGTTACATTTATTCTCTATGAAATTCGTGTATGAGAGCTTAACGTGATTAATTATTTGTTAATTAACTTAGTAGCATAAATTAATTACATTAGAATTTCAACTAGTGAAATAATGAGTAAGAATACATGCCACTTTATGAATTCCATATTTTATATATTTCTTATGTGACTAAAAACTAGTTAATAAACATTCATAACTTAAAATGAATTTCATCCTTATTAAAGTTTAGTTATAAATTATTATTTATCACATATCTAGATATTAAAGCATGTATCCATAGATTCATACAAAAATAATATAGCCGATTAATTGAAAAACACATTTTATTACAACCCCATAATCCTTTGAGTAGTAGAATACATAAATACAAATACCATTTTCAAGTCTATAATAAATCATGACAACCAACTATTGGATAAATAACCGTGCTAACGATATTAAATACAATTGTAAATTTGGAGTAATTCGTGTCTTGAACATTAGTGCAATTGAGAGAGAATATCATAAGAGTGTTTTACTTACAAACACAGCCATAGGCCCCCCTTCATCATTTAGAATTGAACAAGAACCCTACTCTTCAATGAAAATGTATAGAAATAGATATTTATCTTAAAACAAGTCAAGTAAATAGGGAAACATATGTGTATAATAAATGCTACCATTACTGCATATATTCAACCAAATGAACTAGGAACTCTACTATCATATTGGTTTATGAAAACATCATACAACTCTAGGAAACACAAAACATACGTTATGATAACAAATCATACTACTTTGGCCAAAGCATTCTATACTACTCATGTAGTACAATATCTTGGTGTTTACACAAAAATTAAAATAGGTTGTTGTTCACACACAAGCCATGACAACACATTGCTACAATGGCCCAAGAGATGAAGATGACATCAAGAAAAGTAGAGAATTCTCTTCTTGACCCCATATTTGCCTCTAGGTTCAATCAATAACAAACAATCATACAACAAACCTCATATAATACACTCTGTACAAGGAGATGCATGCATGCATGTATGAGTGCATGCAAGTCCATGTGCATGGAGATTGAAAAATAAGTACTTAATTCATTTCTATTGAAAAGAATAGGAGTTTAAATTAAACATGAATAATTTCATTCCTAAAAGGAAAATTCACAATAAACCACATAAATCAAGTAAGTCATATATCCTATATATCATAAGTCTCTAACGGACTCAATATTTATTTGATTACATAGAAAACAAAACAACAAAGTTAGAATTCTCAAGACTTTTAAGCCTCTTGGCTCAATCTTATGCTCATACTAATAATGTCGGCTTGATAAGAAAGGTTCTTACTTGTCTAAAAATGTTCCATCATTTAATCACATTATAAGTCCAATGTGTATTGATGAGAATATATTCAGATATGATACATGTTGTTTTCTTTCATTATTCTTTGTTTGCTTCAAGATAAAACTTAGCGTATTGAACGTTCATTATGAATATATTTTCCACATAAGTGGACACCATTTACCTCACAATGTGAAGACATTTAAGTTACCAATCAAGCTTCTTTTCGCATCATGATTGCTTAGGAATAATACAAGTTTAACATAGCTTGCTTCATTATTAAAACAAAAATATAAATATGAGCGAAACATATTTAATTCTCATTTCTACATTATTGGCTATATCAAACAATAATGTAGATACTACTACTTTCCGTAATAGGGAATAATAACACCCCTTTCATGGTTTAACACTCCTCTTTCAAGATAAACTGTTTAAATGCAACACATAATTTAGGCGTAGGTAAACTCAACCTAACCTCATGAATGCTACAACAATATAATAAAATCAAAACCAACTTGTTATAAACAAGAATCATGGTTTTATTAAAGGTTACAAACATTTAAACACACACTAAAGAGTTTATTTAATTTATACTTGTTATGAATACATTTTTTCCGAGTTTAAGATCTTTGAGAGGGAATTCTTTTCGCTTTACAATATCTTCCACCATAGAAACTTTTCTATGAACCTACTCAAACCTTTCCCATATTACTAGGCAAGAAGAACATATGGCTTGTGAAATGGTTTACAAATATTCCAAAGATTCCAAGACTATTACAATTGGGGTAAAAGCCCAATTCGATTATCATGCACAATGCAATTAAAAATTGTATAATCATAATAGGCTCAATAAATATAACTATTTTAACTATTTATTCTTTTGGTGAAGAAGTTTGACATTATGGTTTTGTAGGGAGCTATTTGAACTTTGTAATTCTCTCTCATAGAGAAGTTGTTTTGTCCTTACAAGTTTTTAACAAAAATCATTTACCCAAATAAACATGGTCAAGAGGGGTTCCCACCAATTTTCCCATCCATTTGCCATAAGAAAAACTACATATACAACATTATATTACCCATATTCGAATGGAGGGAAAAAGTTTATATTTTATGGCTAGTGGAAGAAAATCCAATTTTCAAATCATAACAAACATGTTAAAAAAATAGTTTCACAGTTCATTTACATTTTACCCACTAAGATGCTATTCATTTCCTTAAAAAAGAAGATTAATAAAATTGAGTTTATCCACCAACCCCTAAATTAGTAAGTTGAGAAATAGATCCCAATGAAAGCTTGAATTCAACACAACCTCAACATTATCAAAAGAAGAAAGAACAAATACATGTCCCCAACTTAAAAAAATGGGATAACCCAACCTATATTCCTCCACTTTCGTAAAGATTCACACTTAAATTAGAGCTATAAAATCCATTGTTAATCTTTGCAAAGAAAAACCCAAGATAATCTCCAAAATGATGCCCCAAAAACTTCCACCTCCATACTTTTATTTTCAATAGTCACATTGTGTACCCACATGTGCGTGGTGGTGCTTAGGGTGAAAAATTCCACTTCAAGGAACCCAACGAGTTAACCAAACTACATAAAGATTACAACTACATCAACTAAGGGACAACTACTCATTAATTATTATTTTTATGCATTTAAAAACTCGTACTCAAGTTTCATTACAAATGTTAAGCCTATCAAAAGATGAGTGAAACAAAAGCGACAACTTATCATTCCTGCCATACCAAATATGGATGTGACCACGTAGTGGTATGACTCTACTTCACCACAAACTAACCAAGCCACTTAACACCTCATGGTGTTTAACAATTTTTCAAGATCAACACCCACATTTAATGTGATTTATAGAAATGTATTAATTTAATTAAAAACCAAAAATATTATTATGAGTCACAATATCACATAAGCTAAAATACATCATGAATTGATGTTAGATATCAACTATGGAAATTGAAACACATCTTCTACATCGGTTGAGTGTTCTTGCACTCCCAACATAGTGATATATTGATAAACAAGTTTAGACGATCTCGCCAATTAAATTGGCATTAACCCTAAAAGTCATGATAAATGCTAACTTTATTTAATTATTTACTACAAAATACATAAATTAACTACATTAATCACCCAATAGTAGAAATGATTAATCGAAGAAATTAGTGACTATTTTTTCAAGACAAGGCTTAAACAACCAAGAATGCAAGAGTAATGTGCTCATATAAAATGATACTAAAGTCAATTGATAAATAAATCAACCAATAAATACACTCACTAATGTAACTAGAAAATAAGAGATCTACGTGCATGTGTATTGGTTCCCATAATTACTTTACTATACGGAGAGGTCTCAGTATTGTGTTTGTGATCCCCCTCCCCATTGATATCCTCTCTATGGGTATCCTAATTTCTAGGGGGTACTGTTTTCCTACATTACAACTCACACACACGTAAATTGTTTAGGCCTCATCATCACAAAGTCGTATAATTACAAAACTAACTTATTCTTTTAACATAAATAAATCATTAAATGTTGTAATATGAAAATGCACGTGCGCACGTGTCTAAGCTAATTATTGCACACATTCTATTAATCCAAATTCTCATGTTTAAATAAATTGCACTCATAATAATTACATTATTTAATCATCTTGGAATCTTATAATTAAACAAATTATTACCTTGATTTAATGTCTTCTCAATAATAAAAGAAATTATAATTTTTGGGTCACAACATCCCTCCCATTTAGGAAGAGTCATTGTCTCGATCCCTAAAATAGTCTAGACATAATTATCAAGCAAGCCTCTAGTTAATATCATATTGACAATATCAACATCATGTAAGAAATTAAGTCTAAGTCATAAACATAAACAATATAACAATAATAATCCACAAAAATTATTCCTAACTATTATCAAACAAATGTGGATAATCGATCATCATGTCCTTTTGATCCCCCAAGTGGTACTCTCTTCAAAGTATTGGTGCATCGACCTGTGACCGCACTACTTCACGAGTCCGTAAGTGAAGCTTACAAAAATATAGGATTATGACGGTCTCGATTGTTACCACGCCGAGGTCTTGCACCCGATATGATTTCCAATTGACAATATGAGATGCATATGTAATATAATTTTTAAGCAAGGAGACATGAGAAACATCATGTAACCAAGACGAAGTAGGTGGTAAAGCTAATCTATAAAAATATGGTTGATTACTTCTAGGACATCAAAAGGTCCTACGTTGCGAGGGGGAAACTTTGTTGATTTACCGATCTTTATTGATCTCTTCTTGGATTTAACATGTAATAAGACCTTATCCACAACTAAAAATTTCCTATCAAACATATTTTTATCTCCTTTCTATTCGTAGCTTCCTTAAAATGTTACATTATACTTAACCCGCTCTTCCATTTCCAAGAGCATATCGGGTCCAATAACTTCTCTATCCTCCACGCGCTTAATCGACTAGAGTTTGACATTTCCTTCCGAACAAGGATTCAAAAGGATCCTTTTTAGCATGGAATGATATGAGTTGTTGTAAGCAAACTCTACCAAAGGAAGATACACTTCCCACTTGTAATGTTAATCCTCGCAATACATTCTCAACATGCCCTTTAAAACTTGGCTTACACATTTGGTCTCGCCCATTGATCTTTGGGTGAAATTTGGAACTAAAGTTCAACTTTTTTGCCAATGCCATGGCTGCGATAAAGCGTCTACTAAAAACGAGATGTCATACGAGTATCACTATTTGAGATAATTCGTTTGGGTACTCCATACAATATGAAGATTTTGTGCATGAATCTTCTTGCATGTAACAATGGATTATCCATGAGATTACTAGGAATAAAATGTGTTAGCCTTATTAACTTATCAACCATGACCAAAATAACATCATGTCGATCTTTCGACACAAACAACCGTTGAATGAAATCCATACTTATAACTTGCCACTTCCATGTGCGCATATCATGTAGGTAGATAAGTCCTATTGGATGCACATGCTCAACTTTAACTCTCTCGACATTCCAAAAATTTAGTAACAATCTGTGTTGCATATCTTTTGTGACTACTCAGAAATATACCTCCTTCATATTTTATGACATGTTAGTTACTCATGGATGACCTGAATATGGTGCATTATGGAATTCCTCCATAACCATGCTTTAAAAATTTCTTATGTCCGGCACATGAATTTAGTTTTTGAACTCAAGAACTCCATTTTATTCAAGTTTATAACCATTAAAACAATGATCTTGAGGATTTACCTATAATGTTGTTTTGATATGTTGATAAAACTTGTCCCTAGACAACTGTTTTACTACTCCATCCATCAAATTTGACCTTACAATCAATATTGCAGTTGATGTACCTCATGCAGATAAGAACATCAACAACTATGTTTTTCTTGCCTTTAATATAATTGATATCAAGATCATACTTAGATAATAATTCTAGCCACCTTCGATGCTTAACATTCAAATTCATTTGTGTAAAGATATACTTTAGCCCAAGGTAATCTATCTTTAGTTCAAATGGCTTACCTAACAAGAAATTCCTCCATACTTGTAAGGCATGAATGATTGTTTCTAGCTCTAGATCATGTGAAGTGTAATTATGCTTATATGACTTAAGCTTCTTGGACTCATAGGTGATCACTGTCGTCCTACATTAGTACTTCACCATATCCTTCACCTTAAACATTAATAATAACTGAGAAAGTCCCATTTGGATCATGTACCCAAAGTATATGTGTTGTTATTAACTTCTCCTTGAGAAGGTTAAAATTCCGATCACACTTTTCCATTCACTCAAATTTCTTTTCCTTTTTTTTGCAATGAGGTTATAATACTAACAATTTTTGAAATACAGATATGAATTTCCTATAATATCTAGCTAATCCCATGAAGCCACGCACCTCGTGGACATTTGTAGGAGTTTTCCACTCCATTATAGAATTAATTATTTATAGGTCCATGACGATCCCTTTTGCAGAGATGATGTGCCCAAGATACAAAAATTTCTTTGAAAGAAAGCACACTTTGACAACTTGCCTTACAAATTTCGCCATCTTAACCTCTCCATAACCATTCTTAAATGGCACATATAATATTCTTCATTAGTGGAGTAAACTAAAATATTTTCTAAGAACACAAACAAAAACCTATCCAAAATTCCTGGATACACTATTCATCGAGTTCATAAAATCCGCAAAAGCTTTAGTCAATATGAAAGATAAGACCATGAACTCATAATGCCCATACCTTGTTTAGAATGTTGTCTTAGGTATGTCCTCCTTGATTCTTAATTGATGATAGCTAGATCTTAAATCTCTCTTGGAGAAAATAGTTGCCCCATGCATTTGATCAAAAAGACCATCAAAGCGTGTCAATGGATACTTGTTTTTGATGGTTGCCTTCTTCAATAGTCGATAATCTATACAAAGGTGAAGTGAACCATCCTTTTTCTTGAAAAAAATCACAGGAGCTCCCATGGCGACACACTAGGTCATATTAACCTCTTGGTTAACAACAATTCATGAAGTTGAGCCTTCAACTCAAGTAATTCTCTCACTTTCACTCAATATGGAGCCTAAGAAATCAGTTATGCTCCAGGAACTAGATCAATCAAAAAGTTAAATTCCTTTTCGAAGGAAGTCTAGGTAACTCCTCAGGAAAAAAATCTTAAAAATAATACAAGAAATGATACTCCTCCATAGTTGTTTCATTTGTTTCATCAAATTTTTCCACATGAACCGCATAAAGTATGTAACCCTTCTTGCGAGCCTTGATATGTAACATTGTTGATATCTACCCAAGGCTTATCCTATGCTTAGTACCCTAAATATCCATTGGGTGGCCATAATAATGAAGACATTCCACATTATTTGCATCTCAATCAACCTTAGCATGGTGTTGGCTTAACCAATTTACTCCTAGGATGACATGATATGAGCCCAATAGAGCCATATACAAGTTATCTTCTATAACAAAATTTGGAAATCTAAATTCCGCCTCAAAAAAACATCAATCTACCCTATGTTCTTCCTTATAACCATATTGCCTAGTCTAAAACCTTTTCATAAATCCAACCCTTAAAGGATTTTTTTATAATAAAGAAAGACAAATGAAACATTCAATAGAATCAATATCAACTAAAATAGTAATTGATAAAAAAACAACATACCCATTATTTCAATAGGCATGACTTGGTATTTGGCTCTTGACGATTGCCAACTATTACATGAATCCTTTGTTAAAAGGATTCATATTGGTCGTATTGCTTTACCGCCCGGCCTCTCTATGGAAAATTATTTTTATAATGGTATCCTCCGCACTTGAAGTACCCTCCACGTGGTACATTTCGCCTTGTTGTCATGTTCCCTTCATTTAATTTATTAGAAGCATTTCTACGCCAATTAAACCTTTCCCTACCGCTAAAGTTACTTCATTTGGTATTTCTTTGGAATGGGTTTTCTTTCCATTTCCACCATTCCACCAATTTTCTTGAAATCAATAAAATATATTCCTTTCCTCTTTTCCTCTCACATGTTCGACACAACCCAAAGTTTTTGTTCCTGTTTGATAGCCTTTTCAAACACACAATCCATGGTTTCTAGCCCATATACATCAACCTCTTTGCCTATAATGGGTTTCAACCCCATGATGAACTTATGAATATGAAATATTCCGTCCTTTTGGTACTTCGAGGAACATGTTTGGGAAGCCTTGTGAAGTTATCCTAGTATTTAATTACCGTTAGGTATCCCCAATGAACATTCTGAAATTCCGTGATCTTTTGATCAAAATATTGTTGTGACAACCATCGCCGTTGAAATAATTCCATAAAATGTTCCCAAGTTATCGCAACACCTTCCAAGCTCATCTTGGATTTCTTGTTGTCCTAAAAAACCAAATCCTCTGGTAAAAAGATGATATGATCCCAGATCGCTTTGGTCTCCTCCGAGAAATATTGAATCTTGAAATAATTATCCATTTCACAAAGCCATGACTCAGCTCCATCTATGAGTTTGATTCCACCCTTACACCTAAATTTTCTTGAAATCAATAGAAGATATTTGTTTCCTCTTTTCCTCTCACATGTTAGACATATCCCAAGCTTTTGTACCTATTTGGTAGCCTTATCAAACACACAATCCATGGTTTCTAGCCCATGTACATCAACCTCTTTGCCTATAGTGGATTTAACCCCATGATGAACTTGTGAATACAAAATATTCTCTCCTTTTGTTATTGAGGATCATATTTGGGAAGCCTTGTGAACTTCTCCCAAAGATACAATCACTATTAGGTCTCCCAACGAAGATTCTCAAACTCCATCATCTTTTGATCAAAATATAGTTCAGCAAACAACCATCGCCGCAGTAAAGAATGCCACAAACTATTTCAAAGTTACTGCAGATGATACCAAGCTCATCTTGGACTTGTTATCATCCCAACATGTCGGGCCTCTCCAAAAATATGATACTCTCCCAGCATCGCTTAGGTACCCATTGAGAAATATCAAATTCTCCATTTCACTAAGCCATGACTCAACTCCATCCTCGAGATTGGTTCCATAAAATTCAGTGGGATGATTTTTTAAATATATTTACCCAAATCATTGGCCAAATGAGCTTTCTTAGACTCTGGTTTGATATTGGTGCTCTTCCCCATTGTTAGAACCTTCATAAACCTTTTGATCTTCAAAATCTTGATCCTTTTCCTCATTTTGACCATCCTATTTCTCTTCCTTTTCGATTTTGGATGACAATGAAATTCTTGCTCAAGGGCAGCCATGCAATCAAGAGTCTCATTCAACATGGTGAGGATTTGGTCATGCTTCGTTGCTTGGGAAACCACACTATTTGCATTAAGATTTCCTTGATTTGAATTTATGCCACTAGGACGAAAAGCGATTTTATCTACTAAGAGTAATCTTTATGTTAGTGGGCCGACATTTGCAAACTTGACTTTGATTCCAAAATGTAAAGAACCAAGTTTCATAAACGTGAATTTAGGGGTTTTGTAATTTAATTAATTATTTAGTTAATTTTATTCTCTATTAAATTGGTTTGTGAGAGTTTTAATGCGATTAATTATTTGTTAATTAACTTAGCAAGATAGATTAATTAGATGAGAAATTCAACTAGTTAAATAATGAGTAAGAAAACATACCACTTTATGAATTCTAGATTATGTACATTTCTTATGTGACTAAAAACCAGCCAATAAGCATTCATAACTTAAAATGAATTCCTTCATTTTAAAAGTATAGTTACAAATAATTTATCACATATCTATAAATTAGTACATCCATTCATAGATTCATAAACAAATAATCTAACTCGTGAAAAACACATTTTATTACAACTCTATAACCCTTTACATCATAAAATACATAAATGCAAATACCATTTATTGGTCTCTAATAAACCACGACAAATAACTATCGATAAATAAGTATAACTATAAATTTGTAGTCATCCATGTCTTGAACATTAGTACGCTTGAGGGAGATTATCATCGGAGTGTTTTACCTCCAACCATAGACCGCAAGGGATCTCTCTTCACCATATGTAATTGGATAGTTGCCATATCCTTCAACGAAAGGTGTAGAAACAAACATTCATCTCAAAACAAGTCAGTAATTAGAGAACCATGTGTGTATAATAAATGCTACCACTACTACATGCATTCAACCAAATGAACTAGGAACTCCACTATCATATTGGTTTCTAAAAACATCATACAACTCTAGGAAACATAAAATAAACAATTATGATAACAAATCATACTACTTTGGCCAAATCATTCTATGCTACTCATGTAGTACAATATCTTAGTGTTTGAAAAAACAAAAAAATAGATTTTCGTTCACACACAAACCATCCCAACCAATGCTACAGTGGCACAAGAGATAAGGATGACATTAACAAGAGTGGATAATTTCTTCTTGAATCCATCTTCACCTCTAGGTTCAATGAATAACAAACAATCATACAAAAACATCATACAATATACTCCTGTAAAAGGAGATGCATGCATACAAGTCCGTGCGCATGGAGATTAATTTCCAATGAAAAGAGTAGGAGTTTAAATTAAACATGCATAACTTCATTCCGTACAGGAAAACCCACAATAAACCACATAAATCAAGTAAGTCATATATCCAATACATCTCGAGTCTTTAACAGACTCAATATTTATTACATATAAAAGAAAACAATGAGTTTAATATTCTCAAGAATTTTCAGCCTCTCGGTTTAGTATTGTGCTCATACATACTAATAACATCGGTTTAATAAGAAAGATTCTTACTCGTATAAAAATGTTCCATTGTTTAATCACATTGTATGTCCAACCATGTTCTAATGATAACATATTTAGATCGATACAAAGCTGTTTTCTTTCATTGTTCTTTGTTTGCTTCAGATAAAGCTTAGCTTATTTGACATTCTTTATAAATATATTTTCCACATAAGTGAACACCCTTTCTCACACAATGTGAAGACATCTAAGCTACCAATCAATCTTCTTTTGCATCATGATTACTTAGGAATAATACAAGTTTAATGCAGCTTGTTAAATTATTATAACAGTAATATGAATACAATTGAAACATATTTAACTTTCATTTCTGTGTTATTGGATAAATCAAATAAAAATGGAGATGATAATATATTCCAGAACGGAAGAATAATAATACCCCTTTCATGGTTTAACATTCCTCTTTCGAGATAAAATGCTTAAGTGCAACACATACTTTAGGTGTAGCAAAACTCAACCTAACCTCTTGAATGCTACAAAAGTGTATTAAAATACAAACCAACTTGTTATAAACAAGAATCATGGTTTTATTAAAGATAACAAACATTGATTTTTTTATTTAATTCATACTTGTTATGATTTTTTTCTGAGTTTAAGATCATTAAGATATTTGAGAGGGAATTTTTTCTGCTCTACAATATCTTCCACGATGAAAACTCTGTTATGAACCTACTTAAACCTTTCCTATATTTATAAGCAAGAAGAACATATGGTTTGCAAATATTCCAAGGATTCCAAAGCTATTACAACTAGGGTAAAAACCCATTTTCCATTATTATGCATGATGTAATTAAACTATATAATCATAATACACTCAAGAAATACAACTATTTCAGATTTTTCTTTTTCTAGTGAAAAAGTTTCACATTATGGTTCTCGTAGGGAATTATTTTAACTTTATAGTTATCTCTCATAGAGCAACTATTTTTCCCTTACGAGTTATTAACAAAAATTCATTTACCCAAATAGGCATGGTTGACAAGGGTTCCCACCAATTTTTCCACTCATTTTCCATGATAAATACAACAATATATCACCCATATTTGAATGGAGGGAAAAATAGAGTTATCGTATTTTACGACCAATGGGAGAAAACTCGAGTTTTCAAATAATAACAAACATGCTACCAAAAACAAACAACTTCACATTTCATTTATTTTTCACCAAGTAACATGCTATTCATTTCCTCAAAAGAAGAAAAGTAATAAACCGAGTTTATCCACTAACATGTGGATTAGCAGTCAACAAATAGATCCTAGTCAAATCTCAAATTCACCACGACCACAACACAACCAAAAGGAGAAAGAAAAAGACATGTTCTTAACTTTCAAAACAAGATAAGCCAACCTATATTCTTCTACTTTTCACAAAGATACACACTCATATTTGAGCCATACACACCATCATTAATATTTGCAAAGAAAATCCCTAGTATAATATCCAAAACAATGCCTCCAAAACCTTCCCACCTCCATTCTTTTATTTTCAACAACCAAACTGTTTACCCACATGCATAGGTGGTGCTCAACAACTAGTTAACCAAACAACCTAAAGATTACAACCACATCAACTAAGGCACAACTACACATTAAACATTTTTTTATACATTTAAAAACTCATACTCAAGTTTTATTACAAGTGCTAAGCTTTCCAAAAGATGGGTAAAACAACAATTATGACTTACCATTCCTTGCCATGCCAAATATGGAGGTAACCACGTAGTGGTATGAATCCACTTCACCATAAACTAACAAAGACACTTAACACCTCACGATGTTTAACAATTTTTCAACATCATTGTCCACATTTAATGTGGTTTTAAGAAAATTTCCAATCTAATAAAAAACCAAAACTATTATTACGAGTCACAATATCACATAAAGCTAAATACGCCATGAATTGACGTTAGATATCATCTCATAAAATTAAAATACATCCGTTCGTCAATCAAATGCTCAACATTCTAATACATCGATAAACAAGTTTAAATGATCCCTCCAATTAAATTGGATTTAACCCCAAAAGTCATAATAGATGTTAACTTTATTAATTAATTATTATAAAAACAATAAATTAACTACATTAATCACCCAATGATGTAATAATGAAAGAAACAAGTGGCTCATTTTTCAAAACAAGGCTAAAACAACCAAGAATGTGAGATTAATGTACTCATATAAAATGATAGCAAATTCAACCGACAATTGAATCAACCAATAAAGACACTTACTAATGCAACTAGAAATCAAGAGATCCACGTGTATGTGTATTGGTTCCCATAATCACCTTCATAAATCAAGAGGTCTCGCATTGTGTCTACGACCCTCTACCGATGATATCCTCCCTATGGGTATCCAATTTCGCATGGGGTACCTATTTTACTACATCACAACTCGCGCACATAGAAATTGATTAGGCCTCATCATCACAAAATCACATAATTTCAAAACCGAATTACTCTTTGTAACTAAAATAAATCATTAAATGTTGTAATATGAAAACATGTATACATATCATAGCTAATTATTCATGCACTTTCTATTAATCCACATTCTCATGTTTAAATGAATTGCATTCATAATAATGACATTATTTAATCATCTAGGAATCTAATAATTAAACAAATTATTATATGTGATTTAATGTTTCCTAAATAATAAAAGAAATCAGAATTTCTGGGTCATGACAATGTCATTATTTATTTTTTTGGGACTAGATTAGCTCTTGATAAGGTGTGATTAAATATCTATATATAGGTAGATTTGAGGAAAATTGGACATATATGATCACATATTGTTATCATTTCATGATTTAATGTCGTTATTTGAGAAAAATTGTTTAGATTAGACTCTAATAAGGTGTAATCA
The DNA here is from genome assembly GCA_018340775.1 of Taxus wallichiana var. yunnanensis. Lineage (NCBI taxonomy): Eukaryota > Viridiplantae > Streptophyta > Pinopsida > Cupressales > Taxaceae > Taxus > Taxus wallichiana. The sequence continues at coordinate 269,363,401 of CM031234.1, forward strand.
AATAAATGTAGTTTTAGGGAAAATTGGCCATAAATAAACACCATTTCTAGTTATTTCATGATCAAATATCATTATGCAAGGACAATTTATTAATGCTAGTTGATCATGAAATACAAATACATGGAAGTAGATTTGGGGGAAATGTGAACAAATTTCGTTACTTGACTTAATTATGCCTTGATTAGGTGTGATCATGTACATAAAGATTGATTTTGGAAAAATCAGGCATATGAGAATCATTTGTTATACTTTCATGATTCAATGTTGCTTTTTGAGAAAATCTAACTAGATCGTAACCTAATTAGGTGCAATCATATATATATATATAGTTGGATTTAGGGAAAATTTGGCATATATGGGCACCATGTGTCATCATTTCATGATCAAATGTCATTATTAAGTAAACTTGACCGAATTAGATCAATATTATGTGCTACTAAGCACATGAAGGTAGATTTAAACAAAATTAGGAATGGTAGAACAACATTTGTATACTTTCATGATTGAATGTCATTATTAAACACAATTTGAAAAAATTAGGCCCTAATTAGGTACAAATACATAGTTGTAATTAGAATTAAAGAAATCGGGCACAAGAGAGTAATTTTTTCATTGTTTTATAGAGAATGTTGTTAGTTAAACATATTTAATCAAATTAGGAACTGATTTGGTTCAATCAGATAGGTGAAGGTAAATTTGGGGAAGTTTAGTTATGTTGTGAATGAGCACTATTATTTAAATAATTTTTTCTATATTAGGCTTTATTTGGGTGTGATTAGATAGATTTATGTACATATTTGGTGGTAAAGTAGGCATATATAAGCACCATCTATTGTTATTTTGTGATCAAAAATTGTTTTATGAAAATTTGACAGATTAGGTGCAATAAGATAAATGTAGTTGATTTGAGTAAAATTGACCATATATGAGCACCATTTATCATTATTATGTGATTGAATGTCATGAATTGAGACACTTTTGAATGAAGTAGGCTAGATTAGATGTGATCAAATAGATGTAAGCAGATATAGGGAAATTTGGCCATATATGATCGATTTTTGTTGTTATTTCATGATAAAAAGTATTTTATTTGAGAAAAATTGAATGAACTATGCCTTTGATTAGGTGCTTTCATAAACACAGGTAGATTTGGGAATACCAAATAATTTTAGCACCCTTTTGTTTTTTTTTCATGATTAAAGGTCATTATTTAAGTAAGTTTAAATGAATTAGGCTCTAATTATTAGGTCTTAATTTAGTCATACTTTCTCAAATAATGACTTCTAAACACAATACAATGACAAATGACGCTATTAATGCTAAATTGGGGTTAATCAAGTCACATTTAGTAAATTAGTTTATATGTGAATTCATGTATTTAATATTCTCTCCTCTCACTATTCTCACTATAGCTAAGAATCTAGCTTGAATAATTTTCATACACTCATTTTCCATCACAAAATTCAATTCATTAAGGAAATTGATTATTAGTAGGATTTAAGTATACACAACATGCTAGTCCTTAAAATTGATAGCTTTTTTTGTGCTGAAGATAAAACCAAATATATAATTTATCAAAAATATATTTTTACTACTTTTTCGACCCCTTGAAAAATTATACATTTCAAAAAAATGACACTCGATTTCAATCGAGCTATATGCAAAATTTATGACCTCTAGAAGGTAGAGGAATTTTTAGGGTTTCATAAAGTGATATCTATTTTAAATGGATAGCCATTTCAAGTGGATATCTCTTTCTTTTTCAAAGGAAAATTTTCTCAAAATTTGCCACAAATTTTCCTAGTTTTAGGCATGTGTATCTGAGCCTAATTTTGTTTTATAACACATAGGTAGAATGCATTTGCATGGAATTACCATGTATCCTCTTGCATTTTTTAATTATTGATTTGTGTATGTTTGTGAAATGCCTAATAAAATTGTCTAGTTGTAAAGAAAAAAATTGATTTAACTTAATAATTAATGTCCATTTATTTCCGTAAGTTGGTCCTAGTTGTATATATATAAACACATTGAAAAACTATAATAACTTTTGACTTGTTACATATCTTTCAAAATTTCAAGTATGACAACAATTTAGACATTGTTGAATGCAATTAAAGAAAATCCTTTATAATACAAATTATATATGTAAATAAATAATGAAGATGGAGTAAAAAATTAATGGAGATGATAACAACTAAACAACATGGAGCGATTGAAAAGCACTCGATCGGGAATTCAGAAACAAAATCTCAAAGGAGGGTGTAAAAGAGGAAGAATAAAAAAGAAAATAAGAACAATCATAGAGATATATGGATATGGGGTTGTAAACTATATCTACAACTAAGGATATTCCAGGTTATTAGTTTTGGATAATGAAGTCAAGTCACAATCACACATTCAAGGAGTACGTTTTGATTTATATATATTTTTTGGGATCGGCCTAATTCGAGAGACTTACAAATATGGTTGGAGAAAAGTTGGAACATCAAATCAACTAGCTAGGTACATATGCTCCCACTAAGTTTTTTCAATTTCACTTTGATTTTGGAAAAATGGGATGAAATATAGAAGGGAGACCCTTGGTTCATGGGAAGGGATGACTTATTCATGAAATAGTGGGAAGAGGGGTTTAATGTGAAAGCTATAAATTTGTCTCAAGTTCTCATTTCGACATGTCTTTATGGACTTCCCTTTGAGATCTAGGAGGATATTTTCAAGCAGGTTAGAAACCAGATTGAGGAGTAGATATGTGTGAAAAAATCAACCGAAGTAGGAATGTTGGTGATTTTTGCTAGAATTTGTGTGAAAATGGACTTATCCAAATCCTTACCTTTGGCATTCAAGTTCAAATATGAAACAAGGGAATGGATGCAAAATTTATATTTACTAAAATTTATCTTTCAGTGCATAATGTGCCACATCCACAAACATTTTGCTAAGTATTTTCCCAAGAAAAATCCTTATATGGAAATAATGATGACGACTTTAAAGGTCCCAAAAATAAGCAAAGGAGAATAATGAAAAAAAAATATGGAAACCGAAAGAACTCGATCATAGCGAACAAATTATGTAATCTTCAATCTAACCCTAAATGTACGTGAGACCACCTTGAAGAGGAAATCATATCTCTCGGTCAATGAAACCTTTTATAACAACCTAACATTTAACACCAAAGTCCTGGATCGAATGAAAATCAAAAGTCTCTACATGAGAATGAAGAAGGATATTTGGAGGCGTAAGAGGAAATGCAACTTGTAAATAATTTAGAGGCCTTTCTCTAAAGCAATTAAATTTAGTGTTAAATTAAATTAGCCACAATAAATTAAAATTGTTAAATTTGGCTTCAAAATATCCTCAAGTTAGTATTATTTTGGTTCAGGTTGCACACATTACAATAGAACACTCCACTATTTTGCTTTACTACAACTCTAATTCAATTCATAAGAAAAATATAATATATTAGAATTCGATACATATATAGGATTTGTGATCTCCATAATTATAGGAGATATGCCTTATCTCCTATCAACTACAAATCCCTCCAATCTCTCCAACAATCCCAAAGACTCTCTCATATCCTATAAAGACTCAACTCTATCTCTAGGATACTCAACATACTTCTATCTACATGAGTTGGTTTACCAACCAAATAACTCACATTACAATATTAAATCACACATTAATATTTAACTATGGAGCACTAATTTCCTAACATTCGCTCACCCTAATGTAAACATGGTAGAAAAACGTTCATAATTTCAATTATAGTATGCCTAACTCGTGACACGCCCAATTATTGAGGCTCATGATCTTGATCCAAATGAAAGGCATCTCTCATCATCCTTCCATGGTTTTCCACAGGTTTACCATAAACCTAGACATGAACATGAACCCATCAACTATTCACCTCATGTGGTTTTCTAGATATCCACAAACCTTTTCAAGATCGACGATTTACATCACACTTTTACTTTTTCTCTCTACAACATTTTACATAAGGGGTTTACATAGGAAAATCTATCTTTTTTATTACAAATGAAAATAGGAATACTACTTCTATTCTCATTCATTACCACACAAAACATGAACTTTGAATATGAAGCACAACATAGCATAATGGAAAGCAAACACATAATTGAAAAAACACCACCAAATCATGTGCGTGGCCTCGTCATTGGTGACTAATGAGAGGACGCTCAAAGTACTCCTCCTTGCATTTATTCCATCCTCCAATCAAATGATACTAACAAAATTTAGCTTTGAGGATCAATTACATGCCTCTTACAAATTGAACATTAGGTGCCGAAAATGTGTTTGTAAGGCAATTTTTTAAATTTTTTTTTTTTAAACACTTTTGACACTGGACACATTTTATTGAAAAATACTAGAAAAACTTAAATAAAATTCCCCTCCTTGCAAATTTTCACCACCACTAAAATAATACATGTGGGGTTAGACCTGTGGTCTTCTTGGTTTGAAATTTTTAGCAAAAATAATGATAGCCTAGTCAGCTATGTGTTGTGCTACAAGTATTTATCCAAGATTTGCTATAAAATTTTGATAATACGGCTGATATAATTGAAAACACACATTTTATTTATATTGCAACCGTAGGAATCAATTTCCAATGCCGAGTTTAATGTGAGCAAGAGTCGGTGGTTTTGTAAAAGGAAACGTTGTAATTTAACGAAAAACACAGCGAAAGGTCTCCGTATCTTTAGAACTCACAACGACTTGAACCGTAGTCATTGGATCATGTGTAGAGAATGCAAGGTCTGAAGAAAATGTGCCCAACTCTCAAGAAAATGTCTCCTCATTGCTGAACACTTCTACCAGGTTGGAGAAATGTCTCTTCATTGAAATCTGAGTGCATGTTAGTAGAAAGCAAATGCAAACCAAGATTCAATTGCTATAATCCGTGTGAAATTTGATTTATCCAAATCCTTACCTTTGGTATTCAAGTTCAATTCTGAAACAAGGGAATGGATGTAAATTTTATATTTATTGAAATTTATCTTTCAGGTGCATAATGCGCCACACCCAAAAAAAGGATTTCCCTGAGAAAAAGTCTTATAAGGAAATAATGATGATGGCTTCAAAGATCCCAAAAAGAAGCAAAGGAGAATAAATAGAAAGAAAATATGGAAACAGAAAGAACTGAGCATAAAGAACAAATTATATACTCTTCAATCGACCCTGAATGTAAAGACCCCCTTGAAGATGAAATCATATCTCTGGTCAACGAAACCCTTGTAGAACAACCTAACATTTAACACCAAACTGTGGATCGAATGAAAATCAGAAGTCTCTACACGAGATTGAAGAAGGATAATCAAAGGCAGAAGAGGAAATACAACTTGTAAATAGACTAGAAGGCCTTTCTCCAAAGAAATTAAATTTAGTGTTGAATTAAATTATCCACAATAAATTAACAATGTTAAATTTGGATTCAAAATATCCTCAGGTTAGTATTATTTTGGTTCAGATTGCACACTTTAGAGTAGAACACTCTGTTCTAAAACTCCAATTCAATTTATACGGAAAAGATAATACATTAGGATTCCAATACATATATAGGATTTGTGATCTCCATAATTATATGAGATATGCCTTTATCTCTTATCAACTACAAATCCCTTCTCTCTCTAACAATCCCAAAGACTCTCATATCCCCATAAAGACTCAACTCTATATCAAGGATACTCAACATACTTCTATTTATGTATATTGGTTTACCAACTAATTAACTCACATTACAATGTTAATATTTTAATATAGTGCACAAAATTATATTAAAATTCTAAAATTATTATAGGCAAATATTATTTATTGACCTATTATTTTTAGGCAATAGTAGATGAAATATTTGTGATTGGGAGTATTTTTACACTACCCAATAGGCCTTGAGCCACAATATTTTTCACTTGTAACGCTTGGAGTATTGGCCGAGTGCGGAGGACGCAGGGAAGCGTTGGGAAGACCGATCGAGTTCCGAAGGAGGTTGTGCACCAGAAAGGTGGAGAAAGATTTTGACTGATCATTGAAAGTTCTTCGAAGGACTGCAGTTACTAGGCAAGTGGAAATTCCATTAGGTTTTATTGTAAGAAATAACATTGTACTTACAAATTTTTACTAGTGGAATGGTTCGAAAGAACCCGAAGACGTAGGCTATTGCCGAACTCCGTAATCAATTAGTGTGCAATTGTCATTATATTCTTGCATTAATTTTAAATTGATTACTTAAAAGGAGCAACTTGTCGGCAAATATTATAAGCCTATAGGGGTCCGAGATTAGGTAGATAAAAACTTGATCATTTTCGGATCAAGTTGGTATCAGAGCTAGTTTTGCATAAATGGATCTATACCTCTTCTTCCAGTTGCTCGGTTATGCTTGCGTTATTGGGCACCATGGTTCGAGTGATGATGACTCGACACCGAGAACATGATCACCAGATCGTGGAGTTACAAACCCACCTGGCTATTGTTCGAGAGCGTCAACGCCAACAACAACAACACATGTAGAGTTGCAGAGAAGCCTAGATGCTCCACTTGGGAAGGTGGTTGAATCAAGTTAGTTTGAAGCACCGCTTGGAGAGGCAACCTTCACCAGACTCGGTCATGTGTCGTCATTGTGGCAAAGGGCATGACACCAAGCAATGCTGGAAATTGTATCCAGACAGAGGCCTAAGTGGATGCAAAAGAAGGGAAAGGTTATCAGTAAGACCCAACACCAACCAAAGAAGTCGCATCATTGGGACGGAGAGCACCAGTGGATCATCCAGATATTATACTGTGACATGTGATTTCCTCGAGGCAGTTGTATTCCGATGATTGCACGAGGACAATTAGTCACCCTTATTTTCAATTGGACTTTTGAGTAGGGTACGTGTGATCGAAAATCAAATTTAACTAGCAATTGTGCACACACATTTCTTTGCTTTGTATTGATTTTCGATGTAAAAATTGAGCATTATATCCTTTTGTATTTTTAATAAAAGAATTAAAACTGAAAGTACTGTGTAAAAACAGAAGATAAAGAGATGAATCACCAGCAATTTGACACAAGAATTGATAACGGAGTTTGGCACTTGTGGCCTACGTCTCCGGGTCCGGTTGAATGGGACCGATCTATTAAAATATTGAAAATAAATCTTTACAAATATTTCTACAATAATTTGATCTTCTCATCATGTTCCTCTACCAAAAAAATACAGTAGTCACTTTTTACTTCATCTCAAAATTCCCTCCTAGCTCAAGTTATGAGCATTTCAATATTTTACACAGACCCGAATACCACTTCAAATACAATAAAGCTCCTTTTATAATGTTTCCAAGTGGCTGGCTCAATGGTTAGGCACCTAAAATTTTACATGGGAGGTTAGCGGTTCAAATCCCCTCCACTTCCCTCTCCTTCTCCTTAGGCGGATTTGTAGAGATTTATCCCACATTGTGGGTGCGCGAAAGGAGGAAAGCATTTAAGATAAGGAGCGGTGCATGTATTGATTGGCTTAAGAGCCACCTTATGTTAAGCGTGGTGGTTTGTATTGCCAATGTTTGGCGCATGGAGGATATTTGGCCTTGTTTTGTGGAGTTTGGTGCCTCAATTAGTAATATTTAATTACTTATTGACTTGGTAATAGCGTATAACTTGGGATTTAATGCGTGGGATAAGTATCTATTAATTAATTGCATAGTTTAAATGGCATATCAATTAGTCCCACATGCATAGAAAAAATGCATTTAGAGGCATATATATACACAAGTTGGTATAATGATAATATGAGAAGGAGGCCAAGACACCCCTCCATAATCAAGTGTGTCAAACTTGGCTGAGGGCCCCCAGCCAGTAAATAGCGGGGTCCATTTGTCCATGAATGAGTGTCAAAGACCGGCGTCCCAAAACCACTTTTAGTTTGTCACATAAATTGTCCACGTGTCACAATATGATTGAAACACTTGGTGAGTGTGCACACGTCCAACCTGCACAAAACTCCAAATTTTGCCAGTTGCCCGAAAATTTCAGTGGGCTATAACTTTTGCAAACGAGCTCTATTTCCTACAAACAAGATATCAACGAAATAGTATAATTTTTCTCCACGCTTTAAAAATGATCGCAACTTATTATCGAGAAGATCTTAGATCGGTGTTTCTCTCGTGAGGATCCTCTAGATCAACGTGATCGCTGATTTGGTGCACTAACTGGGACTTCCCACGACACCACTTCCTCATACCAAGACAGTTAGTACAGAAGATGGTACTCTGCATGGAGTGTCTACCAGCTATTGCACTTTGAGCTTCATAGTTGGGAGATGATTTTCTGACAATATCACTCTCAACATCATCCCTTTGGAGATGGATGAAATGGTATTGGGAAACTTCTACCTAACTACTCGTCAAGGCTATATGACTAATGATAGAGCGGAGTGGAGCTTTGCATTGGGCACAGCTGGAGGATCGAGTTTGCGATAGGACATGTTATTTGTCTTGCACAAGGTGAAGACAAAGTGAGACGTCTGACTCATATGTACCAGGGGATCATGTAGATCCTAATGCAGAGTCGAGCTCATATGTCCCTGTGGATCAGCCAGATCTTGACACTGAGGTCGCATACATCCCAGCAGATTATTAGGATCCGTATGCAGAGGAGTGAGAGCTCAAGGATCCATAGGACACCTATTGAGGTATCTATGGACACCAAAGATTCTATAGCTGGTAAGAAATCTAAGGTGTAAATAAAGTTGACTTTGTTTAGCTATTGTATTGGTTTTTCTAAGCATTATTTATTTCTCTTATTGTAATAAAACCATAAAATTTTGTGTTAGGTAGAATGTATGAATAAGACCCTGTGTGGTCAATTTTTGTATACATCTAACCGATCAGGACACACTAGTAAAAGACCCAATTCTTGGGCAATGTTTGTACTCTTTTATACTTGCATTAGTAAGACCCCTTAGAGGGAAATTATTTTGGTAAATTTCTAATACCAGAGATGCAATATGTTTTTGGTCCTTGTTGAGTTATTTGTCTAGCAGGAAGAGACAAATGAGGTCAAACCATGATTGTGATGCAGTGGAGAAGACCAAGTACATAAGCCATCGAGTAGGAGAAATTTTCATGACAAGTTTATCATGTGAAATTATTTTCCTATAAAATTGGTAACTAAGCTTATTGTACCAAGACTCCAAAAATGGAGCATTTTTACAACTAATTTGCATGATGTATTAGGATATAATTTCCTTACACTTATATTTAAAATTTGTATAAAGACCTTGTTAGGGAACATATCTCCTAATCAAATGTTTGAGTGACCATTATAGTTAGATACTCATATCTATGAGTTTGGAGATTTTTCAGCCATTTGTGCAGACAATGGAGCTCGTAGGTGTTAGTTCGGAACTTCATTCTCGTAGAGGCATGCGACCATGCAATAGAGTGGTACTTGATAGTCATCATCAATAGGAGGCTTTGTACCATGTAGAGGCAGCAGCAATGACAAAGAGGGTTGGATTCACCACTTTTGAGCTTATGAGAAATCAACTCAAATCATCGTTCGTGTAGGGGCATTATGACCGTGCAACAAAAAGGTAGCTGATCATCAGACTTAACATCGTACATTGGAGGCTTGAGGTCTTGAAAGAGGCTTAACATCGTGCATTGGAGGCATTGAAGTTTGGAAAGGGATGTGACATCAGGTTGCAACTTCATTCTGTGTAGAGTCTCTTATGACCCTATAGCAGGATGGTACTTGACAAGTCATTGTCCATCACCGACATTAGATCAATCATAGCTCTAAGTAACATGGAGTTCCTTTAAACTAGTTTGGATTTTGTGGAATCAACTAGAACCAGAAATGTGTTATAGAGTCAAAGAAGATCCTTGTTGTTAGATATTTGGAAGCCTAACACCACACAATATAGGCGTGGATGTATTTTTCATATGTCAAAGTGGCGCAAAGATGAGGTAGTGAGCCCAAGTGCCACAAGTCCTAGAGTTTGAGCCATCATTTTTGAGTGTGCACTTGGCAAAATCATTGCGATGCTCTCTCTTCTCAACAAGGTGATTTGGAGTTCACAAGATTTTTGGGACAAAAAGCCTTTCCCATTGGGAAGGTGTGATCCAGAGGACATTACAAAGCATAGAAGTTACTGAATATCCTAGGACCACTACAAAGGCGAAGATGACTCGAGAGCTTTCGACAACCGTTTTAATGTCGAAAATGAAGTTTGTATGCACATTGGGTTGGGTTGGTCAAAGTTTGGTTAGCTTAAAAGTCAACCCTGGTCAATAGTCCAATCCAGACGTGACACGTGACAAAGATGGCAATTGGCGAAAAGGAAAAAGAGAGTCATTTTGTTTGGTTATCAACCTCCGGTCTTCGTCAAGCATAAAAATTTGGTGGTTGCAGCAAGAGGCTCAACTTTTGTGACGGAAGGGAGCCCGACCCCTATGAGGACTCATATATTGATCACCAATGTGGTGGGCCCTCAAGCCACCACGTGGCTTGCCACCATGATCAATTTTCCTATCAAGGATCAACATCAAGCTACATTTTATGAGTCGAGCTATTAACCGAGTCATGTAAGGATCGAGTTATATTTTAGCTCGGCGAGCTATCCATAGTGATCGAGCTCAAAATTATTTTCAACGACCAAGTCGAGCTCATCTATATTGCATTATATTTTATGCCAACCTTTCCACATTACCTTGGCCGAAGCCACAAAGATCTCGGTTTATACATCCAACATCAACCGACCAACTAAGTGCAACGTGGCCATGCCACATGTTAAGGTCAAAGTGGGCAGGCTTATCTAAGCCACATTTATATGTGAAGTGGTCGGGCTATGTACAAGCCCATATAAATCCGCCAAACCCCCCATATATGCAAGATCCACATAGGTGGATAAATGGTGGGGAAAACATAAAGGCCCATGCATGGTAGATACCACGTGAAAGGAGGGTGGCTAAGGTTTTTAAAAACCTTAGCAAAACATATATCCTGCTCAATGTGGGAATTATCCCACTTAAACATGCATGCCACCCACTATGGGAATATAATCCCATCTACATGCTACAGTTAGGATAATAATAGCCTTAAGATATATTATGGAGCATTATATTAAGGGCCCTATTTTAATATAAATAGGGGACCTCTCTCTCATTGTAAACACACACCCCGAAGCTTAATTATTTCTTAAGCTTAATTGTGGGTGATATAGTATTAGGGTAATTTTAATATAGTTTTGTGCACTATATTAAAATCCTAAAATTACTATAGGCAAATATTATTTATTGGCCTATTATTTTTAGGCAATAGTAGATGAAATATTTTTGATTGGGAGTATTTTTACACTACCCAATAGGCCTTGAGCCACAATATTTTTCACTTGCGATGTCTGGAGTATCGACTCAGAGTGCCGGAGGACGCAGGAAGCGTTGGGAAGGCCAATCAAGTTCTAAAGGAGGTTGTGCACCAAAAGGTGGAGAATGATTTCTAGTGATCATCGGAAGTTCTTCAAAGGACTGACATACTACTAGGCAAGTGGAAATTCCATTAGGTTTTATGGTAAGAAACAACTAAGTACTTATAAATTTTTTACTAGTGGAATGGTTCGAAAGAACTCAAAGATGTAGGCTATTTCCGAACTCCGTAATCAATCAATGTGTAATTGTCATTATATTCTTGCATTAATTTTAAATTGATTACTTAAAAGGATCAACTTGTCGGAAAATATTAAAAGCCTATAGGGGTCCGAGATCAAGTAGATAAAAACTTGATCATTTTCGGATCAAGTTATACTTCTATCTACTTGAGCTAGTTTACCAAACAAATAAATCACATTACAATATTAAATCACATATTAATATTTAACTATGGAGAATTAATTTCTAACAGTTAGGAAGAACAAGCCTAGAAGGGTCCCTATTTTAAATTCTAGAAATTTTGAGGTGCAAATCATCATTGGAAAAGGGAGTCAAAAATAGATTTTAGTCATGTTCAATAAGGAAAGCCACTATTTGACCAATCAAGAAGAAGAGGAAAAGGGAAAAAAAGAAGGCAATCAACAATATCTAAAATCATATAAAAATTCAACATACATGGGAGGATTGGCCCAACTCCTGCAACAATGAGTGAAATCTCCCACATGTTAGTTCTCTCCAAGAATATGTGAGGTATTTTTAGAAGCATAGGTTGTTAAAGTAGCTTATTTTAGAAAAGAGCTAGATATTCTATTTTTACAAGAAACTAAAATGGATGATTCTTCATTTAGATTAATCATGCAAAATATTTGGATAAATAATAATTTAATTAGTATAATTTATACTTGGGCTTCTGGAGTCTTGGTAGAAGCTTGTGACCATCGCTAAATTTTAAGATTTCTACTTGAAGATTGTATTGATCGGAAAGATTCCAAGTTTAATGAAATTAGTTCCGATTTAATCTTCATCTATCTCAATATTTATGGTCCAAATAAGAGACAAAACATGAATCTCTGCTGGTCTTATTTATTTAATCTTATATTTATCTATTTAAATGATAAATGTATCCTTGGAGGAGTTCAATACCATTTTTTCTCCCTTACAAAATTTGGAGGCTTTGGGTCTTTTATTATTTTTCCTCATGCTTTGATAAATTCATTAAGGACATTAGTTTTTGACATAAAACCCAAAGAAGGAAATTTCACTTGGTCAAATAGGAGGCTAGGACATACTTTGTAGCTAAAATATTAGATAGGTTTTTCTAAGCTTGGAATGAATCCACCCCAACTTTGTAATTGAATTTGAAATAATACTATTAGTTAGCTTGGACCATTGGACAATCAATCTCTCATCATCCCTAAATTTTCCACCTAGGAAATTCAAGTTTAAACTCATGTGGGAGAAGGAATCCTCTTTAAAAGAGAAAATAATGGAATGGTGGAACTCTTTTGTGCCATATTTAAGGATGTATATTCGACCAAGAAATCAAATATTTTGAAATGATGTTTATGATGGTATGAGACCGATTTACATAATATAAATCACGAAATAATAATATCCTTCTATTGAATATATTGTAATGCTTCATACATACATGAATCTCAAATAAATGAGAGAGTTTCCTATAAACTAGGAAACTTACTCAACCAATACACCTATTTACGTGAGTTGTTACAACCTCACGTAAACAACCCAATATACCTACTATTATATTATATGAGTTATATTTAACAACTCATATAACAAACATATAATATTTACGCACATGTAAATATCATGAGCCAATATAATGTAAACACTATATTTCCTAACATTCCCCCTTAGTGTTTACATGGTTCAATATATCTCATTCTTTGATTGTAGCGTGCCATCTCGTGTGCTCATGATCAACTCCACAAATGTGTAGCATTGGGCTTGCACAAAACTCAAACATGTGCCAACGCACATTTCTTCCACTGATGGTTTTCTCCGGCTTCTACCAACAACCTTACCAAATTGGTTTTGCAGGTGTACCAATAACCTTTCACAATTGGTTTTGCAGGTTTACAAAAACCTTTCACAATTGGTTTTGCAGGTTCACCAAAAACCTTACACAATTGGTTTTTACAGGTTCACCAAAAACCTTACACAATTGGTTTTACAGGTTTACCAAAAACCTTACATAATTGGTTTTACAGTTTACCAAAACCTTCACATCATGATTGCTACAATACTTTTTGATCAATATTATACAATGTCTCTATAACAGGGAATCATGTAGGAAATACTGCTTTCAAAACTGAACAATAAAACATAATGGAAATGGAACAATGAGACCATGTTCCCCCCTCAATGTGAACATTTCACTTATTCAACAGAACATCGAAATCATCGCATGCAAAGCAAACTACAATTCTGAAATGAAAGAAAACTCACACACACACACTTTCACCACAAATTCATGTGGCCCCGTCGTTGGTGACTGATGAGAGGTTACTGACCAACCTCTTGCCTCTTGTGCCTCGTCCTCCATCGTTTGTTGCTAACTCAATGAATATGGCTTTGAAGCTCATCAGGTTTCACATTGAACTTTATTTTGTCTCCCTCCCGCAATGTGAACCACAAAATTTATTAGGACGTCGGTCACCACCGAAAATGCATCCACAAGATGTTTTATTTTTACAATGACTCTTTTGACGATGAGACTACTTTGAACAATAACATTTGACAAAATGATACTGGATTTTGACAACACAATTATTTAGACAATGACATATATGAGAATGGAAACTTTAACACTTGACCAACAAAAAAATAATGACAACGATAATGAAAAGTAATTAAAGATTACTTTTCGAGAATAGTGACACTTAAATCTTTTAAAATACGACAAAATGACATACAAAGACTTTATTGACAAATGGGTTCGATTGACAACTTCTTTTATAACAATACAAAAAAATGACAATATAAAGACTTTGGCCGAAAATATAACTATTCGAAACTTTTATTTTGATACTAAAACTTGACTGGTGATAATGATACTTTCATGCACGATATTAATTGAACCACTATAGACAAACAAACCTATCAACACCAAGAACTAAACTATAACTTATTAGATTGACTCACATTACGGTTGTCTATATCTATTTCACCTGAACTGAAGAGTACTTGGAAGCCACTGGTCAATGAAATTGATTATGCGTTCAGGTCTGACTGGCATACATGCACAACTGTCAGAATGAGAGATCCATGTGGATTGCATGCAAGGTAGCATTGAATGTATCATTCGAAGATGGTTGTTTTTGGTACTGTAGAGTTCACAGTCCAGATTTGAAGGGCTCAACGTTTGGGAGGAGCTTACAGTTTCCGTAGTCAAAAGATGTTCAAATCTCATATAATGCGGTTTAAAACAACCAATACTACACTGAATGCCAACGGTTGAGGATTTAGTGAGAGATCTGGCTTGATTTCATATGCAATAGCTGGACAGTTCTCCAATGAAGATAATCATCAGAAATATGACCTTAGTGTGCAAATGAATGAGATCTAGACACCTCCAATATGTGTACAGCCACACGCCTTTCAAATTTTTTGATCTTGGACATCAATAAAAGTTTTTTTTTCTTCGATAACCATGAGTCATCTACATTTTGACCATATTCCTCTCACACAAAGGTTGGGCCGTCCTCATGAGCACATAGATGTAGAGATATTTTTGTTATTTTCAAAAACCATAGGAAAGAGCTAGAGAAATATCAATCAGATATGCCAATATTAGAACCTTCACTATTGACAAACAAAGATAGCAAAGAGATCACGATTCATATCTGTGAGATGGGTCTATCAGATCTGATAGGTAAAATCCTTGTTGAATACAACCAATAAAATTGATCATGCATCACAGAAAATAAAGGAGCTGCACTTAAAAACATACTATTCTTCCATCACCAGACGTTAGATCTGATTGAGCAAACCTAGAATTTCATCAATTTGATGTGGATGGATTTAGCACTCCTTGACTAGATAACTTCAAGATTGAGTGTGACCGATAAGTATCAGTTCAGATCTAGCAAAGGACCTGGCTAATCTCAAAACTGCATTACATGCTAACGATTAATATTGCTCTGATACCAGATGATGGTATGAGACCAGATTTACATAATATAAATCATGAAATAATAATATCCTTCTATTGAATATATTCAGAATACTTCATACATACAGGACTCTCAAATAAATAGGGAGAGAGTTTCCTATAAACTAGGAAACTTACTCAACCAATACACCTATTTACGTGAGTTGTTACAACCTCACGTAAACAACCCAATATACCAACTATTATATTATATGAGTTATATTTAACAACTCCTATAACAAACATATTACATTTATGCACATGTAAATATTATGAGCCAATATAATGTAAACACTATATTTCCTAATAGTTTAAAGGATTGGAATAAAAGGTATTTATGAATCTATCTAAAAGGAAATCATGTATTTAAAATAAAATATTAAAAGGATTGAATATTTAATACAACAACAAGGATGGGATGAAAAATTAAATCCTAAGGAAGATATCCTTCAAGATGATTGGAAGAAGCTCTTCCTTCAAGAGGAAACACATTAGATATAATATTCCATAACAACATGGTTAAAGGAAGGGGAAAGAAACACCACATTTTTCCATAAGACCATGATGATGAGGAGAACTAGAAATAAGATTCCAAAATATCCATTCCATAAGAGGATACTATCACAAATAATGAGGAAATCAATACAAAAGTAGAAAGATTTTAGAAATAACTCCTCACATAATCAATCTAGGATAGGGATTCAACTAGGAATGAGCCATTAGAGAACATTTTATCATTGATAATGAATATGATAATGAATTTCTTATAGATCATATTTTAGAAGAAGAATTCATAATGGAAATAGTTCCTTCAAACCCGATAAGGCCCCAAGACTTGATGACTTTCCAATGGGGTTCTTGATTTTGATTGGGATGCAACTTAGTGGACAACACACTAAGGGTAATGATTAATGTGTTATATCAATAAATTCAAAATGAACTATATGTGAAAAAATTAATTTTCTTGTAATTTTAAATGTATACAAACTAAAAAACTCCATAAGAGAGATGTATGCCCCACAGATCTATTTCTTTATCCAAAACAAGATGCTTTATAGCTGTATAATGGAAAATATGAAAAACTACTAAAAATATAATATGAACGGTTCTAAATGGAAAAAAATTCATCCTACATGGAGACCATTTGTATTCACCTTAGGGATGGATTAATAAAGACATAAGTAGAGTTTTTGAAATCTATTGTATTATTACTATTATTTTATTTAGTGTTCCTTGTTGGGGTCATAACTCTTATCCTATTGACATGATTTACTAATTATATGATCTATTGGAAATATAATGGAATATGTATGCATGCTAAGTGAAACTAAGTTAATTTTATGAACCTAACACCACGTAGATCCTAACTTAGTTAAATTCAAGCAAATCCATCATGATAAAGTGAAAAAGGAAGGTAGTAAAACCACAAAATACAAATCTATACTAAGTGATAATATCCCTTTGATTATTTTGATTTGCTTTGGATGTAGGTATTTCCTTAGTGAGTCGAACGTAGACCACATATGATTAATGATTTCTCAAGCAAAGAGGAAGAGATCTCATCATGTATTGCTTAGCTGCAATTTTGATTCTTCTCTTAATACTCTTAACAAGTAGAAAGGGGGAGATTTACTCGATTTAAAAATCCTTCCAATAACATGAAATGCTCTTCTCAAGTATAATGTCTATCAAGGACATGGTGTAAGGTGTGACAAGGTGTACTAGGTTTATTATATAGCTTTCCATTTTGGGAGAAGCTTGCAACCTAGTGAATGTGGGATAAAGTGAATGTAGAATTAGAAAGGGATAAGTATGATGAGAAGAGATTAATTAGAGATTAACAACTCATGGGAGTTTGGGAAGGTTTAATTAATCAATTAGGATTAATTAATAGGCCAAGTTAAGTTTATATAAGCCATTTGGAGATGATTTGGAGGGAAATTAGTAGAATTTGAGGGGTTAGAGAGGGGATTTAACCAATAAAAGGATTTATTTATTAAATATAAGATTGAAATATTAATTAACTAATAATGGTTAATTAATTAATTAAAAGGGATTTTAACTAACAAAGCGACGTTAATTGGCATCCAAGATGAGGGACGAGGCTAGTTAATTAACAAAGTGTCATTAATTAACCAAGACAAAGGGAATGTTAACTAATTAATGGAAAATCACTAATTATAATGAAATGATGATAAAGAAGACAATTATTGAAATTTATTATTATAATTGTGTGGTTAATACTAGGTGTCTACATTTTCTCCTCTTTGATGTGGTGGAGTGCAAATAACGCCACTTCAAAGATAACATACAATTTTATTTTGTATAGGTAGAAGATAAATTAGTAAGATGGAAAACGCCCTTCAAGTGTCGATGGGGTGATAGAAGAGGTTGATTAACACTAAAAAAGAAGAGGAAAATGACCATGGAAAAAAATCTCATTGTGTTGGCGGGATTCAAACTTGGCTCAGTTGGCCATTGCTTGATTTGATAGATTTTTTCACCACTACATGACAAGAGTTATTAGGAGGGAGGGAGGGGAAGAAACATGTCATTGGTAGAATTGTGTCTTAGTAGGTTGGAAGAAATAGAAAAGGTTATTGAGAAGAAATGTTAGGTAGAATGGGAAAAATGACAGGATGATGGATGTAAAGATCGTAGTGTAGCTTACGTACCATCATAGCTCGATAATACCTTTTTATTTGATGTAAGCATACAACACAAGGTAAAATGACATAAAGATCCATAATATTAATTTTTGTACAATGCTAAAGAACCGACTCAAAGAAAAAAATAAATAACATAATATAAGAAAGTAAACAAACAAGCACAATCAAATACACTTAAATAAGCAATGTTTAAGACAATTGTACTAATGTTTTTGTTATCCAAATTTAGTACTTAGAAATGTTCAAGTTATACGAAAATAGTTAAAATGATTCCCAAAGGATAAAAAGGATAAATTCAAGGAAAAGAAAACGGATTGGATGGATGACATAGAAGTCCTTTGTTAATGAAATAAGAAAAGAAAACATGCACTATGAAACTGGTATTTCAATGAATAATGATATATGTTTTGAGATTTTGTGAAGACTAGATTTTGCAGTAAACATAGGATAAGAAAATAACCTTTGTTAATGAAATAAGATTGCAATATGATCCACATGTCATGCACTACACTTTAGAATGAGAAAGAGAGCAAAAAGAACCAGAGAGGAGTAAGGATGTTTTTGGTATTTCCAATGTTTAGGTTTTGAGTTTTTCACTATTTTTGGGTTTTGAGATTTTGTGAATGAGTCAAGCTTAAGGCTTCATGTTTTTGCAGTAACTTTTGTGTTTTCTAGTTTTTTTTGTAAACTATCAAAACTATAGGATAAAAACAAAATGCCAAGATGCCCCAATGAGAAGTGAGAATATACAAGGGAAAATTCCGCACATATATACAAGAATATGATAAGTCAGATCAAGACCAAGAGGGATAGGTTCAACAAGATTACAAAGACAAGCCAAGGAAAAAGCTAGGAAGAAGTGATCATGCCCCAAGTGTGAGGTGCTTGTGAACAATAGAATCATCCTAAGGCATCGGAAACCAATTTTACCAAAGGACCTATCTAAAGTGCTATAATTGCATGGTTTTCACATTTGAATGATTATTTCTCTTTACTATGGTTTTTTTTTAAATTTTTTGATGTTTTTGATTTTTTGAAATGCCTCTAATCTCAAGTATAGAAACAATTGAGATGTATGATGTCGATGGGATCCAGAAGCTCGAACCATCCATATAAACAAGTTTATAGGCCCTCGAACCAATTTTTGACCACAATGTATGGTCCTAACCAATTAGGCTTAAAGTTTGGTCTCTTTTCATGCTCTTTGGTGGTGTCGAACTAGTTTTTTTAAGAACAATATATCCAATCTGAAATTCATGAGAGATAATGCACTTGTTGTAGCTAGTGCATATTCAATTATGATACAATTTGAGGTGATCCAAGGCATGGAGGAATTTTCATCAAGTAGTTCAAGCTCTGATAGTCTATCCACTATGTATTCCTATTTATTATCTAGATAGTCTTTCAAGGATATTTAAAAAGAGGAATCTCGATCTCTAAGGGAATGATAGCTTCAGTTCCAAACATAAGGGAATATGGGGTTGCACTTGTGGGTGTGTGGATAGAAGTTTGGTAGGCCCATAAGGCAGGATGGATTTGGAGATGCCAGTTATGGCATATCTTATTGACAATTTCTCCATAATCCGAACAAGGGTTTTATTTGTGGCCTCAAATTTCCCATTACCTTGAGGGTAATAAGGAGTAGACCACTTTTGGTGGATTTTAAAGCGTTGACACATGGCCTTCACTTGCTTGTTCTTAAATGATTTTCCATTTTCAAGTACAATAGCAAAAAGGATGCCATAATGAAAAATGATATGGTTCATGATAAATTTTGATATATGAGAACCAAGTAACATAGGTGAGAGGAATAACCTCCACCCATTTGGTAAAGTACTCAATTACGGTAATGATGTGTCTATGTCCGTCAGAGGAAGTGGGTGTAAGCTTCCTTATGAGATTGAGCCCCCATATGGAAAATGGCCATGGCATAGTGATAGATTTAAAATATTGAGACGATGTATGGATCAAGTTGTCATTCTTTTGACATAGGACACATTTATTCACATACTGACAACAATCTGTCTCCATAGTAGGCTAGTAATAGCTTACATGTAGAAGTTTCTTTGTGAGGACCATGCCACTAGTGTGAGCACTAAAGATGCCTTTGTGCACCTCTTTGGTGGCTTAGATAACTTCTTTTGAATTAAGACACCACAACAACGTCCCATCGTAGCCTTGATGATATAGAGTGCCCCCAAGGAGGGTGTACCGTGTGCAATGTGCTAGATAAGGGTTATCTTTTGGGAATGGGAAATTTCATCTAAGAAGGTACCATCTTGTAATTAATCTTAGATATCTACATGCTAAGGGAAATAGGGACCAACAACTTCACATACCAAACATGATTATGATATTTCATAAGCATGCATCATTAGATGATCAATGAGAAAATGGAAATCTTTGGTATATGGTGATAATTGTAGCAAAACTATGATGGTAGTAATAACATATCCTTATTTTTGTGTTTGTGAGACCTATTGGAAGGTGATATAAACAAAGTACTATTTCAGTTATCCATTATGCATTTATACAATCCAAGATTCTCATATTTGAATTTGTATTCATCATTCACTTGTTTGATGATGAGCTGTGAGTTTCCTATAACCTCAACTTGTTTGATATTCCATTTGATAACAAATTTTAAACCAACAATGAGGGGTTAATAATATGATTATACATGGAAAGTCGAGTCTAAAATCTTGTGGGATAAGATCACATGTAGGGGTAATAAGAAAAATCCTTCCCCGAGCCATTAAATGTGAATGACCCATCAAAGTATATTTTCCAAGTAGAAGATTCTTTGATTTATAAAATAGAAGCATATGCCATATCTAGATTTAGTGGTTCCATACTTGGTAAGGGTGGTTCTTCTAGTTGATCAACAAGTGCTTTTCCTTTTACTAATTTTTGGTTGACATATTCAATTTCAAACTCACTTAGTAAAATGATCTAGTTGGTCATCCTCTCGGTAAGCACGAGTTTGAATAATTGGTACTTGAGTGAGTAAAATTTAGATATGAGATTGGTTTTGTTTTTAGGAGGTAACGAAGAATCTTATAGAAAGTGAAAACAATGGTCAAACATGCCTTTTCAATTTTTGGATAATTAAGATCATAGGAGATCAAGGAATGACTCGAGGTAATAGATTAATCTTTCTTTATGTTGGCCATCATATTGTGCGAAGAGAATGAAAATAGAAAATTAGGACCACCATGGAAAACAACATCCTTTTTGAGAAGATTGGTTTCTAATTCTACACCCCCTTGGGGCTTGGAAAAGTTTTTAGAGAATGATAATGATGGGAGGATGATAGACTATGTGGTGTACATAATTTATATCCGAGGAGATGTCTAACACTCTCTTTGGGACCGAGATTTTGGGATGATTGGGAGGAAAACACAAAGTGGATGGCCTTTTCTCGTTACTTTTGGTCCTGCCTAAACCAGGTGAGAGAACCCATGGGGTAACTTGAATAAAAGGGGAGATGATTTTGCACTTAATTCCTTCTAAATGGTGGGTCAATATGAGCTAAATATGGCCATGAATGTAACACTCACTTGCAAGAGTTTTCACAAGAGTATTACAAATATTTAATGCATCGAGACATGTTACTAAAGATAATAGAGCTGGTTGTTCTTGCATCATTCTTTGATGGAAATTTGGGTATGAAGAAATTTTTTCGATGATGCTTGGAACTAGAACAACCTAGGAAGTGAATGGATGTTTAGACGGTAGTGTGATGGATTAGAAATCAAGTATAGTAGGTTTGAATTGTAAAAGAGAGGGATTAAATAATGATAGAATTCCAGTAAAAAGCATCAACAACTTATCATGACAACATGCTATTATGGAAAGTAAAGAACATATTATTACAACAAATTTTTTTCATTCATTGATTCTCAACAACTGCAAATATTTAACACAATCTTTAAAATACTCAACATAAAATCTTATGCAAGCATCCTAATGAAGTATTTGTTGCTTCTAATCTCATACACCCAAGATACACTCAAAGGCTAACAAAATCACTCAACTAGATGGTTGCAGTAAGGATTTTAGAATTAGATCCAATATTGTAGAGAAAGTTATCACAACACAATATTGAATTAATAACAAAAATGCAACTATCAAGGACTGATCTAGTGTATTACACATAGAAGCAATAAACACAAAATTATAACAAAAATTATAACTCATTAATCAAATTCCAACATACAAGACCCATAACACAATACTAACATCATAAACAAGCATATGCCATTCAAACTTTTAATTTCTTGACAGGGGGACATAAATCAAATGCCCTCAATGTTTGTCAATGGCTGTACAATGCAACCACCTTGACACAAAATCTTGAAAACTCAAAATTCATATGTATTCCATACAAAGAAAATGGAAATATCCAGAGTTACATTCTTTTCTCTCAACTTCTAAAATAGAAAAACTAACCCCCTTCATATGAGGAAAAATAATCATATTTATACAAAATTGGCTATGAATTTTCCTTTATTCCCCCAAAACATCAATGAACCATCCTAGAAGGCATGGAAAATGAACTCCATTTTTGGAAAATATCTTGTAACTGCAAAGATTCCTTTTTTATTCCTTAACTTGATTCTATTTTTTTGTTGCCGACACGGATGTGTGTAAGATATTTTGATTTTGTTTCTTAATATATTTTTTTTCCTTATTTACTCTATCACAATCACTCATGCACCCAGTCACAAACCACTTGTTCTTTCATGCCGTTATTCTAACTGATTTGACACCTACATTTTGGAGGATATGTTTTGGGAAATGGATAATCATAGATATTCTCTTGAATTTGATGCTTCCCTCGTGCAAAACCTTGAACCAAGCCAAAAGAAATACTTTTTTACAAACATCAATCCATTTTTCCCTTTTCAAAATCTATGCGAATATCCAAAACTGATCTTGCATTCAATCTTGATATGATAATTCACACAGTCCTTTCAAGATCCATTCTTATATAAATCCTTTTTGATTTCCCATGAATTTATAATTTAATTTGATTTGTTATGAAATGAATTAATCCTTCTAAATCAATGGCAGATGTGGAATTAGGAAATAGTCTGAAGGAGCTTTCTTCAAAAACCTTGTGCACAATTTTCAACCTTTTTGACCCAAATTAATCTTTTGTTAGGATGTTATTCACGATTAAAGACTAGGAAAATACCTCAAGACCATTAATATCCCACATAGTTCGAATGATGTTGATGCAAAAGATTGTTAATATGACTCCTTTATTCTTTGTGTTTTGATTTTGTTTCATCACTTGTTTCACCCAGATGACCACATAGCTCCTAATCAATTAAAGAAATTTTGGCTCCATTATAGGCCAGCTATTAACAAGAACACCATTCATATATCCCCTATATTTTTTATTGAATAATTAGCAGAGAAAGAGATCCAGTTGATGTCCATGTAGTGTCTGATGATGAGCTTGTAGAGGATATGTCCTCAATTTCCCACATAATAGCCGCAATAGAGAAAAGGCTTACCAATCTTGAAAAATCCCCGATGAAATATTCTTCTAAGAGGGCTTTTGAAGTGCAAAACCTCCATTAAAAAATACAAAAGGGGTTATGTTAACCCAATAAGTGCACCAAAGCCAATTTATGCTAATAAAATTGGTGTACATGAGCTTGTTCCTCCCATCTGTGTCACTGATGTACTAGGGCCATTTTCAACCTCTAAAAAACTGTTACTCTAGTGGGGTACCAAGGCTTACCTCAAAGGTGGGTCTAATCTCCTTGAATGGGTATCCTCTTATAGGAAAAAATTGGAATTAATCAAGATTTTGGAAGGCCCAAAAGAAAACATCAAGGAACTTATGGACAAGGGTATGTCTTGTGGTTTAGCAGGAGATGTACAATATGTTTATGGGGCTCAGGATCACAAAGAATTTGAATTTAGGATGAAAAAGATGTTAGATCAGATCCCTCCTTTGTGGAGGATTTTGTAATCATAAATTGACAATATATCTAGTTACAAAAGCATCCCTTTTTGTATATGTATACCAAAAGTCATGTGAATTTTAAGGGTTGGGGCCCCTATAGAATCCCCATTTTGTTCCTAGTATATATATGCTCTTTTCATATTCTTTGTTAATTCAATTACTATTATTTCATGAATGAACATACCTCTGGAAAATAGAGTAATTGTATTTTGATCAATTTTTATGACTTGGGTACCTATAATGAGAGTTATTGGTGAAAATACTCTATTTACTCGCTTTTGTGACTTTTCCTTACATTTTTGTTTTCCTCATAGGTCTCTTAGTTTTCTTGTATGTTTCCCATAATTTGGTGGATTCTTGAGTGTCCGTAGATTTTTAAATTTCGCGAGAGGGCCAACCTTATAATATACCTTGAACATTGAACTATATGTATGAGTTTTGCTATATAGCAACATTCCTCCACTCCGCGATATTGTTTCATACTTTAGCTAGTGAGATTGAGTCAATTTGAATGATAGTCAACCATGCTAGAATTCCTTGGTCTCGATAATATTTTTGTTTTTTCACGAATGGAGCAACCCCAGATAACATTACGTTATGCATTCCACAAATAACCAACTTAGTGCATCATGACTTCTTAGAAGAGGAATGGTCAAGCCCATTTTTGAATTTGTTCAAAATCATGTAAATCAAAGTTTTAAAGGGTAAGGGGAATTTTGGAAAAATCAACTTGGTTCCAAACAAGGGCTTAGAATGAATACCAACATCAGCTCTAGCTCGGGGATGGGCACCCCTTGTGGGTGCCAAAAGGACCAAAACCAAAATTTCACAAGGTATGAGACCAAGTTGCGTAGTCCATTGGGAAATAGAGTCACGAGGATAAACACATATAGTCCTTTGAATATATACATAACATGCCATTGAGATGGTGGTAAAAATAAAACCCGATCAATGTAGATTAGAAAAAAAGAAAAAAGGTGAATAAAACTATACACTATACAAGGAACATATTGAATGTTTGATTTAGTTGAGGAAGAGTTTAAGATGCCTATTATTGACATGCAACTCGAACAAGTGTCCCTATAAGTATTTTAAGAAGAAAGTGTACTCTCCAATCCTAATGTTAATAGAGTAAGGTCCCATCCACATGAGCATAAAATTTTCCATGTTTCCCTTGTCTTCATGCGTGTTGTCCCATAATAGAACCGGGTATCCCACATTGAAAATTCTTGGAGTAACCTTTTGTCAAATATTTTCTTGAGCTTCTCCCTGAACTTGACATGTCTTTGATGGGATTCTCTTCTTTCTTCATCCAATTCCATAATTTGGTTGATTATGGCTTCATAAGGACTTACTCCTTCCCCATCTTCTAACTGCTACATGAATTGATAAACAAATAATTGCAAGTGAAGGGGAAAAAGAGCTTGAACCCCATAAACTAATTCAAAAGGGATCTTACCAGTAGCTCTCTTAGTGGTAACCCTATTTTCCCATAATGAAAACTTGATCTTCTCAACCCACTTCCTTTTATTTATTTATAATGTTATTATGAGAATTTTGAGCAAGTTCTTATTGATTGATTTGTTTGGCCATTTCCTTGGGGATTGTAATTTGATGCATAGGCCAAGGTTATGCCATATTTATGGCACATTATTGCCAATGGTTTTTCTCTAAAACTCATGGCATTATCAATAACTAACTTGGTGGGGACCCCAAATTTGTAAATTATGTGATTGAGGATGAAGTCCATAACCACTTGATGAGTTTCCTTCTTGGTAGGGATAGCTTCAACCCATTTGGTAAAATAATCAGTGGCCACTAATATCCATTTGTGGCTAGCACTTGAAGAATATGATATTTCACCTATAAAATCCAATACCCATTGTTTGAATGGAGCCTCCATCGAGACATGATGCATGGGTAGGATCCTATAAGCTTTCAAATTTCATGAAAAATTCTAACAACTTTAACATTTTTGGATCAATAAGGCTGCATATTTGAACAATGAAGGCCACCAATAACCTACCCTTAAAAGTTTGTGGGAAATAATCTCCTAGCAAAATGACAACCACACTACCCTCCATGAAACTCAACAATTTTTTAGGGCGTCTTCCTCAAGATAACACATCTCAAAAATATTCCTTTTGGGCCTTTCCAAGCCAACCCATGATTAGTTAATATATATATTTCTAGGAAACCAACTTGAGTGTCCTCCTTTTATTTTTGTCTAAGTGCATAGGAAAATTCAAGTTTCTCAAGTAATACACTATATCTTTATACCAAGATGATGTACTTAATTTTTCATGAGGGTGTTTCCCATCCTCTTCAACATTGTGTATCTCAACTACCTATAAATTGCTTTCTTCCCGAGCCTTACTAAGCCCAAACATCTAACCAATGTTTTGGTCTAAATCTTTATATCAAACTCCTGAAGCTTATTCATCCACATATGCATCTTGCTTTAAATCTCCATTTGTGATAGGATGTATTTCACCAGTTGTGTGAAGCACATAGGCTATGCTTTTAGAACTCGAGATATAGGGTCTCGAAGATTTTGATAGCTTTTACCAAGGAAAAATATTGTTTCTCCATAATGGAATATTTCATCTCAAATACTTGCAAGGATTTTTTGAAAAATGATATGGGTTTCTCATGCCCCTATTCATCCTTCTGCAATAACATAGAAGCAATTGTATTTTCTGAAGCAAAAAAAAAATCTAAAACTCTTTCTTATAATTAGAAAGCTGGTTAATATGGGGGAAGTCTTGAGTGCCTCTTTTATTCCTTTAAATGCTTGGATATCCCCTTAAATCCACTTAATGACTCGATCCTTTTTAACATGTTTGTGATAGAGAGCGTGATCTTAGAAATTTAAAGATAAACCTTCTTACAAAATTTATTTTCCAAAGAAGGATTGGATACCTTTCTTAGACATGGGGATGGGGACCTTACTAATTTCTTCCACCCTCTCAAGGTCTATCATAACTCTTTGTAAAACAATATGTCGCAACATTTTTACCTTTTGTACCCCAAAATGTCACTTCTTCAAATTTAATGAAATTCCATATTCTCTACATCTGAGAAATATCTTTTCAAGGTGCTCCAAATGGTCACCCATTTTTCTAGAGAAGACAATTATATCATCTTGATAAACTGTAATGAATTCATCGATAAAAATAGATAAGGCCACATCCAAAGACCTTTGAAATGTTTCTCCAACATTCATTAATCCAAAATGAATTCTAACATAGACATATGTTCCCATGGGGTAGTGAAAGTGTTTTTGAATTATTTGATTATTTCACCACTACTTGGTTATATCTTGAGAGACCATCTAGTGTAGATAATAGCTTAGATCATGTTACCTTTTGTATCATATTTTCCATGTTGGGAAATGGGTAATTATATTTGAGTGATGCTTTGTTTAAATTCTTAAAATCCACACAAATCCTAATATCCCCATTCTTTTTTCTAACTGGTACCAAGTTTTCCATCCATGAGTACCTAGTGGGTTAGATTATCCCACCATCTCTTAGCTTTATCAACTCCTCCTGAATTTTAGTTGTAAGGATGGGGTTGATAGGCCTTTATTCTACCTAAAGGGTTTGGTATGAGGCTCCAATGGTATCTCATGTTGAAACAAATCTTCCTATAAGCCTTTAACTCATAATAAGACCATACAAGACAATCATGATATTTCCTTTAACTTAGTATAAGCTTGTTTTTCCTCTTTATTCATGCTACCTCCTAACAATACCTTTCTTGGATTCTAGGAGGTTCCCAAGTTACATTCCTTAACATCCCTAGATACATGGATATGTTTTTTATAACCCTATCAATATTGTCAAAATTCGATTCAAGCTAATCAATCCTCTAGGGATAGTATTTGTTTTCAACTATATTACATCCTTCCTAAAGAGAATTTCCTTTACTTCACATAACACCACCATAGGCTCAAGATTAATGAGTTTATTGGTGAACTCACCTCTCGTAATTTAGAAAGATCTGGATGCAAGAATCGTCTTCAAAAACTTGCCAATGCTGAATGTTATTAGGGATTGAGGGTCTAGCAAGCACTTCCACTTCATAATTACAATAATGAGACATGGTTTCATTATCATACCGAGAGGCTAGAACAAATAACTTGTCAGCTATTACATTCTCGAGTTTTCTTATGGTAAAGGATATTAAAATAATCAAACAATTCTATGAGATCCGAGACTGCATGCTTGTATTTTTTCAACCTCTAGTTTTTAGTTGCATATAATCTTCTCGACTTTATGTACAACTAATTCAAAAATTACTTTGACAATGAGATATTTAATCCCATGTCTCCATGCAACTCTTCAACCAAGGAGAAATGTGGTGGACAATTCCGTGGACATAAAAACCATAAATAAAAGGAACCGTGATCACGGTTTTCGAATTCCGTGTTCGGTAATTACCGAACCTAAAACCGCGATCGCGGTTTAGAACCGCAAGCGGTTATAAACCGCGATCGCGGAACTCTGAGACAAAATTTAGATCCCAGTGACTCCTTATTTTCCTCATTTTTCATTTCAAACCGTGATTTTTCCTAAACGTTTTTCACTCGCGCTTTGAATACCACCTCAAAATTGCTCATCGGACTTCTGGATAGCGATAGATTCAACCATGCCACCAAGATGAGGAGGTAAGTCCCCGATTGTAATCATTTTTTTGCATTTTAGGTTTTTTTTTTTGCATTTTCATGGGTTTTTTGAAATGTTTGTTTATGTATACAATTTTCTTGTTTTATCAGTTGGTCGGCAAGCTCAAAATCGTGCAAACCATCAAAACATTCCTCAAAACCCACCGAACATTCCTCAAAACCCTCCTCCAAACATAGATCCGCCTCCTGTGGCTCCTTCTGTCCCCACTGAGCCAACAGGAACGCAAGATAATATCATTGGAAGAATCCAAGAAAATAAAATTGTCATTGAGAACCTAATTCAAACTATAAGACAAAATCATGCTACAAATCCATCCCGCATGACTTTAGCCAATACATTGCAAACATTGATTGGTGAAGTCGAGTCTGCAACCAACCAAATACATAGATGGAACACCTTTAGAAGTGACTGTAGGTGGTGGTATGCAGATAAACTATCCCATGCGGCCGTCAAAGACAAAAAAATTGGAAAAGACCTCATTTGTGCATTATTTACCGACCCTAGAACCAATGCCCCCCTGCAGTTACTTGCAAATGGTTCCCAATCCATTGGTGCCATGATGACATAATCAAAAACAATTTTGGGACCGATGGTGGATGGTTTTGATTATCCACCATGCAACAACAATGAGGTTCCTCTTATTTTTCAAGAAATTATATTGCGAGTTCGTGCTCAATGAGGTCCCGAATTATTTTGACTTTTCTCGATTTTTTTAGTCGAGGAGGTGGCTCGCATGCAGCAAAGACCTGGTGTGCACGCGTAGGTCAGCCTAGGATCCCCCATGCCCCAAAACCCCCACTGCCTTCAGTTATCCCTCCTACAATGAAGGAGGTTGTGGAGATTGATACATTGCATGCATTTAGGGAGCTCTCATTGACACTCTCACCCATCATAGTGACCAGATTGCATCTAGTGATGTTGGTGGAGGCACCAGTTCTAGTGCACCACACCACTGTGGATCATGTGGTGCCGTATGCACTGCAGGCGAGACATCATTTGCTGGTTCACATGATTTCTTTTCTATAGATGAGATTGGGAATGTTTTTGGAATTGGTGCCACTGATATTGGTCTTTCACAGGTAAATTTCAAATAAATTTAAATAATATATATATATACAATAGTTTAATTCACATGGAGATATTGATATATATATATATATATATATTATATATCATGTACATACATGTAAAAACTAATTTTTTATTTTATTTTAAATAGCAAGAATAGCAAGAGCCGGTGAAGGAAACATCCAGCGTCGACATGCTAGCTACTGTGGTTGGCGTGTTTCAAATGTAAGTTTCAAGTTGTACAAACTTACATTTTTAATTTCATTTGATTGCACTAGATTATTATTATAATGTTTCACGTGTATGTTGTACATGTATTAATATTTTTCTCTTTTATACATAGGAGCCTGGTGGGTCATCATCTGCTTAGGGAACTGAGGCTACTGGCACGCCTCACATGAGTTTTACGCAGGTTAGTAAATCTCTTTACACTTTGTTTCTAATTACTGGAAGTTCACGTGGATTACATGCTTTGGACCTCTGTCATGTAGATTTTAATATTGATTTGTACATGTTTTTTGTATAGCTTATGACTGCTAGAGAGACTCCTCCATATATGCAGACTATGGAGGCTACTGTAGATACTGCCATAACATCTGCAGATCCACTAATTGAGGTACAATTTTTTAAATTTGTTAAATTTTGGAGGTTCATTATTTCTTATTAAACTTAAATCTACAATATCAAATTTTGTATGTATATGTGAAATATTTAATTTGAAAATTAATTATTTGTATGTAGCTTACCCCTCGTGAGTCTATTGTTGTCCCTGCGATGCGTCAACAACAAATTGATAGGGATCATGACATTGCGGTAAGATTTCACATGCATTTTAACTAAATTGTACAAGTTTCTAAATTTTGAATGTATTTTAAAATTTTGGGTGTTAAAAACTTGTTGTTTATGAATGTGTAGGTTAGGTTGCAGGCATGCTTAGAGACACCTAGGACCACACGGATGAAATCGTAGTGGCATCTCCTCCACTACATCCCCAGGTCGTGGACGTGCTACTTCTAGCAGGGCGAAGAGAGGGAAGATGTTTCATGAGTAGATTTATAGTCCACCTGGATGTACATATGTGGTCATGAGTAGATTCATAGTCCATTGTATATATATAGCCTCATGACCGCATGTGGTCCCATATGTACATTATGACACACTTAGTTCGAGATGTACACATACATTATGAACTTATACATATATATTTTAGAGACGTGCGCACACTGGAGCACACTTTGTTTGATTCTTATATATATCCATGTGTGTTGGTTTTCATAACGATAAATCTGAACTATATATGTTTGATTTGATTTTCATGCATATATGATATCCTTCTATTTATATCATTATAGAATAAATGGTGGACATTCAAGAAAGATAATAAGAGTACTGTAACCGAACAATTGATAAATAAAGAACATGATTCTAGAATAAATTGTGTTTTTGAGTACACATTAGTAACCAGATCAGAGGGAAGGAGCAAGGGCCACTCCTCTCCGATGTGAATGGAAGTTTTATTTATTTCTTGTTCAGCTATTCTAATGTTTTTTACTTCTAGTATTAATGTGCTTGAATTATCTAGACAATATTTTCATTCATGTATGTTTATGTTTTCATGATCATAGAATTAGAAGTATTGTCCCCAGTTCTTACTATCTTAAATAAATTCAGAATAGATCCTTTAATCATGGAAGTTGTGTTATTTCCAGTTTGATTAAGTTTACATTCTTAATATGTTCCAAATCGTCTCTTCATTGCAAATAGGCTTGGACACAACATTGATATTGACAAAGTATTAAATTATTAAAGCGTGAGTATGATCCAAAAAATAGATCTAGAAGTACCAAATTATATGTATTTACTTTTTGAAACTTGGAAAATATACCCTCAACATGTTCATCGTTATGGAAAATGGTGAAGTCAAGTTGATGATGATTCTTATTATATTTTGTGTATTGACTGTGTGGCGGTTACACAATTACCGCGATGGTTGCGGAACCGCTTCTCTTCACAGAGTAGAAGTTGTGGGACTGCTATCTGTAGGCACCAAATTACGTAATTACCGCAGTGATTATGCAAACACCTCCTGTAGAAAGTAGTGATTTTGTCCTTGACGATGCCAAAATGGGAATCTAAATAGTTGAAAATGTTTGGACTTCCCAAACCAGTTTGTTTCTCATCTCCTTTCATCCTTGGATATAACAACTATAAATGCAAGCACATTTAATCATCTAAGTAAGTCATTTGGAGTGAATTCAAGTGTGAGAAAAGGGGGAAAGTTTTCAAATTGTTTTGGTTTTGTTCATAGACAACTAAGTTCTTTCTCGTTGAGGGTTATAAACAAGTGATGCAAGTAGAGAGATCTTAAATCCTTGTTAAAGGACATCTTTTGGTAGTGATCTTGTATTGTATTGTATTGGAGATTTATATAGTGAAGTGAATAAATTTCTTACCTAGCTAGAGTTTTTCCCACATTGGGTTTCTCTAGGATAAAATTCTTGTCTCCTTGTCTTGCATATCTAAATTTCAGTATTGTATGAATGATTATTTCATAACATACTGGATAATAATAACTTTGGTAATTGTTCATTTATCATCACTAAGATAAGATCCATTTATTGTTTAAAAGATGCAGTTTATGGATCAGAGATTTTAAGATCAAGTGTTTTTGTGTGGTTTAACTTGTGTTGACATTTTTAGTTAGATACCCCTCACCCAGAAGGGTAGTGAAAGTGATGAAGGTATCCTCATTCCTTTTGAAGAAGATATTTCCACCAAGAAGTGGAAGCAAGGAATACGAAACATGGCTCGTAGTGAGATGCACATGAGACTGAAGAAGAACATTTCTACAAGATGGAGGCAGATGTGGCAAGTCTATCCAAATATGTGGGAAATATTTCCTTGTCTATGGGAAATATTTAGTCCATCATGGGAAGAACAACCCCATACCAAACTTACTCCTCCTCCATTCAAAGAGAAGGTGAAGATATAAATTTAGCCTTATGATGGGGACATGAATGCCGATAAGTTAGACCATTGGCTAACTCAAATTGAGGTATATTTCAATTTGCATCAAATCAATGAGAGTCAATAAATTTCATTTTCAAGGTTAAAATTAACCATTCATGCTTTAACCTAGTTTGAAAGCTATGTTCATTCCTTGGTTGTTAAGAATCTTCCACCTATTTCTAAGTGGGATGAATTTAAGAGGCCAATCAAAAAGAAATTCTATCGTATTTGTTACGATGAAGAGAGGTCCATGTATTGAAAATATCTCAGGCAAAAACAAGGCCAAGATGTGCAAGAGTACACCGACGAGTTTTGGAAGAAAGTTGTCTAAATGGGAAAATATCTCCAAGTACATTGGTGGAATCCATAACCACTTGAGGAAACCCATTCTCTTGGCCAAGTTGGTGAATGTAGATGAGACTCAAGTTCTCAAGCCCACTATCTAGAGAACGCCAGTTGAACGCTAGAGGAGGCGGTGTTTCGGTGCGCAAAAGGGTCGTTGCTTCCGGGCTACTTCGTTCGAGCGTAGTCCCTTAAGAGCCCTGAGACCAAAATATCATTCAACTACGACGGGTGACTACTCAGACTCTGTGGCACCTAGAGAGGCCTCATCTGATCCGACACCTCGGGCATAGGGACCCTCTACAATAGCCTCTCTCTTGGTTTTTTCCTTCTCATTTCGGTGCTCTCGCTGTCCTATTGTTTGCAAACGCGTAAAAAATAGTGTAATGAGAGCCAAGCCTGTAAGGTTGTCAAACGCTATATTTTGCAAACGGTGGGTTGTGGCAAAAACCGACTCACGCCGTTGGCATGTCTAGGTGGCTAGTGAATGCTAGAGGAGGTGGTGTTTTGGTGCGAAAGGGTCGTTGCTTCCGGCTACTTTTGCTTGGGCGTAGTCCCTTAAGAGCCCTGAGACCAAAATATCATTCAACTTCGACGGGTGACTACTCGAGACTCCGTGGCACCTAGAGAGGCCTCATCTAATCTGAAACCTGGTGTAGGGACCCTCTACAATAGCCTCTCTCGGTTTTTTCCTTCTCATTTCGGTGCTCTCCTTGTCTCTATTGTTTGCAAAACACGTGAAAAAATAGTGCAAGTTGAGCCAGTGTAAGGTTCACCAAACGCTATATTTTGCAAACGGTGGGTCGTGGCACCGAACCGACTATGCCGGCACATCCGGGTGGCCAGGTGAATGCTAGAGGAGGTGGTGTTTGGTGCGTGAAAGGGTCGTTGCTTTTCCGGCTACTTCGTGCTCGGGCATAGTCCCTTAAGAGCCCTGAGACCAAAATATCGTTCAACTTCGACGGTGACTACTCGTGACTCCATGGCACCTAGAGAGAGGCCTCTGTCTAATCCAACACCTCAACTTAGGGACCCTCTACAATAGCCTCTCTCAGTTTTTTTCCTTCTCATTTCGATGCTCTCGTTGTCCTATTGTTTGCAAACGCGTGAAAATAGTGCAGTTGGAGCCAGTGTAAGGTTGTCAAACGCTATATTTTGCAAACGGTGGGTCGTGGCACCAAACCAACTATGCCGGCACTGGGTGGCCAGGTGAACACTAGAGGAGGTGGTGTTTTGTGCGCGAAAGGGTCGTTGCTTCTGGGCTACTTCGTTCGGGCGTAGTCCCTTAAGAGCCCTGAGACCAAAATATCGTTCAACTTCGATGGGTGACTACTCGGACTCCGTGGCACCTAGAGAGGCCTCGTCTGATCCAACACCTCAGCGTAGGGACCCTCTACAATAGCCTCTCTCTTTTTTTTCCTTCTCATTTCGGTGCTCTCGTTGTCCTATTGTTTGCAAACACGCGTAAAATAGTGCAATGGAGCCGGTGTAAGGTCACAAACGCTATATTTTGCAAACGGTGGGTCGTGGCACCAAAACCGACTA
The DNA here is from genome assembly GCA_018340775.1 of Taxus wallichiana var. yunnanensis. Lineage (NCBI taxonomy): Eukaryota > Viridiplantae > Streptophyta > Pinopsida > Cupressales > Taxaceae > Taxus > Taxus wallichiana. Next base: position 269,398,309 of record CM031234.1, read on the forward strand.
CGCCTCGCACGTCCGGGTGGCTAGGTGAATCTCTAGAGGAGGTGGTGTTTTGGTGCGCGAAAGGGTCGTTGCTTCCGGCTACTTTGCTTGGCGCATAGTCCCTTAAGAGCCCCGAGACCAAAATATCGCTCAACTTCGACGGTGACTACTCGGACTCGTGGCACCTAGAGAGGCCTCGTCTAATCAAAACCTCTGGCGTAGGGACCTCTACAATAGCCTCTCTAGTTTTTTCCTTCTCATTTCGGTGCTCTCGTTGTCCTATTGTTTGCAAACGCGTGAAATAGTGCAGTTAGAGCTAGTGTAAGGTTGTCAAACGCTATATTTTACAAATGGTGGGTCGTGGCACCAAACCGACTGTGTCGACACATCTAGGTGGCTAGGTGAATGCTAGAGGAGGTGGTGTTTTGGTGCGCGAAAGGGTCGTTGCTTCCGGGCTACTTCATTCGGCATAGTCCCTTAAGAGCCCTGAGACCAAAATATCGTTCAACTTCGACGGGTGACTACTCGGACTCCATGGCACCTAGAGAGGCCTCATCTAATCCAACACCTCGGCTGTAGGGACCCTCTACAATAGCCTCTCTCGGTTTTTTTCCTTCTCATTTTGGTGCTCTCGCTGTCCTATTGTTTGCAAACGCGTGTGAAATAGTGTAAGCTGAGCTAGAGCATTGTCAAGGGTCACAAACGTATATTTTGCAAACGGTGGGTCGTGGCACCAAACCGACTACGCCGACACATTTGGGTGGCTAGGTGAATGCTAGAGGAGGTGGTGTTTTGGTGCGTGAAAGGGTCGTTTCTTTCGGGCTACTTCATTTGGGCGTAGTCCCTTAAGAGCCCTGAGACCAAAATATCATTCAACTTCGACGGGTGACTACTCAGACTCCATGGCACCTAGAGAGGCCTCATCTAATCTGAAACCTGGGTAGGGACCCTCTACAATAGCCTCTCTCAATTTTTTTCCTTCTCATTTCGGTGCTCTCGCTGTCCTATTGTTTGCAAACGCGCAAATAGTGAAAGTGCAAATTTTGGAGCCAATGTAAGGTCATCACAAACGCTATATTTTTCAAACGGTGGGTCGTGGCACCGAAACCGACTATCTAAGTGTTACTTGCGCCAAGACATGTTCGGGTGGCTAGTGAATGCTAGAGGAGGTGGTGTTTTGGTGCGCGAAAGGGTCGCTGCTTCCGGCTACTTTGTTGGGGCGTAGTCCCTTAAGAGCCCCGAGACCAAAATATCGCTCAACTTCGACGGTGACTACTCGTAGACTCGTGGCACCTAGAGAGGCCTCGTCCGATCCAAAACCTCAGTGTAGGGACCCTCTACAATAGTCTCTCTTGATTTTTTTCCTTCTCATTTTGGTGCTCTCTGACATTTGCTTTTGTCCTATTGTTTGCAAATGCGATGAAATAAAGTGCAATGGAGCTTTGAAAAGCGGAGGAGAGTAAGGTGTCAAATGCTATATTTTGCAAACGGTGGGTCGTGGCATCGAACCGATCATGCCGGCACATCCGGGTGGCAGTGTGAACGCTAGAGGAGGTGGTGTTTTGTGTGCGAAAGGGTCGTTGCTTCCGGCTACTTCGCATTGGGCGTAGTCCCTTAAGAGCCCCGAGACCAAAATATCATTCAACTTCGATGGGTGACTACTGACTCCATGGCACCTAGAGAGGCCTCTCTCGATCCAACACCTCGCGTAGGGACCCTCTACAATAGCCTCTCTTAGTTTTTTTTAGACATCTTCCAAGAAGTCTGCCCTTCTCATTTTGGTGCACACGCGTAGGTATGGTCTTGTAAACACTGGGAGGGAGGAGTCATTTTCAAAATTTACAACATTTTCTTTTTCAAAATTTAAATTTTCAAAATTTACAACATTTTCAAAATTTACAACATTTTCAAAATTTACAACTTTTTCAAACAATGAAAGTTTCTTCTTAGCTTCGAGAATTTAAAATTCTCTACTAAAAATGCCAACCACGTGAAGGTGGAAGCTTTTTGACGGCACCACTAACCTAAACATAAAAGTGTTAGTCAAAGAAATTTAAGTTTCAAATCAAAACCATATACTATCTATATATGTACAAAATACACAAATTTAAAATAAAATATATTCAAACTTAAATCTAGATCTTTAAACTAAAAAAATTTATATATATATTGAAAAGAAATTATATATACCTGACATGAGCATTGTAAATTCATTCCAATGAACCATCAGATCGGATCTACTCAATAGCAGCATAAGATTGCTTCATGATCTGACTCTCGAACCTTCCAAAGAATCTTGTTATTAGGCCTTCCTCGATATCTATATAGCTGAATATTTGTCGCTAGAACTAGATGTGAATATAAGAGTATTTTCCTGTGTGTCTCAAAGTCTTCAAACACCCAAACAGAGGAGTTTTTTAATGGATACCGTCGAAGCCAAGTTCCAGTAACTACCACTGACCCTGTAGGATACTCAATATCTTCGCCATCTATAATAGGAGAAGTCAACTTCTTTCTTTCCTCGATGCAACGACATAAGAAATAGTCTGTTCCTTCTTCATTGTCTTCTATCACAATTATTGCAAACACATGTCCTACAAAAAAATAACCAAGGTTGAACAACTCAAATTTAAATTACATATTAAAATTTCAATGGACATAACTCAATACAAAAATTAAATAAATAACCATAAATACCTTGTCGCACCAAAATCAAAATTTCATCAAAGTCCTTGGATGTCAGAACTTCATCGCAGTAAACAAGTCGTAATGCTTGTGGAGGTTGATAACAGGAAGCGGAGTTAGAGGCCTACAAATCCATCCTTCCACCCATTCTTGTGAATCACACTCAAGCAGTTGACAAATTCGATACAAGATGCACAAAAACATGTCAAATTTCTTGTCCATACGGCCCACGAAGTAGCGTTTGAGCTACAAAATGAGTGCATATCACTGGACCCAATGAGTGTCATACAATCCTCGTAGTTAGCAATTTGTTGTTCCTCTATCAACCAAAAATATCTGCGAACTGTGGAATTTTCTTGAGAACCTCGGGCCATATTGTTAGTACACCATTCCACTATGCTCTTTGTGATCTTTTAATTTAGCACCATCTTTGTACTTCAACTCTTCTCTTGCAAGAGCTCTTTTCACACATGCCCTATGCACCATCATGCTCTCCTTTTCCATGTCCAACCTCAAGTGAAACTCCAAATATGTTGCACACCCATCTTGACGTGCATTCTTCTCATCCAATAAAACATTCGTGCATTCTTAAACTGAGACGTGCAATTATCTGACCATATATAATGTTGTTTGAAGTGGATGTCCCTATCAGACAAGTTTCCATAAAATAACTGGAAACACCCTTGCACAAATTCAGTAGAATGAGTATGATCATCACTGATATAAAAGTGGTACTCTCTTAAATTTTTTTGATCATTCTCTGTACTGTCAGGAGAATGTAGAAATGTTATATGCACAAAAATGGCAACTTGTACTGAGTTGTAATATTGCGATTGAACCTCCATTTGTGGTCGCAATGTGTAATTCTCTCGCAAAATCGACAATGAAACAATAGTACCAATAGGAAATGTGTTTGCATAGCTTGAATTGTTCATCCAACCATCGAGCTCTATGTGTATGCCTCGCATACTCATAAACAATTTCATCCTTAAATTTTCTCATAAATTAGAAAATGGGCATTTGTTCTGAACTAGCTCACACCGTTTCGACTCTTTTCCATCTTTCAACCGGTATGCAACGATTTATATTTATCAAACTCAACTAAATTATGTCTTATTGTACCTTCAATTTGCTCATGGATGCAACTTTTCAATTTAGGTAATCCGCCGCATGTACTACAACTTCCATCTAAACAATCCTGACTATAAAAAAATTGTCCAACTTCTTTTTCACAAAATATAGTAGGAATGAAATCCCTGGAAGATATTGGTGGAACTTGAACACCACATTCTGATAACATAGTTTCAAAATGAAAATTAGAATGAATACGTAAAAATTTAGCATAATGCATCGCAAATTCAACATGTTGCCTACAACAACAAGTGGTGCGAAGCATGGTTGATTTTCACATAGAATGGTTTCAACATTTCAAAAAACGTTGACTAATTTTAATTTCAGATTCTCTTGTTCAAACTTACGAAAAAATTGAGTTTGAGTCATATCTAAGAAATGCTTTGGATGTGGTTCACGATTAGTAGAACCAACTCTCCGCTTTATAACATCTCTGTATTAGTGAAACTCTAGTGTTATCATGCCAAAATTTAATAACAACTTCTCTTATAAGATCGAATTATTTTTGTCCTTACGTAGTGCTCTAGCGAAAATGCCCAAAAATTCGGCATTATTGAGTGATCAAGGATATTACGTCTTTCAATTGCTTTCATTAGAGTTTTTTGATTAACTTGCAACATTCGACTTGTTTGCGTAATCAAATGTTGTTTTTTTATTGATTCACTTACAACACTAGTAGCAAGTACACGACGCACAATATTACTATCCCTAGTGCGTCTCTTGACACCAACAATGTGATATGCATCATGAAGGTTTTCAACAATTGTAGAGGTTTGACCACGTATATTAGATGTTATCAATCCTAAGGTGTTTAATGTAGGTCTCATTTTAATCAATTTCATCAAACTAACCAACAACTAACATCTTTGGGAATCATTTAAAATTTCAAAATGATTATCCCAAATTTCAGTGGCTTTTCTTCTGATTTGTCGTTCATAAAGTTTGTCAGACATTGGTTTCAAAATGTTTTCATCAATTTCAATAAAAAAATTAGGTTTCTTACGTAAAATCCTAGGAGGTGTTTTTGTCAAATTTTACTTGTCTACAGTTTCAACATGAATTTCCTTATTCACATTTTCATTGTCTCCTTCAATTTCAACATTTGCTACATCATGAGTATTTAATTCTTCTTCAACATCGACAAGAAAAACTTCTTCATCACGAGTATTTAATTCAACTTCAACATCGAAAGAGAAACATTACCTAGTTCTTCATTGCTTACAATAGTTGGGATTGAAGATGAACCTCTTCTAGATTCATGAAGTTTCCGCATTCGCTCAGCATTTTGAATTTTGTTGGCCTCTAATTCGTTTGGTGTTTTTTACTTAATGACTTCCTTTTTTGACTTCGTTTTTTGTCTCCCATGATGTTTTGCTTCCGGTGATAAGAAAAACATGCAGAAAAAGACAGAATTTCGCACAGTAATTCATATGGTAAGGTCAGAGAGTAAAAATCACATGGTAATTTAGACATTGGGATGTGTGTAAATATGATTTATGAATCGCGAAGTGCTTTTATGAACCGCGATCGCACTTTATAAAAAACCGATCGCGCTTTATAAACCGCGATCGCGGATCTATCTGCCGAACCTAAGCCTCGGAAAATCTTTTTTTCCCCAACCAAAGCTATGGAAGGTCATTATGAAGTGTAAAAGGTCAAAAAACCTCAAATCTGCTCTTCCAAAGACTTGAACCATGCTAAAAAATTGAAAACATTTCACAAAAATGGTGCCATCGCGTAGGGGAGACTCTTAGCTTCGTAGAAATATTGTTTTTAAAGTGAATAGAATAAGATAAATATCATTTTATAATTTTTTACTAACAATAGGTCTTTAAGACATTTTTTCCGTGAATGTTCATGTCTACGTTTAAGATCTGTAACTTTTGTTTCGCTTATCAAAATATGATAAAACTTATACCATCCCAAGCATGGAAAATTCTATACACGTTAAAAAAATTGATTTTGATATTTTTTGATATAGTTATGGCAGGCAAACGGAAAGCGCTCCGTTTTCTAAATATTTTCAGACCACTTTCACGGAAAAAAATAAAAAAAAAAAAATATTGCTAAAAAAATACAAAATAAAATCCATCCCAAGATAGACAACTACATCTAACATTTCACCAAAGGAAAAAAATAACAAGATTTGGTCATCCAAAATGCGGGCAAACGGACTATAATCTTATAAGTTTTTTCAAAAAAAAAAAAAAACTAAGTCATATAATTTTAAGTGTTTAATATAGCTAAACTTGTCCTTTTTTAAAAAAATTAGTATTTTAGAAACTAGATTCTAAATGCTACGATTCATATTTATATAATTTTTTTCTAATTTAGAGTGCGTGTATAGCTAATAATCCCTACAATTACATATAATCTTCAAGATTTCTTTACAACTAATTCAAAATATCCTTTGACAATGATATCTTTAATCCCATGCCTCCATGCAACTCTTAAACCAATGAGAAATGATTTATATTCAGCTACATTGTTGGTACACTCAAACTCTAATTTGAAAGAGAAATAAAAAGAATCCCGTTCAAAGACATCAAAACCACCGCAACTCCATTTTCAACATTATAACATGCTCCATCAAAATTCATAGTCTACGGGACACCTTTGAAATCTTCAAGGTTTCCATTGATATCCATATAGTGATATTCAAAATCAACACAACCTATAAAGTTACCCAAATCTGTATCAAAAATAATACTTCATAAGAAGCATTCAGAGGGTCCTCAATAAGGTGTAGCATTTTATCTTCTCTATGTAACTTGACTAGATTTCCTTCCAATGGTATAGAAGTAAAAGACATGTCCATTTGAACACTTCCCCTACACTGGAAACCCATTTTCTTGATAACAACATGCCCCATTTAGTAGGAAAATCAACTATAACCAAATTCATAGTCAAGTATTTGTCAGGATAAGGAGCAAGTTGTACCACCAAACCTTTGACATATCTAACAATAGGTACTTCTCTTGAATCCATGGCAAAAAATTTCCCAAAAGCTTTGTTATTTTGATGTCCAATTCATTCATGACCTCTAAAGGCATGAAGTTACATGAGGCCCCTGAATCAAACATGAAATTATGGAGAAGTCGTTCATTGACAATTAGAGTGGTAAAGAAAGGATCCACATCTAGTTTTGATTCTACCAAGGAAGTACCCAAATATACTTAGGCGCATTTCTTCTATATTCTTTTGGTCTTATGTTATTTCAACTTCAACTATAGTAGGGGAATCACCACATTGCTTGCACTTCTTTCTTTGATAATCGCATCCTCTTTCAACCCCAAATATTCAAATGCCTTTTTTCTATGTTTGGGAATTCTAAGTAATTCCACAATAGGGATAGTGATTTTTATCCGACTCAAGAGTCCGGGCCATGTCACATACTATATATTTGGGAAAGACTGTATTAGGAGCAAGGGTGACTATTTTTTCTGAAGGGATAATGTCCCTTATTTCTTGGGCAAAAGTATAAGTGCTTGGTTTTGAGGAAATAACACGACCTTTATCTGGTATGATTTTCTTGGGAGCATCTTTAGGGATATTAGTTAAGAGAAGCCCTGTAACGCCTTGATTTTTGTAAGCTATCATGGTAATTACTTTTCATGATGTTGTAACTGCAGAAATGAAGATAAATATGTTAAGACACATCTTTTGATCTTAGAGGAATGTGTTGCTAATCTGGACCCTTGTTTGCTGTAATTTGTTACTTGGGACAGAAGTTATTATTGCTTGTATGATTGCTAATGAGACAACAGACTTGTCGTATGCTTGATGAACTCTATTCGTTGATTGACAACACACCTTGAATCAATTCCATTGATCCAAGGTATGTTGTGGCCTTCTTGTGATCGCTTTGTCGATTTACTTTTAAAACAGACTGAAGGTTGATATAAATGTTGCAGCACTGATTTTAGGAATGAACCACACACTTTGTTGTAACGCTAGACAATGTAAGATGATAAGGGCCTAGATGCAAGTGGCACAGGTATGTGGAACATGGGACGAAATGTCCTGCATAGTGTTGAATATGACTGTCAGGTGGAAAGACTTGATTGGAAACTAATTAATTAAATATTAGGGGATTAAACCCTAACCTACCCCTAAGTTTTATCCTATACCCTAAACTACTATCCTATATGGATTTTAAATTTTATAAGGATGAAAATAGATGTAAATTCTACTAACCTATGAACTAGGCGAATGACCTAGATATGGACTATTAAAAATCCTAAACTATTCCTAACCTATGGAAGGGGACGTATGGACCCATGTGGATGGAAAGGATAAGGAGGGAAGGTTGGAAATTTATTAGGACAATGAATGACGTCCTTACAGGTTGCAGCGCCAAATTTGGCGGGAACATGGAAAAGTTGGAGGCATCCAACTAGCTATGAAGCTAAACTATGATTACATGCAAAAATTTGAAATTGGAGACTCACCAACCTGAGTCGGCGGTGGCGTGAGGAATGAGGAAAGGGAATGCATTCAATGCATTCAATTACCTTGGTCTTAGCTCGCCTTGGAAGAAGGATAGAGGAAAGAAAATTTGTTTGTTGTTGTATGCATTGGGTTTTTAGTTGCTCTGCATTTTGTTCTTCCATGGTTCTGTCGAACCTACTGTATTTTGGTTATTATCTCTGTTCTTGGAGAAGCTAGGCTATTTTTGGAGCCTGTGGAAGTTAGGGGACTGTTTGGAAAGCTTTACTACTGTCGCCGTGGAGAAGAATAGCTCCTGTGGGCGCGGTTTTCTTCGAGCCACAAGAAAAATTAACAGGCATGTTAAGCCCTTCTCCTTAAACCGTTTGCTTTTGCTTAATCATCTCATTAAAACAACCCTGCTCTTATGAAGGGGGTTTGGTTATTCGATTTTGCTGTTATGTTGAAGTGATTTTGGGTTGAGTCGTTTTCTTTTGTTGTATGTGGCTTGAGCATTCTTTGCATAATGATTGAGTTGAATATACTGTCCTTGCTGTGTGGTTCGTTTTGACAGTGTTGGGTATTCATTTTATTACCATTATGGGTTTGTGCTAATAAATACATTAGCTAAGTGAATATCAATTCTGAGTTCTGAGCATTCTTGTGAAAATGAAAGGATGAGATAATTTTGTATGTCTGGTTGAACTGTCATTATAAGGATGAACACGACTTGGGTATTCTTGGATGTTTGAAGAAAATGATTGTTCTTCTTATTGAGATTATTAATGAATTATGTTTTCTCTTTGTTGTTTTGAACTCTGAAGGTAATGGAAAGTGGATTTTATTGTGCATTATGGATGTGGTTTGATCTTCTAGTTTGAGTGTCATTATGAAAATGAACATGGCTTAGTATTTCTGTGCAAACGAATGAAACGAATGAGGTTGGGCTTGTTGTATGAGTTTGTTTTGGTTGGATTTAGCACCCACTTCTATTACCCTACATGGGTTTGAGTCATTGCATGTGATATAGATGCGAGTATTGTCTTCTGAGTTCAGTAAGAGGAAAAGATTGGGGAAAAACAAGTTCTGGATAATGTGGAGGAACTGTTGTGTGAATTAAATTCTCCTGATTGTTTTCATTGCATTGAATTCAATTTTCCATGGACAGGGAATTCCTTTCATCATTTTTCCTTTGCGTTGGTCAAAACGTTTTAATATTTTTTTTGGAAATAAAGACCGTGACTGGTTTTCCTTCCTTCTTTTGGAGAAAATATGATGTTATGAACTGATCTTGAATGGATTCTTGTCTTAAAAAAAAAGGGTTTCTCACTCATTACAGTGAAATGATGATAATATGTTTGCTGAACTTTTACCCATTCCAGACTAAGCTGGGTATGACTGCTTTTTTTTAATATAAATACGTTTGTTTTAATTATATATATATACTCCATTCGCAGCCTGAACTCTTGTTGTTTCGTTAGAACTGAATCGAAGTGGAATTCTTACTTTGAAAGTTCAAAATAAAATGACTCTTTTTACTATTATGATATGAATCATGATTTCGTAGCTAGCTGTACATTCTTATTGTTCAGGTCTAGCTGAAATGCTTGTTTTGACGCAGCATTGTTTATAGACTAGTTGTATACTCTTGCTTGTTTATATCTGGACAAGAAAGTCCATTGAGTGAAATATAATAATCAGAATGAATCATACTATTGGATTGTGTCTGTTCTAAATAGCGGATATTTGGTTAGACAGTGAGAAGAGGTAATATGATCCTTCTTCCTTGTATTCGATTATTGATTTCATTTATTTCACTCTGAACTGTTATCATTGATTGGTATCACGTCTGGATTAAATTCTCAGTACTGACTATGAGGAAAGGAAAGAGAGTGTGGATGGATAATTTGAATTAATGTTCGTTTCTTCTCTCTTACAGTTGGAAATCTATAATTATTATGGATTAAATTTTGTACTGCTTTGGTTTAAGCATCTGCATTAATTGTTGTTTACTTTTCTCTTCTGCGTTTGATTGTTTGAATTCCGATGAGTTGTATGAAAGCAAAGGAAAGTAGTTCGGTTGAATCTTCAGTTATACTCTATCTTTTGAAATTATAACTATTGTAAGGAATGGAAATTATAGCATTTATGCTAGAACAGCAGTTTGCAAAATTGTGTTTGTAGTTCTTACAGATGTTGTAATCTGGAACTGTTTGATGGAAATTACTCCTTGTAATAATTATTTGGGAAAGAGGGTAGTAATCCTTTGTCTGATTGGGATGGTAATTAGATGATTGAGTTGTTATGCTGTTCATCCTTTTCGGTACTTAATTCTTGAATGATGTTCATATTAACGTTTCATAAAAGCAGGGTTCTTTTATTGAGACAGTTAATTAAAAGCACCTCATTTTAATGACAAGTGCTTAATATGCTCAGTTCAATGAACTGACCCATGCAAGTAATTTTACAGATGGAACTTGAGTATAAACGAAGACATGGTTGTTTTCTGATACTTCTTTTGATTAACTGAAGATGGATTGTAATTGATAGCTATTACTCCTCTACGAGGAAATGAGAAAAGAAGAAATTACATTCTTCTATCTTATGAGTTGTAATGTTGTTTAATATAAACAAAGTCCAGTCATTTGGACTGGCAAATGTATAGATTGTAAAGCCGATGGATGAATACAAGTACGAGTGTGATATTTTTAATGACTGTATCAGTTTGATATTGTTGAATAAGTTTGAGAATATAACATTATTCCTTGATTTGGAATTATTCAAATGTTAATGGATGGATTTAAAAGGAAATAACATCTATTCTTTACCTGAATGCAACTTTTACGTTGAAATGTGCAATTAGTTCATACTTGGGTTAAGATGAATTTTAAATTGACATTAAAAAGGATTTAGGTAAACATGATCTCTTAATTGAAAGGTATTCGGGATTAGCTTGAAAGCTAAGGAATATCAAATAACTTAGGAGCAGCCGAACCTTGTATTCGGACTCCGTTAATAGCCTCGAATGTTTAAATTCAGAAAATATAGATATGGGAAAACATATCTATTGTTATGAACCTTAACAGAAGTAAGGTTAAGGAGAATAAATGAATAGGTTCATTTAGAATTAGACCTCATTTAAATGATGTCTAATAAGATGGAATTCTGAATTTGTTTACGGTTGTGGAAAAACTTGGTTAAGTTTAATAGGTTAAACTTATTAAGTTTATCGGTAATGGACTGATTAGTCCAGAAGATTAAAGAAAGGAACCAAGAAGAGAATATGCAATCCTTCGGTATGAAGAAGGAGATGTATATTAAGCTAGAAGACAAATTAAGTCTCTCTTAGCTACATACAACTGTAACAAGAACGAGGATAAAGGATCAACATGGTTGCTGAAAGTTGATCTTAAATATTAAGATTACAACCAAATCACACTTAAGCTGGATGTGTACTCTCGATGAGAGGATTCCGTAGGATATTGACATACGCCAGCTACAATATGGTGTCTTCATGAAGGTGGGACCTTCATGACGACACAATGTTATAGCTGACATATTATAATGCCCTCCTGAATTAAATCATCAAGTTTACATAAGCTGGATACTAAGTTCTTAGATGGGGATAGGAATGTGATCACGCATATGAAGTGACTCCGGAGGACTAAAGGTAACTAGACACACGGAGTCATCTAGGGATGACATCGTATGTCTGCGTATCTTTAGTTACCATGAGTAACTTCCTATGCTTGTTCATATTGCTAATTGGGGTTAGAGCTTGACCTTAAACGGAAGGACTGGCAGAGACCAGGAAAGACCATTCTAGATAACAGATGAAGTGAGGTGAAGGACGTATTCCAATGATGTGTATCACATCTAGGAATATGATCATGCAAAGCATGTGAAAATCTTTGGCCAAAGTATCGCAAGTCTTTGGTTGCGTTGTCCTAATCACCTAGTTTAAGATGCAGGATGTCAGATGAATATCAGTAACAAATATTCAGATAGGCTTCTTAAATGGATCACTTCGATAACCGGAAACGGTAAGAGAACCCTGTATATTCATTATACAATGCATGAATTAACATGAAGGATCGGTAAGTCGCCGAGTCATGAAATGAGAGATCGGTGAAACTCCTAGCCATAAAATGGGAGATCGGTAGTTCTTGAGTCATTTACTGACATCATAAGGTATTTGTTATATGATTGAATGGCATCTTTGAATGTGTGTTCCATAATGCAATTATGTGAACAAATAACATTGGTTTTAAAAAGAAATTGTGTGATCCAAATTGCATTAATTTGACAGAGAACAATTATTAAAACATGAACGTGTGTTTGAATTGTATAATTCAATACAGAGAACATTGCATATAAAAAAAAAAAAATTCCCTTATTCTAGTGTCTTAAAATGGGGATGTTACAAAGCCTCTTTGGATTGGGAGTAGGGGTGGGTCCCTTAACTTGTTTGTTGCAAAGGTTATATTATTTTTCTTGGGAAAAAACAACATTCATCAATAATTTCCTATCCTCCTATGAGGGAATTCCACCATCATATTTTTTAATCATTAATACTCTTAGATATTCAAATTCATGATTTGGGATCTCAAATGATTGAGCCATATCAACATCAACATTAAATATAGGAGGAAAGGAAAATACTTGATTAGTGCAAGCCCACAAGTCTTCTACAATTTTGGCACATAGGAGATTAGTGGAGGTGGATCCTTACATTGAATCTCTTGGACATTACATCATGCATATATCACAAAAATCAGCTTCATCATCTTCAATAAGCTACTCACAAGGAGGGTGAGGCAACAAAAATTTATCACACCAATCAATGATGTGCTCCTCCTCTACCATTGATACTCTTATTGTCAATGGATTTGGGACTGCTTTGTTATCTTTGAAGGCTTACTGCTTATTTCCTAAACCCATGTGTCCTTTTTCTCAGTCCTCTGCTCGGTGATCTCCTTTGGGATGAATCCCAAATATATTATGTTTAGGGGCCTAATGTTGAGTTTGAGGATTTGAAGCCAATCCCTTCTCCGTTCTGGAAAGCTTATATGAATTATCTTTAACTACTCCATCCAAAGTTTTAACCACTTATTCTAGATGTGTAAATTTACTTACTTGTGATTTTTCAGATTTACTAACTTGACACCCTTTCTTTTAGGAGGCTTCCTAGTTGCCTTAATGTTATTCTCTATCCGAATTGCCATAGAAAAATCCTATCTCAAATTCTGTAGAGCCTTGTATCTTAAGTAATAAGTGACATTTTTATCAAAAGCATCAGATTATTTAATTATACAGAACTCATTCACTTGAGCCTTATATTAGTTGGTAATCTAGTCAAGGTCTTGTTGAACTGGTCTTAAAATAATGTACACATTCATTAGGATTATTTTTAATATTTTCAAACTATGACAGAAGAAACTGATCCAAAGGATTTTTGGGTGTTGGAAACTTTCCTAAACTTCCATAAACCATGACCATCTTTGTAGAGCATTCCGATACCTTTCAATGGTATAAAAACTCCGGGAACAAAGTATGGATGCATAAGATACTACAGTCAAAGATTTTGTTTGAAAACGGTTCAAAATGGTCAACTGGTGAGTTATGCATTGACACGTGGAATTTGGAAAAAGGTGAAAAAGGTTAAAATTTGTGTTTTGAGCACCTCTGGTCTTTGAAACACGAAAAATTGCGTGGGCCCCACTATTTGCTAGTTAGGGGCTCTCAGCCAAGTTTGGCACACTCTTTTGTAGGAGGGGTGCCTTTGCCACCTTTATTTCATATTGCCATTATCACAATTTCGCTTATATATGCATTATATCTCTCTAACATTGCCAATGTGGGATTATTGTCTAGAAAGTTGAAATTTTGCATTGCAGGTCTATTGAATTTCTTGTACAACTCAAGTGAGCTAATTGCTAGCTCGGTGGGGTGATCAACTCCCCATTGAGTTGATCACATTATATGCCACAATGTTTGGGTTGAATTCCCTATATCTCGGCCGAAGCCTATTCTATCACCTCAGCTCGTGGTAGGTCTAACCATTCGAGTGATTTGGCTATCTCATATGGTGGGATTCTTATCCACTTTGTGAACCATTTAAAGGTTTATGCATGTAGCACCCTAAGGACTCAGGATTGGGCAATATACAATGCTACAAAAACACCTTGTGACTTATCGACATCTCGAAAGTCACACATACTAGCTCGGCCACATTAGGTGGTGAAACCAACTAATGAATCATCAACACATTTGTGCTAGGATAAAAACATAGCAAATGAGATAGTCGGCCCTCGTGGGGCGGTGAAACAATAATGCACAACTTGGAAGCCTCACTTAATGGCTTGATAGATTTTTGTGGTCCAAAAAAAGGCAGACGGATGTGGCCTTAGCCACATAAATGGAGGGGGCTTATCATATATAAAGCGTGAAGCAATTTGTATCTCCAGCGCGCATGTGCGATTTTCCCATGGTTATGAAAAATTGACCTTGACTAAAGCGATAGGGGTGACTCGAACCCCGACCTCATCGCCCTAAAGATGATACATCAACCGACTCACCTAGGTGGTTTTTAGGGTAAGAAAAAGAGCTCGTTGTTATTTATATAACTTTGAGATATGACTATGGAAGGGGAAACTAGGGAGTAGTTTTGAAAAACCTTTGTTTTGGAGCACTTAGAGGCCAAACCAGGCCATGGAGTAAAAATGAAAAGTGTTCAAAATTTTGAGAGGAATCCAAATATGGTATTAGTTTTCATGTAATGTTTAAAAATATCCATTTGTAGGTGTTTTTATAGCACATTTATAGGGGATCACATTGTGAAGACATTGTAGGGGCCACAGATGGACTTGTGAACAATTTCTAGTAAATTGCAGAGTTCCCAAAATCTGAGATCAGCCCATTTACAGGTTTCAAAGGTCTATTTGTCATTAGTGAAGGTAAATTATACTTCATTAGACTTTAATAGATTGATTCACATTCATGAATCTAGAGACGTAGCCTTTGGGTGAACTCCATTATCAATTTCTATTTTGTGGATGTTTTATTTCTATTTTGATGAAGCTTTTGATCAGATAAAATTAGTAATGGATTTTTATTAATTTGGCTAAGCAAATCATCAATTAAAATGGGAAAATGGTCTTAAATATTGATTTCGGTATCCATAATCCATAACGAGAATAAGTGAATTCACATTTCAATGTTGTGACTAAATATTAGATTGAAGTGCATCTAGGACATAAAATTAAGTAATTTTATAAAATTGAACCATAAAATTGATTTTAATTTCGAGATCCTTAGAAACGATTAAAAGTGGAAAAATTTAACACCCATTTTCAGATCATGTTTTGGTATCAAAGTAGTTAGAATTCTAGATTAGCTTTTGATTGTGTGTAAGCATTGGTTTTAGCTTTCAGTTTGTGTAGACATTTTTGGAGCTTGTTAATCTTCTATTGTAGTGTGCATTTTTGGGAGTTATAAGTTGTTTACAGGAAACAAGAAATCATGGGAAAGTCATCCAAAGAGGAGAAACTGGATGATCTTGAGGATATTAACTGCCAGATCCAGGAGAAGAAATATCTCATGAGATCAATGTATTTATCCTTAGAAGAGGAGAATTATCGGTTGAAATTGGAAATGTAATCCAAGGATGAGCTCTTGGAAAGATTGCAGAATGGTGAGAAAGGGGAGAATCCCTTGACTATAGATGTAGAAACCATGATGGATGCATTTACTGTATGTCACCATCGGATTTTTCATCCCATTTTGATTTAGATTTAGGTAATATTTCTTTTGGTGGTTTTGAAATATAAACTAGAGGCATTGGATCTTAATTTGTTAAGATAAAATGGGTTTTAATAGAATTGGCCTTGGTAAGAACAACCAAGGAATGGATAACCCAATATAGGTCGAGCATCATCCTTGTTATGCAGGTTTGGGTTACTCTAGTGTGGGAAAGAAAGTTTATACCCCAATAACACAACAAAATGAGAATGGTAAGAAATTTCAGAGAAGAGGTAACGAAATTCCACCTCCTATTTCTTATCATAATCATAAGTCTGGGAAACAAGGTAAATCTTTTAAGGATCCACTATTTCTTTTAAAATAGTATGGGTTTGATATACAGAAGATGATGAATGATTTTCCATGCACATTTTGTGGAGGTACTAATCATTCGTGGCATTTTTTGGAAGAGGAAAACCTTTTTGTAGAAGCATTTTCCAAATGAGATGAAAAACCAATCTCGTGGAAAACATGTGAGAAATGGTAAACATGATTCCTCACCTTAGAAGAAGGAGAAAAAGAGGAATTATTGCACTCATTGTCAGATGAGTAGACACGAGGTTGTAAATTGTTGGAAACTTCATCCAAAACCCATCCAAAGCATGAGAATGTAAATTCATGCGAGTTGGATAGTTTTTTTGCATAGTAGTACTTGCTGAAAAACATGCAAAAATTTTCAGAGTAATTTGTGGATTTTTGGTGTATGTTGAAGGATAAATTCTCATGGTTTTAATTGCTTTGAAATTGGGAAATTGGGGTCACTTGTAAAGAAGATCTAGGGGACAAGTTAAAAATACTCAGATTTTACTTCTTACATTTTAAGGATGACAATATACCATTTTCTATTTTTAGCAGCAGTATGCAGATTCAGTGGGCATGTGGTAAATGTATAATTTTGGAAATGCATTTTTAAGTTACTGTTATTAAATGTCACTATGCATGTCTCATGCGGCACCTTTCGATTGTATAAGTAATATACAAATATGTTGTGTCTATAAGGTGCCACATGATTTGGTCCATAGCCACATAAATGGACATATTTGCATAAAGAAATATTTGACCCTCCATAACTTAACTATATGTTGTATGTCCCTCTCAAATACCTAAGAATCCATTGGACTGATTTCGAAGTGCTCTTTACCTACATTGGCCATAACTATTCTTACAACTCCCATTTCCGTGCAATGTCTGTGCAGTACAAACCATAACATACATAAGACTTCTAACTACTGAAGCATATGGAACTCGTGACATGTACTCAACCTCCACATGTGATATAGGACACTGATATTTTCTCAATTTAAAGTTTCTAGCCATAAGTGTACTTACATGTTTTGAATTCTACATATTAAACCTTTCCAACACCTTATTGATATAGTGTTCTTGAAGACAAATGCAATTTCATGTTCTTTATGTCTGTATGAATTTACATGCAAATGATTTTCTTTGCAGCTCTTAAATCCTTCATTGCAAATGTATGAGCTAACTTTTCTTTAAGCTCACCAATGTCCTGCATACTAGATCCTGCAATAAGCATATCATCCACATACAGTAACAAAATAATATAGCTTCCATTTTCAAGCTTCTTGAAATAAACATAATTGTTAGATTCACATCTCATATAACCATGCTCATGCATGAAACTATCAAACCTCATTACCCTAACAAAAGATGGATGGGTGTGGCCTTAGCCACGTAAATGGAGGGGGGTCTGACCATATATAAACCACGAATTAGTTGTTTCTCTAACGCATGTGGGATTTTCTCATGGTTATGTAAAACCAAACTCGGCTAAAGTGATAGGGGTGAATCGAACCCCCAACCTCATTTCCTAAAGATGATCCGTCAAAAGACTCACCCGGTGACTCACAGAGTAAGAAAAAGATATCAATGTTATTTATAGAGCTCTGAGACAAGACTATAGAAGGGGTATCCAAGGAGTAGTTTTGGAAAAGCTTTGTTACCGATCCAGACCATGGAGTAAAAATGAAAAGTGTTCATAATTATGAGAGGAATCTAAATATGGTATTATTTTTCATGTAATGTTTAAAAATATCCATTTGTAGGTTTTTTTCTATCACAGTTGTAGGGGGTCACATTTTGAAGACACTAGTAGGGGCCACATATGGACTTGTGAACAATTTCTAGTAAATTGTAGAGTTCCCAAAGTCTGAGATCAACCCATTTGCAGGTTTCAAAGGTCTATTTTTCATTAGTGAAGGTAAATTGTACTTCATTATAATTTAATAGATCGATTCACATTTATGAATCCAAAGATGTAGCCTTCAGGTGAACCCCTTATCAATTTCTATTTTTGGATGTTTTATTTTTGTTTTCATGAAGCTTTTGATCAGATAAAATCAGTAATGGATTTTTATTAATTTGGTTAAGAAATTCATCAATTAAAATGGGAAAATGGACTTAAGTATTGATTTCAGTATCCATAATCCACAAGAATAAGTGAATGCACATTTCAATTTTGTGACTAAAAATCAGATTGAGGTGTATCTATGAACAATAAATTAAGCTATTTTGGAAAATTGAACCATAAAATTGATTTTAATTTTGAGATCCTTGGAAACGATTAAAAGTGGAAAAATTTAACACCCATTTTCGGATTTGAAAACCGGGGTCGATTCTATCACCATATTGTAATTTGAAAGAATTCTTCATTTCATCCCAAGAATCAATTGAATTTGTTGGTAATAAATTGTACCATTCCCTAACATCTTTCTCTAATGTATGTATAAACAATTTAACATAAACATCCTCAAATTTAACTTCATAATCATCCATGACATTTTGGAAGAATTTAAGATGTTGATCCCCACTCATAGCATTATTCCTTGAAATTGAGGAAACCTGCTTCTAATCTCATTTGGAATTTCATTAGGATAACCCACCATTCCATAGAACCTTATTGGTCTATAAGTAGTGACTACGAAAGGAACTCTTAATTGAGGTTGTTCCAATGTATTTGGTGAAGGATTTTAAAAAGGATGGTTCAATGGTTGGGAATTAGAAGTGTTTGGGGTAGATGGGTATGATCCACACAATAGAAACCTTTTTGGACTTATTCTCACAAAATAATCTATTATTAGGAGTCAACAAATTGGGGAGTTTAGGAATACCTTTGTTATTTGTAGAGGCTAAACCCTCTTGAAAAAGGAATTCAAATATGCTTGAGGACTACTTGAATCAGAACTATCAGGTGTACTAGAGTAGTCTTCTACCAAAGGTGGATCAAATTCAGAAGGTTGAACACCCTTTTATCTTAAAATTTGACCACCCACAAGTTTCCAAATTTGTTTTCTTCTCAAATGTACACTTTCTAATTCTGGGAGTAATCTCTTCGTAGGATCAGATAAAAAAAGGATCTCTGTCCTTATAGTTTTGTAAAGGGGAGAGTTAATCAACAAGGTGGGTAAGATGAAAAATTTACACTGGTCTAACCCATATTTTCTTTAAAATATGGATCCGCCACTAGGGCCTTACACCATAGATATGTAGATTAACTCAAAATATTTAAAAAATATTGCTTCATAACCTAGTAGGCAAAAGACTTTGCAGATATTTATGGTTTTTCATAATATTATTTCTATCCAACCCTTAGTATACTCATAGAAGCAAAAATTTTATGCATATCCTACATATAACTAGAAAATTATGGATAATACTAGTAGATCTGCTCTATATTTGCATAATCTTAGCAAAGCTCGTAAAGGTACATATTCTTAACATTTAATTGGGTAGAGTGTTGAGTTGTTGAGATTAATTTCTTCACATTAGCATGATTTATTAACTTGTTGGAATACACAGTAACCAACATTGGTCACCTAGGGACCAATATTAGTCGAGTAAGGAGGAATTGGCATCGATTAGGTGGTAACTAACATCAGTTTCTGTGCATGATCATTTTATTTAAGTCACGGGAATTAGATCTAACCTTTGATTAAAAGGTGATCTAATGGTTGTAATTGCATAGCTAAAGTTCCCTAAGTTTTTATATGCCTATATAAGGTAGAAAGCTAGGGTTAGAACAAAAGAATTGAGAATTGTAAAGAGATAATTATTGGAAGAGAAAAAGAGAAGATTGTGAGGAAGAAAGTATTGTACATCTAGGAGAGGTGTGGAAGATTACAGATCTTCATTGTATATCCTTTGTTAAAGCTTTGAATAATATAATGGCTATTTCTTGGTGGATGTAACCCATACTAGGTGAACCACGTTATATCTTGTGTATTATTTCTTCTGGTTTATTTATGCTTTTATTGCTTGTATATTTAGATCTCGAATATATGTCTCTGTACAATGATGTGATTAAACCCAAAAAATGGTATCCAAGATTTTTGTTTGAGGGTTTCATGTGTTGATAGATTTACTCACATAGGGATTTCTGATTGAGTGAGAGCTACAACAATGGTAGAAGATGACAAATATAGAAGTTGAGAAATTTGACGGCCGCAATTATCAATTATGGAGGATGCGGGTGGAAGATTATACGTGATCGAGAAAGATCTATACTTACCATTGGATGAGAAGGCAAGACCTACAAAGATGATTGATGAGGAATGGAAAATTCTTAACAGAAAGGCTATGGGATCTATAAGATTGAACTTGATAATATTTGTGGCTTTGAATATTACTGAAGTAACAAACACGATAGATTTGATGAAATATTTAGCTAATTTATATGAAAAACCTAGTGCTTCAAATAAAGTTTATTTGATGAAGAAATTATTTAATTCAAAGATGCAAGAAGGTGAATCTACATCAAGTCATTTGAATGATTTCCAATCTATTGTAAATCAATTAAAATCAGTTAATATTCCATTTGATGATGAAGTGAAAGCACTTTTATTCTTATGCTCTTTTCTAGATAGTTGGGATAACTTAGTAATGGTTGTTAGTAATACAACATATGCTACTAATATTTTAAAGTTTGATGATGTGCTTAGTATAATCTGAATGAAGAAATACATAGGAAAAGTACAGGAGAATTATCATCAGGTAATGATTTAAATGTAGAAAGTAGGGGAAGGAAGAAGGAGATATCCAAAAGAAAGAATAACAGAAAATCAAAGTCTAAGAATGGTAGATCTAAATCCTAGAGACCTAAAGGAATAACTTTGTAAGAATTGTGGAAAGAAAGGACATGCAAAGAAGGATTGTTGGTTCAAGGAAAACAAAGAAAATGAACCAGAGAAAGGTAAAGAGGAAAATTTTACATCTTCTGAGGTAATGCAAGATGCCCTTATTCTCTCCTTGGATAATAAAATTAAATCATGGGTTTTATATTCAGTAGCTTCTTTTCATGCCACCCTAATAAGGGTTATTTTAGAAATTATGTCCTAGGTAATTTTGGGCATGTTTATTTAGGAGATGATGAACCATGCAATATTATTGGTAAAGGAGAAGTTCATATAAAATTGTAGAATAGAAATACATGGATATTGAAATATGTGAGGCATGTGCCAAGCCTCATGAGAAATCTAATTTTTACAAAATAACTAGGTGAATCTGGTTGCATGGTTACATTCATAATCAAATCTTGGAAAGTTACAAAGAGATATTTTGTTGTAGCAAGAGGCAAGAAGGTAGGAACAATTTATTTGTCTACCTGTATTACTAATTCCTTTTCTATGTTATCTACTTTGATTCGGATGTAATCATGTGGATTAATCGGCTAGGCCATATAATTCAAAAAGGAATGCAAATCTTAAGCCTAAGGGTAAGTTACTAGATTTGAAAGATGTAGATCTTGATTTTTATGAGCATTGTATATTTTGAAAGAAAAAGAGAGTGAGATTTCTCAAAGTTGGGTCGACAAAGAAGAAGCGAAAATTAGAGCTTGTGCACTTATATGTGTGGGGACCAACCCCAGCACTTCTCATGGAGGATCCCAATATTATGTGACTTTCATTGATGATGCCACAAGAAAGGTATGGGTTTATTTTATTAAACGTAAATATGATGTTTTTGAGAATTTTAAAAGATGGAAAGCCCTTGTGGAAAATGAATCAAATTCAAAGTTAAAATGCCTTAGATTTGAAAATGGTGGCGAGTATTATAGTAAGGATTTCAGTGATTATTGTTCAGTGAATGGAATACGCAGAGAAAGAACAGTTCCTAGAACACCACATGAGAATGGTGTTATAGAAAGAATGAATAAGACAATCATGGAATGTGTAAGAAGCATGAGGATACATGTTGGATTACCCTTGTAGTTTTGGACTAAAAGACACGAAAGATTTATGTAATTAAATAGGCCTTCAAGTGCACTGGATGGTGGAATACCAGAAGAAGCTTGGATTGGAAAAGAGGTAGATATTTATTTTCTTAGAGTATTTGGTTCAGAAGATTTTGTTCATGTCGATAGATAAAATATAAAGAAGTTAGAAGCTAAATCCAAGAGATGTACTTTCATTGGTTATGGCTCTAGTGATTTTGGATTCCATTTTTTGGTATTTAGAAGATTCTAAGATTGTTAGGATTCGTGACATTGAATGGAATGAAAAGAGAATGTATAGGGATCAAGTTTTGGTACCCAAAGATGAACTGATAGAAGAGTTTGTGAACTCGATAGGTTTACACAGAACCAATGTTGATTGACCCTTGGCCAATTTGATACCACCTGAACTAGGTTCGATTTAAGAAGAGCCAAACCGACGTCGATTAGCTGAATCGGCATCGATTATAGGTGACCGACGCGTCGGTCACTATATGAGATTGATACAAATTTGTAGAATGAGTGATTGAGCTTCTGACACCCCGAATCTTAGTGAGAATGTCACAAAGGTTAAATAGACCTCCAAAAATATTTTCACCTTTCTTATCTTATTCATTATTGACTGATAGTGGTGAACCAAAAAATTTTGAAGAAGAAATGAAGGATGAAAGCCATAAGAAGTGGGAGCATGGCATGGATGAGGAGATGAAATCCTTGAAACACAACCAAACTTGGGATTTAGTTAAGTCAGCTGGTAAAAGAAAATTTCAGAACAAATGGGTTTATAGGATCAAGGAAGAAGAGGGTGGATAGAAAAGATACAAGGCAAGGCTTGTGGTAAAAGGATTTGCACATAAATTAGGTATTGATTTTGGTGAGATATTTTATCCTATAGTAAAAATGACTTCCATATGTACTTGTATTAAGTTTAGTTGTAGTAGAAGATTTACATTTAAATAAACTTGATGTCAAGATGGATTTCCTTCACGATGATTTGGAGAAAGATATTTAAATGCATCAACCGTTTGGTTATGAAGTCAATGGTAAGGAGAAACTTGTGTGCATATTGACAAAGAGCTTGTATTGGCTCAAACAAGCCCCAAGAAAATGGTATATGAGGTTTGATAGTTTCATGCATGAGTATGGTTATATGAGATACAAATCTAACAATTGTGTTTATTTCAAGAAGCTTGAAAATGGAAGCTATATTATTTTGTTACTGTATGTGGATGATATGCTTATTGCAAGATCTAGTATGTAGGACATTGGTGAGCTTAAAGAAAAGTTAGCTCATACATTTTCAATGAAGGATTTAAGAGCTGCAAATAAAATCCTTTGCATGAAAATTCATAGAGACATGAAGAACATGAAATTGTATTTGTCTCAAGAACACTATATCAATAAGGTGTTGGAAATGTTTAATATGTAGAATTAAAAACTGTAAGTACACCTATGGCTGGAAACTTTAAATTGAGAAAATATCAGTGTCCTATATCGCATGTGGAGGTTGAGTACATGTCATGATTTCCATATGCTTGAAGTTGGAAGTATTATGTATGATATGGTTTGTATGCGGACTAGACATTGTATAGGAAGTGGGAGTTGTGAGAATATTTATGGCCAATGTAGGTAAAGAGCACTAGAAATTAGTCTAAGGGATTCTAGGTATTTGAGAGGGACATCCAACATACATTTATGCTATGGAGGGTCAGATATTTCTTTATGCGGCTATGTCGATTCAGATATGGTGGAGATTTGGATGGTAGGAGAAGCACCACTAGATATGTATTCACAGTAGTGGGACTACAGTTAATGGATTTATAGATTGCGAAGGTTGTGGCCTTGTCTACTATAAGAGGCTGAGTATGTTGCAGCATTTACAAAGGATAGAAAAGAGATGATATGGATGAGCAGGTTCATATGAGAGAGCCGGGAAAGGAGAAAGAGTATTGCATATTATATAATGATAGTCAAAATGGGGTTCAATGGAAAAGAACTCAACATTTCATTCAAGAACGAAACACATTTAGTTGAGATATCACTTCATATGATAGGTGTTGGAGGATGGGAAGCTGAAACTGGAGAAAATTCATACAAATAAGAACCCTATGGATATGCTAATGAATCCGTTAGAAAAGGAGAAGTTGGAGCTACATTCGCTTTTGTTGGTCTTCGAGTTTGAGACTTGAAGAGGAAGAAATAGGCCAAGGAAAGGATCCAAAAATGGATATGTACGTAGACAATGCAACAATTTATCTCCAAGTGGGAGATTGTTGAATTATGGAGCTTAATTGCTTCACATTAGCATGATTTATTAACTTGCTAGAATACACTGATAACCAATGTCGGTTGGAAAATTGACATCGTCATTTGGGGTCAGTATCGAGTTAGAAAGAAGGAACCGACATCGGTTAGGGTAATTGACATCGGTTGTATGTGCGTGATCATTTTATTTAAGTCACGGGAATTATATCTAAACTTTGATTAAAAGGTGATCTAATGGTTGTAATTGCATAGCTAAAGTACCTTAAGTTATTGTATGCCTATATAAGGTAGAAAGCTAGGGTTAGAACATAAGAATTGAGAATTGTAAAGAGAGAATTATTGGAGAGATAAAAAGAGAATCTTGTGAGGAATAAATTACTTGTACATCCGTAAGAGGTGTGGAAGATTGCAAATATTTATTCTATATCTCCTGTTAAAGCTTTGAATAATATATTGGTTATTTCTTGGTGGATGTAGCCCACACTAGGTGAACCACATTATATCTTATGTATTATTTCTTCTAATTTATTTCCTCTTTTATTTCTTGTATGCTTAGATCTGAATATATGTTTGTACAATTGGTGTGATTAACCCCAACTTCAAGAGTCCTCAACAATGGCACCAAAATCATGTTGGTTCCCAATTCTACACTCGCTTGGGGCTTGGAAACATTTTCAAAGAATGAGAATGCTGGGAGGATGATAGACTATGTAGTTTACATTGTTTCTAGCCAGGGATATGTCTAACACTCTCTTTGGGACCAAGATTTTGGGATGATTGGGAGACACATACAAAGGGGATGGCCTTGTCCTGCCTAGACTAGGGGTAGAGGACCCATGGGGTAACTTGAATAAAAGGGGAGATGATTTGCACTTAATGCCTTCTAAATAGTGGGTCAATCTAAGCTAAATATGGCCATGAATGTAAAACTCACTCGGAAGAGTTGTCACAAGAGTATTACATATATTTTATGCATCAGACACAAGTTACTAAAGTCAATAGAGCTGGTTGTTCTTACATCATTCTTTAATGGAAATCTTGGTATGAAGCAATGTTTTCAATGATGCTTGGAAATAGAACAACCTAGGTAGTGAATGGATGTTTGGATAATAGTATGATGGTGTGGAAATAAATATAGTAGGTTTGACTTGTAAAAGAGGGGGATTAAATGATGATAGACTTCTGTAACAAAGTATTAACAACTTATCATGACAACATCCTTTTCGAAAGTAAAGAACATATGATTAGGTAGTGATAATTTCTCCAACAAAATATTTGCATTCATTGATGCTCAACAACTGTAAATATTTAACACAATCTTTAAAATACTCAACATAAAAGCTTATGCAAGCATCCTAATGAAGTATAATTTGTTGCTTGTAATATCATACGCCCAATATACACTCAAAGGATAACAAAAACCACTCAACTAGATGGTTATAATAAGATTTTAGAATTAGATTTTGTTAGGATTTTGTTCACAAGTAAAAACCAGTAGAGCACGGAGGACCATTAACATCCCACGCAATTTGAATGGCATTGATGCGGAAGCTTGTTAAGATGACTCCCTTCTTCTTTGTGTTTCAGATTTTGTTTCATCCTTTGTTTCACCCATATGACCGCATAGATCGACTAGTTAAAGAAATTCTAGCTCCACTTTGTAGGCCAACTATTTACAAGAACACCATTCATATATCCCCTACATTTTTTACTAAATAATTATTGGAGAAAGATATCCCAGATGATGTCCATGTAGTGTTTGATGACAATTTGTAGAGGATATGTCCTCAATTTCTCATAGAATAGCCAAAATAGAGCAAAGGCTTACCAATCTTGAAAAATCCCCAATGAAATATTCTTTTGAGAGGGCTCATGAAGTGCCACAATCTCCATTAAAAAAAAGAATAGGGTTTGGTTAACCTAGAAAGTGCATCCAAACCAGTTTATGTTGATCAAATTGGTGTACCTGAGCATGTTCATGTTGTGTCAGTTGATGTACTTAGGCCATTTTAACCTCTAAAAGCTGTTACGGTGGGGTACCAAGGCTTACCTCATAGGTGGGTCTAACCTCCTTGAATGGGTCTCCTCTTACAAGAAAAAAATTAGAATTAATCAAGATTTTGGAAGGCCACGAAAGCAAACATCAAGGAGCTTATGGACAAGGGTATGTCTTGTGGTTTAGCAGGGGATGTCCAATATTTTTATGGGGCTCAGGATTGAAAATAATTTGAATTTAGGATGAAAAATATGTTATATAAAATCCCATCCTTTGTAAAGGATTTTAATAATCATAAATTGAAAATATATCTAGTTACAAAAGCATCTCTTTTTGTATATGTATACAAAAAGTTATGTGAATTTTAAGGGTTGAGGCCCTTATAGAATCCCCATTTTGTTCATATTTTACATTTGATCTTTTCATCTTCTTTATTAATTCAATTACTATTCTTTCATGAATGAAAATACATTTGGACAAGAGAGTAATTATCTTTTGATAATTTTTTTATGACTGGGTACCCATGCAATGAGAGTTACTTAGTGCAAATACTCTATTTACTCATTCAATGGATTTTCCTTGCATTTCTCTTTTTCGGTGGGTCTCTTAGTTGTCTTGTATGTTCCACGGTATTTGGTGGATTCCTTAGTGTCCCACGGATTTTTTATGTCCACTGAGTCCTAACCTTGATATACCCGCCGAGTTTTGAACTAGTGTGCCCAGTTTTCGCTATAAATCCACATTCCTTCATTTATTAGAAACAATCATCCCGTAGTATTGTTTCATACCTTAGCTGGTGAGATTGAGTCAATTTGAATGATATCCAACCATGCCAAAATACCGCTTGGGTATCGATAAGGTTTTTTATTTTTCACGAGAATAGAGCAACCCGTAGAACATTACGTTTTACGCTCCACGGTAACCAAATTAGTGCACAACGACCTTCTTAGAGCGGAATGGTCAAGCCCATTTTTCAATTTTTTCAAAATCATGGGAAGGAGTGATTTTGGATAATCATGAACCTTGGGTGTTTACTGAACACATGTAAATCAAAGTTTTTAAAGGGTAAGGGGAAATTTTTGGAAAACTCAACTTGGTTCCAAATAGGGGCTCAAAATGAGTACCAACATGATGAATGAGTGACATTTATCTACAAGCTAGGAGATGAATATGCGAATAGTTTGAATTTTTAACTTGTAAGCTACGCAACTATTTAAGGTTCTTGGGAGGAGGCATCTCATTAATAGTAATGAAATTTGTAGTGTCTACTTCAATTCCTCTTTGGAGATGATGAAGCCCAATATTTTTCCTAAGATGACACCGAACACACTTTTTCATGTTCAATATGACCTTATAATCCTTTAGTCGCTCAAAAATATGACAAAGGATTTCCGAGTGATCTAAAATGGTTTTAGAATTTCCAAGGATATCATCCACATAGTCCTCTATAATATCACTAAACATATCATGACATATGAAAATCATGGCATGTTGATATGTGGTACCTACATTCTTAAGGCCAAAATGCATGACACGATAACAAAAAGTTCTGAAGGAGTTGTAAAAGTAGTTTTGTGTTGATCCTCTTCCATTGATTTGGTTATAGCTAGAGAATACATCCATGAGGTACAACATTTCTGGCTAGTGTAGAATCAACAATCATGTCAATATTTGGAATTAGCAAATCATATTTAGGAAATGCTTTTTTATGTCCTGAAGTTTGTAAAAATTGGATACCAACTAGTTTCTTGTGAACAAAAACAATGTTGGAGATCCATTCTGAATAATCAACAGGTTTGATAAAATCCACTACTAGTAGGTTCTCTAGCCGTTCTTTGACCAAAAGAGATACATATAGATGTATTTTACATAATTTTTATGTGATAGGATTTGTTGATTCATGCACAATAAGGTTGTGCACAACCAAAGTATGATCCAAGCCCGACATGCCTATATAGGACTAAAAATAATACATCCACGAACTTTTTGAGGAGTATAGTAAAATATCTTGTTCATGTGTGGACATAGAGGCTCCTAACTTGAAAATTTTAGGCTCATCCTCTGTGTCAATGTTGACATCGATAGTCCTTCAACAAATTTTTTGAACCATCCTCTATACACGTAGGATCGGGAGGGAGATTGAGTTTTTCCTCTATTGGTGTCTCAATGAGATTTTCACCAATAAAATGATCATTTATACCATCCATTTTTTATTTTTGATTTTTCTTGTTCGTAAGTGCCTCAAAGAGGTTTTCACTATAGGAATTAGATTTTTTGTTGTTAGGCTTGTTTAATATTTTGGCCTCTTTTTCTTTTTGTTGACCATAGAACTCATCCTCCTCCCTAAAATACATGTATGTATCGAGGTTAATAGTGAATCCTTTCTTGTGATCTCCTATAGGTACATCATCGCATAACCCCATGAAATCTCCAATTACTTCATCATTATAAAATAGATCAATTGGTATGTGTCATTTTTGGTCCCAATCAATGAGGGATGGGTGTACGAGGTCTAGTTTAGGAGTGGAGGGGGATAAGGTTAAAATAATATTATCAAAAAACATATATGTGGAGGAAATGTCTTCACATGGACTACAAGGGATTCGGGTTCACTATCATATTATGAAGATATATCCTCATGTTTAGAAGAGGTGGCATCAACTTCTAGAGGTTGTGCCCCATAAGGATAAATACCAATGCCATATCTATCCATATTTTCATGTGCCAAAAGAGGTTCTTGCACACCTTATTCATGTAAGCCACATCCATATCCTTTGTATCCCATAGCATACATCATCTTGTTAGGGATGACATATTTCGAAGATTAATTACAAGAGGCCATCTTTTCATCACGGGTCTGGAATGCGTTGGTGCCCATTTTGAAACTCTACATTCTTGACACCATCCTTGAAAAACCTCATTCATTCCTTGATCTAGTTCCTCATTACTCTGATTTGTTCCTCATTTTTGATGCTCATTTCACACCTTGGTTGCCACTAAAAGAGATTTTAATGAGCTAAATATGACACATGAGGGAGTTGCAGTGTATTTGCATAATGATTCTTACTGTCCAATGCTCCATGGTGTTTAGGAGATGTAGCCTGAAGCTTGGTATGTTCTGGATATTCTTACTCGAATCTCGAGGAAATTAGCATGGTTACAGGTGTCATGATGGACTCTACAGATTTACAGCTCTTCTCCTGAGTAATCTCGAGGGTATCCATTTCGAAATAATTGGTTGTCTTGCAGGGGAGGCTGCCATATAACTTTGAAGTTACAGAGATACAAGGTGCAGTATTATCCCCACAACCTAACGTGGTAGAGTTTTTATTTCATTATTAGTATGTTTGGGCCCTTTTTACAACTTTTCAATTTGTGGAAAGTTGCAATGTGTGCCACACACTCGATTCCCAATGAGGTATTCTATGGTATCTTACAACGAGTTGGACGACGCTCATTGCTTTTGTGCACTCTGTAAGTATACACATTGTGTAAATGTATAAAATGTTCCTCGAGCCTCAGGACCAGACAAGAGAAACACGTGGCATGTTGTTTTCAAAAATCAGGACTGGGTATCCCACGCATGTTTTCACTTGGAATTTTGACGTACAATGCAAGAATGCAAAGTTCTCCTAAATTATGGTGTAATTTACAGGTGGTCAACTTGAATTTACAGCCAACAAAGGGATGGTTTATTTGAAGTCATGAATATCAAATGGGCACATGACACATTTTCAAGGCTCAAGAAGAGAAATGCATCTATGCAGCCTCGCAATTTGTAGTTACAAAGTGCAACCTACTTTCGTGAACCTGATGCCCCATGTCTTATTATTGAGCGCCATGTTTCATCCCCATGGGGATCTGAACATAGAATTTCGTTGAAAGGAAATGCAATAAGTTTCATGGAGGGGCCTAAATTTGGTTTTTATGATTACTCTTGAACTTTTTGACATGTGCTCCTAATTTAGTGTTTTCTGTGGCATTGGAAGTGTATTCCCGAGGGATTTCTATGGAAGTTGATTTCACGGTGAATAGTGTATTAATTTTGGGTATATTGTAAATCTAATATGTGTAGGATAAGACATTTTATAGAACAAAGTTGAAGGAAAAAATGAATCTAAAACATAACATAAAGAACAAAGATTTTGCATACGTAGAGACAAAAGGGGGTTCTATAGGGGCCCTAGGCCTTGGAAATATATGTAAAATTATATAAAATATACTATACTTATTACAATCATTTTCCCATCTTCATAAACTCCTTTGTGAATATTGAGAGTGGATGTAGAGACTTTAATTTATGGGAAATAAAATATTTCTCATTAGCAACACAAAAAATAAATTCTATATCTCCCGCCATTCGGTGAGACATCCCTTTTTCCATCAAAGTTGTGAATGCTCACCGAGACCCATTTAGAATCTAGATTATACTTGAATTCTTTCGAAAGGAGCTTGACCATTTCAACATATCACCTCCCACCTTTAGGTACGCCTTGGTCCTGCAAGGATTTTTGCATTATGGAGGTGGAATTATTTTGGGCTTGGCTCGAGGATGGCTATGGATTATTCAATTCTTATTTGGAGGAGTGGGATTTATAATCAAGTTCTTCGAGGATGTAACTTCTTTCTCAAATGCATCTATCCTCACGGGAGAAAACGTCCCTTCTAGGATGGGGCTCACCTTTGGTTCAAAATCGGTGAGATCTCATTCCAAAGCAATGTGGGGCAAGTAAGTTTTGATTCCCCGGGATGTCGCTTTGATGATTAGGTAGAAATGAAGCCGTAAATGCTTCAATGCATCAACCGTAATGTGGTCTTGTGGGCGAGAGAAGGTGATGAAGCAAAAATTGGAATACAACAAATGTGGGCACCATTCTTTCAAGCTCATTCATGAAATCTATCCCCACCAAATCCCTAGTCAAGACCTTGGGATTGATTGTTGGACCACTTTGGGAATTCTAAAGACCATTTAGATGAAGTATTTTCCTTTCAGAGAGTTGAAAAATGGACCTCGGTGGCAGGAGAATAGTTCTACCAAGTCAATTTTGTTCGATTAGGATGCCATTGTTAATGGTATGAAGTTGTTGTGGAACTCACAACAAATGCTTGAATGATAACGGAAATATAAAATGGAAATTCACAGAGAAAAATGATGACTTAAATAGGATGTGGTCCCTTACCCTACATGTGTGATCCATTAATGGTCTGATATGTTACAGATCTTATCAAACGAGTCGACACAAGTGGTGTTATGATTATGATAGATGGCTTGTGGGAGCGATTGTGTTATAAATTAGCACATTTGGGAGGTCAAATCAAATGATGGAGATAGGTAATGGGTTTTCCCAAAGGAGCACACACACATAATGATAATTAGGCTCAAAGGATAAGGAAAATTTGTTAAAAGGAATATTATCTCGTATTCCCGGAAATCCAAGTATGTTCCAACTGGAAGATCAAGCGGCCCCTTAAAAATATTGGGGTATATTCCCTTTGGGAACTGTTGTATAAGAATGACAACCCATCCTCATTATAGGGGTCAATGGTTGATAGTTTTTGTTAATAGTTTTTCTCTAGCTCCCAATTTTGATCTATAATGTTAATGTTCCAAATTCTCGATTATGCTTAGGTGGTTGCATTGTACAACCATTAGCAAGTTTAGAGGACATTTGTTTATGTCCCCTTACTAAAACTCATTTTGATGGAACAATTTTCTTTGATTTAATCATGTTTTCCACTATGTATATGAATATATGATCAAGGAAGTACACTTTTACTACAATCTTATGTTTATTGCATCTATGGAGTACATAAATCCAAAGCTTCTGAAGTTATCGCATTTCTTTGAATTCTTGCATGGATCTTTGTTATGTAGTGTATGCTTTGCAGTATTTTGGTCCAGTTATAAAACCCTTGTGGAAAAATTACTTTGGAGTCGTATTGTCATCCCTTGAGGGTATATTGGGTGTGTGAAGTAGAGGAAGTGAATATTTCATTGGGGTTTCTTTCTCAAGTGTTTGTGTTAGGAATCCTAAAGTTTGTGTGCAACATTTGTGAGAATTGGGTATCAATGAATGCAAATGTTCTCTTAAAGGTTGTGTTAAATTGATTATGTGCTCTCTAAATTTTAGGGAAATATCAAACCATCATGGCACTCATTGACATACTATTATTATAGAATAAACCATATTCCATTATTCTTTCCTAACTAAGCATCCTACCGTGATGTAACTTCTTAGCTCAAAAAACTTAATCGATCATGCTATATAAAACTCAAGAACATTCCATTCTCTATCTACCCACAATCTTATTATGAAAAATCTTTGTTTTTATCCTATCCTAGATGAGATCATAGATCATATAATTTCATGGAAACTAGTTCTTAGGAGTTTCAATCCATCCCTAACTCCAGTTTACTAATGATGTAACCCTCAATCATGCAACTCAAGTCTAGATTCCCTCTTGATAAGGATCTACAATCCTAGATTGGATTCTTGTTCTCAATGAAGGTCATAGATTACTAACTTGTAACTTCTCTCAATATGCTCAACGAAGTAAGAGATTATTCCTTGGAGGGATCTCTATTAATAGACTAAGAAGCTTCACTTACCTTAATTGTCCTTATTCTTCATTATCCCCGAATTTGATCCTAGACTGTACTTCTCCTTAATACATTCATCCTCCATGAAAATTATCAAACTATGATCATGCACTTGTTAACCATAAAATACTATTGATTTCCTACCTCTTTATTCACCCAAGTCAATTCACTTACCCTCTTGGGATGACTGCAATTCTTGTTCTCATGTACTCAAGATAATGTAATTATCAATGGGCTTGATTTCTTCCTAATAGATTAAAAATATGGATTCATAATGAGAATAGGATCATTATAGAGAATTCATAGTCATCCTATATTTCCTTTACCATCTTTATGAGGTACCCATCTTTATCCAACCTTTGTTTCACACAAGATTCACTTATATTTCCTTATAACATGTCTATCTTGGCTAGTAACCTTATCTGTTGGGTGTTTAGCGTCTAACTTGCAATGTAGAGGTGATATAGCCTGAAGGTAAGAATTTTAAAACACACATTATCAAGTTTTAGATTCCTCTAAAGTTTCAAGAACCAATTCCTTATCGATTGCACCCAACTCATAAATTTTACCCCCTAATTAGGCTTATTCAAAGTGTAACAATCTTCCTTCTTGTAGACTATCATAAAATTCTCCCACGTGTGGGCTTGAAACCATGAAATTAATTTTATATGTGATCAAGGAACATGTTGATATCATATGTTCCAAGTTTCAACTTCCACCTCCTTAGGAATAACGAGATATGATCTCATTTCTACCAAACCACGATAAAGGGTTTCTACACAACCGAGACGGGTAAATTTAGGATAGTTTATTGTTTGCATCATTTTAAGACCTAAATTTGATAGAGATTGGTTTGTACTAAGACTCCACATTTATCTAACACAATGATACATGCCCTCAAGGTATCATTTCTCTTGAAATACTAGTGAGATAAAGAAAGCAATGAGAAAACAACACAATACAAGCTGTTTAGAGGTAGATTATGACAATTTGAACATTATTAATAAAAATGAACTCATACCATTGAAAATAATCCCATATACACGAGGATCTGATAAAAAAATCACGCATCCATAAGCTTCATCTTCTTAATCCTTCAAATCCCGTCATAAAATATAGTCAATATACTCCATGTCCTGTCATGTTCTTCATTTTCCTACTCACACACTCCTCCTACTAATTCACTAGCCTATCTCTCCATAGAGATACTCGACCTCCTCGAGTATTATACATTATTCTATTGATTTTCATTCTAAAACAAGACATCCTATCCTATTCCTACTCCGTAGGATAAGACTATCCTTTCTAGTTGAGATAATGGATTAACTACATGTGTAGAAACCTAAATTCGGTATCTATATCCTTAATCGCTTGCGTGTGTATATTTATTTAATTCATCCCCTTTATTTAATTAAATTCCCATCCAATTCCCATTAATTAATTAATTAATCATTTAATATCTTACATGCCCAATTATCCCATCCATATTAATATTTATTCCTATTAATTGATTAATTCATATTAATTAATTAATACCCATTATCTTTCCCCAACCAACCTTCTATTTAGGATGCTTTTATCCTAAATCCATCCCCTTTATTTTCTAAGATTTTCTCCCATATTTTTATGCCCTAACTACCCATAATTTATCCCCAAGCAATCTAATCCCACCTACATGCTTTAAAACATTCGAAACAACTCTTAAAAAAGCCAAAATCACGCCATAATAAAAAATCTAGTTCCATTAGGAAACTTTCCCGCCATTGGTGGCGACCCAACATAGTTCTTTGTCAACTTTATAAAGCTAGTCTTTTCTTGCCAAAATCATCATATGCATGCAACCTCGAGCCTTCTTGCGAATTGAGCATCCTTCCTCACGCCTGAGCATTCTTGAGATGTTTACAGACTTTCTAAACATCCCTTCGGCATGCTAAAATCGCTCACGATCATCCTTCATGAGATTTTTCATCATCGTTATCTAGATTTTGGTATATTTATCATATTATTGTATATTATTTGTTCCTAACCTTTTACGGGCATATAACAACCTGCAACATCCAGGGAATACTAACTTTTTCTCCATATTTTTTATGCCCTAACTACCCAAAATTTATCCCCAAGTAATCTTATCCCACCTACATGCTTTAAAACATTCTAGCAACTCTTATAAAAGCCAAAATCACGCCATAATAAAAAAATCTAGTTCCATTAGGGAAACTTTCCCCGCCATTGGTGGCGACCCAACATAGGTCTTTATCAACTTTATAAAGCTAGTATTTTCTTGCCAAAAATCATCATATGCATGCAACCTTGAGCCTTCGTACAACCCGATCATCCTTCCTCACGCCTGAGCATTCCTGAGATGTTTACAGACTTTCTAAACATCCCTTCGGCATGCTAAAATCGCTCACGATCATCCTTCATGAGATTTTTCATCATCGTTATCTAGATTTTGGTATATCTATCATATTATTGTATATTATTTGTTCCTAACCTTTTACAAGCATATAACAACTTCTGCAACATCCAGGGAATACTCAGCAACCTT
The DNA here is from genome assembly GCA_018340775.1 of Taxus wallichiana var. yunnanensis. Taxonomy (NCBI): domain Eukaryota; kingdom Viridiplantae; phylum Streptophyta; class Pinopsida; order Cupressales; family Taxaceae; genus Taxus; species Taxus wallichiana. Next base: position 269,433,971 of record CM031234.1, read on the forward strand.
CTCCTATAGCCCCTTTGACTGTAGGTTTCCATATTCATCCACTTATCCTCAAATTTATATTTCTCTCATACAGTCATCCCTCTTAGTCGCCATCGACCGGTGACCTTCTCATCCAATAATCTATCCAAACTATCCATTCTTATCCTTTTTCCTACCTCTCTGTCTCTGGTTCTTTTCTATAGATCATCTTACAACACTTACAGACCTTACAGGTCTGCATATTTCATTTACAGGTTTAGATCCATCCTCCCAGGTTGCCGTCAACCTACCTCTACATAGTCTAGGTCACACTGTAATACTTAATTTACTGATTATTTTCAATCATACCACTTTAGACCAGTTTTAATCATTTGTTAGATTCGAGTGCTATTTATGTTTCGTATCTTATCTATTGTTCTTGTTTTATTTCACTCTTTCTAAACAATGGGGGTTGGCATCCGCGAAAGGAAGCAACAATATTATTGGAACCGCATTATCGGAAACCCCGCATATATATATCTAATCCCATCTTCATTCTAGTTTCACAGTCTATCGAGTTCTACAATGAGGATCAACCATTTTTACGCCCGTACATCCATCATATCACATCCGAGGTAACATAAACACTCCAACATTTCTTAGTTGTTAGTTACTCTTATCACTAGTTCATTTCTTAATTAGTGAGGAAGTTTCTTGTCCAACATTTCTATCACACCTTGTGGGACCACTCTTTAGGTGATATTTTTCATATTTTCTAATTTTTCTGTCTTCTACTAAAAGCTGCAGCGCAAGGCCTTTCATTTTTCTTGCTCGTGTTGGGTTTGTCTAATGGGATCACTCATCATTCAAGAGTACAAACAATTAGGAAAAGTGTTATCTAGGTATTCCTCATTTTTTCCATATTTGCTCCTTTTTGTATCGTAATTTTACGTTGCTTGTCTGTGTCCTCATCAAATATCACACTTTTTTTGGGTTTAAAAAGAACGTTCTTTCTACATCCTACTTGGTCACATAGTTTAAATAGGGGTTCAACCTTCTGCATCACACATAACCAAACCTCACGCATCTAAATCACACATCGAAACATCTCCTTACCTAGTTTACTAATTAGGATTTCATCACCCAAATAGGATGCCACCTGAAACTTCCCTTGCCATAAATAACTTGAAACCAGACATAGATTTCCTCTTCCTAGGTACCTTGTTATCCATCCCCTTTTCTTTTCACACATTCATAATCTAAAAATGTAAAAGGAATTGTTTGTTGGCTTGTCTGATTTGAAATGAAACAAAACTTTTCCTCAAACAATTCTGCATAAAAATCCACCATGACCCCATCCAAACCCTTGGTTACTTCTAGGCCCTCTTCTAGCCCTATCTATGACTACCTTCAACATAGACCTACCACCTCTTGATCACATCGACCAATGGATCCGTTCCACCTCCATCATCTTCTATCATCCCTACTTTGTCTGACATCATCATGCATATCTTACTTATTGATCCCCCATCTAATCCCAATCTCCTCATCATATTTCTACTTCCCAACAACCAATCCAATCCTCACCACTTGATATCTTCAGACAATCATTCCCCAATCCACCACTAGAAAAATCATCCTCACCTCCTACATCATATCAATTTAATCCCTTTTCAATCAAAACCATATACTAGACATCTTCCCCCACATCTATTTCACTGCCTTCATCATCTAACCCTATCTTATATATTGTGCCTACCACCCCTTCAAGGGCTATCCTCACATCCACTATACCCATGATCACCCTACCTACCTCCTTAACTTCCACTACCTCTCTTTCATCTACATCCAATCCTACTCTTACCACATCTACATCATCCTTGACTACACTTCCTCTCTATCCACACCTATCATGTCTAAACCATTGACCACGTCTCTTCTAGAACACCCATCACTACCCTTATATCTGCTACATCCACAAATCCACCCATGTATACCTTGACATCCTTATCACATATTTCCTTGCCCATGCCTACATCATCCCAATATTCTACATCTATCATCCCCACATCTACATCCCCCATCACATCTTCTCAATCCACATCCGCATCCACAATGCCTCTTGAGACAAACATAAAAGGAATTCATACTTCTCCTACACAACCCCTCATTTCTAAACCAATATACCCACTACCAGTAGCTTTCTTACATAGACCTCATCAATCAAATCATCCAAAACCCCTTTCTATTTCTATAGCCACACCTACTCCCATTATCGATTCCACACCCACATCTACCCCATCTACTTCGTTAGACTCTATTCCCCCATCCACATCAATTCCACCCTTTCCTATCATACCATCCTTGGAATCCATACCGGTTCCTCTTTCCGTGCTCTTGCCTACACCTACCACATCAACCATCGTGACCACATCTCCATTATCCCCTCTTCTTCCACACCACCTTCATCATTTGAAGAATATTGGAGAGCACTTCAAATTTCCACAGCTATAGGTGACCCTCTATCTCATCCACACTATTAGACCCTTTTAAACTAACACAATCACCACTTTATTTAGAACAAATCATGCAAAAATTACTTCCTCCATCAACCACAACCTCATCTTCGGATCTGCTAATCGAAATCATTGTCATCCCTGCCAAGGGAAATCCTTAACAATCCAAATCCAAAAACATTGGCACCCTTCCATAACAAAGATCTTATGCGTCCCCATAGAAATATCGACATTCCTCTAACCAAGACTAAATCTACATCGTCCATTCTGGGGCCACATCCCTCTATCTTAGGACCACCTCCTCCATCACGATCAATCAATCAATCTAAATCCAAACCATCTGATTCCCTCTTAGGACCATCTCCTTCATCGAAAACACCTCCACCTACCAATCAGTCCAAGCCTAAATCATCCACCACTATGTATTCTTATAGATCACCTAGAACTCGAGTAATCCACCTTTATCCTCTACATCTACACCATCTCACAAGACCTCTCCTGGTGCCTACATCAAATCATATGCAGAGGTCCTCCAACATCTGCTTCAAACTTCTGCCATCACACTCCCACCTATTAGGGCCTTTGACCACCTAGACATCGAGTAATCCACATTCATCCTCTACATATACACCATATCACAAGACCTCTCCTCGTGCTTACATCAAATCATACATAGAGGCCATCTAACATCTACTTCGGACTTCGCCATCACAGTCCCACATATCAGGGCCTTTGACTAGAACCATCCGAAGCCCTCATGGTTTGATCCCCACTGCATTTGTGCCTATCATCATACTCTAGGTCATGACACTAAGCATTGTAAGGCCCTTCAAACTATCATCCATGATCTTATTGAGTGAGAGGACCTCCTTGACGAGTCTCCTTCTCCATCTACTACTTCATCCATGACCCATCTAGATATTTTACCACATCTCCATCCATTCAGCCTCCCGGTCTCTTCACCTACCCACATCATCTTCTATTATCCCTCCTCCACACATCATTCCTCCTGATGAAGGTCCCCCTTTATTCATTGATTCTATTCACCTTGCTACACCATCCCCCTGACATCCATTTCATATCTTCTAACATCCACTATCTTATCCATATCCCTTTTGTTGGGGGAGCATCCCCCCTCTTTTCTCATTGATCCTTCCACGTGTTCTCCCTAATCCATGCATTTTATCCCCATGGCTCTTTTGACGATGGGGGAATCCTTTATAGGCGTCCGCTACATTGGTTCCTTTCCATACGTGGCATCACTTTATCTCATCTAGCCTATCTTCATTCGATCTTCTCCTCTTGCGACCACCTACATGGCCATATCTGTGTTTCCCTTAGGAGCACCATGGATTTACCTAAAGACTTCCACTGCAGCCATATTCGTGCCTATCCTAAAGGAACCATCCCCTTACTCTAAGTCCCATTTCGTGACCATTATTCTTTCCTCCTCATTTCCAAGGTGTTGCACATAATTTATAATCCGTTATCCAAATCATCTCATCTAATCCCATCCAAACTTATCTTTGGCATACTTTTCCCACTCTTGGGGACCATTTACTCTCATCCTAAGTCCACTTTTGTGGCCATGTTTGTGCTCCCCTAGGGCACATCACACCTTCATTTTAAGTAACCATCTCTTTGTCTCATTAGGGACACATATTTTCCTCGCTTCTTAAGTATAACGTATAGTTTTAATCTCTACTCCTATACAACTCTAATCAAATCCTACCATAACACAACTTTAACGTTAGTGACCTCATCATTAGAATGTAACTACTTTAGAAAGGATCCAACATGGAATTTTTTCCCATAACTAGATTGGACAATACATTAGTACACACAAGTATGGGTGGGAGCCTATCATTTTGCCTCTGTTGTGACGAATGGAAGTGGAACCTCTTAACGCATTGCACTTGCGAACATTATTTTATTAGCATATTTAGTAGTGTTCCCTTAGTCATATTATTTTTATCATTCCTCTATCCTAGCCTCTTCCATATCTCATCGTGATGATTTGGAATTATGTGGTCTTCCGTCACTTCCTAGATGTGACCTTAAATATGAACACCACGCCTTTGCCGATAACATATTCCTTATGGATAGGTTCTCCCCTCTCGGTGAGAACCCCATAATCATCACATCCATCACCCTCTTATTCACCTATTATAACCATGTAAAGGGTCCAAGGGTGTTTCTTGTACATTCATTATCCCCTCCTAAGTGGTCTACTTAGCTAGTCCCAGCTCTCCCCATGTAAAAAATAAAAAAACATGGATGATCTTGTCAAAATCAAAGTTATCGAAAAACGACTAATCCCTCAAAGGAAAGCTTGCTCATGTAAAAAAGAAATATATAGAAAATCATGAAAATCAAAGTCAAAAGAAAAAATCAAGAAAAATAGACCATACCCTCGAATGATGGCTACTCCTTATGACATTTGAAGGCTTCCTACATTGATCAACCTTCCATTTTATTAGCATCCTAAGAAAGCTTCCGCATTGATCAACTTTCTTCTAGCAGACTTCCTGCATTGATCATTTTCTCTTTTCCCCTTCCCAGAGCTGGGGCATAGTTTTAGGGAACACCACTTTTGGAGAACCCTCTTCCCTTGTACAAGTACATCTCAAATCCCTTTGTCATGTTGAAATTTTGTGTATGAGTTTATTTCATCCATGCTCCTCACAATATTTTGTATGACTAATTGTTGTTGGTGGCATACTAACATTTGTTTTGGTCGCATGTGCCTTGCGTTACCTGGATCCCCTTTTTGTTTACCTCCAATGTAGTTAGAGGAATATTTTCCTCATATGTTCCTCGATATAACATAGTGTTGTTCACACCTATAGGTTGCCACCATTGTGTTGCATTATTTCCTAATCCTATCACATATGTCTTTCAACACATCTTTCTTTATCTCAATCACCTATATACTATCTATCTATCTTACAACACATTTACTCTTACTTATATTCATCATTAATCACATCCATTCTCAATTTTTTTCATCACATCTTATCCATATACATTCTAATCATCATGATCAAATTCAAACACAAAACATATAGTCCTAATCCTCATTAACACATCACACATTTATATCACCATTCTATCCATACATGTACGCATCCAAAATAACCATCTAATCATACATTTATTTCACCATCATCATCAAATATAAAATAAACATGTGTTCTAAAAACCATCATCATCACATCTAATCTAAAAGCCATCATCACGACATATAATCTAAAATCATCATCACATCTAATCTAAAAGCCATCATCACGACATATAATCTAAAATCATCATCACATTAAATTAAATTCATCACATCACATAATGAATACATAATAATCCATGACAAAACCATATATCATATATATATCAAAATGTGTATCAATACATCATTGCCCTCTAACGGGGCTCTCTCAAAGCAGAGATGCTATCAAAATATGTGAAGTGTATATCTGAGGCTCTCAAGTCCTCTCCTCTTGGGGTAGGAAACACACGACCCCTGTGCATATCCACCACCCTCATGGCCTCCCTCTACTCATTGGGGCTATGACACACTCTCTGTGCTCCTAGATGGCCTTGCTCCTCATGTTGTTGTCCTCTATAGGTTCTCCTAGTAGTGTAGTGTCTTTGGTAGCTTCTCAAACAATATCCCCTCGTAATATCTAGCCTCTGTGGCTAGTGCTCTATACCTATCCATATAAATCTTGCGAGAGGCGCTTACCTATCCAGGACTCCCTATGGTGCTTCCTGGGCACCACTCACCAACTATGTTGCCAAAATAGTGGATAGATCACCAAAATGGGCCATGTAGGCCTCCCTCTATTACAGTAGTGGTCTCTCTCCTAAATAACTCGGTCCCTCTCTTGAGTGATCGCATCTCGTTGTTATAGAGCTATGTCTCTCTACACTCTCATCCCGATCTAACTCGGCACACAAGCGTGCCACCTATGCATAATCCCCTGCTCCACCATCTCTACCTCTACCTCAATCTCCATCTCCTCAATCTCCTCCTCATCATCTCCTCTCTCCATAACCACCCTAGCTGCCTAGATAGTAGCCATCTAGTCACCAAACCCACCTCAAATCCAAATTCATCTTCCTCATCCCATGGTACCACCTCCTCCTCCAATGGATCAATCATGATAGGACTCGATAACTCCCTATCTATCTCCTCTTGTATGTAAAAAATAGGACCATCTAGTATAGTCTGGATGACCCCAAAATGTCGTCACACTCAATCGAACTGAATGACCATGATTATCTCTCGACCATATCCCCTAAAGCCACCTCCTCCTCCTCATCCATGCCAGCTCTATGTCTACACCGGGCCATTCGGGTAAATCGATATGATTGCTACCTAATTTGATCAACATCCAACTCCGTAAGCCGATCCACATACCAATCCACCCTCCTCTCACTCATGTCACCGAAGTCCCAATTAGCCCTCCATATAAAAATCCTACCTCTAAGCTGGATGTGGTCTCCTATGAACCAAAAAAGTCTTGGTGGCCGAATCACTACTATATGTTCATACGCCCAATAGTGCAATAAGAAACCTACATCCAATCTTGACCTCCTCCCTACTCTGTACATGGAAAGCTCATGGTAAACTTGAGCCAATAGAGTAGTCCCAAATGAAAAACACCATCTGGTGGTCCATAATGTCTGCCACTACACCGGCTAATGCCCATGGAAATCGAGCCCCACTAGATTTTGGTAAAGAATAACATGACACGACCATCATCACCATGTAGATAAAATGGTTGCGTGGTACCCCAACCTCATATCTCAACTCATATGAAAAATCCCCTGAAGAAAATTTGATGTGGGGTGCATCGGCTCCAAATAGCCACGTCAACACTACTAATCTCTCCCACTATATCGAAAATATCGAATTCAATACACATCCTCCGGGGTGTTGTCATCTCCCTGTCCCGAACAAAATGTCCCTGTCTTTTGATACCATATCTCCACCAAAGCAATCATAAGCCCCACATCCCATGGGATCCTATGATAATACATGAATCGCCCATGACCCCATTACTGCAAAGTGATCCCACTCAGCATCTATAACATCTCCTCTGATCTGCTCATATAGAGTAGGCACTCTATCCCTCAAATACAAGGTCTCTCTAGCCTACAATCATAGAAAAAACATACATGCATCAGATTGACTATACAAAATCACATCATAATATATTAAAATTCATCAAAATCTAGTACAATCTAATAAAACCTTATCCTAATCCATTAAATTTCATCCAAAATTCAATCTAACCCTAGCTTATCCAATCCTACCCCAATCGACACCTTTGACCTTGGTCGGGTCAATACACTTTGGGGTAAATCGATGCACCTTAGAGCTTGGTCGGCATTGACCCACCTAGGTCGCCACCAACCACCCCTGACGTCATCTAATTTTTACAAAAATGCAAAAAAATTAAAACATTGAATTTAATTTAAACTAGCATGGGTTTTTATTACTCACCATCCTTCGCCTTGTCTAGCATTTCATCACAACTTTAGTGGCTTCCATCTCTCGATTATTTATTTAATCTCTCTCTGCTCTCTCTTGTCAAATTCATGCATTAAAATGAGCATTTTCAGACCAGCCCCAAGCTTATATAGCCATCAACTTCATATCGTTGTCGACTCCTTTGGGTCACTTTGTCGATTAGACATAGTTGTAAATCGACTCCCCTTGGTAATAATTATTTTGGGCTTTTCCCCCTTCCTTGTATCCTTTCCTAGGGCATCATCTATTGTTGACCTTTAAGTCCACATTTGTGGCCATAATCATTTTCCCTTTAGGCATTTTGATCCAACATTCAAACTATTCCTCCTTGAGGATACATACTTTCTAAGTCCACATCTGTGGCCATATATATTTTTTCCTTTGGGCATTTTAATCCTATCATACTCCCTAAGTCCACCTTTTGTGGCCATAATCACTCCTCTTTTGGGCATTTTTAATTCACAATCCTATCTAATCCACACATGAATTCCTCCTTTGAGGCCATATTCATTTTCCCCTTTGGGCATTACATTCATCATATCAAGTCCACTCTTATGGCCATATTTGTGCCCTTCTTGGGGGCACCATATTCTCATTCAAAGTCCACCTTTTTGGCCATACTTTCCCCACTTGGGGCATATTTTGTTTCCCTTTTTTCCTTTGCGGCCATACTTTCCCCTTTGGGCATATTACTTCATCACCGCTTTTTCATTTTTCCATCTAGGCCTTTTTTTGTATCCCAATGGGCACCATACATTTCATCCTCATCCCTTGTGGAAGATACCTTTTTGCTCAATTCCTCATGTACAAAGGATTTCACATACCTTTCGCATTTAGTTGTGCATACTTTGATGTTTTCCTATGACCCGTTGGTCATCGTGGCTTGCATCCATACTGTAGTGGTCTTCACCCACTCATTGGTCCGTAGAATATTGTATCCCGTCTCCATTGAGACCGCAATTTTCCTTTACCGATGTGATATTGGAGTCACCACCATAGTTTTTATTAATATTGTGATTCCTTTTTGCTTGGGGCATCTTGCCTTGGTAATCATTTTACCCATTTTTAGTTACCCACCTGCCCTTTATCATCTACCTTTTTCAAACGCGTCATTGATTTCCCTTGACATCATCGATCCCATGTTTGAGGGGAGCTCATCATCTACCTTTCGTCAATCCTCATCATACCTCATCATTTTTGTCTCATGGTTTGCTAATCCAAACCACTCAACAAAAGGGGAAAAATGTAGACACCTAAATTTGGTATCTATACCCTTGATTGCTCGCATGCACATATTTATTTAATTCATCCCCTTTATTTAATTAAATGCCCATCCAATTCCCATTAATTAATTAATTAATTAATCATTTAATATCTTACATGCCCATTTATCCCATCCATATTAATATTTATTCTTATTAATTGATTAATTCCTATTAATTAATTAATACCTTGTCCCAACCAACCTTCTATTTAGGATGCTTTAATCCTAAATCCATCCTCTTACTTTTCTAATATTTTATCCCATCTTTTTTTATGCCCTAGCTACTCAAAATTTATCCCTAAGCAATATAATCACACTTACATTCTTTAAATCATTCGGCCAACTCTTAAAAAGCCAAAATCATACCAAAATCACAAAATGTAGTCCCATTGGGGAAAATTTCCAGGTAATCTTTTCTAGCCAAAAAATATCAGATGCATGTAACCTCTAGCCTTCTTGTGACTTGCACATTCTTCCTCATGCCTGAGCATTTTTGATCCATTTACATAATTTCTAAACATCCCTTTGGCATGCTTGCAGTGCTCATGATCACCCTTCGTGATAATTTTCATCGTCATTATCTGGATTTTGGTATATCTATCATATTATTTATTCCTAACCTTTTGTAGGTACATAACAACTTTTGCAACATCTAGGAACACTCAACAACCTTCTCCTACAGCCCCTTTGACTGTAGGTTTCCACATTCATCCATTTATCCTTGACATTATATTTCTCTCGATCAATCACTATCGATCCCTCTAGGTTGCCTTCGACTAGGGTGTTGTTCATCTAATAATCTATAAAAATTGTCCATTCCTATCCTTTTCCCACCTCTATGTATCTAGTTCTTTTCTATATATCCTCTTACAAAACTTACGAGAACTTTATCGGTTTCTAGATTGCACTTAGACCTTGCGCAGTCTACATATTTTATTTATAGGTTTAGATCCATCCTCTTAGGTCACCATCGTTTCCTGCCTCTACATAGTCTAGGTCCCATTGATGTTGATGACAATTCTACCTTGATAGTCGGATTAATGTTACAAGGAGGTAAAAATGGATTAATTAATTAATTAAGCCACATTAATTAATTAATTAATCATTTAATATCTTACATGCCCATTTATCCCATCCATATTAATCTTTATTCCTATTAATTAATTAATTCCTATTAATTAATTAATACCTTGCCCAACCAACCTTCTATTTAGGATGCTTTTATCCTAAATCCATCCCCTTACTTTTCTAATATTTTCTCCCATCTATTTTTATGCCCTAACTACCCACAATTTATCCCCAAGCAATCTAATCCCACCTACATGCTTTAAATCATTTGTGCCAACTCTTAAAAAAGCCAAAATCATGCCAAAATCACAAAATCTAGTCCCATTGGAAAAATTTCCCCGCAATCTTTTCTAGCCAAAAAATATTAGATGCATGTAACCTCGAGCCTTCTTGTGACTTGAGCATTCTTCCTCATGCCTGAGCATTCTTGAGCCATTTACATACTTTCTAAACATCCCTTCGGTGTGCTTGCATTGCTCACGATCATCCTTCGTGATAATTTTCATAGTCATTATCTAGATTTTGGTATATCTATCATATTATTGTATGTTATTTGTTCCTAATCTTTTGTAGGTACATAACAACTTCTACAACATCCAGGGAAAACTTAACAACCTTCTCCTATAACCCATTTGACTGTAGGTTTCCATATTCATCCATTTATACTTGACATTATATTTTCTACGATACTGATTATTGTCGATCCCTCCCTGGTTGCCTTCGACTAGGCACTTTGTTCATCTAATAATCTATAAAAATTGTCCATTCTGTCCTTTTTCCCGCCTCTCGTATCTAGTTCTTTTCTATATATCCTCTTACAAAACTTATAGAACTTTATCACTTTCTAGATTGCACTCAGACCTTGCAGGTCTACATATTTTATTTACAAGTTCAAATCCATCCTCTTAGGTCGCCATCAACTTGCCTATGCACGGTTTGGGTCCCCATTGATGTTGATAACAATTATACCTTAATAGTCGGATTGATGTTACAAGGAGGTAAAAATAGATTAACCTTGAATATGATGAGGTTTCAAGCGTACTTGTGGATGATCTTTGATAGATGTTGATTGTTGCGCTCCATGGAGAATGAATCAAGCTCCTTTCCTACGAATAAATCTGCAAACATAGACACTACACAAGATGGAATTAATAACACGAATGGGTGGGTTTCCTTGAAAAGGCCGATTATTAGAAGCCAAGGACTTCCTTACATGGATGTCAACCCACTTTTAAAAACACATGAGCTTATTCATGAAAATGGGATACAATATAAGTTCGATGAAAATATTTGACCAAGTGTTTATGTTTTATTTAGTTTATTACAAATATCATCTTATAGTGATGGTATGAAAAGAAATGTATCTAAAACTCGAAAGTGGAATTTGGGTAAGCATCCAGATTCTCTGAAAAGTTGGAGCCCATTGAATAGGCTAGGTCATCCTCCTCAGTAAAGTATGAGTCAGGTTCCTCGATGTAATCATCTACAAATAATTCTAAGTACTCCTCCTCAAGTAAAGTATGAGTCAGGTTCCTCGATGTAATCATCTACAAATAATTCTAAGTACTCCTCCTCGAGTGTAAATCGATGTGAAAAATCAAAATCAAAATCTGCAAGGTTGATTTCACTCCCAAGTTTTGGTTTAGGTTCGGTGTTTGTGTCTTCAGGGATGTTAAATCCTTCTTCGTGGTGGTACTAAATCCAGGCTAGATCGGCTTGGATAGGATACACTTTGTAGTAGGCTTCCCGAGAAATTTTCGGTGGCCTCACATATCTTTTGGATGGACTCAAAAATAGTCTCAAGGGTGGTCGATGGGTGCTACGTGAATGACACACAACTCTAGGTCGTGTAGTAAGTCGTATTGTTTGTAGTGCAAAGGACGTTGAACAATTGGTAGTGAATTGATATTGGTGATCGGATGGCTAGATCTTCCTATGGAACTCTAAAATCCATGCTCAAAAAGAGATTAGTAACACAAAAGGACAAAATATTTGATAAAAGATTCTAAATGAAATGTGACTACTAAGTAGATAGAAAATGCGAGAAAACACATGTGATTGTAGCAATCGTGAGTGATTAGGCTAATCACGGGTGATTTTGAGAAATTTTTATAGGCTAATAAAATAAAAGATTTGATTATCTAATAAAGAGTTATGACTTACTAAATGCAACAAAGAGAAGTAAGTAATGATTAGGTAAGCTTGTTAAAGATGAAAAAATAGAATTAAAAAGAACAAGATGAACCTTGGTTGTGATGATGAGATGATAGGATGACTGTGATCGTGGTTGGATTATGAATGAGCCTATGAACAACTATAAAATGCTTGATGGATGAGAAATTTCTTTGGCTAGATGTAAAATAATGATAACGAAACACGGAAATGCTTGAGAAATCTTGATGATGCTCTTGACTCACCTAGATGGTCGTGAATGGTTCCGAAGAGAGGTAGGAAAATTGGTATTTATAGATCACTGACATTCGAGGGAATTGCCAATGTTTATGGTCTATTAGATTTAGGGAGAGATAAGAAGGGATAAAACTTCTAATTCGAAATCAAGTGCTTAGGGATTTAGGGGGGTGATGGTGTGGTAACTAAAGAGGTCGAGTGTGAGTGATTAGAGGTGGATAGAGGTAGTTAGGATAGATGGGGAGTATTTATAAAGTTTCCTAATTAAAATAGTCATAACTAGTGAGAAGTGAGGACTTGTCATAGGGATAAGTTAAATGAGGATAGAGGTAGTTAGGGTAGGGATACATTTAGAAGGTTTCTTAATTAAACTAGTCGTAACTAGTGAATCAGGATGAGTTCACATGGTGAGGTGTAAGGGTGAAATGGAATATGTAATTAACTAATTAATTATTTAATTAGCCTCGAAATGTGAGGTCAGTGATTAATTAATAAATTAAAGGGGTGCAGTGTAATGACCTAGGTTTAGGGATTTTGTCTAAATGGTGTGGTAGCGAGGTTTAATTCTAATTAATTAAATGGATGATTTAGGTCATGAAATGGTATGCATGACGAATACATTTATTGATTATTTGTGTGTAGATTTTTATGTCTACATTTGCCCCTTTTTGTCCAACATCTTAACAAAGAGTTAGAAAAAAATGATCGAGAGTGTTTGATTGTATGGGTGATTGGTGTAGTGCAATACGAGAGACACGGTTTCTTGCGCATGTTTTATTTTTCAAGGGTTGCCCGGTCAAGGGGGTATCGAAGCAGAGTGTGCCACTAAGGGATCGGTTTGATAGGGAAACCAAGGGGTTTACGCCTATAAATGTGTGATCCACAGAGGTAGGATAATTTAACGAGAAATTTAAGTGATGAGGTGCAAATGGGAACATGCCCCATACATGTATGAAAAGTCCACGAAAGTTGATGCTTGTGTATTTGAATTAAGTGTTTGGGTCCTTTGAAAGTGAAAAACTTGTGCAAAGGGTGTTTTGTCATGCTTAAGGGTGTAAATGATAATGGTTTTCTAAAACATGGTGAATCATTTGGTGGGTAAGTGCACCAACTTGGTGGACAAAAAAGGGGTCATAAGTGGACATCATATTGTAAAAAATAAAAAAATCTCAACTTGTAGGGATTATTAGCAATACGCGCACTCAAAATTAGAAAAAAATATATAAATATGAATTGTAGCATCCAGAATCTAGTTTCTAAAATACTAATTAAAAAAATGGACAAGTTTAGCTATATTAAACACTTAAAATTATATGACTTGGTTTTTTTTTGAAAAAACCTATAAGATTGTAGTTCGTTTGCCCATGATTTGGATGACCAAATCTTGTTATTTTTTTCCTTTGGTGAAAATTTAAATGTAGTTGTCTATCTTAGGATGGATTTTATTTTGTATTTTTTGAGCAATATTTTTTTAATGATTTTTTCCATGAAAGTGGTCTAAAAAGATTTAGAAAACGTAGCACTTTCCGTTTGCCCGCCATAACTATATCAAAAATATCGAAATCAAATATTTTTTTAATGTGTATATAATTTTTCCATGCTTGGGATGGTATAAGTTTTGGCACATTTTAATAAGTGAAACAAAAGTTGCAGTCTTAAACGTAGACATGAACATTCGTGGGAAAAATGTCTTAAAGACCTATTGTTAGTAAAAAAATTATAAAATGATATTTATCTTATTCTATTCACTTTAAAATCAATATTTCTATGAAGCTAACAGTCTCCCCTACATGATGGCACCATTTTTGTGAAATATTTTCATTTTTTTAGCATGGTTCAAGTCTGTGGAAGAGAAAATTTGAAATTTTTTGACCCTTTACACTTCATAATGACCTTCCATAGCTTTGGTTGGGGCAAAACAAAGATTTCCTGAGCCTTAGGGTCGGATTTGATGATACAGATAGGACCGCAATCACGGTTTACAAACCATGATCATGGTTTTAAACAAGAACCACGATCGCACTTTATAAACCATGAGCGTGGTTTATAAAGCGTGATCGTGGTTCATAAATCATATTTATACACATCCCAATGTTCTAATTACCATGTGATTTTTATTGTTTGACTTTACCGTATGAATTACTATGAAATTATGTCATTTTCTGCACGTTTTCTTATCACCGGAAGTAAAACATCATGGGAGACAAGAAATGAAGTCAAAAAAGGAAGTCATTAAGTAAAAAAACACCAAATGAATTAGAGGCAAACAAATTTCAAAATCTTTGAGCTTAATGTGGAATCTTCATGAATCAAGAAGAGGTTCATCTTTAACCTCCACTATTGTAAGTAATGAGGAACCAAGTAATGTTTCTATCACAATGTTGAAGTTGAATTAAATACTCATGATGAAGATGGTTTTATCTGTCAATGTTGAAGAAGAATTAAATACTCGTGATGTAGCAAATGTTGAAATTGAAGAAGATAATGAAAAAGTGAATAAAGAAATTCGAGTTGAAAGCGTAGACAATTTTTTTTTGAAAAAACACCTAATTTTTTTGTAAGAAACCTAATTATTTTATTGAAATTGATGAAAACATTTTGAAATCAATGTGTGACAAACTTTCTCGAACGGAAAATCGAAGAAAAGCCATCGAAATTTGGGATAATCATTTTGAAATTTCAAATGATTCCCAAAGATGTTAGTTGTTGGTTAGTTTGATGAAATTGAATAAAATGAGACCTACATTAAACACCTTAGGATTGACAACGTCTAATATATGTGGTCAAACCTCTACAATTGTTGAAAACCTTCAAGATGCATCTCACTGCTTTGTTGGTGTCAGAGACACACTAGGGATAGTAATATTTGCATCGTGTACTTGCTACTAGTGTTGTAAGTGAATAAATAAAAAACAACATATGTTTACGAAAACAAGTCGAATGTTGCAAGTTAATCGAAAAACTCTGATGAAAGCAATTGAAAGATGTAATATCCTTCAATCACTCAATAACACCGATTTTTGGGCATTTTCTGCTAGAGCACCACGTAAGGAAAAATATAATACTGATGCTATAAGAGAAGTTGTTATTAAATTTTGGCATGATAACACTAGAGTTTCACCTAATACAAGAGATGTTATAAAACAAAGAGTTGGTTCTATTAATCGTGAACCACATCCAAAGCATTTCTTAGATATGAATCAAACTCAATTTTTTCGTAAGTTTGAACAAGAGCATCTGGAAATTAAAATTAGTCAACATTTTTTTGAAATGTTAAAACCATTCTATGTGAAAATAAACCATGCTCGCACCACTTGTTGTAGGCAACATGTTGAATTTGCTATGCATTATGCTAATTTTTATGTATTTGTTCTATTTTGTATTTTGAAACTATGTTATTGGAATGTGGTGTTCAAGTTCCACCAATATCTTCTAGGGATTTCATTCCTATGATATTTTGTGAAAAGAAGTTGGATAATTTTTTTATAGTCATGATTGTTTAGATGGAAGTTATGGTACATGTGGTGGATTACCTAAATTGGAAAGTTGCATCCATGAGAAAATTGAAGGTGCAATAGGAAATAATTTAGTTGAGTTTGATAAATATAAATCAGTTGCATACCAGTTGAAAGAGGAAAAGATTCTAAACGGTGTGAGCTAGCTATAGAACATATGCCTGTTTTTCAATTTATGAGAAAATTTAAAGATGAAATTATTTATGAGTATGCTAGGCATACACACAGAGCTCGATGGTTGGATGAACAGTTCAAGATATGCAAAAACACATTTCCTATTGGTACTATTGTTTTAGTGGTCAATTTTGCAGAGAATTACACATTGCAACCACAAATGAAGGTTCAATCACAATATTACAACTCAGTACAAGTTTCCATTTTTGTGCATATAGCATTTATACATTCTCCTAATAGTACAGAGAATGATCAATTTTTTTAAGAGAGTACCACTTTTATATCAGTGATGATCGTACTCATTTTATTGAATTTGTGCAAGGGTGTTTCCAGTTATTTTATGGAAACTTTTTTGATAGGGACATCCACTTCAAACAACATTATATATAGTCAGATAATTACATTTCTCAATTTAAGAATACACAAATATTTTATTGGATGAGCAGGATGCACATCAAGATGGGTGTGCAACATATTTGGAGTTTCACTGAGGTTGGACATGGAAAAGGAGAGCATGACGGTGCAGGGCATGTGTGAAAAGAGCTCTTGCAAGAGAAGAGTTGAAGTACAAAGATGGTGCTAAATTGAAAGATGCAAAGAGCATAGTGGAATGGTGTATTGATAACATGGCCCAAGGTTCTCAAGAAATTTCCATGGTTCGCAAATATTTTTGGTTGATAGAGGAACAAAAAATTGCTAACTACAAGGATTGTATGACACTCACTTGGTCCAGTGATATGCACTCATTTTGTAGCTCAGACACTATTTCGTGGGCCACATGGACAAGAAAGTTGACATGTTTTTGTGCATCTTGTATCGAATTTTTCACTGCTAAGTATGATTCACAATAATGGGTCGATGGATGGATTTGTAAGCCTCTAACTCCGCTTGCTAGTTATCAACCTACACAAGCATTATGACTTGTTTCTGTAGATGAAGTTGCAATATCCAAGGAATTTGATGAAATTTTGATTTTGGTGTGACAAGGTATTTATGTTTATTTACAATTTTTGTATTGAGTTATGTCCATTGAAATTTTAATATGTACAATTTAAATTTGAGTTAAAACCTTTTTTTTTGTAAAACATGTGTTTGTAGTTATTGTGACAGAAGACAATGAAGAAGGAATAGACTATTTCTTATGTCATTGCATCGAGGAAAGAAAGAAGTTGACTTCTTCTATTATAGATGGTGAAGATATTGAGTACTCTAGGTGGTCGGTGGTAGTTCTTTGGAACTTGGCTTCGATGGTATCTATTAAAAAAATCCTCTATTTGACTGTTTGAAGACTTTGAGACACACAAGAAAATACTCTTATATTCGCATCTAGTTCTAGAGACAAATATTCAACTGTATAGATATTGAGGAAGGCCTAATAACAAGATTCTTTGGAAGGTTCGAGAGTCAGATCATGAAGCAATCATGTCCGCTATTCAGAGTAGATCCGATCCTGATGGTTCATTGGAATGAATTTACAATTCTCATGTCTGGTATATATAATTTCTTTAGTATATATAAATTTGTTAGTTAGATAAATTTAAGTTCATATATTTTATTAAATTTGTGTATTTTGTATATATCTAGTATGGTTTTGATTTGAAACTTAAATTTCTTTGACTAACACTTTTATATGCAGGTTAGTGGTGCCAGAAAATATTCCACCTTCATGTGGTTGGCACTGTTAGTAGAGAATTATAAATTCTCAAAGCTAAGAGAAGCTTTCATTGTTTTACAAGAAAAGAGAAGTAATTAACAATGATTTATGTACCTATGGAGGGGGTTCTTGGCTCCAGAGGAGGTAGCCCAGAAGGACCTAGAGCTTAGAGAACCAAAATGACACCTCCCTAAGTGTTTACAAGACCATCCCTATGCATGTGCATAGTCGGTTGGTGCCATGACCCACTGTTTGCAAAATATACTGTTTGATAGCCTTACATTGTCTGAAACTACACTATTAGGTGTGTTTGCAAACAATAGGGCAACAGTGAGAGCACCGATTGGAGAAGGAAAAAAATGAGACAGGCTATTGTAGAGGGTCCCTACACCAAGGTGTAGGATTAGACGAGACATTTCTAGGTGCCACAGAGTCTGCGTAGCCACCCGTCGAAGTTGAATGATTTTTTGGTACCAGGGCTCTTAAGGGACTACACCCGAATGAGGTAGCCCGGAAGAAATGACGTTGTCATGCACCAAAATGATGCCTCCTCTAGCATTCACCTAGCCACATAGATGTGTCTCGCATAGTTGGTTCAAGTGCCACGACCCACCGTTTGCAAAATATACCATTTGTGACCTTACACTTTGGCTCAAACTACACTATTCAAAGTGCATTTGCAAACAATAGCAACAACGAGAGCACCGATTAGAGAAGGAAAAACTAAGAAAGGATATTGTAAAGAGTCCCTACGCTAAGGTGTAGGATTGGGACGAGACGTCTTTAGGTCCCACGGAGTCTTCGTAGCCACTGTTGAAGTTGAACGATTTTTTTATCTCGGGGCTCTTAAGGGACTATGCGTGAACGAGGTAGCCGGAAGCAACGACATTTTCATGCACCGAAATGATGCCTCTTATAGCATTTATCTGGCCACCTTAATGTTTCCGCATAGTCAGTTTGGTGCCACGACCCACTATTTACACAATATACTGTTTGACAGCCTTACACTGTCTCAAAACTACACTATTCGACGCATTTGCAAACAATAGGGCACCGATAAAAATGATTGCAGAAGGAAAAAATTGAGAAATAATATTGTAGAGGGTCCCTACTCCAAGGTGTAGGATTGGACAAGATGTCTTTAGGTGCCACGGAGTCTGCGTAGCCACCCGTCGAAGTTGAACAATTTTTTGGTCTCAGGGCTCTTGAGGGATTACGCCCGAATGAGGTAACCCGAAAGAAACGACATTGTCACACACCAAAATGACACCTCATCTAGTGTTCACCTAGCCACTCGGACATGTCTACTGATTGGTTTAGTGCCACGACCCACTGTTTACATAATATACCGTTTTTGACAACCTTATACCTGTCTCAAACTACACTATTCGGTGTGTTTACAAACAATAGGGCAATGAGAGAATTGATTGGAGAAGGAAAAACAGAGACAAGATATTATAGAGGGTCCTTATGCTTTGAGGTGTAGGTTTAGACGACACATGTCTAGGTGCCATGGAGTGTGCGTAGTCACCCGTCGAAGTTGAAATATTTTTGGTCTCAGGGCTCTTAAGGGACTCCACCCGAATGAGGTAGCCCGGAAGCAATGACGTTGTCGCGCACAAAAATGACACCTCATATAACATTCAATGGGCCACTTGGACATGTCTCGTGTAGTCAGTTTTGTGCCATGACCCACTATTTACACAATATACCATTTGACAACCTTACACTGTTTCAAACTACACTATTCGGCGCGTTTGCAAACAATAGGGTAGCAAGAGCACCGATTGGAGAATGAAAAAACTGAGATAGGATATTATAGATGGTCCCTACACCAAGGTGTAGGATCAGATGAGACATGTCTAGGTGTCATGGAGTGCATGTAGTCACCCGTTGAAGTTGAACAATTTTTGGTCTCAGGGCTCTTAAGGGACTCCGCTCGAACAAGGTAGCTTGGAAGCAATGATTGCCGCGCATTGAAATGATGCCTCCTCTAGCATTCACCTGGCCACCCAGACATTTCCACACATTTGGTTAGGTGCCATGACCCACTATTTTTAACTTTTTCAATAATTACAACTTTTTCAACAATTACAACTTTTTTAACAATTACAACTTTTTCAATTTACTCTCTTGCTCCAAGTATAGTTAGGATTCCTCATCCTAGAAATAGACTAGGAAAACAACATTAGTATTTTCTTTACTAAAAATGGAGATCGGTTGAATTTGTCACTACCTCCCTAGACCCCTATGACATGAGTGGGGGAAGCCCCCACACCCCTTTAGAAAGTGAGCTAAAAATGTTGTCGTAAAGGGATCTAAAATTTAACTTTGTCTTCAGATATCTTATAATATCCACCTTGATAACCAATCCACTTTATATATTACTTGACCAACTCATTGCATTTTCTACAAATGTATAGAAGATAAACACCATTTTTGCTTCTATAATAGTACTAGTTTTGTGAGAATATCTACAAAGTTTTCTATGATGTGTACCTTGTCAAGTGATATTATCCCTTCATCAATAACATGTATAACCAAATTATACTTAACTAAAATATGTTGTCTTATTGTGATAAGCTAGATTCTTGGATAATTAAATAACACTTTGATTGTCACACAATACCTTCATCTTCTATTGATATCTTCAAAACTCATCCAATAACTTTTTACCCAAATTACCTCCCGACAATTATGATAGGCAACTACATATTCTACCTCAAGTAGTTGAAAAAATTGTAATATTTTGAAGCTTTGAAATCCAACTGATAGGTCTAGTTACAAGTGTAATAGAATAACTAAAAGTAGATCTTTGTTTTTCCAAATCACTTACAAAATATGAATCAAAATATTCACAAATTGAATCACCAATATTGTTATAGGTGATACAATAATTTATTTTTCCTCACAAGTAGTGAAACTCCCACTTGACTCGAACAATGATCTCTACCTAGATTTTCCTAAAATCTACCGACAACTCCAACAACATGTGAAATTTCAGTCCTTGACATGTACATGTCATAACATACATAAACCTTATTATTGCACTAGAATATGGTACATGAGATATGTGCTTATTTTCTTCTTATTGTTGAACCATAGTTTTTAAATTTTAAATCAAACATACATATAGAATTAATATACATAGAATATACATACATAGAAGGATATCATGTACAATGAATTTGAATCAAACATAGAAGTAATATTGTTATGAAAACCAACACATGGATATATAATGTATCAAACTAAGTGTTACGAATGCACGTCTTTGAAAATATAAGTTCATAACATGTGTACATCTCAAACCAAGTGTGTTATACATATAAGACCACATGTAGCCGCATAAGGCTATATATAATGTCCTATGAATAATCATGAACTAGGACCACTGCCCATATATATATATGTATGTATATGTACACACACACACATATATATATATATATATATATATATATATATATGTACATCCATGTCCTATGAATCTAATCATGAAACATCTTCCCTCTCTTCACCCTGCTAGAAGTAGCATGTCCATGACCCGGGGATGTAGTGGAGGGAGATGCCACTACTGATTTCATCCGTGTGGTCCTAGGCGTCTCTAAGCAGGCCTGCAACCTAATCTGTACATTCATAAACAACAAGTTTTTAACACCCATATTTTAAAAATACATTCAAAATTTAGAAACTTAGAATTTAGTTAAAATGCATGTGAAATCTTACCGCAATGTCATGATCCCTATCAATTTGTCATTGACGCATGGTAGGGACAACAATAGACTCATGAGAGGTAAGCTACATACAAATAATTAAATTTCAAATTAAATATTTCATGTACAAAATTTGATATTGTAGATTTAAGTAATAAGAAATAATTCATAAATAAATTTAACAAATTTAGAAAATTGTACCTCAGTTAGTGGATCTCGAGATGTTATGACGGTATCTACAATGACCTCCATGATCCGCATATATGGAGGATTCTCTCTGGCGAGTCATAAGCTATACAAAAATATGTACAAATCAATATTAATCTACATGACTGCCACATAATGTGAGCCAAAACATAATCCACGTGAACTTCCACAATTAGAACCAAAGTGTAAAGAGAAACTAACCTACGTAAAAGACACGTGAGGTGTGCCAATAGCCTCAGTTCCTAGAGAATATGATGACTTGCCAGGCTCCTGCACATATTAAAGACAAACGTATATTAATATGTATATGTACATATGAAACATTATAATAATAAAAGTGCACAATCAAATGAAATTTGAAATTTAAGTACAACTTGAAACTTACATTTGTAACATGTCCAGCTGCAGTAGGTAGCATGTCGACGCCGGATGTTTCCTTCACCAGCTCTTGCTATTTAAAATAAAATAAAAAATTATTTTTTACATGCATGTACATAACGTACAATGAAATACATATATATTAAAATCTCAAACATGAATTAAACTATTGTATATATATATATTTGACATTTACATGTGAAAGACAAAGATCCGTTGCACTAGTTCCAAAAACATCCGCCATCATATCATCTAGAGAACAAATCATGTGATCCAGAAAATGATGTCTCACTTGCAGTGCATATGACACCACATGATCCACAGTGGTGTGGTGTGCTAGAACTGGCGCCTCCACCAACATCACCAGATGTAATCTGCTCACTATGTTGGGTTAGAGTGTTAGTGAGCTCCTCAATGCATGCAGTGTGTCAATCTCCACAACCTCCTTCACCTGTAGGAGGGATAACTACAGGTAGTGGGGTTTTAGGACATGGGGATCCTTGGTTGACTTACACATGCACCACTAAGTCTAGTCAGTGCAAAGCCACCACCTCGCCCATAAAAATTAGAAAAGTTAAAATAATTTGGGACCTCATTAAGGACGAACTCACAATATAATTTCTTCAAAAAAATAGGGAACCTCATTGTTGTTGCATGGTGGATAATCAAAACCATCCACCATCGGTCCCAAAAAAATTTCTTGATTCGGTCATCGTGGCACCAATGGATTGGGAACCGTTTACAACCGTAGGGGGCATTAGTTCTTGGTCGATAAATAATACACAAATGTAGTCTTTTCCAAATTTTTTATCTTTTACGGCCGCATGGGATAATTTATTT
The DNA here is from genome assembly GCA_018340775.1 of Taxus wallichiana var. yunnanensis. NCBI lineage: Eukaryota > Viridiplantae > Streptophyta > Pinopsida > Cupressales > Taxaceae > Taxus > Taxus wallichiana. Next base: position 269,457,203 of record CM031234.1, read on the forward strand.
GCATACCATTTCCTACAATCACCCTCTAAAGGTATTCCATCTATCTATTTGGTTGGTTGCGGAGTCAACTTCGCCAATAAATGTTTGCAATGTGTTGGCTAAAGTCATGCGGGACGGATTTGTGGCATGATTTTGTCTTATATTCTAAATAAGGTTCTCAACGAGAATTTTATTTTTGTCGATTTTTCCAACGATATCAGCTTGTGTTCTGTTGGTTATGTGGGGATGAAGGAGCCACACGAGGCGGATCTATGTTTGGAGGAGGGTTTTACGAAATGTTTGGAGGATTATTTGGAGGGTGTTGAGGAATATTTTGATGGTTTGTAGGATTATGAGCTTGCCGAGCAACCGATTTTTGACATTTCGGTTGATCAATGTGGGAACATTTCTGGATGCTTTTGATGTTGATGTGCTTCTCAAGGCTGATCAAAGTGGGAATCCTTTTGCGTGAGTATCCATCCTTCGAGGGTATGGTCTACATTTTGATTTTTGACAAGATGGTCGTCCTTCAAGAGATCAGTCCATACTTTTGATTGGTAGCTATCCTTCAAGGGATTAGCTTACTTTTTGATATTTTGATAATGATTTAGAATTTGTGAATAGTTGTCCTTCAAGGATCAATCTATTGTATTTTGATATTTTGATAAGAGTAGCATCCAAATTATTTTTACATACATTTTTGAGTGAGAGCAAGATCCTAATAAAACATTTTGAGGAGGGGATAAAATGTGTACATGACCTACACACACATATGCCCCATGTCATGTTTTTTTATAAGTACATAATGATTGGGTATAATGTTTTCAAAAGGTTCCTAAAAAGGAAGGAACTTGAAATGAAAGATGCGATGAATAGAGCCATGGTGTTCACCTTTAAGGCATACTTAGGATATCGACGGATAGACACATTATTATGACAAAGTGATAGGATTTGGAGGTAACCACTGTCATGAAAATCAATTATTTAACAGTAGAAAGGCCACAAGTGTGAAGCATTAAAAGGTTCCTTTTCCGGTTCTCCATCAAGAGAAGCAAGACGATATGCTCCTGACCCATACTTGTGAGTGATAACATATGGACCAATCCAATTGGGGGAAAACTTTCCATGTTTACTCCATTCTAATGTAGTGACATTTTGATTTTCTTTAAGTACAAGATCACCAATTTTAAAATCACATTCTTTGACATGTTTGTTATATTCTCTACTAATGCGTTCTTGATAAACTTGATGATGTTTGAGGGATATTAAATTCTTTTCATCTAATAGTTCCAGCTGTGCTAAGTATTCTTGGTGATATTATTCATCAGGAATGAAGTTTTTGAGTGATACGTAGAGTGAGGGAATTTGGACTTCGAGAGGTAGGATGGCTTCTTATCCATAGAAAAGTGAATATTCTGTAACACTAGTAGGTGTGTGGATGCTAGTTTGATAAGCCCAAAGAGAAAATGAAATTTAGAGATGCCAATTCCTACTTGCATCGTCTACTATCTTCATAAGGATTTTATTAATTATTTTGTTAGAGGCCTTAGCTTGTCCATTTTATTGAGGATAATATGGTGATGAGAAACTAAGTTTTATGTTGAATGCATCATAGATATTTTTAAGCTCTTTATTTTTAGTATTTTCCATTTTCTGTGATGAGTTTATGTAGGATACGGAAATGACATATGATATTTCGATATATGAAGTTGATATTAGGTCCTGATTTTGTCGAGGTTAAAGGAATGGCTTCAACCCACTTAGTAAAGTATTTATTTGGTATGATAATGGAATGATGTTGCTTAGATGATTTTGGATTGACTACACCAATGAGGTCTAACCGCTATTGAGAAAAATGCCATAAGTCTTGAGCGGGTTGTAATTCTTGACTAGGGTCATGAATGAGATCTGAGTGGAGTTGTCATTTGACGCATTTCTTTATGTATGCACAATAATATTTAGTGATGGTAGGCCAATAATACCCTAGCCGTATGATGCATTTAGTGATGGAATTTCCACTGAAGTGACCCCCACAGATGCCATCATGGTCTTGTTTTATTTCTCTAGTTGATTCATGTTATTTAAGACGTTGTAATAATATATCGTCAAAACTACGTTTATATAAGATATCGCCTATGATGACAAATTGATGACATGTTGAAGAAATGATTATTTGACATTGTGTGATAAATCGATGGAAATTTACATTCAACGAGATAATCATTTATCTGTATATACCATAGATTAGGTGGATTGTTGTCAATGACATTAATGGAAGGCAACTCATTTTGATGTGAAGAATGATCCAAGCATTAAACGATTATAGACATTTTAGTTCTATCCTTTGATTTTTCCATTTCAAAAGGAATGAGGATTTGAGAGATGCCATAGTGCATGTAAACCTTTTAGAAGATCGTGGAATAGCTTGGATGGTATAATGATCAAATGCACAAAGGAGAAAGATGATGATTGCCTTACATTTTTGATGTATTTCATTCTTACATTGATATTCTCCTTTGACTTGACCGACTGACAAGTTGTGAATCCCCATAGATTTATAGGATGTGGACACCTAAGAGAATGGAGGTATTTAGACCCATGATTAAGGCTTCATATTCTACCATGTTATTAGTACATTCAAAGTTAAGTTTGAATGATAACAAAAGTGGGATATTCTAGGGAGGTATGATAATGACTCGGCTCCTCCCCTTCTTGGCACTTAGCACCGTCAAAGAAGAGGGTCATTTTAATGGGGATGAAATCAAATTCATTAATATTGTTGATGGATTCATTGGGAAAGTGTTCATGAGGTGGTTGATTATCTGAAAGGGGTGCATCGATGAGCTGATTTGCAATGGCTTGACATTTAATAGATTTTTGAGATATGATTTTGAGGTCAAATTCAGTCATGAGCATAAGCCATTGAGTTATGCGATCATTATGATAAGGTTTAGCATGTATGGCTTTAAGTGGATTAAAATTGGTGATGAAATATGTCTTGTGATTGAGGAGATAATGTCAAAGTTTAGAGGTGGTGAAGTATAACACACAACACAATTTTTCAGCTTAGCATGTTTCATACTCATGGAGTGTGCAACTAATGTAGTATACGAATTGCTCATGGCCTCGATTATCGTAACAGAAAGCATAGCTTATAGATCATGATATGAAGTGGATATGTATAAATAAAATGGATCCCCTTCATGAGGTGGAGTGAGCACATGTGGTGAATTGTTTGATTTTTTCAAAGGATTTTTGGCAATTAGAATACCAAAAAAATTCTACGTCTTTGCGAAGCGAGATGATGAAATGGTTTAAAATGGGAGAATTTTCTCATATGAAACGTCGAATGGAATGAAATTTACCTTGGAGGCTACATAATTACTTAAGATTAGATGGTAGAGGCATATTAATGTTTGCTCTAACCTTTGTCGGGTCTACTTCAATACCTTAGATAGATATGATGAATCCTAAATTTTTTCTAGTGAGAACACCAAAAACACACTTTGCAGGATTAAGCTAGAGACAAAATTGTATGAGACGAGTGAATATTGATTCAAGGACGTCAAGATGATCTTTTTGTGATTTGGATTTTCCTATAAGGTCATTGACATAGTCTTTGACGATCTTGTGGATGAGGTCATGGAAAATGTATGTCATGGCGTGTTGATATGTAGCCCCTAAATTTTAAGACCAAATGACATGACATGGTAGTAGAAGGTTCCCCAAGGGGTGATGAAATAATTTTTGTGTTGATCGTTGGGAGAAATGAGAATTTGGTTATAACTAGAAACACCATCCATGAGGGAAAACATTTCATATCCGGTTGTTAGGTCGACAAGCTGATCTATGTTTGGAAGAGGGAAATCATCCTTAAGACAGTGCAAGATTGAGGTCCCGAAGTCTCTGTGCGAGATGTGTATCTTACCGATGCTTTAGTTATGGGGACGAGGTTAGAGACCCATTGTGGATAGTCAATGGGTATGATAAAGTTAGTAGATAAGAGGCATTACAACTCTTCCTTAACAAGGACAATTGTACATAAGGATGTATTTTATAGAGTTTTTAAAGCTGGATTAGCATTAGGATACATGACTATGTTGTGCATGAAAATGTTAGGATCGATCCTGGGCATATCATTGTATGACCAGGTGAAGGTTTGGTGATATTTTTTAAATAATGAAGTGAAATCATATAGTTCTTGTGGATTTAAGGATTGGATGACCCTAAATATGTGGGGATCTGTGGGGTACCTAAGTTAACATCGAGGGTGGATTCGTTAAGAAAATTTGGTGTGTTAGATGGTAGGGATTTATGAAGAAATCATTCTTTAGCTCCCATATGGGAAAGAATATCCTGGTCATCCTGACACTGGAGAACATCTATAGTAGGTGAATCTTTGTAAACCTTTTATGGCCAAATAAAGGGTAATGATTTGGTGGAATGATTATATTGATAAGCTAGTTGCCCTAAAGATACAACATTCATTAAAAAAATTTAGGTGGGATGGATACAATGTCATCTGTGTCCATAGGATCTTCAGGGTTTATTGGTGATGATGGTTCTAGTTTGGAAATGGATGTAATGAGTCCAAATGTAGTGGATTCATATATTTCGAGAACTATACTTTTATAACCTAAGCCACTTTTCTCATAGGTTTTAAGGGAACACGAGATGACCAAGTTATGGATTCCTTGTTCATAGTGACCAAGGCTAAAGCCTCTCCATACAAAAAAATAGAGATACATACGAGAAAAGTTTGGATTTTCGAGAGATTTGAATTTTAATGTGAATGGCATGCAATGGTGTGGATTGACAATGTGGGATGGAGGGTTATCAAGTCCCCCATAGACAAGGTTTTTTTGAGATAAGTAGGACCGTAAGAGATAATATCTCCCACGTTTCAGTCATACATGGATTGTTTGCCAAGGAGACCATATGTTTTAGGTGAAGGGATGTAATTGAGCATGAGGAGATGATATTCTCCGAGCGTAAGACATTTTACAACATCACCGAGAGAGAAATAGTCCAATAACTTGGAAGAAGGGATATATGTGATGGTAGATGCTTCATCGATGAATCGAGGTGGATTTAGGTATGAGAACATTGTTTGTCCAGTACATCATGTAACAATCAATAAATGGGTTTGGGTCAGCAGGGATAGAGAAGGTCCAACCCTCATGTTCATACTTGAGACAATGATGGAGGGTGGAAGGAACGTATCACATGGTGCATATCCGGGGCGTCCTAATAACATGTTGTATAAAAACTCTCATTTTATGATGTAGAAGAGTTTTGGTAGTGTTTTGATGCCAAATTTAAGTGGAAAAATGATGGTGCCTAATGTGGGTGCGATAGTGTCGTTGAAGGATCATAATAATATTGAAATTTGAGTGACAACAGTGTTGGGTAGCTTAAGTTTTTCAAAATAAAGGGATGATATGATGTTAATGGAGACACCACTATCAATCATGACCCTCTTGATGGAAATGTCATTAATTTGAGCGATGATGAAGAGTGGTAGGTTGTGGTCCTCTAGTTTGAGAGATATAATTTCAGATGGGTCGAATGATATAGTAGCAAATGCTTTAAGAGCATCTAGGAAGTTTGTGAAGGGAACTAGATCATTGGCTGACAATGATGGATTGAAGGGCTTCTAACATAGCCTATTTGTGAAAAGGTGATGTTTGAACTAGTTCATAAAGTGACATCCTGATGGGGGATTGGTGTAGTTGTTTGATGATAACCTTTTGTACTATAGTGAAAGGGGTGTCATTGCTTGTATTGATATTTTGGTTCCAGGTGATGGTATTTGATTAGACACTTTAGGAGCTAAGGGAATAGATACCTTAGGTTTTTCAGATGAAGCTGATAATTTAGGAGGTGGAGGTATAACAATGAAATTTTTACTTTTCTTAGGCTCAGATGATTCTTTATCATAATTTTTTGAACGAATAGTGATGTGTACATCGTCGATTCGATGAGAAGGTGTTTCAAGGGTGTATTTTTAGCTTTTAATGAAAATAATGTTGATGTTGGAATTGTGTTTGATTGAGAAGGAAGGAAGAGCAGACTACTAATTTCTTGAACTTTTAAGTGAAAATCCCTACAATCTTCTATGGAATGGCCTCGTGTTCTGTGGTAATCATAGAAAAAATTGAAGTCATACTAGGTAGGTTTCCATCCTCGATGATCAAATAGCTTAGGAGGTGGTAATGTAATAAGTGAGCATTGAAGGAGGTCATCTAAGATGGTGGCATAACACCCCTTAGGTGTAGACGTGGATGGGGACAAGGTTGCGTCTATACTTTTTTCGAGGGGAAGTGAGATAAATGATTTAATTACAAGTGGTTTATTTGTCGGCCGTGGAGGCTTTCTAGATACCACAACGGATGGAGGATGAGGACCTTGTATGGGGTGTTTTTGGTGTGGATAGTTAGAATGTGTGATGGGTAAACGACGGAGATATAGTATAGATGTTTGTGGTGGAGCGGGGAGTGCGGGATTGTCAAACCGTGCAATAGGAGATAATATATGGACTCGATAGGTAGATTTTGACCTTGAAAGTATAAGAGACCGAGGACCACGCAAAGGGCCTTACTTTGGGAAGACATATTGAGGGATTTTGAAGACCTGAAAAATTCCTTGTTTATGAGGCCCTTTCATGTTTTTGGATGAGTCGGGTGTGGTTGATGGAGATGTAGCGAGTTGGATTTTCTCGAGGTAGAAGGTGTTTTGGGGTGTTTATTAGTTATGGCCTTAGGTGTAACTTTAGAAGGTGTAGAGGATGCAGGTACAAATTTAGTAATGGCATGTGACATGGACTTGGGAATAGTTTTACTAATATTCTCAGCAAGCGAGGATTTAGTAGTTGTATTTTTAGGCTCGTTGGATACCATTGTTGATTCTACCGATTTTGATTCGATTGGTAATGAGGTACATTTAGGGATAGGTTCTATATTTTTTATTGTGTTGATGGTGTGGATAAAATTTATTTTTGGTTGATCTGAAGATGAGGATTGGTTCAAAAAAGGTTGCTTAAATATGTCAATATTTTGATTTGGGGGTGCATTTGGATTGTCTAATTGGAGTTATCCTTTGACGATTAAGTCTTGAAGCAAGTTACGGAATGTGTAAACCTTGTGATGTGATGTCATGTACATTAACCATATGGTATTTGAAATAGTCATTATATTGGTACCAAATGGTTTTATATATTGATGTGTCAATGGGTTGAATAAGTGGGAGAGATATAATATTGGCGGTAAGCAATTTGTCAAAAGCTGTGCTATAAGTCTCTCATATATGAGTATATCTACGTTGTTGACGAGAATGCTCGGTAGTGGGATTTTACTTGGGAGAATATTTAACTATGACATTTTTGCATATGTTTTGGAATTATCAAAGCTGGATAATGTCTTAGAAGGAAAGTCAACTTTTGGATTCTTAGGACAAAGTTTAACCCAAACATCTTCTAGAGCTCATAATTCCAACTTATGAGCAATTGTGAAAGCCTCATCAAAAGTTTGGAATGAATGGATTTATAATGTGGATGAGATATGTTTAACACATGCATGGTAGAAATCTTGAATTAATTTTTTTGTGGTAATGAAAAGGATAGTTGATTGATTACACCTCTCCGTAAGGCGACAACATTAGCAATAAATTTTTCTTTGAATTGTTTGATGGCATATAGGTCATTTATAGTAACTTTGTGGGATATGTTTATGGAAAATTTTTCTAAGAAAAGTTAAACAATTTGTACAAAGGAAAATAGGGAATGTTGTGGAATACTATTGTACTAATCCAAGGCAGGACCGACAAGGGACATGGGAAATGTCCTTAGCACAAGGTCTTGATTATGAGCTATTAAATAACATTTGTGACAAAAGGCACAAATGTGTTGTTGGAGATCTTCCTTGCTGTAAAAATTGATAAAATTTGGAAGTTCCCAAAGTGAGGAGATAGCTTTATACAACATTGAAGGGTGGATGAGCTCGTTGCAAATTTGATCATAGGAGAGCACACTCTTGGATAAAGATGAAGCTGCTTCAAGACTGAATATGTAGTTCTAAAGTGCTTCAAGAGGATCAAGTTGAGTTTGTTGGTATAAGGACGAGCCGAGGTTGAAATGAGGAATAGCTAGGTTGTGAGTATAACTGATATTTTTAGGAATGCCTTAGTGGCGAGAGAATATTTTATGGGGAAACGTTTTATTGAGGAACGCCCTTCCAGTAAGTGGCATTCTATTATGAGATGTTATATTGTGGAATGTTTTGTTGAGGTATGTATTGTTGAGGTATATGGTATTGCAAGATGTTTTGTTGTGGTATATTCTGTTGATAAGATAATTTTTTTGGTGAAATAATTTTTGTGAGGCTAAGGGATGCAAGGATTATATGTACTTGGTAGAGAAATGGCATAGACATATAAGTAAGTGGTTGTGAATATGTAAGTGACTATTGGAAGGATATACCGAGGAGGAGGTAGAGGAGGATGGTGCTTGTTGTAGGATACTATGTTGTGGAATGTATTGAAAAGGTGTAGATTATGGCATGGAGGTTAATGGTTGGGATGGTTTTGGTATGTCTTGTGAAACATGGTGAGTACTATTAATAACACCGGTATTAACTAATGGTTTAGTTATAAGGATATACATGGTGATGTTTTGAATAATACTAGTAACTAGTTGCAACGACATGACAATAGAGATGGCTATGAAAATTGATGGAGGAATTTGTACTTATGAATAGACCGGGAAGTAGGTGAGGAAGTTGTGATATTTCTTAGGGGAGGTCTAGAACCTATAGAAGGGCTGAATGGGGATGTAGATTGTTGTGTAGATGTGTTTTATGATGAAATCATATGAAGGTCATAAATAGGAACTGAAGAGACATTATATATCTTAGGTTGAGTAGTAGATGATTGACCATTTGATGCTTTGAATTGGCCAATAGAACAAGGATGTTGAGATTTTTATTTGAGTTGATTTGTTGGAGTATATGAGTACAATTGTTGAATTATCGGTTCTCGGTTTTGGTGATAAGATGTGTAATTACAGATGATAGATTGTAGGTGTATGGAATGGGTTGGGGTGTAAATGGTTGCATTTGAACATTTCTAGCTACTAGGTAAGCGTTGAGAGTAATAGGGTTTGAATCTAACATTTCTTCAAAGACAGGATCTCCCCTATTATAGAAAGGAGGTTTAGACGCTTCTGGTTGAGGACTAGGAGAAAAGAGATGTTTTGTTTCTTGTAATCCAAATGTATGAAATATTTGACCATGATATTGATGTGGGGAATTGAAGAGTGGTTGTCTCATTTCTTGATTATAGTTGGCCCCTAATTCATTCCAAGTCTGTTGGATGTTAGAAAGGGGAGTGGATGTAATTGTTTGATGAAATGGGATTTGTTGTTGCGTTGGTGTAGAAAGTGTTGCAATAAGTGACATAGTATAAAGTGAAACCCGTAGTTGAAATGGTATATGTAGCGGGGTGGAAATGTTTTCAAAAAGCTTGATTACAAGCTTGTTGTCTGGTAAGTACCATGATAAAAAAACACACAAAACACCTAGAAATGAACAATAACTAATTGGGTTGATTTACAAATAGCAGGAAAAGTCAAGCAAAATGTTATTTTATATTTTTCTTGATTAATTATGAAAAAGTAGAAAGTGTTAAATGGTCAATGAAGGTCCTAGGAAATGGCGGTCTATGGCTAGTTTAGGAAAGTTTAAGGGCGAGTCCTCGATATACCCAAAGGTACATGAGGTCCAACTCATATTGCCGATACATGCATATATATTGGGGCCTACCCCCTCACTTCATAGTCCCGCTATATTAAGGGAGTCGGGTGTTGAGCCAATATATACCGAAAGACAAGTGTTTATACTTGGATAGCACACCGAGTTGGTTTCCTGTTGGGTGATGAAATCCCAATCAATTTCACCTAGGTGGGAGTTGTTTGAATGAGTTTTTTATTTATAAGTGGTTTGGTTGTGTGTGGGGAGAATAAGTGAATGCAACAAATTTTCCTCCTAATTAGACTATGTGAAGCAAGAAGAATGTAATTTTTTTATTTTAAGATTCCAAGATGAAGTGTTGATTTTGATGAGGACAAATCAAATAAATATGAAAAAATGAAAGAAAATAGAAAGCTTTAGGACTTACCATGAGATCTCTCCTTTTATATTTTTTTTTAGATTTTAGAAAATTTCCAAAGCAAGCAATCAACAAATCCAGCAGACAAGGCTTTTAGAAATAATACTCTACAGACAAGTTAGGAAAAAAAGAAAACAGAAACAAAAAGAATGAAAAACAAACCGTGAGATTATTTTTAAGAAAAACACATAGGAAAAACGCAGGCGATTGGCCCAAACGCAGGTGATTATCACACAATGAATTAGAATTTCTTTATTGATGAAATGAAGAAAAATAAGAAGGAACGGGTCCCACTAGGCGTACCAAAATGTTGATGACAATTCTACCTTCATAGTTAGATTGTTGTTACAAAGAGGTAAAACTTGATCAACCTTAAATATGACAAGGTTTCTAAGGTACCCGCAGATGATGCTGATGGATGTTGATTGTTGCACTCCATAGAGAATGAATCAAGCTCCTTTCTTGTGACTAAATATGAAAACATAGACACTACACAAGATGGAATTAGTAACACAAATGGGTGACTTTCTTGGAAAAATCTAGCTCCCGTAACCCAAGAAACTTCCTTACGTGGATGTCAACCCGATTTTAAAAACACTTAAGCTTATTCATGAAAATGGGATACAATATAAGATAGATGAAAATATTTGACCAAGTGTTCATGTCTTATTTATTTTATTATAAATATCAGCTGATAATGATGGTATGAAAATAAATGTATCTAGAACTCAAAATCGAATCCGTGCCAAGATATCTAAATTCTCAAAACGTTGGAGCCCACCAAACAAGGCTAGGTCATCCTCCTCAAGAAAGTATGGGTTATTTTACTCGATGTAATCATCTATGAAGAAGTTTAAATATTATTCAAGGTCGTAATCGACATGCAAAATTAGAATCAAAATCATAATCTGCAAGGTTGATTTCACTCCCAAGTTCTGGTTCAACTTCAGTGTTTGTGTCTTCAGGGATGTTAAATCCCACTTCATGGTGGAACTCAAACCAAGCTAGATCAGCTTAGATACACTTAAATTTGTAGTAGGATTCCCAAAAATCTTAAGTGGAATCACAAATCTTATGGGTGGACTTGGAAATAGTCTCCAGTGGTCATTGGGTTTTGTGTGAATGGAACACAACTCTAGTTCATGTAGTAGGTTATATTTTTCCTATGAAAAGTATGTTGAAAAATTGGTAGTGAATTGATGTTGGTGATCGGGTGGCTAGATCCTCCTATGGCCATCTAAAATCCATGCTTGATAAGATATTAGTAACATAAAAGGAAAAATATTTGATAAAATCTTCTAAATGAAATGTGACCAATAAGTAGACGAAATCACAGGGAAACAAAGGCGATTAGGCTAATCGTAGGTGATTCTAAGAAACTTTTACAGATAATAAAATAAAATATTTGATATTCTAATAAGGATATATAACATACTAAATTCATCATAGAAGAAAGTAATGATTAGGTAAGATTATTCAAGACAAAAATATATAAATAAAAAGAATAGGATGAACCTTGGTTGATGATGAGATGATAGGGACTGATCGATCACAGTTGGATAATGAACGAGCCTTTGGAAAACTCCAAAATTCGATGGATGAGAACATCCTCTTGCTAGATGAAAAACAATGATAATGAAACCTGAAAATGCTTGAGAAATATTGATGATGCTCCCGACTCACCTAGATAGTCATGAATGGTCCCAAAGAGAGGAAGTAAAATTGGTATTTATAGATCTCGGAGTTTGTGGCCGATTAGCGTTAGGGAGATATACGAAGGGATACAAATTCTAATTTGAAATGAAGTGCTTAGGGATTTAGGGGGATTAGGGTGTGGTAACTAAATAGGTTGAGTGTGAGGGATTAGAGGTGGATAGAGGTAGTTAGGATAGATGGGGAGTATTTAGAAAGATTCCTAATTAAACTAGTCATAACTAGTGAAAAGTGAGGACTTCTCATAGGGATAAGTTAAATGAGGATAAAGGTGGTTAGGATAGCTATACATTTAAAAGGTTTCCTAATTAAACTAGTCGTAACTAGTGAAACATGACAACTTCACATGGTGAGGTGTAAGGGTGAAATGGAATATGTAATTAACTAATTAATTATTTAATTAGCCTAGGAAATGTGAGGTGAATGATTAATTAATAAATTAACGTGGTGTAGGTGTAATGAACTAGGTTTAGGGATGTTGTCTAAATGGTGTGGTATGAGTTTAATAATAATTAAATAAATGAATGATTTAGGTCATGAAATGGTATCTTTGATCGATACATTTATTGATTATTTGTTTGCAGATTTTTGGTGTCTAAATCGACTTAGAAAGGTAACACTTAATTTACTGATTATTTCAAATCATATCAGATTTTAAATCAATTTTAATCATTTCGATTGAGTGCTATTTATGTTTTTGTATACTATCTACTATTCTTACTTTATTTCACTCTTTCTAAACAATGAGGGTTGACATCCGTGAAAGGAAGCCAAAAATTCTTGGAACCACATTTTTGAGACAACCACCATATATATCGATCTAATCCATCGTCATTCCAGTTTTTTAGGTCTATCAAGTTACAAAGTGAGGATTAACCATATTTACGTCTCAGTACATCCATCATATCACATCTGAGGTGACATAAACCCTCTAGCATTTGTTAGTTACTAGTTACTTTTATTTCTAGTTCATTCGTTGATCGGTGATGAAGTTTCTTGTCAAACGAATTGATAGAATAGCTAAAGATGTTTTGGACAACTTGTATATGGTGGTAATGAAATCTTAATATCCTAAGAACTTATAATCTTCTCCTTCTATGAGCCTTAGTTGAAAGAACAACTCATAGCCACCGACATTTTAATTTTCACTATAACACAAGAGTTTATTACATCACCCTCATGTAGATTTACCCTCTGTTGCATGACCTCCAGTCTCTACACATAACTAAGTAAGATCTGGTGTTGTCTATGAGAACAAAAACAAGATTCTCCTCCATGGCCTCTAAGAAATATGATCTTGGATTAATAATACCCAACGTAAGGAACCAAAGTTCCCAAGTATGCTTCTCAAAGGTGCTTGAATATCTCCATTTGGCTCCACTCCCGAGCTCGGACTAACACGAGAAGACTAGGATTACAATAGTGTTTTAAAAAATTGACGAGTTAAAAAAATAATTAACTCATAATAGAATGCCTTGAAAAAAGGTCTTAAATGTCAAAAAATATTTGTAGGCTTCACAAAATTCTCCCTTCTTTGCACTTAGCTTGTTAATAATCTTATGAAGTGCTTTTTTTTGAAATGAAGGGGGTTTATATATTGTCTGAGCCCCGAAATAAGGGTTTAATTCCCTTATCCGTTTAGTTGTGACCAACCAAATTAGTTGGACAAGCTGGTTGAGGCTGATCACTTTGGATGGGTAGGTTGATGGTTTGAAACCACCACCAACCAATTTGGTTTTACAATCCCACTATCCACACCGTTTAAGCTCACCTTATCTACTACCACATTTTCACCGGCCTATTGCTAAGTTGTCATGTCTACCCTAGATGGTCACCTTTACCATTTTGTGATATGACAGGTTGGGTTTTATCCCACATTTTTGGGTGAGATATCACTTAAGCCTTTCCCACCCGATAATCATGTGGTTGTGGCCAATGTGTTGCACAATTTTACTTATTAGGGCTTGCTGGTTATTGACTCACCACGAGATTGGATCTCGGCTCGGTGGTAGATCACTCACCATGAGCTCAATCAACTCAATCAATTCAGTCATGAGCTTGATGCCAAATTGTCCATCAACTCATTTTCTAGCTCAGTTTGTGAGCTTAACTCGGTGAATCAACTTGATGAGCTACTTGGAATTCTACGGCGGTCGGGTTCCCTCTCAAACAAGAATGGACCCCACTGTTGAAAAAACTTTTTATGCCTATTGAATACTAGAGGTTCAAAAAAATTCTTTTTCTTTCATTACACCACTTGTCAACTTCATTGACCCACTTGCCATTCCATAGTGTACTCTGGCACTGCATCACCTATGCATGTATCTAGAGAATATGGTGTCCGTGTTTTACATTGAAATAGGTGACAAAAAGCTATCGACATACTTAGTCAAGATCCCATATTCATAAATCAAGAGTAATATATCATTTAAAAATTAAAAATGGCCGCATTTTACATTAACCCATCATATTATGTCATTTAATGGGCCCACTGGCTCTTTAGCTTCTCAAAAAACTTGTTTTCAACTACCTAATTTCACTTTGTTGGGCCTCAAGACTACCCAAGAACACCTGAAATATGGCATTTGAAAACTCTATGGAAATGGAAAGACATGTAAAACACATAAAAGAAAGTTAGAGCTCATGAAACAATCACCTTCTCAAACCACGACCACTTTTGTCTTCACCAAATTAAGCTTCCCAAAAACCCATTGTCTAAACTCGGTTGATAAACATAATTTCTGTCACTTCCAATGCCTCCAAATGGATTCAATAGGTTTATAATTCAAGCCTATTAACTTTTCATTTGATATAAATCTTCAACTCAACCATGTTATGCATCAAACAACTCCACCTCTCAACAAGAACCAACTTGTCTTGAAATAACAACTACAAAATTCTTCACAAATCATTCGAAAGACACATCAAATGAACTCACTAAGACTAAATCCATACCTTATTATAAATATATCTTAATTCCCTTTCAAAACTTATAATAAATCCTTCCAACTCTAAGTGGAAGGATTTCAAAGAGGTCCATCTATGCAAAATTATTTTTATCTCTACTTGGACTCAAGAACTAACACTTAGCCCAACTTTCTCCAACATACAAAAACTACTTCCAAACTGAACCAAAGCATAAAAACATTTATAAATGATGCATAATCCTTCAGAAACCTTCACCGATCATGAAGAACTCATATTCATCCCTTTACCTCTTAGATCCATTTGTACCTTGCTAGAATGAGTATCTTCCAAACTTGAGCCTCAAAGAACATCTCATAACTCCTACATACCTTGTCAAATATTAAATTTTCATATACCAATGGAATTATATCTCAACCAAATTCACAACACAACTTGAATTGAGTCCTAGATCCCGTTGTAGCTCCTACAACCTCGTTTCATTGAAAGGTGCTCCAAACTGCCCCAAAAATGAGTCAACAAAGATAGGGCACACTTCACACTTTTTCACTAAAACCATGACCTAAAAACTTAATAGACATCAAGATAAACTCTAGGGATATCATAAATGGTAATTTAGTTCATACCTCATTTTTCAACTTTCTCCTCAAACTGTAATTCTTCAGAAACGAGAAATTTCAGGTGGGGACAACATATGACGACATGCTCTAACATACCTTTATGGAAATATGGAAGAGTCCTTTGCAACATAAAATCATTATGTTGGAAAAATGAATAAAAAATTCTCACTATACCTCTTCTTTTGCAAACTTCTCCTAGCTAGGGTTTTAAACCACTTTAGGTGCTTAACGATTCGTTTATAAAAATGTTACGATAAAAACACCTCATTATTTTTTAAAAACGCATAACTAACCTAAGAATATATTCCAAATATATCATGTCCCCATACAAATTATATAGTTCACAATGAGCATTAGAAGGTCTAACTTTGTCTCGAAAAATATACTACAACTTACTTGGTTTTACAAAAATTTGCATAACTTCAAAAATCTTCTTCGAATGACCCAAAATTTAGCATGAAGCACCATGACACTGATCTAAAATTCCGTGCTCACCATCTATCCTAGATATATCTCAAAATCTCTAGCCATAATGACTTATCTTTTCTTACTAGCCTGTTTCTCACCTCTTACTTCCCAAGGAACTCATAAATGCATTGGATCAATTAATACTAACCTAAAACTCACCATACACCTTAGCTATACTACCACCATGATTCTACGATGTTCCAACATGACTTATTTGGTCCAAATATCACTTATCTAACTCATTTTGCATGCTTTAGGGCTAGAAACAAGCCAAGAATGACATGAATCAATGTTATCAACCCATGAATTAAATTTTATGAACTTATACAGACCAATAGATACCTTAAACACACCTTAATGACCATGTATGACATCATGAAAACCTCCAACTAACTCTAGAGAGATCAAACAATGACTTAGCTCACTCAACCAAGCACCAGGACTACACTGAACTTCACCAAACCACATGAACTTCATACTTGACATCTAAATAACATCATATGGGGACACATACAACACCATGACACCCTTTTCCATCAATGGGAGTTGACATCAATGACAACACAACCATACAATGGCCAATAATCTCCCCCTTTTTCATTGATGACAACCATCTTTAGAAACATTGATGGCAACCAACATGAACAACAAACTCATGACCTATTTTCTCGTGTTTCTAAGGTTTCTCCCCCTTTTCCATCTATGAAAAAGACTATAATGAATCTACTACATGAAAAATGACAACACATGACTCAATACAATGGAAACAATGCAAAAACACAACTTACTTGACTCACTTGCTCCCCTGTATCTGAAATATCCCTTTTCGACACAACCAATAGAAAAATGATCCTTTGGACCTGATGAGAGCCACAAAACTACTCCCCGAGTTGATACACCTCTTTTAGGCCTTGATTTATGTTTTTCATCATTCTCTAGGACTAAATCATGCTTAAGAACACAACAACTTCTTGTAATGTTGTCATATCCACCTTTAGAACCATTGGACATAAACAACCTCTTTATTACAATTTTGACAGACTTCTAATATCCATATGAACACACATGCTTCATGAAACATCATTAGAGGGATCCCCTAGAAGTATACCATCATTATACACTGAAAAACTCAAAATTTAGGTTTCCTACCTTATTTTCATGGTTTGAAAATGGATTAACCACTTCATAGCTTTCCTAAAGCAACCATTTAGTGAAACTCTACCTTATTGTGTCTAATTCTTGTTTGCCTTAGAAATACATCTATAGAAACTTACTCCTTTATGATGCTTACAAACCTTCTTAGGGATAATTACTATTGTCACAAACCTATAAAATATTTTTCATGTATGATACAGAGATACAAGCCTCCATTAGCCTTTAAACATTTCAACAAAAGAACATACAACCTTATCTAAAAATTTCAATGCCATAATGAAACACTATCTCTATTAGAAGCACAATTATAAGCTTGAGGTTATTTTAAAATTGTTGTTACACCTTACCAAGGAGAGAAGAACACTTCCCTCTTTTGATTCTATAGACTGTACAATGTCATAATAGTCCCCGTACTCATCACAAGACATGCAAAATCATCTTAATTTCCTTATTGAGAGTGTGAACTTACACCTCCTTCTATTAGATATCCATGCACTTACAACTCCTCAAACCTTGTAGGCCATCACCACACCCCCTATAACCTTTGTACCTTAGTGTCTTCTCGATTTGGTCATTATGAGAGTGATCTTGTCAATCAAGGAACTCCATAACTTGAGATAACTGAACTTGATAGATAGTTTGACCTCTGTACAACATGACAACTTATCAAAAATTCTAATCGTCTTTGACACTTTCTTGTGAATTCATCTTGAATGAACACCTTATTGCATATTAATTAGTGAACAATAAGTACAGAACCTTGATAATCTAACACTTCACCGCTACATAATTTATTAGGCCATTTAGATTTTACACAATCCATATCATAAACAACCTTCAAAATTTCATCCTTGAGTACATAATTTCCTTTGTCTTGCTATTATTCTGGTAATTACCTCTTTTGGATCTTTAGGAAACATCATATTGACTTTTATGATCTTGTAGATAAACATTCGAGCTCCCGTAGTATGATGAACTCCTTCTAGGCTTGATCACATTCTCCATAAGCTCTTAGACCTGTAGGATGCCATTTGATTATCCATAGAAATTTTTTCATTCCATAGTATAGTGACACATACCAAGGCCCAAGGAACATACAATATCCTTCAACACACATGTTCATATATTCCTTTGGCATCCTTATGCATCTTCATACTTGTAGCTATCCATCATAGAACACAAAGATACTAGGGCTATTATACACCATCCATAAACCTTTTAATTACTCAGGTGCAAGATTCAATAATAAAACTCAAAAATCATACCATATTTTTTTCAAGATCAATAAATTGTGATCATCTTGTAGACTTCAAGTCTTCATGAAACACTGAATTCATAAATTGGAATGTCAACAAAATACATGTAGCTCATCATCATGATGTAACAATATCACATAGTTCCCTTGTAGACCTTCTCTTCTTGTAGAAAACTCTTAAATCTTAAAATGTTTCCAAATCCACGAACTTCAATATATTTTTCTCATCTATGACCTTTAGTGACACTTGAACAGCTAGCTTGACATAAAAAAACCATTCACTTGTAGATGTCACCCATAGCAGAGCATCGTTTGATTTTAGGACATCTTGAATCTTCACAATGTACATGCACATTGGATATAATCCTTGGAAGCATTGAAACCCTTATTTATGAGTCATCAAACTCTGAAAAGCTCTTTCAAATCCTTGTATATAGCTTGCATACATGTACATGACATTTCACATTGGAAAAGACTCAAAAAACTCCTATTTATCCCTTCAAGATATCTTTTCTTGCATATAGGTATGAGAACCCTCTCAATATTTCATATTACTTAAGGGTCTAGTGAAGAATGCACTATCATACCTAAAATCCAATCCCTCAATTTATAAACCTTTTCTTGATATGTGAGAGTACCCATTTTTACTAATCATTATGCTTATTACCATCGCTGGCACCTTGTAAGTTCAAACTAGTCATACTAGAGAAAATTTCAACTTTTAACCCTTATCGTGTACAAATTGCACTCGTAATATTTTCAAAAATTTCCAACTTGATCATGCAGAATCTCTTTGCAGACCTAGAAATACCTATTATATACCTTTTTCAAGATGCATAGCTTAAATACGACATATAGTCTTGGAGATGAGGTCTGAAACCATTATGTTCAACCTATTTTGATGAACTTCACAGAGTTATGAACATTTACTTGTTCCTTGTGCACAAAAGACAATAACTTTTGAACTTGACTCTCTTGACTCAGTTCTTGATAAAGCATGACATCATAGTTTTTAGTACATAACCTTAATGATCCTCTGATATGAACCTCTACTATATGGAGAAGATTATGTCATGCAAATTCCTTCACATGAGTAAAATCCTAGTTATTTACTTCTTGATAGTTTAGACCCTCATTGTGTCTGTACAAGATATTTAAGACACCACATACAAAATGAGACACCTTAACACAAGCCTTGAAGGTACAAACTTAATCTTGGGCCCACACTAATTCCAAATTTTTCTAGTTCAAAGAATTATCCTCATATAGATGAGTACAACATGACATGACTTACAATACCATGATAGTGAATCCAAACTATTTACATTTCTTGAAACTTGAAAAAAATATCATGAGAATACCTTAGACCACAGACTCAACCAACATTGTTAAACTTAACATAGATGACAAGTTTACTCACTTGATGACTTCCATAATACTAAAAACTTCATATGACATGAAAATAATACCCTTGAACATACTGATTCAACCTTAATGACAATACATCATGACAATGCAATTACAATCTTGTAAACACAGTCATACCCCATATGAGACACTAGGAAACTGAGACCAAGACAAAGTATCACATGAAAAACCATATGAACTCATAAGACCATACATAAGAACATGAAAATACATACCTTATCATCAAGGAGGAGACACATACATTGATCAAGACAACTCCCCCTCACTCCAAAGCTTCATTTGCACTAATATACCTCTAAGAAGCATAGTGGAGATATATGATCACCATGAAGACCCAAAATAAGGTCTTGAAGAGGTTTCAATCCCTCTTAGATACATTTAAAACTCCATCTCCTTCTTGTTTCTAATATGACCCCTGAGTTATGACTTGTCTTCCATCACCAACTGCTCTTGATGAAGCTTCATGAACTCTTCTTGGTTCCCATACTCTTCCTTGACTATTACCATGCATTCTTGGCCTTTGAAATATACCACCTTGCATTCTAGGACCTTTAGCTCTCTGGTTTTTCTGTAGAAGTCATGGTAGGAATCCCTTGCAACATAACAAAATCTATTACAATTGTAACACACACCGAATTCTTCCTCGTGTAGCTCTCAACTTGTCTAGGTGGATCATTCAAGAAATATCTAGCAACATGACCTCTCTCATGGAAATTTTGGCATACCATACTCCTAGCTTGCTTACTCCTACTATCTCTCCATGGATAAGCCTCTCTAACATGACTTTTATAATCCTTTTCCCTATGACCAAATCTATTACAAGAAAAACAATAACAATTTAAATATCTTTCATACCTTGATGCATTAGGTTTCCTAATAGACTTGGTCTTCTCATTGTCCATGGTGTATGTCACCTTATTTTCTTCCTTTCTTAAAACTATATTCTATTTATTCAATTATTTATCCTTGAGATCCTCATTGAATCCCAAACCAGCCCTATCACATGTTGATCTTTGTTTGCTGAGAAGATTATCTAGATCAGTTACACTTTTCTTAAACATTTTCAGTTTGCTTGAAACAAGATCAAGTCTTGAATGTAAATATTTCATGCCTATTTCAAACTTGATGCAATCATCCTCCTTATTCTTGAGTCATCATTGAGCAGAGCAACCTATGTTTTCAGCTGAGTACATTCTTCCTCTTTGACCTTTAGGGTTTTAGACAACTCCTCCATTTGTGACTCCAAAACTTGAATAACATGACTATGCTCATGAGAATCTTCCTTGGATTAAAGGTTGGATTCTATTCTCTCTAACTACTCCTCTAAATGCTTTTTGATCTCATCATGTTCTTTAGTTTCATTCTTCAACTTTCCTTCAAGAAGCTTAATCTATTTTTCATGGTTTCTCATTATTTCATCAATCTGTTGTTTGATCTTTTGGTTCTCATCCCTAGCATAGGAAATTTCCCTTTTTACTGCTTCCCAAGGTGACTCTTCATCATCTGAATCTGAATCAATGAATCCTTCTCCAAATTCACAAGTTACAACCCCTAAGGGAGAGTGAACTTTTGGATTTTTTAAAAAGAAATACATACCTTCACCTGAAGTAGAAAAACATTCATCTTTAGAGTTCTTTCATCTCTAATTATTCTTCTTCTCACCTCCCATTTGTGCTTTGAAGAAGATCTCCTTCAGGATGTTAAAATTATCCAAAAGGACCTACTCTGATACCAATTGTTGGAAGCACTATGGAAATAGGTGGGATGAATCAATCCTACAAATTTTTCAATTCATTCATTCATTTGACATCATTAACCATATGTGTTTATTATATGTATCTTAAGCATTCACAACAACATGAAACAAAGAAGAAGACACATGAACACCATATGTATGTGGGAAACCCTCAAGGGGAAGAAAACCCACTAATTTTTTTTTCTAATATTACACACAAAAAAGGAATTTAGTGAAGCACCATCATCACAAGGAGCACCAGCCCATAATTTAGTGAAACACCCACTCCAAAAGGAGGGTACAACACCCTAGGATGAACAAGCACCAAGTCATCCATCATATGATGTTTGATCTCTGATTTTTCTACTACCATAACTGATGGAGATAACAAATTTAGTTCAAAAACCCTAGCTCACACCCTAGGTCCTGTAATCTCTCATAATATTTCCTTTATTCACTTGTCTTTGCCCTAACCTCTTTCTATCATGTCTTAAATCAGTCTTCCATATGTCATGATATTCCTTATCCCTAAAATCATCCATATGTCTTAAATCAGTCTTCCATATGTCATGATATTCCTTATCCTTGAAAATTACTCTCCTCTAGGTCACACTTCTTCCCTCCAAGACAACTAGTTCAAAAATGAACCCAAAACATAAATTTTATATGATTTTCTTTCTTCTAACCCAAAGGATGTTAGTAATACACCTTTGGTTAGACCAATTAATCATTAAAAACATCCCATAACTTTATCACAACAGTCACAAGTGACCCAAGTAGGTTGGCCTAGCCAAAAACCACTTTTCATGCACCAACAATCCTCAAAACCTTGCCATTTGAATGAGAAAAATCCCCCATTCCAAAACCATGCTTATTCAAGCTCCCATATTCATAAAAATGAGTAATACATCATTTAAAAATCAAACATGGTCACAATTTACATTAATCAATCAAATTATTTCAAGGGAATTAACTATCGAGCATGTCGGATGCGGATTGGGATTTGATGGATAGAAAGGAACTTAGGACAAGTCTTCTATATCTCGCATCTTTGGTACTATTTAATGTTTCAATGGAGAAAACTATAAAAGAACTCATGAATGCATTAGGGAAATTATATGAAAAACCCTATGCCTCTAACAAGATATTTTTAATGATTTTTTTAATATGAAGATGTATGAGAATGGTTTAGTAGTGGAACATTTGAATGCATTTAATACGGTTGTGAATATTATAGCTCTAATTAAAATATATTTTGAAGAAGAAGTTAGGGCTTTATTAATTTTTTTCTCCTTACGTAAGAGTTGGAATGGCCTCAGTAGTGGCGGTAAGCAACTTGGTTCTAGAAAACTCAAAGTTGAAGTTTGAGGATGTTGTAGGGGTGATTCTAAGCGACGAAATGTAAAGAAAAATATTTGGGGAATAGTATACTTCATGGAATGATTTGACGTCATAAACTAGAGGGAGACAAAAGAATAGAGGAATCCATGGAAAATTGATAGATTAAGCAAGGTCAAAATCCAAAAGCAAGATGGTATGTTGGCATTGTGGAAATATTAGGCATGTAAAGAAAGGCTATTGGGATCTTTAAGATAAGAAGAAATAACAGGAAGAAAAAAAAAAAGAGGTGAATATGGCAATAGGTAATGTCTGTCAGGATGCTTTGATTCTCTCTATGAATAATATTGTTGAATCTTGGGTTTTAGATTTAGGGGATTATTTTTATGCTACTCCACATAAGCATTATTTTGTTGATTATATTCAAGAGGATTTTGGGCATGTTTATCTTGGTGATGATGATCCTTGCAGCATAGTTGGAAAAGGTTGTGTTCATGTTAAGATGTAGAATGAGAACACATGGTTATTGAAGGATGTTAGACATGTGCCTACATTAAGATGAAACTTGGTATCGGTGAGGCAGTTGGAAAATGATGGCTCTACTATGATATTTACAATGAATCTTGGAAGTTTACCAAGGGTGCTCTTATGATGGCAAGAGGTTAGAAGGTTGGAACCATGTATTTAACCACTAGTAGCACTAATGCTTGTAATCTCATGGATTTAGATGCAGATACAACATTGTGGCACTATAGGATCGATCATATGAGCCATAAGGGAATGCAAATACAAAAGAATAATTTTACCGGATATACGAAACATGTTTGAATTTTTTTATAATTACGTATATGTGAAACAAAAGAGAGTAAAGTTTCTCAAGGCCGTATCTATGAAGAATGGGAGTAAGTTAGATTAGGTACATTATGATGTGTGGGGGCCATCTCGTATCATCTCTTGGGGTTCAACTTATTATGTAACTTTTATTGATGATGCAACAAGGAAATTTTGGGTGTATTGTATTAGAAATAAATCGATGTATTTGAAAATTTTGTTAAATGGAAATCCTTAGTAGATAATAAAACAAGTATTAAGGTAAAATGCATCAGTTAGATGATGGAGGGGAGTATTGCAAAGTAATTTCTAAAAATGGAATCCGCAGTAAAAGAAAGTTCCAGAAATCCATAGTAGAATGGGGTAACATATAGGATGAACATGACAATAATGGAATGAGCTAGGAGCATGAGATTACATGCAAGAATACCTCTTTATTTTTAAGGAGAAGTAATGACTACAACCTGTGTACTTGATAAATAGAGGACCCTCAAGTGCCTTGGATGGAGGCATACCGAGGAGTCTTGTTTTGGTAAGAAAATTATTTACTCATTTCTTAAAGTCTTTGGATGTGAGGTGTTTGTTCATATAAACAAGGATGATAGGACCAAGCTAGAGGCTAAATCATAAAAATGCACTTTCATTGGTTATGGTGTTGATGAATTTGGATATAAATTTTGGAGTATTAAGGACAAGAAAATCATTCAATCTAGGGATGTGGTATTTAATGAGAAGTATAAGAAAAAATTGTAGGAAAACAAGGAAGAATCCAAGAAAGAATATGCAGTGGTAGAGGATCTTCCGGATGGGAAAGTGACACATGAATCAGTTTAAGAACCTACTCAACAGAACCCCACAATCCTATATTGGGGAGGTATTCTAGGGTAAAAAGAGCACCTGAAAGTTTTTCTCCTTCTCTTAATTATTTATTACTCACTAACGGTGGAGAGCTAGAGATATTTGATTAAGTAATGTAGGTAGATGTTAGGAAGAAGTGGGAGCAAGCCATTGATGAGGAGCATCAGTCTCTCATGGAGAAATAGACTTGGGATTTGGTGAAGCTACCTAAATACAAAAGAGTATTGTATAACAAGTGGGTGGAAAGAGTTAAAGAGGAATAAGGAGGAAAGAAAAGATATAAGGCCCGAGTTAGTGGTCAAGGGTTTTGCACGTAAAAAAGGTATAAATTTTGATGAGATTTTTTTATCCTGTAGTAAAAATGACTTCTATTAGAATTGTTATTATAATAGTGATAAAAGAAGACTTGCACTTAGAGTAGCTAGATGTAAAGACTACATTTTTCCATGGTGATTTGGAGGAGGATCTGTATATGTAGCAACTTGAGGCCTATAAGGGTCAAATTTAAAGAGGAGATGGTGTGAAAACTAAAGAAGAGATTATATGGCCTAAAATAAGATCCATGTCAATGGTATAAGAAATTTGATAGAGAAAGGTTATATTAGATGCCATTCTAACCATTACATGTATATAAATAAAGTTTAGGATGAAAGATATATTATCCTATACTTGTATGTGGATGACATGTTGGTTGCAGGAAAAACATGAAGGAAATAAAAGTACTCAACAAACAACTAAGTGACTCCTTTTCTATGAAGGATTTGGGAGAAACCAAAAAAATTCTTGGTATGAGGATATCTCGGGATAGGAAGGAACAAAAGATGACTTTATCTTAGGAAGAGTACATTAATAAGGTCTTAGAGAGGTTTAATATCTAGGATTATGAACCTGTTGGGAATCCTTTGGCATGCCATTTCAAGTTATGAAAGGAGTTGTGTCCCAAGACAAAGAAAGAGAAACCAAATGCCCAAGGTACCTTACTCATCATTGGTTAGCAGTTTGATGTATTACATGGTGTGCACTAGGCCTAATATTTCCCATGTATTAGGAATAACGAGTAAATTTATGATTGATCCGGGTAAAGATCAATGATAGGCAATAAAGTGGATCCATCAACTTGAGAGGGACCATCGGGAATTTTTTTGCTAAAGTAGATCGGACACCACTTTGTGTGGTTATGTAGATTCAGACATGGCTAGAAATGTAGAAAACATGAGGAACATGATAGGTTATATTTTCATTTTAGGTGGGACAACAATGAGATGGATTTATGACTACATAAGCTTTTGGATTTCTCAAAGATGAAGGTCGAGTATGTTGCTTCCAAAGAGGAAAACAAAGAGAAGATTTGGTTACAACAATTGCTTGAGGAGTTGGGGCATAAGCAGGAGGAAGGGAAGTTGCATAGTGATAATCAGAGTGTTATACACCTAGCTAAGAACTTTTCTTTCCATTATAGGATGAAGCATATATGGTTAACATACAATTTCATTAAGACAACTTTGGAGGAAGAGAAGTTGAAGTGGAGAAGATTCAACCACTTGGAGACTAGTTTTCTCTCGAGCAAGCTTCTTAAACCTTCACCTGTCATCTATGAAGACCAACCAAAGTTGAATTTGGAGAAGATTCATACCAGTCAGAATCCTACATGCATGATGACAAATTTGGTCAAAAGGGAGAAACTAAAGCTATGTTCAACTTTGGTTGGTCTTCATGGATGACAATGAAGGGTTGAGAAGATTTCTAAGAGGAAAAATAATCTCCAAATGGGATATTGTTATGTTTTGGAGCATGTTTTCATGTGTGGAAGTGTTAAATATTGTACACTAAAAGTATTGTACACTCTCCACATTTTTGGGGGTGGTAGCCCCACTAGCTGGGGTTCGAGGACGTAGCCCCGAGATAAAAATTGGTCTTGAAAAACATGCTTGATACCTTAGGAAACATAATATTCTTAGATGAGTGGTATTTTGACCCATAGATTTATGGGATGGTTTTGGCCTATGGTCTTCGTAACCATAGTATTGTAAAAATACTTAGGAAGTTGCCTATTGATGTAGGGAGATATAACATTTTTAGTGGTGAGAGTTCAAAGGTGAATTCATGAGATTTTTTTGAGAAAAATATAAACATATATGGGTATTATATTGAGAGAAAGAGGTGTCTGTAATAAAATATAATAAGGTGATTATTAGTGGACGTATCCCAAATTAGGTGAACCACGTTAAATATTGTCTCTGTGTTGTGTTCTTTTATTTTCTACACTTTTATTTCAGATCTGTGATATTTTTCTACATATTAGTTTCTACTATTGTGATTATGTGTGGGATTGTTCCACATATTTTATCCCTTATTTCCTAACAAGAGAAACCTTGTTAAGAAAATAATCTGTCATGAATGTTTTAGACTCATTTTTAAGATCTGGTCATCTTTTTGAATACCATGTTATCTTGCCTCGTGGGATCTTGAAACCTGCTATTATTCCTTGGAGATTCACCTTGATAATTTTTTTGGTAATATGACCCTGTTTATGACAATTTAACACACAATACTATTCCTATTCTTTCACCGATATAAACCAATATTCCATCCATGATCAACTTGCGCCTTATGACCATATTGATAACATGAAAAACATTAACCTTTGAAAGCACATCTATAAGTCCATGATAACTTATTATTTGAGGACTTCTTCTTCTAATCCATATCTCTATGACCAAAACCATGAAAATTATATCAATAACCATTAAATGAAGGTCCATACCTTAATACACTAGGTTATCTAATAGAGTTAGGCTTCTTTGTTTCATCCTTATCAGTTTCCTTCATGCCTATTTGATTACTTGGTCCAGAATTTTTGTCTTCATGTTTTCTCTTTGATTTTCCAAGATCCCATATAGAGCTTTAGAGATATTCTCCAATCTCCGATACATATTCAACCCTTTGATAGATGCACCTTCTAACTTAGATTTCAAAGATCTTAACTTAACTTCATACCTAGACTCAAGAACCAATCTTTAGAGAACAAGCTCCAATCACCTTCAAAACCACTTCCAAGATAAACCACCACATGGAACACATAAATGAATACCTTTAAAACACCTTCAAGCACTAACATGCATATCTTATGTGGATAAAACTAATCCAACACACATGTTCCTTCAAGCCTTCTTGAGAGACCTAATATAGCTAATTAGGCCACTAGGGTTTCAACATGAAACCATATCTTCAGATCAAACCAAACACTTAAACACATCATATCAGGTTTCTATCAACTATCCATGCTCAAAACATTCCGCTCCATGATGCAAAACAATCAAACTCATTTCAAACTAAAAGACTAGCTTTTTAGCCCTTCTAGGCCAAAATCGGTTGGGAAACTTGGGATACATGTAACTTCCATTTTATACACTTAAAATTCCTAAAAAAATTCATTTCCATTTATAAAATATCCCAAGGATTTTGGAAATGTTTACTTTTCATCTCGAAGTTTCCATTTAAGTCCTCAAACTGTAAATTGAAATAGCCAGAACACCAAACCAATTACAAAAGGAGATATGAGGAATAATATTCAACATTTATGCATAACATTTTATTTTCTATACATTTTGGAGACCAAATAATTCACTTCTTCCAAGTCACTCTAGAAGGAGGGTTTCACTAGGGTTTAAGAGTAGTCTGACTTCTTAATGATTGTTTATAAAGATGAGACAACCAAAATGATTCATTATTTTTTGAAAATTTCTATAAAATAAATGAAAAACACCTTATAATTCCTCAGGGTCCCATGAAAATTGTGTGTGAGTGGGAGAGAAAAACAAGATGCCATATCGAGTTGGATTTGCTTTCTTTAGAACTCAATTTTTCCAAAATAACATAAAAAGCAAAAGATTCACCACTTTGACCCGAAACTTTGCATTAAGAATAATGATAACATCATATAAGATTATCAACTTATCTCCTTTCTAAAATACACCTAAATATCTCTAGAAATTGAGAATTACCTTAGTGTTCTTGACTAGTATTCATCTTCTTGCTCCACAAGGACCATGAAACAACTGATATATGACCTAAAAATCATCATAATCATGCTATGAAACATCTCAATGCTCTACACATGATTCAAAAATACTTCCATGATCAATTTCTCATGTTATTCCATCATGCGCCATACTCTAAGACTAGGAGTAGGCTTAAAATGGCCTCGACTCAATCCATACAACTCATGAACTCGACCATGATAACACCTTGCACACCCTTGGAAAACTTTGGAAAATCATACCAAACTTTCTCGACCTCTTTAAATATTTTTAAAATCATTGAAGAGATCATAATATGATCATGCACACTAGACCATGCTCTAAGACACCATGAAAACTTCACCAAAACTAAACACTACCAATTTATCTTCATGTTTGACTATGAATGACACCTCTTGGAGACTTGACCTTTATTGACATCTCATGAAGGCATAAAAACACTCTGAAATTCCTTTTCCATTAATGAAATTTGAAATCAATGACAACTACAGACACAATGGCCAATAAATAATTTAGTAATCCTATATATCAATCGAGGAAAATTGCCATGTTCATATCTAGGAATTCCTTCTTTGAAGGAAGAAATTATATATATTTGTGGAAGGATATGGGAGAAAATTACTTTACAATTTTGAAGGTTTAAAGGGTAAATGGATGTCCTTTGTAGGAACAATTAATTTTATAATACCTTTCCTTTAGGAAATGCTTATTCATATGATGTCCATCCTCTCAATCCCATCCAAAAATGAGAAAAGCATAAAGTCTATTAAATTCTGGTTTCTTAGGGGTGAGACAAATGAAATAAATAATTTGGATCTAGTAAAATGGGATCAGATTAACTTTCCTCTAGAATGAGGTGGTCTTGGAGTTAGAAATAACAAAAAAAAAAATTATCCTTAAGTGCAACACTAACTTAAAGATTGTATATAAAATGTCAATCCCCATGGAGTATAATTTTGAGAAGAATGTATCTTGATATCAGAGCCCTAAAATAATATACATGGTCACAAGTCATTGCAAAAGATCACATGTTTGGGTATTAACTACTAAATCTTTTTTAGTGTAGGTTTGCATTGTCCTACACTTATATAGTTAAGCTTGTTTAGGTTGATAATGTGGGTATTCGTGTAAGTGGGTTGTCCATTAACATAGGTCCACTCATATGGGTATTGGTGTGAGTGGATTTTCTACGAATCTCACTCACATGTATCCACTCATATAGCATATAAATACCCACTCCTTGCTTGTATTTGGTAATCATGTAATTCTTGATTTTTAAGCTTTCT
Organism: Taxus wallichiana var. yunnanensis; assembly: GCA_018340775.1. Lineage (NCBI taxonomy): Eukaryota > Viridiplantae > Streptophyta > Pinopsida > Cupressales > Taxaceae > Taxus > Taxus wallichiana. Next base: position 269,486,995 of record CM031234.1, read on the forward strand.
TAATTCTTTTTACCCTTTGGTGCATTTTTAATTTATCTCTTTGGATTCTAACTCTATAATGCTATTTTCATCTTTCATCAATTAAATTTATAGTTTCATAGGTTGTATTTCTTGGGTTAGTACTTGTTTTGTATAGTCAAATGTTGTATTAGAGTTTTTGTGTAGGTATGGGTAAGTGCACCAATCGGGGGGCGAAAAAGTGGACAAAAACTGAAAATGAATGAAATGCATACACATTTTTTAATAATGCAATCGCATTATGTTTTCCTTGGTTCAGTAATTCACAAACCTATAACATGCACATGTTATAATGCATACGCATTTCTAGTACTATGAAATTTGTACACATTTTTATCTATATGAAGTTTAGGAGGGCTTGAAGGAGCCATATTTACTAAAATAAATTTAAAGTATAAGATTTATTTTATTATTTCTTTATACTAAAAAATTAGTATAAAGAAATAATAAAATAAATCTTATAATTTAAATTTATTTTAGTAAATATAATAAGTTAGGTTCACTCTACACCTGGTGGAAGTGGTCCCGTAGCTTTGACAGTTATAATCTAGAAGATAGTTTTTCAAAATTTAATCTAGTTAGTAATTACTCATTCTCGAATTTCAGCAATGACCTAGAACTTTTAGGTCATCTATATTATAGACTGATGTATTTGTTTTACGAAAACATATAGTATTTTTGTACATCTTTTGACCTTCCGGATTGGATTTTGGCCCTACCGCTTCTTGAATTGGTACTAATTTTGAAATTTGGTATGTAATTCACTTTAGTTACCACGAATCAACTCTATGATGTTTGTCTACTTCTTACTAAAATGAGATCCTCACTTTGTAGATAAAGGATTGCTCCTTGAATGGGATTCCTATCCTATGGAAAAAATGAGGTGATTGTAATGTGCCTCCTCCTTAAGGTTTGATCACACTACTAGGTGTTGAATGAGTTTTTATGAATAGTACCAAGTGAATTGCATCAAGTGAACTCAAATGATTGCTCATTCTTAGAAACATGGTGCTCCATATAAAGATCACCCCTTCACCTTTCCTGGCTCTATAATTATCCTTTCATAGAATAAAATTCAAGATTCTCATATGTGTATTTGATCATATGTATCTCATGGCAATAGAATATGACTAAATACTTCACACATGATGGTCCTGGATACCTTGGTGGTATGACTATCTCATTTTAGCTTATTCTTTGGAGAGATTTTGGTACCATGACAAAGTCAAGATATGATTATCATTAATTCACTCCTTGAGCTCCAAATTTCACCTTTAAATATGTTGAATCCTTAAAAATTCAATTTATTGACCAAGATGAAACCTGGGTGTAAGCATGCTTATGGTACATGGACACGTTTTTTCTCAAGTTGCTCCTCATGAAAATGGGTTACCTCTTATGGATAGGGGATGAATCCTTTAATGAAATTTGAGTATGAGTTACATTTTCTTGACCTCCATACTTCAATGAAATACTACAAAATCACATTTTACGATTAATGAAACTATTCTAAAAATATAATTTTTCTTGCAACTCAAAATTTAGGTCCTATTTCATTTTGAACTTAGAGGGGCAGCTAAAGAGTTTTGTAGTACCTAAAGAAATATTTAAGCCTTGAATCAATGTTGATTATTCCACCTTATAGAGTATTATAATATCCTTCCAATTCCTATTTTTTTGTCTTAAAAGTCTTTCCAAAACTCCTGGAATCATCCAGAGAAGTCATATTTTACCATTTTATCTTTCAGTCCCTGCACTTGAAAACCCGGTCTTAAACAGATTGCTCATGAATGAGAATTTTTATTTCCTAAAATTTCCTAAATTTACTTAGATGTCTTCAATTCTCTCTAAAATCACCCTCAGATGCTTTATATTTTCTCTAAAAACTTCTAAAGGGTGTAAATTGGCTACATAATGATCAAGAATGGACTTTTTAGGCCTTCAGAGTAAGTAGTCTCTCATCAAAAATAAATGAGTTGATCGATCAACTTAGACACTATTCCCTACACAATGAAACACACAAAATGATCTTATTAGGATTTTCCTTTGGGTTAGGGTTTATGATTTAGGTCTCGGGGTTTAGGTTTCATGGTTTATGGTTTAGGGTTTATATTTTAGGTTTTATGGCTCAAGGTTAAGGGTCAAGGATTTAGGATTTAGGGTTTTGGGTTTAGGGCTTAAGGTTCAAGGTTTAGGTTTCATAGTTTAAGGTTTAGGGTTTAGTGTTTAGAATTTAGGGTTTAGGGTTTAGAGTTTGATTTAGTATTTAGGTTTTAAGGTTTAGTTTTTAGGGCTCGGTATTTACGGTTTGGGTTTTAGGGTTTAAGGGTTAGGGTTTAGGGCTTATGGTTTAAGGCTCGGGGTTTATGGCTGAGGGTTTAGGCTCACCCATTCACTCACTATAATTTTCTATGTCTTACCCATTATTATTAGTATTGACAGAGAATATTCAACTAAAAATGGTTCATCTGTTTCGTAGGCAGAACATTCAATGGGATTCATCACAATTTGATGCCTTTCATCTACTGATATTTTGAAGGAGGGAAATTCCAGATATCCAAGAACAATTTGGTACAAAGAAATGTTACCTAATACATATATCTTCTTTTTCCCATCGCATGGGAACTATTTCACTCACTATAATGTTTTGTGTCTTACCCATTCTTATTAGTATTGCTAGACATTATTCAACTGAAATTGGTTCATCTGATTCATAGGCATAACATTCAAAGGGAGTCATCACAATTTGATGTCTTTCATCTACTCATATTTTGAAGGAGGGAAATGCCAGATATCTAAGAACAATTTGGTACAAAGAAATGTTTTTGACACTCTTTTGAATAATTCTTTTAGTTGCAAGTTATCGGGAATGAAGGTTTAATTTGAAGAACAAAGCTTGATATGTCCAGTACTTGTGTAAGCATGTAATTTGAGAGGATTTATGAGGTTCAATTTTATTTTACAAGATGCATTACTCCAATGTTTAAAAATGTTTCTCCGGATGCAAAGACATTCGATTTAGACACTCAGTGATTCCTGAATATCCAATCCTTCCATAGACCCCAGTGGTCCTTGATCTTTGGATATAGGGAGACACCATTACTTAGCTTCCATTTATAATGATAGATATATTTGTAAATTTGTGTTATGACCTCTAAATCTGTATGAATTTCAAGTTGTTTGGAAATCACATCACACCCTTCATTAGGCTTGATGACTACCCCTATCTTTTTAAAGGTGATTTTGAAAGAATCCATGGGTTTATCTTATAAATAATTATCAATGAATGGAAGGTCACTAAGTCGTAGGCCAGTTGAATCCCATTTAGAACCAAACAAGAAATATTTACTAAGAAATTGATAACTACTTTTTGTTCTTAGCCATTCCCCTATTCTTATGCTTATTTTGAACACCTCGGGAAGTTCTCACAAATTTGATATCCATTCTAAGTAGCGAAAGAATTTTCTCTTTCTCCAAAGGAGAGGATCTGCGCAGTAGTTCGGTTTTGATCCTACACCTCCGAGTCCACATTGGTATATTCTCTATGTTTCTTCCATTTCTTTGATATTCAAGTTTTAGGGTTTAGTGTTTAGGGTTTATGGTTTATGGCTCGGCTTTTTAGGGTTTATGGCTTAGGGTACATGGTTTAGGGTTTATATTTTATGGCTCATGGATTAGGGTGTAGGGTTCAAGGCTTAGGGTTTAGGGTTTATGACATAGGGGTTTAGACATAGGGTTTAGCGTTCATGGTTCAGTTTTATGGCTTAGGGTTCAAGGTTCGAGTTATGGGTTTAAATTTTAGGGTTTAGAGATCATGGTTCGGGGTTCAAGGTTTAGGGTTAAGGGTTAAGGGTTTAGGATTTAGTGTTTAGGGTTTATTATTTTAGTTTTAGGATTTAGGGTTTGAGGCTCGGGGTTAAGGGTTTAGGGTTTAGGGTTTAGGTCGTAGAGTTTAGGGTTTATGTGTTTAGGGCTCGGGGTTTAGGGTTTAAGGTTCGGGGTTTATGGTTTAGGGCTCGGGGTTTATGGTTTAGGATTCAATGTTTAGGGTTTAGGGGTCGGGGTTTAAGGTTTAGGATTTAGTTTTTATAGCTTAGGGTTTAATTTTTAACATTTAGGGCTCATGGTTTAGGGTTTATGGCTTAATACTATGGGTTTAGGGCTTAATGCTCGAGGTTAAGGGTATAGGGCTCATGGGTAAGGGTTGAATGTTTAGGCTTTAGGCTTTAGGTTTTATGTTAGGTTTTAGGGTTTAGGGATCATGGTTTAGGGTTTAGGGTTTAGGGTTAAGGGATCAAGGTTTAGGGTTTAGGATTTAGGTTTAGTGCCTAGGGTTTAGGGTTTGGATTGTAGAATTTAAATTCTAAAATCCTAAAAATTACCTATGTATTGACTAGATTATACTATAAAAACTATCTCCTAAATTGTGACTCATGGATCTATGAGACTAGTTCCATAAGGTGTAGAGTGACCCTAATTTATTATATTTACTAAAATAAATTTAAAAAAACTTGTACTTAAACATTTATCTTTGTAAATAGAAGCATGCAAAAAGCACATATAATGCTTATACTATGAAGAACGTGTACGTGTTATAACAGATACGCGTTTGGTATTTTTTATTTTTCCAAGGCATGCCTCAAGGATGGGATCTAGTTTAAAACCCCAAGCCCGAGGCATGGACCTACACAAACATATCAAACAATGTGTTTTGCAGAAAATGCAAAAATGCCACTTATGTCATGATATCAACATTAAATTATCGATTTGTTTACAAAAATTATACCATGATGTAGAGCAAAGTTTTTCTTTCTAAAAATATAAATTTTTAAATTTTCTTACTAATATAAGGTTTCCATATTATTTATTTTCTAACTATGCCTTTTTATAGCTATTTTTTGAAGTTTAAACATGTCTATCTTTCATGTGTATCTTTTTTTGGCTCATCAAAATTGAAAAAAATTATACTAGCCCAAACTAGGCCTAATTCTATACATATTAAAAAAATCTATTTTTTTATTTTTTGAGGTAGTTAGGGGGGGGCACGGTTGGAGCTCCGTTATGTTTTTAAATTTAAAATTTTTGTACTAGAAAAATCATAAAAATAATACTCACTAAAAAAATCTAAAAAATGTAGCCCAAACTAGATGCTCCTAGCTATCTTTCTACTAAAGGGTTTTCAAAAATACTAAATGGTGCTAAAAAAATGGTGGGGGCACGAAAGTCACTCTATTATGTTTTTTAACAAAAATAGGAGCACCTATTGGTATTTTAGTTATTTGACCCACTTAAACTTATCTATTTTCAATAAAATTTAATAGCTTAGGAACTAGACTCAAAATTCCAAGATTCATATTTATACAACATCTTCCAATTTTGAGTGTAACTATTTCAAAAAACTCGTACAAGTTGAAGTTTTTTAATTTTTATAAAAATGTAACCACTTAAGACCGCCTTTTGTCCCTCGAGTTTAGTGCACTTACCCATATAAAACATTTAGTTTCCATTTTTTAGAGCTTCGGGGTGGAATAAATGTGCATGTAGGTTTTATTAAAACCCAATATTCTCTTCTCCTACATATTCGGATGATCTAGAGATTTAGAATGGGTTGAAAGAAAATTTTAACCTATGGGGTTTTATTCTTATTTTTTAAAATATTTGTGTTTGAAGATTTTTAGTATATAGCGAAGCATACTAAACTATTCCATAACATTCAAGAGACTCAAGAAAGTCAATATTGGCTTTCATTTCACTTTGAAATTTGAATCCAAGAATCTAATTTGCAAACAAAGGTTTGTTCATGGCATATGAAAAAAAAATATTTTTGGGGCATTTTCGGGCCAAATGGACCTTATCATTGTGTTTAGAAAACCTAAAACCCCTATTTCCATATAATTTTTGTCCTATTTAGTATTGGGAGTAGTTGAGAAAGAAGAAAAATAAATTGTGCCCTATTTCGATGGAGTTTTGAGCTTTACAAGACAAATTCGAAGGTTTATTCTTAGATATAAAAGGTATTTTTAGTGATTTATTTTTAAAATGGGGTATAATTTTGTGATATTTATAGTGGTGCAATAGGTTTTCCTATTTGGTTATCTATATTTCCATAAATTGATATTTAATAGAGATATTATCGTCGAGTCATGTTTTTGTGGAACTTAAAATGCTCATAACTTTCACAAACGAGCTCTTTTTTTAGTGCCATTTGTTTTATAAGTCAGTTTTTGTTTCCATTATATAAAAACGAATTAATGTCAACATTTTGGTCTTTTATGGGGCCATGTAGAACTCTATAAATCTTGTGTACACTTTTAAAAATGTACTAATCATAAAGTTCCAAACATTGTACTTACTGGGGTCATTTCGAAACTAGTAATAGGGGAATTATTAGTCCTTCCTAACTCTCTCTCTATTTTTGGAGAGGGTGGTTATTGCTGATAATTTTATGGGTGATGACTTGTGTTATCTTTTTATCTTTCATTTATACAAATTATTTTTGTGCATTATGGATCAAAATATGGTTCCGCTTCTCACACCCTATAACTATCATTAGTGGAAAAAATGCAAATATTTTTGAGAAGTAAGGGTTTACACCAGATCATAATGGGTATTTAAACCTGAATCAACATCAAATAAAAATAAAGTTAAGGCGTTTAATCAATGTGATGAGGCCTATGCTATACTATGTTTGTATGCATCTTCTAACTTTCTCTTTCACATAGAATTTGCTAATACACATAATAATGTCTAGAACTTATTGGAGAAAATATTTGGCAAGAAGGATGTAATGAGGGGTCATGAAATGAATAATGAACTCATTATTTTGATTCCAAAAACTTTGACAATATACAATACCTCTTCACAAAATTCAATTCAATTAGATTACGGATTGAAATAAGTGGTATATATAAAAAGGATGAGCAATTGTTTTTCTATTATTTCTTGTTAGGAAATTTAAGGGATAAATAATGTTACAAATTATAGATCCACAACATAAATTGTTGAATATTATAGTTTATGAAGTGCAATAATTAAAACATAGATTAAGATGTTTATATTGTAGATTACAGTATGTGAACAACATTAAAATTAAAAGTAAATGAACACAAAGTGACACAAAATATAAGTGGGAAAACCTTGGAAGGTAAAAAACCCACTAAAAATCACTTATATTTATTGAGAATAAAATTTCACCCAACACTCCCACTATTTCTCTATCAGCTCACTTATATGGCTCGTATAAATGTTACCATCAACATGTATAACTGATCTCTAATCGATCACCTTGTTATATACAAGGTTTGTGGTCATGATCCACTCTTAAATTCAACCCACTTTGTGGTCTATCATGCTTATATTTTAAATATAATCTATAAGCCAAAAACATATAGTCTTTGGTGGGTTTCTAAAATAAGAAGTTTCCTACTTAATATTATAAACTTAACACCCCCCCTTAATCTTAAGTAGGGAAATACATAAAATTATTTTTACATGTAAAATTTTGTTCCAAATAACACATTCCAAGTCACCTTTTAGTATAAAAGGAATCACAATCAATAAATCAACAAGTGATTTAGGCTACCATACAAAAACCTCTTGTTCCATGCGTTTTCTGAGTTTCACGGTGCATTACATCGTGTCTCGTGTGTTTTTCAACTCCACGATAAACTACCATAGTGTTCTGCAGATTTATACAAGTTGTGAACAACTGTAACTACATTTGTGGTTTTTAGAGAAGGAGCAATAAAATATTTTTTCGTGGTTCAAAGCAGTGTTCCATGAATGGTATAAAAACTGCAATAAAAAGGAACATTGCAAATTATCAAGATAAAGTGATTAAGGATGAAGTCTTACTTAGCATTAAGGAGTTAATAAAATCTTCATATCTAATACTTCATTGAGGATTACACGTAAACTTCACATACATGAAAATTTATTTTAAAAACATAGAAATAGTCTAGGGAGTATCCATTTTGACACAATCAAGTCGTTAAGAGATGGCATTGCACAAGAACAAAACATGCAACATGCTCATTTCTTATTTCCCCTCAAGGGAAGCTCTGAAAGGCCAAAAATCATATGATTCAAAGGTGAAGATCAATGTCATTCACATGATCATAAGAGCTAAACAACATATGCTTAGTTGATTCAAAGGTGGATATAAATTTCATCCACATGATCATACGAGATAATATCTAAAATTCCAAACATAACATGTAATTTACATATATTTTTACCACCCAATGGATTAGTAAAAAATGTTAGTAACCCACTCTTCAATGGAACAAAACTTGAGATCTATGTCACCATTGAGAACTTTTCTGGATGAAGTACATACAAATCTCAATATGTTTAGCTATTTGATGTTGGACTGGATTGTTTGTAAGAGAATTTTTTTGGCTATCACATAGAAGTGAGTGCTTCCTTTGACACTCATATGAATTTATTTTAACAGTCTTTTGAGCCACATGACTTCTTTTACTGCTTCCATAACACTTATATACTCTACTTCAGTAGAAGAGATAGATACTGCTGGTTGTTTCTTGCTACTCCAAGTTTTTGCACCTGCAACCAACTTGAAAACATATGTAAAAGTAGATTTTCTATCCATAATATCACCAACATGGTTAGAATCACAATAACCAAATATAATTGTATTATCACAAGAAGAATAACACAAACCATAATTGATTGTACTTTTGATATACCTTAAAATATTTTTTACTATTTTCCAATGGTCCTCATATGGATAGTGCATGTATCTAGAAACAATTCTAAGCGCATATGATATATCAGGTATAGTGATAGTTAAATAATCAAACTACCAACCAATTTTCTATATAAAGTAGGATTAAATTTATCACACTAAGGTTTTGGAATTAATTTAACACCAAATTCAATAGGAGTATAAACATGCTTTACAATCAATCATATTAAACGTGTTAATAGATTTTTGATTTTGACAAATAATCATGCCTAGAAAATGATTTAATAGTCCTAAATCAATCATTTCAAAACATTATCTTAACTTCTATTTGATTCTAACAATCTGATTCTTATCACTATTAGCAATCAAGAGATCATCAACATATAAGACAATAATGATAATATAATTATTTTCATACTTGACAAATAAATCATTATCAATAAAACAATTAGAGAAACCAAGCTCATGAAAGAAACTATTTATCTTAGCATACCAAGCTCTAGGAGATTGTTTAAGACCATACAAATATTTCTTAAGTTTACACACATATAATTCTTTTCCGGTTCTTCAAAACCTTTATGTTGATGCATATAAATTTCTTCTTTCAATTCACCATTTAAAAATGCATTTTTAACATCCATTTGGTGAATCCCCACCATGTTGAGAAACTAAAGCTAGAAGAATTATAAAAGAGCTCATTTTTGGAAACATGATCAAATGTGTCAAAAAAATACAAACCAAGTTTTAAAGTTAACCTTCTAGCAACTATTCTAGCCTCATTTATCAATCTTAACAACGAGTTATATTTGATTTTATACAACAGTCTAGATCCTATAATGCTTCTTTTAGGAGGAAAAGGGACTAATTCCCAAGTTTGATTCTTAATTATATAATTATATTAAACGTCCATATTTACAACCCATCTTTCATCTAGGTTGGATCCTTCAAAAGATCGAGGTTTAACCTCATAAATAGTTGACAAGACATGATAAGAATGTCGACTACGGGTCATCTTTCTCAAATCATAAGGTTGAGAGATTAAAACCAGATTTGTGGCCCATTTAGGAATATTATATTGACAAGATTCCCCCTCATTGTATACATCCATAATATCGGTAGAAGGATGATTAGAATCTTGTAAATCAGTTTCCATATTGTTTAAGAAAGGATTATCATCCATAAAATAAGTTTCAGACTTAAGAAATTCAGAAGAGGGAAGAGAGACATATTTAAAAAAATATTTCTTGAGAATATGCACATTCCTATTTTCTACAATAACATTATTAACTAGATAATATAATATTAATCCTTTTGTTTGACTGCCATACCCAACAAAAATGCAAGAGTAGGAAGTAGGATCAAGTTTTTATCTTTTAACTCTAGGAATGAGAAGGGACACAGGACTACCAAATATCTTAAAATAAGACATATCATGTTTTTCTTAGTCCATAATTCATGTAGTATGTTTTTATGTAAATATTTTACGGGAACTCTATTAAGAATATGAACATCAATGTTCATTTTTTTATTAGAGGTAAAAAAGGGTTGAGGGGACCCTACCCCATACAAAGTGTTACCAGTTCCTTACAAAGAGGCCAAGGGATTACCATTGAAGCCCAACCAAAAACCCATAGCATCACAAAACAAACAACAAAGAGATACAACCATAAAGGAAAGTATCAAACAACTAGAAAAATAGTGAAATAACTAATAACAACAATACAGAGAAACTAACAAGAAAACAACATAGAACTAACAACAGAAAACCAATATCCCATTTTCTTCATCACTCTTTTATCATGTCCCCCACTGAATTCATACAGCCATCCCATTCTTTGATAAGGGATTCGATGGTAGCTTTCCAGTACTTATAGTTAGGCTCAGGAATCTCCACTTTGGGGCCTTTTCCTTCTTTTTCTCTTTCCTTAGCAAGTTCCATAGAATGAATCATCTCAACTAATAGCTTGAGATGGTGGATGGTGCTTTTGACATTGAGGAGATGGACATCACGAATCTAGAAAACAACTTCTTTCATCTTCAGCATATCCTTTTCCATCTCCAGGCTTCTCTCATTTGCATTCTTGAGTTGTTCACTAAGGACCAAAGAAGATAACTTTTCCACTTTATCAGTTAGTTCCTTCAGATCCATGGAAACCATACTAATCTTATGTCTATTGATATCAGTATCAAGCCTGTAATGCTCAAATTCCCACATAAAAGTATGAGACTTGACAACAGAGTCTTGGGCGGTGAATAATTTCATTTGGGCAGTTTTAAGAGCATGCAGGCTCTCAATGGCCTCCTCTAAGTTCTTTGAATGCTTATCTTCTGAAGTTTCTAGAGATTTCTCACTCACCATCTCCTCACTGTTATCCCCTTCAGCAGACTTCCTTATCCTTACTGGAAACCGAAAAGTCTGGGTTCCCTTCTTGGTTCTTGCCCAAATCTAAGACAGTCTCCACTTCCTCAACCATCTTAGGAACCTCCTCTACCCTACTTCATTTCTTGATGCCACCATGACTCAGGTTAGATCTGGTTCTTTTAGCCACTGGTTTTCCAAACAGATCCTCACTAAAACTTTCCTCCTTGGGCACCGAACATTTAGCAAAGAAAAGCCCCAAATTTATCATTTTTTCCCAAAAGGGGAGTTCAGCCTAATAAGGGATTTGATGAGGCCTTGGTGCAAAGGTAAGGGGAAGGTACCTTTCTCAACCATGATAATAGATTTCACAAGGGAAGTATACAGGAAGAAAGGGAAATTATAGGGCTTAGCATTATAGACATGGTTCAACATAGGGAAGTGATATCCATATATCACTTTATACCACCCTTCTAAGGTAATGTAGGACATAAAAATCGAGAAATTTCATCAAAAGGATGGGGAAAATTTCCCGAGCATAACCATTATGAAGAGAGATAGGCGCTCCCTTACCTTGCATAAAGCATTCAATCTCCAGGTTGTAGTCTGACTTAGGTTTGTAGATGCATCTTCCTTCCAGAGCTAAACTTGAGACTTTGGCAATAAGCTTTGGGGAAATGGTAAAGGAGAAGTTTCTAACCCGAACATGGCCTTCTTTCCACATTTTCACCACAGCTTCACTCAGCTTTTCATCGTAGCCATCAAAGATATTGAAAAAGGGTAACATACCCACCTTTTCAAGCAAGGTCTCAACCTCAATGGACATCTCCTGCCTCTTGCTAGGTTCAGTTCTCACTAAGTTCCCCCCATGCTTCTAACCATGTTCTTCTTTCTATTATGCAAATAGTTACCTTCCCGATCTTATCGTCCCACTTCTAGAAAATAAAAAATCTGGCTGCCCCGTGAGGATTAGAAAGGATATTTTTCATGCACAAGATCAAGAATCATGAAACTTAGTCCTATCCATTTTTCACGAGTTCATTTTTTTCAACCCATAGAAACTTAGGCATATTAGAATCATGAAGCATAGTCCTATGCATTTCTATGATGGTTATGTTTTTACTTTTAGGTATGTAAATTTGATGAGGAGAATAGGGATTTTTTGGCTCCATGTCAATTCCACTAGATACACAAAACTCATAAAAATTATTATTAACATACTCACCTCCATTATCAGTTATGATTCATTTAATTTTTGACTAACCATGTTTTCAAAAAGGTCTTTAAACTCTTGAAACTTAGATAAGACATCAGAATTTTCCTAATGAAAAAGACCAAGTCATTCTTAAGAAATAATCAATAATACTAGGAACATATAAATCACCACTAAGAGAAGGTACTTAGAAAGGACCTCTCGATATCACTATGGATTAACTCAAGCAAGAAATATGAATTAGACTCATGGTGTTTTTGAAATGGTTGTACATGTTTCTTACCACACAAGAAACTTTCACAAGATTCATGATCTGATTTTATCTTAGGAAGACCTATAAAAAGGTTAAGGTGGGACATCTCATACAAAATTTTAAAGTTTACATGCCCAAGCCTTTCATGCCAAAATTGAATAACATTACAAGAAGAAGTGGAAAGACAAGATTCAACAAAAAATCCATCAAAAATGTACAATCCATTCTTTTGTAAAATAACAACAATTACTTTACCAAGCTTATTTTTAACATACCATTTATCTTGTAATAACGCAAATTCACAGTTGTCTTTAGTATCGAAGAAGTGCCATAGATATATTGGTTCAAAGATTACATAGTTGAATGATACGAGACTGAATTGTTTCAAGAAAAAACAATGCAAGCACACAAGAATGAAAATTACTAAAATACATGAGAGATAATTGGAATAACATAGAAATAGCTCCAACTCAATATGATCAAATAGAATAATGCATGAGATGAACATATAGGAGGTGAATGTGTAATCTCCTCCTAGAATTGTGGAAATATCCACCTAGAATAGTGGTAACTAGCAACTAGAATGGTGTAGTCAAGTAGTTACTAACACCTACAATGGTATAGTCAAGTGGTAACTAACACCTAGAATAGTGTAGTCAAGTGTACACCTAAGCAAGCATATCCCACAAGTGTAGGGAAACTTTAAGTGAGGAGAAATATCCTGAGTAGAATAATACAAATAAAGAGATTAAAATAAATCCTACACTAACACCCCTATAAGGACAACTTAGGTAGGCGGTGAAAAATGAAAGTGGGTCCCGGAAACAAGGCCTGATGAGGTACACACATACAATGCAATCTCTCATAAGATAAATTAAATGGAGAAAACCTAGTGGGAAACCCCCAAAAGAGAGACATGAAGAAGTGAAGAGGCTAGAAGGCCCCTAAAGATGATGAAGTTGCTGATGTAGACCGTACCCCAAAAAGAGCTCATAGATGAATGAAATTTCTCTTAGTGAAAGGTTTGGTGAAGATGTTACCAACCTGCTCAAGACTAGAAGAATATCAAATCAATGACCTGCTCATGAATGAGCTCCCGAATGAAGTGCATGTGAATCTCAATGTGTTTGGTCCTCTGATGAAGAACTAGATTCCTACATATCTGGATGGTGCTCTGGTTGTCACAAAATATGATTGTAGGTTTCCTAATCTAGATACCAAGCTCGAAAGAATCCCCTGAAGCCAAATAGCCTCAATAGTTGCATTAACAACTCCCTTGTACTCTGCCTTTGTGGATGATAAAGCAATAACATTCTTCTTCTTTCTTGACCAATTGATGGGACCAGAACCCAATGAGAAATTATAACCTAAAGTGGACTTACAACACTCATTGTCACTAGACTAATATGAATCTATGTAGGTGACCAAGTCAATATCTGAACTAGCCTTGTAGTGAATCCCATATCTGTGTGAACCCTGAATGTAGTGCAAAATCCTCTTAGCTACTTTCCAATATAACTCATGGGGTTCCCTCATAAACCTTTAAATAATAATAAAGACATAGGGGATATCAAGTCCGTTGTGAGTCAAGTAAATAAGGATGCCAACAAGTTTTCGATGCAGATTAGCATCAACCAAAGTTGTGGAACAATTAGCCTCAAGCTTGACTTCCAGATAAGAAAGGAGTTTGAGATGGCTTGTAGTCATCCATTTGAAACCAAGTAATAAAATTGAGAGATTACTTGGGATATGCAAGTGAAATCCCTAAATCGGATTATGTGATCTCAATGCCAAGGAATTAGTGTTATAGAACCAAGTTAGTCATGGTGAATATATCCTAAAGAGATGTCTTCAGCGATAAGATAGCCGATGAAGTAATCTTAGTGATCAAAAGGTCATCAACATAAAGTACCAGTATCATTAATGAATCATCTCGCCGTAATAGATTTACATTGGGATCTAAATGACACCGAATGAAACTAGAAGCTAGGAGGAAGGAATCCATCTTAGCATACCAAGCCCTAAGGGCTTGTTTGAGGCCATAGATGGATTTCCCAAGTCTAAAAATAAGGATGAATCCTGAAAAAACCCTATTGGTTGTTCCATGTATATCTCCTCATGTAAGTCTTTGTGAAGAAAAGAAATCTTCACATCCATCTAGTGCACACTCCAACCATGTGTTGCAGATAAAACAAGTGTGAGTTTAATCGAATTGTGTATTGAGTAGTCATGCAACTACCGTGAAAAACCCTTGACTACTAAGCCGAGCCTTTTACTTATAAACTAACCTATCTGCTATAAATTTGGTCTGATATATCCATCGACACCGGACCATCTTCTATCCTTGAATAAGTGAAGTCAAATCCCAAGGGTGATTACTGATTAAGTAATTATATTCCTCATGCATAACACTACCCCACTCAGGTATGACTGATGCCTCTCGGAATGTCTATGGATCTGTCATTGAATCATAAAAGGCATGTGGCCTACTTTGATATTCTACCCAAGTATGTTTTTCATCCTCTGGATCCCTTACCAAAGTGCCTACACTTTGAAGTGTATTCCTGGTCAAAATAGGGCCTGAAGTGGGTGAGTTATGTGTCGAATCCTCATCCTATGAAGTATGGCTAGGAGTAGATGAGGATGAATCCTCACTACTTTTCCCGTTGTTAGAGCTAGAAGAAGTAGAAACTACCTCAGCAACCTGATGTGGATGATTTGAATCCTTAGACTGCTCATCAAAACTGAGTGAAGCCAAAGTATATGGAGAAGCGTCAAGTAAAGAGTCAGTGGGACTCTCTGAAACTTAACACTTATCTCGATGAAAAACTCATAAGTAGTAGGATGGATAAGTTTATAGCCCTTGACCCCCTTTGGATACCCAAAAATGATGCAACATTTGGATTGGGGCTCCATTGCCTTACATTTATTTTTGGGAATATGTGCCATCATTGGTGATCCAAAGACCCTGAAGTGCTTAACTTTTGATTTCCTATTATTCCAAGCTTCAATGGGAGTTATAACTCTTAAAGCTTTGTGGGGAACCCAATTTTGTATATAACATACACAATTGATGGCTTCTACCCAAAACTATGGATTCAAATATTTAGAGTGGATCATATAGTTTTTCATCTCTTTCAAGGACCGATTTTTACATTCTGCCATGCCATTCTGTTGAGGAGTGTAAGGCATTGTCTATTGTAGATCAATACCCTATGTGGTGTAAAACTACTCAATTTTTTTATAACATACTCCCCCATTATTTGTTTGAAGAAATTTAATTATTGTACAGTTGGTTCTCAACAAGTGCCTTAAAGTCCCAAAATTAATTGAACACTTCATATTTTTTCCTAAGGAAGTAGACCCATGTATATCTAGAAAATTCATCTATGAAGGTGAGAGCATATTTGGCCCTAGTGAAAGAAGGATGGGGAAAATCCCTATGAAATCAATTTCAATCAACTCTAAAGGTACTAAAGCTCTCCAAGCCTTTCCCTTGTCAAATTTATCTTCTGGGTGTTTTCCAAGAGCAAAACCCTTGTAAAGTCCCTTTGAGAAACTAATTGTAGGAAATATTGTAACCATGTCATGATTACTAAGAAGCTCAAGGTAGTGGTAGTTAATATGGTCAAACAACTCATGCCATAATCTGCTAACTCCATCTATGTGTGTAAGTAATGAAGTAGGGGAAACATTAGGTGAAAAGCATGAGAAGGTATATAACCTAACATGGTGATCTAGCCTTCCCACTATTACTTTGGAGTGTCGGTATAAAACTCCCCGAGCTCAATGAATCTAGATCAAATAGGACTCTTATGCCCTTCCTTATATGAGTCATTTGATACACGATAGGATACTAATTGAAAGTGAATGTACACTAAGTAAATTTGTGAATGTTAAACCCTCAACTTAAAAAAACCCTCTCCTTAAAATTGTTTCTAGAGTATCATCACATAAAGTGATGGAGGACATGCTCTAGGGATCTAAGGAAGAAAACTCATTCCGTGATGAACCCATGTGGCGTGAATTACCAAATTTGATACCCCATGAAGGAGTAGATGAGGATGTAATTGCAACTAGTGCCTTTCCATTTTGTTTCTCTTTATCTTTATCTTTTTCCTTAGTAGATTCTTAGGTTGATGAAGACTATTTGATAGATTCAAGTACCCCTATTGTATTCTTCTCAAGGATATGATTGAGGTGGTCAAACTACTTCTTCAAAAATTTGTGCTTATCGTGTCCAAATTTCTTGCAATACTGAACACTTAACCTTTCCTTCTTAGGTTTCTCATGTGAACTAGAGTTTTCAGTGGTAGACTTGGAAGAGCTACTAGATTTTTGTTCTTATTCTTTTTGGGTCCTTACTCTTTTTCTTCTTTTCTTGGTTGTTAGAAGATTTTTGTTCCCCATTCCTAGATATGAGGGCTTGAGTTTTGGATGAATTTAAGGTGCCCATTTGGATTAACGTATCTTGATACTTAGTCAAATTAATAATATATTCATATAAGGATGGAATTTTGACAGTTTTCTCCAAGATCCCTCTTTGTAGCATAAAAGGTAGAAACAAAGAAAGAGTATTCAAGACCTAATTTAGAAAACATTGAAAGAACTAGTTGTTCATCCTTATTTTCTATTCCATATTCTATTAATTACAATTGTAAGGACTTGAGATTGGTAAAACAATCTTCCAAGGTGTCAAAGCTGCTAGGACTTAAGTTGATAAGTTTTATTTCGAGCTCATGACTCCTCATAGTGTCAACTTTTCCAAACAAGGATTCTAAGGTTTTCCACACCTCGTTGGGAGATGTTTTAGAATCTATGTGAAAGAGGAGTTCAAGAGAAAATGAAAGACATAAAATACCAAATGCTTCATCACACTTATTAAACCATTTAACTTTATCTGCAACTACACTAGGCTCAGGTTCTAACCCCATTATGATCGATACAACCCTTTAGTCTTGATTGCAATGGTAATTTTTATTTCCATTCATAGTAGTTAAAAGGTGTAAGAGGGTTAATTGTACTTAGATCCATGACTGTAAAAAGAGAAGTTGTGGTAGTTGTTGCAGAAAACAAAGAAATGTGTGGAAAGAAAGAAGTTCCAAGCAAGAGAGGAAACACACTATACACCCCCTTAGAAACTATATCAAGAAGCCCCCTCTCCCCCATAGTTTTGAAACTTTATAAATAGTGTGCTTTATAAAAAAATTAGGTCAAATGATTTGGGAAATAGAAATATTTTAACATTTAAAAAAATGGAACTTGATATCAAGCTACTAATCAAAAGTTTTACAATAACTATTTCTTGTAAACAAGCCCTATTTTAATTGAATTTGCACTAAACTTGAAGTGCACCTTTTTACAAAAATATAGTTTTAGAAAAAGGAGGGCTAGGCCCAGATGGAATTTTTTTTTTTACTGTATATAGGCTACAACCACATTTGATCAAGAATATCTTCATTGCAGCCCTTAAATTGTTGAATATTTAGTGTAGAAAACAATACTTCCACGAGAATCAAAAATAATAACCCAAGCTAGATCTTCAATGTGTTTATGGGCTGTTGTAAACTTTTACGAGGTTTGAAAATGCCTCTAGATCGGGAAAAACATTACGAACAAGCATGCAAAGCACTACCATAGGTGAAAATGCCCTTCACAAGTCTGAAATCACCTAGATCTAGATAAATATTCTAGGGATCTGCAATAATGATTTAGGGCCTATAAAAACAATCTCCAGAATTATATATGCATTATACAAGCTTGTAAACCTCATAAGCCTACAAATAGGCTATATATACCCAGAAACAAGGAAAAACCAGCACCAAATAACACCCAAATACTTGCAAATATTGATCTCAAATGAAAATAAATTTACAGAATAATAACTAGACAAGCTCAATACCAGCTCATCTACGATACGATATTAGAGAAGCACTATAGATCTATTGGTTTTAATATTGCATAAGTGAATGATGCGACACATGAATTGTTCCAAGATAAAACAATGCAAGCACATAAGACTACAAATTACAAAAATATAAGAGAGATAATTATAATAACACAAAAATAGCTCCAACTCAATATGATCAAATAGAATAATGCAAGAGATGTACATATAGGAGGTGAATGTGTAACCTCATCCTAGAATCATGGAAATATCCATCTAGAATAGTGGTAACCAACAACTAGAATGGTGTAGTCAAGTGATAACCAACACCTATAATAGTGTAGTCAAGTGTACACCTAAGAAAACATATCCCATAAGTGTAGGGAAACTCCAATTGAGGTGGAATATCTCGAGTAGGATAATACAAATAAAACAAGGAAAATAAATCCTAGACTAACATTTAGTTAGTTGTGAATAAGATAAAAGGTTCTTCTTTAAGTTAGGAATAAATAACACATTATTAATGATTCTATTTGTTAACTTAATATTTCCACAACATTCAAAATTGATGACAAAGTTATCTCCTAGATAAATATTTTCATGACATTCAACAACATCATGAAGAATATCATGCATATATGTCATGTGTCTAGATGCACCACTATCTAGGATCCATTCACTGTCATTAGAGGTGAGAGGAACTAAAAAAAGTAATAGATTTCTTAACATTATTCGCTTGGTTCCTAGTATGATGTAGACACCTAAAATCTACACCCTCATCCTTGACCACATCATCAATATTCCATACAATCCATCCTCCTCTTCCATTAATTAAATATATAGACATTCCACCTTTAGTCAATTAAATATATTCAAACTACCTCACACCCACACTCTTTATTAATTAATTAATACCCCATATTCTAATCTTATAATTAATTAAATATTTTAAGTCCAACATTATCCTATCCCCATCCTACATTATCTTACATTATCTCATATAATCCTTTTCGTAAATCACTAAATGACCACCCAATATCCATTTTAAAACAAACTTATCTAAAATAGACCATATCTAACCTTTCTCATCACTTCTCCAACACGTTTCCAACCAACCCAACAAATTAACAACTCATCC
This sequence comes from Taxus wallichiana var. yunnanensis, assembly GCA_018340775.1. Lineage (NCBI taxonomy): Eukaryota > Viridiplantae > Streptophyta > Pinopsida > Cupressales > Taxaceae > Taxus > Taxus wallichiana. The sequence continues at coordinate 269,506,570 of CM031234.1, forward strand.
CTCGAAAATCAAATGCAAAAACCTCATTTTAGCAATGTTTTTCAAACCATTTACTAAATAATATCAAATAGACCGTAATCACCAATGATTACTCGTAATCAATGCGATTATTTAAGCCTATTTTCTACCTTCCCTCAAGGATCCTCGGTTAACAATTGATGAACATTAGCTTTCCCTTGGAGTTTATATCTTCCTCAAAGTTAATTCTGAACATAAAGACTTTAAGGGTATTATTCCCCATCATTAAATCTCTCATATTAATTCTAGAGCCATCATAGAGTGATATTTTATCAGTCCGGTTTGTAGACTCTATCAACTTCTGCGCTAACCTCAATCAAGGTTAGAGGCTTATTTCAATCTCTACACTAGTTTCCAGGTAATTTCGTTCATTCGTTTCATTATTTTATGTCACATTCAACATTTTGCAAGTTTGAACTGTTAATATTAGTTAGTCAAATAGGTGGATTTATTAGCATGTGCATATCCAACCTAAATCACCAGCGATTCCTTCAATCACTGGCGATTCATGTCTGTTATTAGGCCCTTTATCACATCAATCTACCTTTCTGACATCTAGAGATCAATTTGACCATCATTCTACCTTTTCAAGTCCTTGTTAGGTCATACCAAGATCCCTTTAGCCATCCATAACATTTTACTTGACTATCTTAATCAATCTATCCTTGACTTGCCTTTGTAAGTGTACATAACTATCTAAGGCATACCTCCTTTGAGCTATCTGTAGCATTGTTATCATTTAGATGATCGAATATATTATTTCACTTGAATTTGTGTGTGCATAAATCATCAACAACCTTAATCCTTTGAGCCATACCGTGATTCCCAAACTCCCTTTGGATTAAGAATCACCATCAGAACAACATATATCCTTAGACCGTGTCAATCTCTTTGCCTTTGCATTGAATGGTTATATTGTCTTCTTTTATTTTATTATCAGTTATCAATTCATCATACCATTATTTGATTAATTTCTCAAAAGTGGATTAAAATCCCTGTAAGGAATCCCATTGACTTCTTGGGACTATTCTTTACCTAGAAATCCGACATATATTTGTCTAATCCTGTCTTGTGTAGTGCTTATGATTACTGAGTTAAATTTATAGGATAGAATTTTATATCATTTTGTATACGGAGTGCAACAATAATACATCATTTCTCCATATCATTGTGTACCTCTAAACCCTACCATTTTTAGGTTAGGTAAGTTTTATTCTCTTACTTATTAAATTAAGTTGAAGAGGTAAGATTTATGGTAAACATCTTGCTTTTAGGTGGGACATTGTACCTTGTTTCTTTATTTCACTTCATCAATAAAATATCATCTTTTTTATTTTTCTCGATTCTTTGTGTGCTAATCACTGCGATTGGGTGAATCAACAGTGATTTATTAAATTACCAAATATTTCTCTATGTCTATAGCCTCGTAGTTTTCCATTTGCTTCTCATTTGCTACTTTTTGCTTTTTTATTTTTCCTAAAGCTGTTTACTGAGTTACCGTTTTGGAGAGCTCGTTTCTTTGGATTGTTGGATTGCTTGCTTTAAAAATTACTAAAAAATAGTGTTTAGCGGTAAGTCCTACAACCTTCCATTTTGTTTCCATTATTGCATTTTTTTATTGTCTTCATCAAAATCAACACTTCATTTTGGGTTCTAAAACGAATAACGACATCCTTCTCACTTCATATAGATTTAATTAGGGAAGTAAATCGAGTTACATTCACTTTATTTTTTCCCACACACAACCAACAACTTTAAAACATTAAAACACATTCAAAACATTCCTACCGGTGGATACTGCTTGGATTTGATCATCAAGAGGAGAAGTCGACTCAGTGTTATGGTTGAGTATAATCACATGTCTGTTGGTATATTGGTAAAGCACTTGACACCCTTATCGCTGCAGGACCATGAAGTGAGATGGATGGCCCCAATATCACACTGTATCGGTAGTAGTACAGAGTTGGGCCTCATGTACCTTTAGGTATATCGGGGACTCCATCCAAAACATACCTAAAACCAATCATAGACAACCATTTCCTAGGACCTTTGTTATCCATCTTATACATTTCACCTTTTCTTAATTAATTTAAGATAATTAAAAAAAAAAAAAAAACTCTTTTGCTTGACTTGTTTGTTAAATTTATAGATTCCTTAGGGATTTTTTTGTATTATTGATGATTAATTATCATGGATCAAATCTCTACATCAAGTATATCCCTCAAATCATTATGCATCATATTTACAATCAACCTTAGTTGCTCCAACATCTTTTTATCCTAATCAATTTCAATATATCCCTTATACAAGATCTAGTCCTTATCAAACTTATCAACCTATCACATCCTACTCAACCTCATTTAGCTCTAGCACATTCCCACAACCATTTACATCACCTTTTGTCCCATATGGACCACCTACATATCAACCAATCCAACAATCATACAACAATACCATTCAACAACCCTATGGGCATTCGTCACATCCTTCTTCCCTTCAAACTACCACTTCTCAGCCCATGTCAAGTGCATCACATCAAGTTTTCCACATCCCTTCCTTCATCTCAATCTCATCAAAATTTAAATATCCCCCAGCTCTCATCTAATCAACTTATTTCAACTTCAATACCTCTCTCGATATCTCAGACATCTCAAACCTACACATACATTCCTTCTCAGGCCCAATCAACCCCTCTCATCCAACAACAACAACCTATTCAATATTTTTACATGTCTTCCCATATTCCTTCATCGCAACCTGCTTTTACAATCAGTATCTTCTCAAGCCACTCCTTATCAACTTCCACATCAAACTCTTCTGCAATAGAATTATCCTAATTCACAATCAAATCAACCACATTATCCTTTGTACTCACATGTTAACTATTCCACGTCTAATCCCATGAATGATCCTTTGCAAGCCTTGTCTAATAGATTAGACCATTTAGAATTTACTTTTATAAATCCCAAACATGTCCTCACTTATGATGAGGTTTGTAATGAACCCATCCATCCATCAGTACCATGTAAATCATATCCTCTGCATTGGGAATTACCTGAGTTCACTTTATTCTATGGCTAGGAGGACCCTCAACAACACATACTATCTTTCAGACACTTATGTTATCCTATCATCCATGATCAAGATCTCCTTCTTAGAACCTTTCCTATGTCACTGGCAGGACTTGCCTTGGATTGGTACAACTCCCTTCCTCAACACTCTCTGTTCTCTTTCACACAGCTAGCCATGTTATTTCTCAATCACTTCATTATCAATGTCACTCACAAAATCACCATATCTAATCTTGCTACCATCAAATAATCTAAAAATGAATCCCTTAACAAATTTTTCACTAGATGGAAAAGAATTATCAATCAATTGTCCTTTCTGTTAGGATTGTGGAGTTGAATTTCTTTATAGCTAACATGGTTTACACCTTGTTGGTTTACATACGAACCGGTGTTGGTTAGGTTAACCGTAACCATTTAGGTAACCATCACCGATTAGGGTAATCGTCCTTTGGTTAAGAAACCGTCGCTTGATCAGGTTTATTGTCACCGATTACCTGTGCATGAAAGTTTATATTTAACTCATAGGAATTAGATCTAACTTTGTTATAAAGTTGATCTAAAGGTTGTAAATGCATAGCTAAGGTGCCCTAAGTTTGTAGATGCTTATATAAGAATGAAAGATAGGGTTAGATGTAATGATGGCATGTAATTGATTATTATTGCACGTGGAACCCTTCATTGAGAGGATGAAGAAGAAGAGAAAGAAAGAACAGGTTACATGAAGACAAAGCTTCCATGGAGAGGAGCTAGACAAAAGGAAATAGTAGGTACATCGAAGCTGTGAGAAGAGGGTAACATCTTCTACTGTATTTCCTTTGTATAGTTATTATCTCATTATAATGGCTTGCATAGTATGCAAAGCACATAGAGTTTCTTCTTGTAGATCCACATATTGGAGAGATCTTGTATTATAGATCCATGTAGATCTAGTCTTATATTGTTATATCCAAAAGTTTTTGTGAGATATTGTATTGTATATCCATGAGATTATATTGTATTGTTGATCTATGTAGATCTAGATATTGTGGAGGAGGTTGTCTTCATGTTCACACGGGTGATGTAGTGATGGAGAGATAGAATTACTTCTTGGTGCACTGATTATAGTTACACATACGGTAGACCCATGTGAGAGGTCTTGTTGTAGATTCATAGAGAACTTGGTAGCAGTTCGGAGATACGGTAGTTCTATGTTATGTGAGATCTTACGGTGGTGTTTGGAGGCACGGTTGTAGTGTACTTATGTAGATCTGTTTAGATATCTTGAGGAGAGGAGATACTCTTGGAGAGATGCATTGTACTTTTGTATTGAAGAATTGATTTGTACTCTTGTTATATTATATATATATGAGATATTTATATTTGGTGGATGTAGCTCGCATTGGGTGAACCACGGTACATGTTGTTTTAATTTGTGTGTACTTTGTATTGATTTGGATTATTCTATTTTATACTTCCCTTTCTTTGTATATTTTGGGGAATTGTTTATATCTTGTGTTCATGATTGAGTTTGTTATTAAATCATATCACTATTATGCAGTCCCAAATTCCCAACAACCGATATCGAGATTGGTTATTTCGAGTAAGGTTTTTCTTTCAAAAGTATATTGTTAGTGGTTACTTGACAAGTGGATGATAACAAGGTTTTTTCCTAATAATAAGATCACAAGAAGAGATTCAATCTCAAGTGGAAGCTGGAAGAGTAAGGTTGCTAGAGAATACAATGATTGACATTGGTTAGGTGGAAGCGGTGTCGACGGGGTGACTATGGTCGATTCTGAGGTGACTGTGATTGGTTACAATGTGACCATGGTATATTCTTGGGAAACCTAGTTTTAAACAGAAAATCACATATCTAAATAATTAAGAAGATGTATGGAATGTATCTTGGTTGTTGAGGTGTCCCTAGTTCTTGGATGCACAAGCATGTTGGTCAGATTACATATCCGGGTTACAGAGGTATGGTTTTATCTTGGTATCACAGTGCTTGTATGTTTTGGTTATACATGCATGGTTTTGGATTACGAGATCTAAGTATGACATAGAGAAGTAGTTATGCATCCTTTGGTGTAGTTAGATGTATGGGATTTGTTAATGAAGTGAATATAGTAACACAAAATGAAGGAGGGGTTTCCATCGAGAGAAGCATGTTCTACAATTGAAGATGTGATTGAGTATCTTGGTGTTGGTAAGGTGAGTTATTTCATCTTGGTGCAATTTTATTACATGTTATATTGTTGTTTTTTTTTTTGGTGCAAGATTTGGGTGCTTCTTTGAAATGACATTTGGTTCAACACAACTATCGGTTTTGGTCGGAGTAGTCACCTAGTTTAGTGACCTATGCCAATTTTTGGCATTGTGTTTGTTCCAACAACACCGACACCGAGTCAAAGAACTGACATCGGTCTGAGAGGATAACAAGTACCAGTCATTGAACTATGGTTGGTCTCTATGACAACAAGTTTATACGGGGTTTCTTATAGTAGAAGAGGGCATGGATGGTTCAGTGTCATGTTTTGGAGGATCAGGTTTCTTACATAGTGTGTACGGGCAGAAATGGTGCTAAACACATCGGTGTTTGGATTAGAATGAGGATAGAGTTGACTCGGTGAGTCCAGTGAGACTTTGGGTTAGGTATATCTATATGGTTCATGTTTTATTTCTTTCATTTTGAGCAACCGATATTATGTTTAGATAGTGTGAACATATTTACACCATGGTTTTTGGTGTTGTTTGACTTTTATTTCCCGGTTGTGTGGAATCTTGAGGACAAGGGTTCGAGTCTAAGGAAGATATCCTCAATGAATAGTCATGTTTAGACACGGTTGCGATTGAAAGATGTTGAGTACATATGATGAAAAGAAGTTGATTCACCTACTTCACAAGAATTTTAAACTTCGTGTTTTAGAAGTATTCTTTGATAAGAATGGAATCCATTTATATTTTATTTCATCTATTTTATTTCTCATTGACATATATAGCTTTTGAGCTGGGTGATTATAAGTAGTGCGGGGAGTTCATGTTTAGTATAAGCAAGCCATGGTTGTTGACATTACATGTTTGACACAGTTGCACATTCAAAGTGACATGAGGCACAAGTTGTTTTGGAGGACATTTATAGGATTGCATGTATTTTGAGTTTATCGCATGGTGATGTCACTTTTTGTTTTATTTTTTGGTGCTTGGATATCCTTATGGGATTATAGTTGATGGTTAGATTCAACTGGGTGAAGATGATAAAGTAATTTTTCCGAGTTTTAAGGGTTAAAGAAGGAAATTAGATTTGTTACATAGTGATGTTAGTTAGAAGCAAACTGTTGTCGGTCATATGGTAATTGTGGTCGGTTAGGAAACCGTGGTTTGTTTGGTCACGGAGTTTGACAAATGAGTGTTTATTTACTATTTTTTAGATGGTACCCTTGTTTTGCTTTCATCTTGGTTGGTTTGTGCAGTATGTTGATGACATGTATGTTGGTATTTGCACTTGGTATTAGTTGCATAGTTTAGCATGGTTGTTTGTTATTGACATTGATGAGCACATGATTTATATTCAACTTTTGGAGTTAGTCGGTGGAAGACTTGGAGCTTTTGGAGAGCTGGTGATATAGATGGATGTACATGGTGAGTTTGTACATGTGGATAGATTCAGTTTTGTGATTTTATGATGGTTCGGATGTTTGACTCTTACATGGATGCCTTGAGCATGAGTAGGGAATGTTTGTATTTCCTCTTGATTACTATGTTACTCCATGGGAGATGTTATCTATAGATGATTGTCTTGGACATGTTAGTTGTTTATGCAAGGTTGGATTTGTAGATTGTAGTGTTTGGATTTCTTTGAGTTATGCAGGTGTTTGTGGATTGATCACCCACTATTGCATGTAGAACTCATTCAGGGTTATTTTTACCCGGGATCTTGTTTTGCTTTTGCATATTCTAGTATTGACTTGTCTTTGGATAGTTGCATTAGTGGTTGCATGGAGACATGAATAGATGGATATAGAACATGGTTGGTTTTACGGGTATGGCTATGGTTTTAGTTGAAGCTCAGTACTTCAATTTGAGTGGGATCTCTTGCAGGTATGTTAGTCATGATGGATTATTACATGAGGAGCTTGGTTGGATTTATTTCTTAATACCAATAATTGGTATGGTGTTCCAATTCGGTGGGAGCTTGAGGCTTGGTTTCATGGATCGGTTATAGCTTCATGCAGGTTTGGTAAGTCATGGGTTTGTTATCTTCTTGGTTTTAGAAGATGGTTTGATCTTCCTCGTTTCATTTTAGAGAGTTGTTGATATAAAGAAAAGATGGTCTTCGCGGTATGTAGAGGGCGGTGATGAACATGTATAAGTACAAGTTCAATAATTTATCTCCAAGTTGGAGATTGTTAGGATTGTGGAGTTAAATTGCTTCATAGATAGCTTGATTTACACCTTATTGGTTTACACAAGTAACCGGTCGAGTCGGAGTTAACCATCATTGGTCAAGGTAACCATCTTTAGTCAAGGTAACCATCGTTGGTCGGGTTTACCATCATCGGTTACCTATGCATGAAATTTTATATTTAACTCACGGGAATTAGATCTAACTTTGTTATAAAGTTGATCTAAAGGTTGTAAATGCATAGCTAAGGTGTCATAAGTTTGTAGATGCTTATATAAGTATGAAAGCTAGGTTTAGATGTAATGATGGCATGTAATTGATTATTATTGCATGTGGAATCCTTGATTGAGAGGATGAAGAAGAAGAGAAAGAAAGAACATGTTACATGAAGAAAAAGCTTCCATGGAGAGGAGTTGGATAGAAGGAAATAACAAGTACATCTGAATGGTGAGAAGAGGGTAACATATTCTACTGTATTTCCTTTGTATAGTTATTGTCTCATTGTAATGGCTTGCATAGTATGCAAAGCACATAGAGTTTATTCTTGTAGATCCACATATTGGTGAGGTTTTGTATAATATATCCATGTAGATCTAGTCTTATATTGTTAGATCAAAAAAATTTGTGAGATCTTGTATCGTAGATCCATGAGATCATATTATATTTTTGATCCGTATAGATCTATATATTTTAGAGGAGGTTATCTTCATGTTTGCATAGGTTATGCATTGATGGAGAGATAGAGACTTACTTGGTGCATAGTTATAGTTGCACATATGGTAGACCTATGTGATAGGTCTTGTTGCAGATTCACAGAGAACTTGGTTATAGTTCATAGATGTAGTAGTTCCATGTTATGTGATATCTTTCGGTGGTGTTTGGAGGCATGGTTGTAGTGCAATCATATAGATCCATTTAGAGATCTTGAGGAGAGGAGATACTCTTGGAGAGATGCATTGTAATCTTGTATTGAAGAGTTGGTTTGTACTCTTGTTATATTATATATATGAGATCTATATCTTTGGTGGATGTAGCCCGCATTGGGTGAACCACGGTACATATTGTGTTATGTGTGTGTATTTTGTATTGATTTGGATTATTATAGTTTATAATTCCATTGTTGTAGATTTTGGAGAATTTTTTAGATCGTGTTCATGATTGAGTTTGTTATTAAATCATAGCACTATTCCGTTGAGACTCCAAATTCCCAACACTTTCCACTTCCAAAAACATAACTGATTGAGTTGTTCACTCGATCATGTTCTCATCACATCTCATCCACTCTTCAAATCCATACATTCCAAACTTTTGATGAAGCTTTTGCCATGGCCAAGAAGTTAGAAATCCAAGCCCTTGAAGAGGCCCATCTTGATCCTTAATTTACACACGTTCCACCTAAATCCCCTAGGAATTCCTATGATTCAAATCAAACTACATATGACTCCCTAGGTCTTCCCATGATGAAAATACCACACATGATGTCATTACTTATCCTTCTGACCTGACACCCTCGATTGAATCAGTTCATATGGATACTATACATCCTTCTAGTCATACCATCAACTCTATTACACAAGTTCTCCCTCATGAGGAGACCCCTTCATCATCAGTGCTTCCTCTTGAAGACTCAACACCCCTAGATCCTCCTTCCAATGATACTCATACATTGAAATTGTCGGTGTCCATTGTTCAATCACATATTACTTCCTTGCAATCCTCAAATTCCACATTGGAATTAATTACTAAAGAAGCCTCCATAATTGGAGATCTTAATATCCAACCATTCATTGAACTAATCAAAGAATTAGAAAACTCCTTTAATCCACCTCAATCATGTCTAGGGGCATCATCTCCTTAATCGAGTCTCGATCTAATCCTATCCTCGCTCCTCACTTCTATCTAGGTTATAATTTTGTCCTAGATCAAACACTCCACAATCGAATACCATTACATCCATAGCCTCACCATCATCATCTGGAGTGATTCCATCTCCTCTATCTAATGCAAACATTGTAGAATCACATTCTATGCAAAAACATCCTCCTTTATCTAAAATCAAAATTACAAAACCAAAATACACATCATTTAAGGCTTCAACTTTACCTTTGATTTTGGGGCCCTACCCATTATCACAACCTAAATCTATCCCATCTACGGTTCCACCCTTACCATCCATTTTGGGACCCCATCCTTTATCTCAATATCATGGCACACAGTCAAATTATATCTTGTCCATCAATTATCCCTCCTCGTCCATTGTGAGACCTCATCTATCATCCAATTATATTAATCCTACATTATATCCTCTCTCTTATCAACCTCACTATAGCCCAGTGATGTTTCAATGATGTATGACATCTAATCCAACTATGTCCAAAAAAAATACACATCCTACTAAGTGTTCTCGTAAATCAAAATAAGTTAATCAAAATTCACCAAAAGGGATTTATACTGAGATATCCTTGAGAGGATCATACAAGCTTCTCTTATCACATTACCACCCATCAAAACACATAACCCACGTAATCTGAAACTCGTAAATGGCTTTGTAGAACAACATCACTCAGTGTTGCCCACTCATAGGTAACTTTTGAGGAATGGAAAGTGCTTCAGTGAAAGTGGGTTATCCCCCACCCTATACCATAGGTGGTTGTTAGGTATGTTTCCCTTTCTATTGCATGTGTTTCCCTTCTTGTTTTGTGTCATGTGTTTCCTTTCTGTCCTTTTCGTGTGCTTGTTTGTTTCCTTCTTCTCTCTCTCTCTTGTTGGAAGTTGTACATGACTCTACAAGGCCTAATGGATAAGGCACTAGTCAACAAATTATATGGTCTAAGATTGAGATTCTAGATTCCCATGTCATGTCCCCAAGCTAGAGCCATTTGTTGTCATGCAAATGTGCAATAGGGAAATTGGAAGTTTCCAAGCATGACAACTATACCCCAGTGCCAAAATTTTCATGTTTGATCATTTCTATGCATCCCAAGCCAAATCCATCAGTATGATCACCCCCTATTTGATTTAAAATTGGTCCCCTATGTGATTTAGGAAATTCAACTCATTCCCCCTAGGTGATTTTAGGGAGTTCTGAAAAGATGTTATCTTCTGGCAATATTGGGAAGGGCTATCGTTGGCCTTCCCAGGACTAGATCAACCCCTTGGAGTGGAACAGAAGGGAAAACCTCGGGATGGAGTTGAATTGAAGACCTTATAACATCATGTAAATGATTTTGGAAGGTCTGGAGAAATTTTGAAATACTTGGAGCGATCACGAGTAAAAACAGGGTTCACAAGCCTAAAACAATGTTGGGCGAAGGAAGAAGATTCTGAGAGCTCCAAATAGAGTTAGAAGTAAAAATATATATATTCGAAAGATGATTTCAATACCTACATGATGGTGAAATAATATTTTTCACAAAACCTTGGTGCATAGGATTTGTAGGTAGTTTTTATCAGGCACAAGTGGAGTCACAAATCACAAATATGATTTTCAGGATCATATGGATGAAAAAATTCATGATAATCCCACCATTGGATTAAAAATTAAATTTACAGTTAGGATCATATAAATTTTCACTAATAAATTCCACCGAGAGCTCAAGTTATCTTCTTTCCAAGTTGCCCTCTCAAAGGCAGTTCAGGACTTAGTCATTTTTTGGAGGACATGTGTTAGCACTAGGATCCTAGAGGTATTTCGTGTCCTCGACATCCCCGAGGTTAGGTACACAAACCATTGAAAAATGTTCCTAGCCCCCATGTGACCTGTTGGACCCTCATGTGACCTCAAGACTTGCAGATTCCGCCCCTGTGTGCATTTTGAAGCATTCATTCCTTATCGTCGGATCAAGCGCCACGTGTCAGCTCCAAGACCACCGTGGAAAATGATGTCCCTTATTTCCTAATTTGAGGGACATAATAACTCTAAAATTCACCCATCCCTTATGGGGAGTCTTTTGGACACCCACGTGACCAACTTTCAGCCCCATGTACATTTATGGAGCATCCATTCCCTATTGTCGGATTACGCCACTTGTCATCCTCTTGACCACCTTGGAATTTTATGTCCCTCACATCCCTAAGGTCAGGGACATAAAACATGAAAAAATGTGCCCAAATCCAACCCAAAAATTTGAAATTTTTCTAACTATTAGTTGCTTCTCCATTACTAGAAGAAAATTGTAAAGAACACCAGTCCACCACTCCACCATTGCCAAAGATTGAACCAGCTCCATTACAGAACATTATCCTTCACTCCATGATGGAACATATCTTGTAAGAATAATTCATTGAGATAAGAAGAAGAAACAAATAATAGAGAAGAAGAATAGTGGAAATCCCCATTGCCATGAAATCGAAATATGAAGAAATCGAACAAACCAGAGCATGTATTGACAAACCATTTGTTATTGAGTTATTATCTCTTGAAGGCCACTAAAAAATCATATTCAAACCTCAAATTTGCATCAATAAATTATTGCAGTTAATAAATCCTCTATCCGGGTCTACGAAGGAAAAATCTTGATTTCCCATCAAGTGGTTGTCAAATTGAAGAGAAATTTCACATGATGCACCATAATGAAAGCACTATCACAATGGAGTTGATTTCATTGTGAACGGAGACAAAAACAAGACCTGAAAATTTCAAGCTCCATTAATGGCTGCCATGACATAGTAGTGGAAAAAATCAGCAAGCTACCTCTCCACTTCTCAAGGTTCCAGTGGGTGAAATCACATGAAAATTGGAGGGAATGATCATTGAAAAATCTAGTTTTGTGTGAACTAGTTTTCATGCCATGAAGTCCCTATTTTTAGGGATATGGAGGGATGTGTTTTTTCAGAATTCTGCCCTCTTCAAAGAAATGTTCAAAATCCCAAAGATCCAGTAGGTGAAATCATCTGAAATTCAGAGGGAAGTATCTCCCAAAAATCTAGTTTCTCTCAAACTAGTTTTTGCATGATGAAGTCCCTACTTTTTAGGTATATGGAGGGCTATGTTTTTTTTTAGTATTATGCCCCCGCCAATGAAAATATCATTTTACCACTTTTTCATTTGAAGGAATTACTCAAAAATTAGAGCATGGAACCCTGGAATAAAACCTAGAATATCAAGACCCATTTTGTCGTACTTACTAAAAATAGCATTTCTCCCTGCATAGGGGTCTGTCACTTTGGGTAAGCCACCATTTAAAGAGGATATGAAGAAAGTGGTAAACATAGTGGGAGCATCATAGGTAAGGTCATTAACAAGGTCATCTCGACTCGCAATTCACACTTACTAAAAATAGTAAGTTACACTCAAAGAGTAGTTTTGACATAATGGGTTGTACAAGGATACTCATTCAGGGGGAAATCATTGTTCAGGAGCATCCTAGTAATTTTTCAAAGGGCTTTCGAGATTCATGTTAGTTCATTCAACTTGACGAGTGTTTGTGATCTAATTGGAAGGAGTTTCATAGTGTGCAAGGAGTTCGAATATTTAGAGTTTCACAACATTTAGAGATTTCTATCAACGAGGATCAACGGACTTCATCGGGAAGCGAGATCTCCTCTTCTTTTTCTCTCTATTTTTCTCTTCCCTCTCCCCCAAATTTATCTCTCTTTAAATTTTATAATTCTTCACTGGGGTTTGCACTTTTTCATATGCCTTTAAGTCACTTAAAAGTGACTTTAGAAACATAATGTAAATTAAGTCCCCTTGATTTTATAAAAGGGACTTAAATATTTTGTAAGAATATTAATAGTCTAAAGTTAGAAATGAGGCATATGAAGGGTCATGAGGAAGATGATAATAATAAACACACACCAGGTTTGCCTGAGAAAATATTATTCACGAAATAATATTTCACCTTCTATATTCATTCGGGTTTGTATTACATGAGAATATATAGAATAACTTGTTCTATAATTTAGGAAACAAGTATAACCACTAACTCCATCAAGCCTATTTACGTGGGTGAGTACAACCTACTCAACCACTACACAAAACTCCAACAAATATTAGTTGTTTATAAAACAACTAATTACAATAGTAATTTCCTTTACATTAATAATACACAAACTATATTATAATGTGAAGCACTAAACAAGATATTCGACATTCCCGCCCTTAGTGTGAACATGGTAGAAAAACATCCACACTCTCAACTATAGTATGCTCACCCCTGTGGCATGTCCAACTCTATGACTCATGACCTTGATCAAAATAAAGGCTCTCTCCTTCCATGGTTTTAAACAAGCTTACCACAAACCTTAAAGTGACAAGAACCTCATCAATTGTCCACCTCGTGTGGTTTTCTGGATCCTCCCACAAACCATTTCAAGATCCATGAACTAACTTACTCTGGTGCTATTGTTCATCACTATGCTTATACATCAGGGAATTATGTAGGAAACACAACTTGCATATCACAAAACTGCACAATAGAAGATATATTGAAAAAATTTCACATTACTTCCTATAAGAATCGTAATGTTCTTAATCGTAGTCTCTGTCATTGATCGCTACCACTCGATCTCGAACAACATAGAAAACTGCCACTGCCACAGGACGCTTTCCTTAACTAAGTTGTTTTGGGTGCAGAATGGGAATGGAACATTGGTATGTATTCCCCCCCATAATGTGAAATTCCACTCATATAGATATCGAGAAGCAAAATGCATCGAAGAACATACTCCTGAATGGATCTTGTTAGTTAGGTCTTGCTGCACATGGTCACTAATGCTAGTGAACATATTCTTCTAGCTGACCATCTTCCAAAGAAGTATGGTAGTAGAGGACCAAGTTAGTCAGAGGATCACTGACAGTCATCTGCGCTCCAACACAACTCTCTTTCCAACATCCATCAAATACCACACAAAATAGGAACACTGCAAACGAAGCACACACGAGAAAATGGAAACCACACTGAAAATCATATACTCACACCATACATATGCCACCACAGCTTCTGCGTGGCCCCGTCGTTGGTGACTGACGAGAGGTCGTTGTTTGACCTCCTTCCTCCGATGCCTCCTTCCTCCATTGAGATGCTACTTAGTGGATTTGTTAATGAAGCTCATTTTACAATTTTGACTCAAATGACAAGACGTCGGTTTCTACCGATATTGCGCTTTTTACAAACAATTAAAATTTTAATATAGCTAAAAGCTATTGATTAAAATTTTGACATATACTATTTTAAAATAACAAAAAAAACTCAAATTTTGAATAGAATCTAGTGACTGATACAAATCAAGTACCTTTAACTGTGAGTCTTTGGGGGTCAAGATTCCTGGATCATATCAATGCATAGCTCTACAAAAAATGTGGGCATCAGTTTTTGAAGATTTAACCAAGTAATAACCAAGTTACTTTAAATAGTCTGCATCCCTAACCTTCACATCCGCATACGAGATCAAATTGACAAAAAACTTCTCACACATCTTTGTTGATCCACGTTTGCAAAATATTCCCTGACTGCATGTGTATAGATCTAAGTGTCTAAGTCGCAGCAGAATCTTCAATAAAATTCTATGCAAAACAGACACATTTCATGCATTGCTGTCATATGTATTTCACTATGCACGGCCTTGTTAAACACTTGATCTTTCTCCTGATTGGGATTCCTCTTTTGACCAAACAATCTTCTTATCAACAATATTTGGGATGCTCGAATTCAGGATGCTTTAACAAAAACGTGGCTTTAGAAAAAACGTGGCTTCAAAATTCGGGATGCTTCAAGCATTCTTCTTAGAAATATTTGGGATGCTTCAGAAAAAACGTGGCTCTTCGTATCAACAAGAGATGTCACCACCAGATTAAATGAGAGTTTTCAATAGAAAAATCAACGCAGGCTTTTATTGAAGGAAGCAAGTATGTTTTGAACATACACTGCCAAGTCGCTGAGTAAAAACGAATATGCTATATGGAATTCATATGTCCCGAGCAACAAAGAATATGCAATATGTAATATATCTGAGCAACAAAGAATTTATACAAACCAGACCAGAATTTGATAGATTCACCTGAAGATTCAATCTAATTTGATCTATATCGTATGGGAGCAGATGCATGGGATGTGAGATGTCTTTGACCATGCCACATTTTCCTTAAATACTGCGAAGCATTCCCAATGTCTACAAAATCGGTTTTGCAGGAAAAACACAGGTGTCCCAATGTCTACAAAATCGGTTTTACAGGAAAAAACGCAGGTGTATAACCAACGTAATGATTGCTGCACAAACATTCCTCCTCATATGAATGAATATATTCTCTCAAGATCTTCACAAACTTCACAAATTTCTAAAGCTTGATCAACCACACAGTCATATATACCATCAAGGATCCGTCATCACTCTGATACCAAATAATAACCACACACCAGGTTTGCACAGAAAATATTATTCACGGAATAATATTTCACCTTCTATATTCATTCAGGTTTGTATTACATAATATATAGAATAACTTGTTCCTATAATTTAGGAAACAAGTATAACCACTAACTCCATCAAGCCTATTTACGTGGGTGAGTACAACCTACTCAACCACTACACAAGCCAACAAATATTAGTTGTTTATAAAACAACTAATTACAATAGTAATTTCCTTTACATTAATAATACACAAACTATATTATAATGTGAAGCACTAAACAAGATATTCCTGACACATAATTCACCTCTTATTCTATAAATTGTAACGCAATTCCCATTTCAAAGGGTTGGTGATTGATCTTGTAAACTCAAGAGTGCATTATACCTAGAGAAAGCAAAGGAGATAGCCATTTTTCTTCTACTTTCCTCCACTCTCAAATTTCTTCCATTCTCACACTATGTACAACTTTTGTTTAAGCATCAATATAAGAAGAAGGAGTTTCTAGCTTTCTTTGACCAAGGGATTTCATGATACTTTGTGTTCATCAAATTCTATTTGGTCTTGTTGTCATTCGCAGGGTTGTTTCCTCTTAATTTAATGCATGTGGTGAAGTTTCTAATTAGTGTATGGGTAAGAATATAATTTTCTACCTACATCATTAGTTCTCCTACCTCTTTTCTTGCTCCCTTTCCCACTTTCGGATGAATTCTTCCCTCACATGATATTGTTAGCTTTGGCGCAGGGTTAGTGGAGTGTCCCTGTTGGATCCCTAGTTGAAAGGCCACCACATAAATCCACCTTGTCAAGTGCATGCATATACGAAAGTTGCACCAGTCAAGTAGAGGGCCTTAAATTCCCAGAACATTGGAAAGAAATCCAAAAGTTTGTCCACCCAAAAAGGTTTCTGCCAACAGTTTTGGAACCCTTTGTGGGGCATATTTAGCAAAGCATTGCACCCAATATATGACCACAAGGTCTGAAATTCAAAAAAATAAATAAATATTGAAAAAATAAAAAAGGAGATTTCATGAAAGTCCTTTTCCGAAAGATATACTGCTGATTTTTGCACGTTACTTTTCACATTCCATAGTTTCCTTTCATGTTGCCACTGCAAAAGTTTCCAAAAGCTGGTTGAAGGAAGATACACTAGGTTGAGCAGGTTGAGAGGTGTTGTTTATTCCAATTTTGAGGCTTTGCAAAATCAGCAAGAACAAATTAGATATAATCCATACTTCTTCTCTCAATCCTCCTCTCCATCCATCTATTTAGATAGCTCACCTGGAAATCTTTTCAAGACTCTTGTTGATACCCCCTTCAAATTATCCCATTTTTCAACCACCATTGGTCATTGAGTTCCCAGAAGAAGAATAATTTTTAGAAGCAAGAGAAGAAACAAAAATGACAATGGAAGATGAAGAAGAAAGACCTCAACCCATTGTTCCATGGGGAAGGAATCATGATCACTTGCTCTTGAACCACCACTCCATTATCTACCAACAAGTTCCTACAAGAACTTGCCAAAGTTCAATGGTGACAAAACATAACATCACGAAGAACACATCACTTGCCTTCACGAAATCATGTGGAATTCTTAGTTTCCAACATGAAGATGTTGTTGTAAGACTATTCATGGAGTCCTCTAAGAAACAACAGCGAGAATGGTTTTACCTCCGCCTACCCGGTCCATCACGGGTTGAAATGATATCAAGGATGCCTTCGCAAAGATATTTATATTGACTAAATACACTTGTCAAGACCCCTAGTGTAGTTGGCTCAAATGAAGAAAGGAGAAAATGAAACCATGAGAGACTTCATGGCTTGTTTTAACCGGTTACTTCACGAGGATACCTAAAGAGGATTCACCATCTCAACAATGTCAAGATGTTCTTCCTCAATGCTCAATCATCAGAAGTAGGATTTTTTTCGTGAAGATCCTAACCAAGGAACATTGTAGAAGCACAAAGGATAGCTATTTAACTTGACAACAATCTCATCCTCTCTAGAAAGATCAAGAATCCATCAAAGGGAAAGACCCAACATCCTAGAGATGAGAGAACCAATCCATCGCTACAAAAGTTGGTGAATGAGATGGCATATTTGAAGAGGGAATTATTTGAACGAGTATCTTCTCAAAGAATCAACACAAATCAGATTGTAGGAGCACCCCAAAGGCTCACCTTGGAGGCCCCACCCGTGAACATAAATTGCAGATTTCAAGAAAGTGAAGAAGAGCTTGAACAAGAAAGTGAAGGTGGTAATTTCCTAGAAAGTGATGAGTTTGAAAATGATACATAAATCAGATTTTATGAGTATTCTAGATGTGATGAAGAAGATGAAGAGGATGCACCCAGTTTCTCATGTGCGGTATTCACTCATTCTTAGTCTGAGAAAAGAGAATCTCCCTCCAGTGCTGCAAAAGAAAAGAAGGTTGATGGTCCTCCATGGTAACTTTGTAAAATAAAATAATAAGTTATGGATCCCAACTTCCATCTTCCATAAATTCTACATTGTTGAGACCTGACCCTATAGCAAGTAAGAAGACTCCCACAATCTCAAGTAATATTTTCAATTCCTCTTCCATTTCTAAATATAAATCTTCTCCTATAAAATCTAATACCTTGAAAGCTCCTAGTATGCCATTCAAAATACCATCCATTCCCAAAACATCAAATCATGCTCCTAAGCATATCCAGACTCCAAAACCAGTCCCTTCACCCCCTTGTCCACATCTACTCCTTTCGACTTCATAGAATATGCAAACAAAGCCAAAGTGCAAATTACTGAAACTAAATATTTACGGGTGGTCCTAAACAATTTGAGAGGTTTTTCGATATATCAAGAGTGGTAGTCTAAAACTCAATGTTAAAACTTCTAGGTCCAAAGGCATGCTACAAAATCACCTACACCTCCCTCACAGAACATAATTTCTATGAGTGCATCAAATACTAATAAATTTGAACCTTTCTACGTCTCCCTTCTTGTTGGCGAATATGTACTGAACAATTGCATAATAGATTATGGTGCCTTAAAAAACATGATGCATTTGAAGGTCACTAAGGCTATCAAACTTACCATGACTCCACCTAGCATCTCTTGTTACTCTTTGGAATAAAAAGAGGTCTCACTTGTAGGGAAGGTCAAAGATGCACAGGTGGATCTCGCCAAATTTCCAAACAAGAAATTTTCAGTGATGATTTTGGTAGTAGACGTCCCAGCCTCATTCAGAATGTTACTAAGTAGAAATTTTTCCGAGACTTGGGAGGGAAAATTCAGATGAATTTTTCTTCTACAACCATACCAATGAAGGGAGACATGGATAAATTGCTTCCCGAGAAGAAGATGAGGTACACGGTATGAAATTTGAAGCCTAGAAGCTAAAATTTTGTACCAAGGTAGCAGGTGGATGAATCACTTTGTGACAACTAAGGAGGAAGAGGATATTCCCATCTTGATAGGTCCATACATGCCTTCCTAGAGATATTTGGAATTTGAAGAAGCATTGAGGAGATTTGAGTTACAAGAGGGCAGCTCGAATTGCTGGATGATGCAAACCATGAAGAAGAGGAGATGGTTCTCGATGATTTTCAAGAAGGAAAATCAGATTATATGCCTTTCCAAGATGAGGAGTTATTCTCATTCCCATTTTGGGATGAAGATGATCTCGTTCAGGCCATCTATGGAGAGAAAAATTCAACTTGTGATGAGCCCATGAAAGGTTTGAAAGAAATGTATGTACAAGAAATGTTTAGAGCCACAAAAGAAACTGAAGATCCTGAGCTCGGTCTCGAGCTTACAGTGGAAGCCACAAATATGGAAGACAAACATGATTTGGAATCCTTAACCAATGTGAAGCTTGGCCATATTGAGATAAGGCAAGATGAAACATATGATACGATTCTTGAGCTAACAATCGATGGATGCAATAACGAAATGGAGATATTTTCTTTCCCATTTGAATATGAAGACTCTTTCCATGACGAAGAAATCAAAGCAAGGAGTTTTGAGACCTCCGAAGATGAAGTTCTTTTTATGAAGGATCGGTAGAGTGTAGTGATTCCCAAGATGATGAGGTAATCCCTCCAGATAGTTTCCTTGAGCTGTAAAATAAAGATTCTTCAAAGGTGTACAAAGAGGAGCTGTAGGAAATGACGATGCATAACTTTGTGCAAGAAATATTGGATGTAGTAGAAGTTGCAGAAGACCCCGAGTTGATTCTTGATCTCTTCACTCATGTCATGGACATACAAGACAAGTATGAGGTCGCATCCAATCCTTCCATCAGTACTCAAGAACCTCACAGTGGAGTAAAGGAAAAGGATAAGTTTGAAGTTTCTCATGGAAAAGAGGTCAATGAGCATAGACCTGGGAAATAAAATAATCCGAATGTTCAAGTAATTTGAACAAAAATCAGCTTTGGGGAAGCGATGAGATGCTCGATGGAGAATCAGCTATATGGATAAACATGGAAGGCAATTGACATGATGAAATTGATTTCAAAGAGCATGAAGGTAGTGGAATTTCCAAGAAAGGACCTAAGCATCAAGAAGCTCACATGGACTCACTCCTACAAAGTAAAAGGACAATCATGGAAACACCTAGATTCCATAAACAATTAAGGAAAGGAGGTTACTTTCTTGAACCAGTGAATGGCTTCGCAGAACAACATCACTCAGTCTTGCCCACTCACATGTAACTTTTGAGAAATGGATAGTGCATCAGTGAAAGCGGGTTGGCCCCACCCTATACCATAGGTGATTTTTAGGTATGTTTCCCTTCTTGTTGTGTTTCATGTGTTTCCTTTCCATCCTTTTCGTGTGCTTATGTGTTTCCTTCTTCTCTCTCTCTTGTTGGAAGTTGTAAATGACTCTACAAGGCCCAATGGATAAGGCACTAATTAATGAATTATATGGTCCGAGATTGAGATTTTGGATTCCCATGTCATGTCTTGCTGTACTCGAGTCCATGTCATGTCCCCAAGATAGAGCCATCTTGTAGTCATTTCTATACCCTCTTAAAGAGCAACAAAATACCATGCGCATCACCTATCACCCTAGGCATTGGGCACTCACCCAAGACATGTGCGGGTGCCGATTCCCTCCTTTATGTGATTTGTGTGAGAATGCATTATTTTTGATAGAAACTTAAATGAAAAGACTGGAAATGAAACATACATTCATCTTAGAGCTCAGAATGGCTTCTAGACCAATGTATTCATTCAGATAAGAAAATCATTACAAAATATAGATCTGAATCATAACATAAGGGAAATACATAGGGGTTTACACCCACTCATGTGAAATATATATAAAACTGATCCATACAAATGTAAGTAAAAATGGAACCACACATCTATTCATATTAAGTATGTTGATAACCACATTACATTAACTGAGGCAATCACAGATCCATATGATAGTGCAGACCAATGTCATGCATTGGAGCTGGACTTAGGCCCTTCATAGTATAAATAAAAATGTTTAGACCCATCCCCTTGATACAACATACTCCTAAAAATCCTCTAAACCCAATGCACAAAGCTCTCATAGTATTCCTTCATAGCTTCACGTCTTCACATTCTCTTACTTTGCATCTCTCTCTCTCTCTCTCTCTCTCTCTCTCTCTCTCTCTCCCTTCTACTAGAAGCTTGTATATATAGCTTTAGCAAGCACTCTCATGCCATTCTAAAGTTGTATATCACTTGCCATGTGTCCAAGTGGTCCTCCATGGGAGCATGCTCCTTCAGATGTGAGCTCTCCATATTTTTTCATGATGACCTTATGGAATCTTATATCGCAAGGTATATTCCTTTTGTGGGCACCAAGTTATCAAGATGGAACCTTATCCACTCCACATGTGTAGTTGGGTCATGCTTTCCTTGTGTTCTACCCGATATTCCAAATATGGCTAAGTCCCAAGACCTTTTCTCTATCTTGCAAGCGTGTGTCTTTGGTTCTACTAAAACCCTCCTAAAACCCTGTCCTGCACACTTTCTCCTTGCGTGCCCTTCTTCAAATAGGCCTTGCATGGCCATGTGCCTTCTTTTACTTGGCCAATATTTTATGGGCCCAACACATCTTTTGTCGTGCAAATGTGCGATAGGAAATTAGAAGTTTCAAGCACAACAACTATACCCCTATGCCAAATTTCATGTTTTATCATTCCTAGTCATCCCAAGACAAAACCATTAGTCTGGTCTCACCCTATTTGATGTTAAATTTTTTCCCCTAGGTGATTTAGGAAATTCCACTCATTCCCCCTAGGTGATTTTAGGGAGTTCGAAAACATGCTATCTTCTGGGAATATTGGGAAGGGCTATCGCTGGCCTTCCTAGGACTTGATCAACCCCTCTAGAGCGAAACAGAAGGGAAAAATTGAACATGGATGTGAATTCAAAACCTTAGAACATCATGGAAATTATTTTGGAAGGTTTGGATAATTTTTTAAAGACTTGGAGCAGTTTGAGTAAAAACGTTTTCACAAGCCTAGGTAGTACACAAGCCTAAAATAGTTGTTGGGCTTCAGAAGAAGATTTCGAGAGCTCCGGATGGAGTTAGAAGTAAAACAAAAATATCTGAAAAGAGGATTCCAAGCCCTAAATTATGGTGAAATAATATTTTTCACAACACCTTGGCGCGCATAGAATTTGCAGCAGATTTTTATCGTGTATAAGTGGAGTCTTAAATCATAAATCTAAGTTTTTAGGGATCATATGGATGAATTTAGACATAATAACCCCACCATTGGATTCAAAATTCCATTTACAGTTAGGATCATATAAATTTCACCAAGAAATTCCATTGAGAGCTCAAGTTATCTTCTTTCTAAGTTGCCCTCTCAAAGGCAGTTCAAGACTTAGTCATTTTTCGGGAGGACATGTGTCAGCACCAGGAACCTAGCGGGATTTCATGTCCCCTGAGTCCCTGAGGTTAGGTAAACCAACCCTTTAAAAAATTTCCAGCCCCCATGTGACCTCTTGGACCCTCATGTGACCTCTAGACTTGACAGTTCACCCCAGGGTGCATTTTTGGAGCATCCATTCCCTGTCGTTGGATCAAGCACCATGTGTCAACTCCAGGACCACCATGGAAAATGATGTCCCTTATGTCCCTAAGGTTAGGGAAATAAAATACTGAAAATTCACCCAGTCCCTATGGGGAGTCTTTTGGGCACCCACGCGTGACTTTCAACCCCAGGAACATTTTTGGAGCATCCATTCCTTGTCGTCGGATCAAGCGCCACGTCTTAGCTCTAGAACCACCGTGGAAATTGATGTACCTCATTTCCTTGAGTTTACATACATAAAACATGGAAAAAATCTCTCATACCTCTAGGAGAGTGTTTTGGTCACCCATATGACCAGTTTCCAACCCCTCGGTGCTTTAAAGCTGATTTTGGAGCACTCATTCCCTGTCATTGGATCGCGCCACGTGTCGTCCTTTTGACCACCATGGAATTTGATGTCCCTCATGTCCCTAAGGTTAGGGACATCAAACATGAAAAACTTTTCCCAAATCTAACCCAAAAAATTGAAAAAATTCTAACTGTTAGTTGCTTCTTGTTGCTTCTCCATTACTAGAAGAAAACTGCAGAGAACACTAGTCCACCACTCCGCCATTGCCAAATATTGAACCAGCTCCATTAAAAAACATTATCCTTCACTCCATGATGGCACATAGGTATTGTAAGAATAATTCATCAAGATAAGAAGAAGAAACAAAGAACAGAGAAGAAGAACAATGGAAATCCCCATTGCCATGAAATTGAAATTTGAAGAAATCTTCCAAACCGGAGCACGGATTGACAAACCATTTATTTTTGAGTTATTCTCTCTTGAAGGCCATTAAAAAATCATATTAAAACCTCTAATTTTGTAGCAAGGAATTATTTAGTGAAGAAATCCTCTTTCCGGCTCTACGAAGGAAAAAGCTTGATTTCCCATCAAACCGGGTCGCGGATTGAAGAGAAATTTCACGTGAAGCACCATAATGAAAAAATTATCACAATGGAGTTGATTTCATTGCAAACGGAGAAAAAAACCAGACCTAAAAATTTCAAGCTCCATTAATGGCCACCATGACATAGTAGTGGAAAAAATCAATGAGCTACCTCTCCACTTCTCAAGGTTCCAGTGGGTGAAATCGCATGAAAATTGGAGGGAATGATCATTGAAAAATATAGTTTCACGTGAACTAGTTTTCATGCCACGAAGTCCCTATTTTCAGGGATATGGAGGGCTGTATTTTTGTCGAGAATTCTTCCCTCTTTAAATAAATTTTCAAATTCCGAAGATCCGTGAGACGAAATCATTTGAAATTCGGAGGGAAGGATCTCCCAAAAATATAGTTTCTCTCAAACTATTTTTTGCACAATGAAGTCCCTATTTTTTAGGGATATTGAGGGCTATGTTTTTTTAGTATTCTACCCCCACCAATGAAAATATCATTTTCCCACTTGTTCAGATGAAGGAATTACTCAAAATTCGGAGCGTGGAACCCTAGAATAAAACCCATAATTTCAAGACCCATTTTGTCACAATTTGACATTTGTGGCGCACTTACTAAAAATAGCATGTCTCCCTACATAGGGTTTGTTACTTTGGGTAAGCCACCATTTTAAGAGGATATGAAGAAGGTGGTAAACATAGAGGGAGCATCACAGGTAAGGTCATCAAAATGTCATCTCGACTTACAATTCACACTTACTAAAAATAGTAAGTTACACTCAAAGAGTAGTTTCGGCACAATGGGTCGTACAAGGATAATCATTTAGGGGGACATCATTGTTCAGGAGCATCCTAGTCATTTTTCACAGGGCATTTGAGATCCATCTTAGTTCATTCAACTTGGCGAGTGTTCGTGAGCTAATTGGAAGGAGTTTCACAGTGTGCAAGGAGTTCAAAGATTCAGAGTTTCACTGCATTTGGAGCTTTCCATCGATGAGGATCAACGAACTTCATCGGGAATGACATCTCCTCTTCTTATTCTCTCTCTCTTTCTCTTCCCTCTCCCCCAACTTTCTCTCTCTTCAAATGTTCTAATTCTTCGTTGGGGTTTGCACTTTTTGATATGCCTTTAAGTCACTTAAAAGTGACTTTAGAAACATAATGTAAATTAAGTCACCTTGATTTTATAAAAGGGACTTAAATATTTTGTAGGAATATGAATAGTCTAAAGTTAGAATTAAGGCATATGGAGGGTCATGAGGAAGATGATAAGTCACCTCTCATTCTATAAATTGTAACGCCATTCCCATTTCAAAGGGTTGGTGATTGATCTTGTAAACTCAAGAGTGCATTGTACCTAGAGAAAGCAAAGGAGATAGCCATTTTTCTTCTACTTTCCTCCACTCTCAAATTTATTCCATTCTCACACTATGTACAACTTCTATTTAAGCATCAATACAAGAAGAAGGAGTTTCTAGCTTTCTTTGACCAAGGTTCTTCATGATAATTTGTGTTCATCAAATTGTACTTGTTCTAATTGTCATTTACGGGGTTGTTTCCTCTTAACTTAATGCATGTGGTGAATTTTCTAACTAGTGTATGTGCAAGAATTTGATTTTCTACCTGCACCATAGTTCTCCTACCTCTTTTCTTGCTCCCTTTCCCACTTTGAGAAAAATTCTTCCCTATCAAGATATTGTTAGCTTTGTTACTGTGGTTAGTAGAGTGTCCCTATTGGATCCTTGGTTGAAAGGCCACCACAAAAATACACCTTTTCATGTGCATGCATATATGGCAACCGCACTGTCAAGTAGAGGACTTATATTCCCGGAGCGTTTGAAATAAATCCACAAGTTTTTCCACACGACTAATTTTCTCACCAACAAAAGGTTCATCAATTCTATTAACACCTTTGCTTAAAGATTCTTTTACGCTACCAACTATTTCCCTTGAAGGTTTGTCAACACAGTCAACACCTACACCCATGAAACTAATGATATCCTCACCAATATCCCTAGAACTACGGGGTCATCCTCAATCAAGTCTCGACAAATCCATCTTATGCAAAATTTCTTCGTCCCAAAACCAGGGAAAATTTTAGTGGCGAATATTCGTAATATGGCGAATATTCCATTTTTGAAAATTTTGAAAAGGCGAATTTTTTGGCACGGGCCAGTGACCTGTTCACCTAAAAATTACACTTTAATTTTTTTTAGGGGTCGGCTTCGCCTACCCTTGAAAAATATCCCCTATATAAACCTAGATTATTCGCCAGGTAGAACACTTCTACTTCACATTTTTCAACAATATGATATATCCGTATTATTAGGCGGCGCGACAAGGGTAAGTTATTGATGCGCGACAAGGAGGGTTTACAGACAAGGAGATACTGTAGATATTGATGCATAGTAGATGCATGACAAAGATTTTGTTGACGAGCGACATGGAGATTTTTTTGATGAGCAAGAAGAGGGCAAAGGTTGTAGGCGCGCGGCGGGATATTTTCGCATCGCGCGTCAATAGCTGCTTAGTGACGCGTCACTAAGGCCTATTGACGCGCGTCACAGGCCTTAGTGACACGCGTCAATAGGCCTTAGTGACGCCGCGGCGTCAGCGGGCCTATCACATGGCGTCGATAGGCCTATTGACACGCGTCACTAAGGCCTATTGACCCGCGTCACGAGCCTTAGTGACGCGGCGTCGATAGGCCTTAGTGATGCGGCGTCACTAAGGCCTGTTGACGCGCGTCACTACATTTTTTTGACGCGTGACAAGGAGGTACAACAAATATTGACGCATAGCAGACGCACGACAAAGAGTTTGTTGATGTGCGACACGGAGATTTTTTGATGAGAAAGCAGAGGTCAGAGGCTGCAGATGCGCGACGGGAGATTTTGCTGTCGCGCGTCAAAAAATGCAGTGACGCGCGTCAATAGACCTATTGGCGTGCATCATCGAGGATGCTTCTGCAAAATCTCCCGCCGCACGTCCTGACCTTTCGTCGCGAGTGCTTGATAATCAGGTGAAATTTTTCATACAACCCCTAAAAATTCACCTTCTCGTGAAACCGGTTCCGGGGATATTCGCCAGGTATTCTCCACCTCCGATTTCCAGGAGGTCTCTTAAAATGAACCCTACCCAAAACAATATGGTTCATTCATTTGTGTGAACACAAAATAAATACATATGAAGAAAAGGTAACACCAAAGCTTCGTCATTTACCCCTTTTTATCAATTCACATATTCAATGACTCCTTGATAAATGTTTCACATCCCTTTTTATTTACCATATACTTGACCAATCAAGATCAAAGCTTCCATCATACTAAATAAAAATTTAACACGTGTTATCTCTATCTACCACACAATCTTTGGGAGGGTCCCTATATACTAAAGCTTTTGAAAATATCACTCCACACATCCTCATCAACTTACTTTATAAATTCAAATCAAAATGTCACTATTTTAAAATGAAATAAACATGGAAATTTTTCCCCCAATTGGATCAATCCATATAGTGTGTGTCAACCTCTGAATGCCTTGTACTTGTGGTCTTTCTACTGTTAAATGATTGATTATCATGACAGTAATATTCTAGCACTACATCAAGCCATTCATTTTTCCACAATAATGATTTGAAATTATGTGGCTATATGTCAATATCCTAAACATACCTTAAAGGTGAACACCACAGCTCTGTTCATCACATCTTTCATTTTGGAAAAGTTCCTCCTTTATAGGAGCCCCTTAATCATTACATCCATCTACTCAAGTACTAACTAAAACATGATATGGGGCATGGGTGTGTGGATCACATCACTTCCCCTCCTTGAGATGGTTTATTAGGTTTTTTCCCTTAGCTCAAAAACATATGTAAAGAAATCATTTGGATGCATTTCTAAAAATTAAAAATATAATATACTTGATCCTTGAAGGAAAACTATTTTGAAATATCAAAAATCATTGTCAAAAGACGCAGGTCATGGCCGATCCTTTGAAGGAAAGTTGTTTGTATAAAATAAAAATGTATACCATACCCTTGAAGGATGGCTACCCATATCAAAGGCTTCCCGCATTGATCATCCTTTCAAGATTCAAACATCATCCTAAGAAATTTTCCCACATTGATCAACTTTCCCATTATAGAAAACTTCTTGCATTGATCAGTTTTCTTCAAAATCAAAATTGCAAAGTTGGGGCATTTCCTATGAACCTGCTAAAAAGGAGAACCCTCTTCCCACATATACACATACACAACCCCTTTCATGTTCTAGGAAGGTACATTTATTTCATTCTACATTTTACTAAATTTTTATAACCACCGATTGATGATCTTATTTAACGTTGTTAAGTCTACAAGTGTAAGCATTTTCACATTTTGAAACCCTTCACAAATTTATCAAATCCATAGTGTGGCAATCATTTCATTTTTACCTCATTTTGCTTAGTCACATTTTTGGTATAATTCATTTTGAGTCATCTCATTAATCACATTTAACCATATGTAACCAAACATATTTACAAACCATGTTTCTTAATATCACATCACATACAAAATCCATCTAACACTAACATATTCAAATTAAAATACATACACATTAGGCCATAACACATGAAATTCAAAACAAAGATACTCCATAAAAACTCACCATCATCATCATAAATATAATCAAATTCCAATATACATTGTAATCAATGTCCAAAAAAATTCAATATATATCATATAATCATAATACAAAATTGGGTTTCCATTAGCTTATGATAAGAGTATCATCAATGTTAGCTAGTGAACTCCACATCTTTGAGCACCACACTAGCCTAATTCATGCTCTCTTCTCTTCCCAGATCATGTGTGCCTCCAATAACATATGTATCTCAACTCCACTGGGAACACTCATAGCCATAGCCTCACCTCCGGCTCTCCCCTCAAGCACTATTTACTCTCTCGACTTTCGAGGTGGTTGTCCCACACTCGCTACACTCACACTATGCCACATTGTTATTGTAGTTTCCCATTTGGTAGCCAAGTAATATACAAATAAAGTGGTGTCAGGGTATTTCTTGATGATCAAATCAACATAGTAATCTCACTCAACTCACATAACCTCAAAATGAACCACCAAAATCATGTCAGATGAAGGAGGTGTTATATGTACCATTCTCTACTGTTATATTGAGCCATTGCTGATAACTCTACACCAAATATGGAAGGCCTTGTGATCTCCAAGGCCTTCCTTAATGAATCCCTATGGCCCTTGTAATTGTCTCTATCTACAAAGACATGTACAAGCTATACACGGAGACCATCTCACTCTACTACCACCATATCTCTCTCAACAATCAGCCCATCCCTCTCTAAAATAAGAGCATCCTGAACACCAAGAAGGTCATCTCGCTATCTTTGAGCCATGTCTCTCTCCCCCATAGACTATGTCCTTCTCGGCTGTCACAAATTCAATAGTTGCAGACTAGGTCCATCGCCCTCATCCTCCTCATCTTTGGAGCCTAGCACTACCTCCTCTTCCTATACTCCTCCCTCCATCAAAACACATACTCGTCTCAACCTCTCGTGCTACTTGGGCTCTATCAAAACTCCTAAAAGTTGGAACCAACCATGTAGTATACTCTGCAGGGTAACCCCTGTATCATTAATTTGTACCATCTTTCCCTCATCATTTGGGCTGTAGCCCCGAAACTTGTCAATAATAACATGTCTCACCACCGCTGCCCTCACGAGTATCTATATCTATCTCCTCCCATCTATCTTGAACATGTTCATCAGTACTAGCTGCACCAATCCGAACTATCTCCGAACCGATCAAAATAGAGCAACTCATGTTCACCTTCCTTACGAGCCTGCAGCCACATAGGTTGTTGTAAACTAAGTAAATTCTAAGGGTATTCATTCTTGGAAGGTAAATCCAAATAGGGCCTTTAAAAATATCCCCCACTGTAATCCAGTTAATAAATATCTATAAAACTATGCTCTCCTCCTCTTTCCCTGCATGACCCTTGTCGACCTCAACCTCATAACGCTAGGGTTCCCATCACCAATATTCCATGGTAACCTCGTTGGTTGAGAAACAATGAAATTATCTAAGGCCCAAGCTTGTGGGAAATAAAGTAATGTCGATACCATAATGCTTGTGGGCCTTCCAAGCCCACAACTCTCTGAACATCCGAGAAAGTGTAGTAGGTCTCCACTCAAAAACAATGCAATGCTCCATCCTCTCAACTACTACCCCGGTCATCATCCATAGGAATCGCCACCTCAAAAATCTAGAAAGGAATAACAAATGATGGCCATCATCATCATGGGCATGGGCATATGTGCACAACCCTCTCTCTCGGGTGAATAGACTCGACCATAAGAAAAATACCTCAATCATATCTAATGTTTGTGGCATCCTCCCCATACAATCTAGTCATCACACCATCTCTCTCTAACTCAGTAATAATGTACACACCCTCCCCATGGATCGGTAGTCTCAGAATGTGGTGAACATCCTCTAAAGTGATCGTGATCTCTCCCGTAGGAAACCAGAAAGTATTGGTGGAAGAATTCCACCTCTCTAACAATTCTAGTATCAAACTCGGACATCTATGGATCCATCTATAATATCTCATAATGCCAAAACCGATAACCTCTACAAGCTCCCAATCGTCGTCTGACATATCAATCCTCACCTTCTCCAAAATCAATGGAATACGATTCACGAATGGACAACATGGCATCCACCTATAAGCATAAAACAATTGACATTAATATCATCAATAAAAATATCAAAAACATATCAAAATTACACACATTAACATCGATCCCTTGATTAACACCAACAACATCTAGAACATTGAAAAACTCCTACTCCATTCATGAAAAATGAAAAGTGTCAATATCACAAGTAAATTGCGGTGATTTACCTCAATCTGCAATGATTCTACTTTGAATCACCAGAGATTGCATCAATCACTAGCGATTCTGGCTAAGGCACCCGACACCCCCAAAAATGGTAGTGAAACCTTAATCTACCCAAAAAAAATAACACAAAAACAAAAAAATCAATCTACCTCTGCCATGGGAGGTTTCTATGTTTGTCGAGAGGTTGTCATCTTGATCAAATCGTGAAAAATTACTCAAAAATGCTCAAAATATACTATGAAGGTCGTTTTACCCCGAGGTGAAAATGAATATTAAACCATAGGGATTTGGTAGTTATATACCCCAACTTTTACCACAATCCAATCGCGTGATTGATTCTGATACAATCGTGGGTGATTCTCTAAATCTGTAGTGATTTGCCTTATTTTTTAATAACCATTATCATTTTCACCCTTAAGCCTAGCAAAATACAACATTTACATAAATGTGTCACTTTCAAAAGACCCAAGCCCTTGGAACATTTAAATTGAAAAAATGAAATCAACCCTTGGGACTTGTGATATGTCTATGGGACACGTGCCCTTTGGCTCCAAACCACTTGATCTTCCCATCAAATCAGCCTCCCTACAAGAATCATTCATCTATAGGTGTCAAACCCTTTGGTTCCCCTATCATTTGATTCCTTGGTAGCACATCCTATTTCAATATCCCCTTAGACTGGGGAAACTTTTGAAATAAAACACATTTCAAACACTAGTGTTCATTGTATTACATTACAGTAGGATCACCCATACAAACCAACTTTTACATCATTTTTGTCTAACGATTTGATAAAACGTCGGAAAAAAGAGGTAAACATAGACACCTAAAATATACACCCCTCATCCTTGACCACATCATCAATATTCCATACAATCCATCCTCCTCTTCAATTAATTAAATATATCAGCCACCTTTGGTCAATTAAATACATTCAAACTACCTCACATCCACACTCTTTATTAATTGATTAATACCCCATATTCTAATCTTATAATTAAAATTTTAAGTCCAACATTATCTTGTCCTCATCCTACATTATCTTACATTATTTCATATAATCCTTTTCGTAAATCACTAAATGACCACCTAATATCCATTTTAAAACAAACATATTTAAAATAGACCAAATCTAACCTTTCTCATCACTTCTCCGACATGCTTCCAGCCAACCCAAAACATTAACAACTCATCCCTCAAAAATCAAAGCCAAAAATATTTTTTTAGCCATTTTTCAAACCATTTACCAAATAAAATCAAACAAATTGTAATCAAAATCGATTATTTAATCTTGTTTTTCGCCTTCCCTCGAGGATCCTGGCTAAGAATTGATGAACATTAGCTTTCCCCTAGAGTTTTAATCTTCATGTAAGTGACTTCGAACATCAATACTTTGAGGGTATTAGTCCCCATCATTATATTTATTAGAATCATTTTGGAGCCATCATAGAGTGAAATTGTATCATTCCAATTTGTGGAATTTATCACTTCTTACACCAACCTCCAATCAAGGTTAGAGGCTCCTTTCAACCTCTACACTAGTTTCCAAGTAATTTCATTCATTCCTTTCATTATTTTATGTCACATTCATAATTTTGTGAGTTTTGAACTATTAATATTAGTCAATCAAATAGGTGTATTTATTAGCTTTGTGCATATCAACCTAGATCACCAGCCGATTCCTTCAATCGTCGGCAATTCATGTCTCTGCTAGGCCCTTTATCACATCAATCTACCTTTCGACATCCAGATATCATTTGACCATCATTCTAACTTTACATGTCCTTTTAGGTCAATCTATCCTTTTGCTTTCCTTTGTAAGAATACATAGCTATCTAAGTCATAGCTCATTTCAACTATTTGTAGCATTGTTATCATTCATTTGATCAAATATATTATCTCACTTTCCTTTGTGTGCACATAAATCATTGACAACCTTGATCCTTTGAGTCATACTGTGATTCCCAAACTCCCTTTAGATTAGGAATCACCATCAGACCAACATATAGCCTTGGACCGTGCAGTCCCTTTGCCTTTACATTGAATGGTTATATCATCTGCTTTTATTTTATTATCACTTATCGATTCATCATACCATTATTCGATTAATTTCTCAAAAGTGGCTTGACATCCTTCGCAAGGATTCCCATTTACTTCTTGGGATCTGGTCTTTGTCAGGAAATCTGCCATATATTTGTCTAATCTCGTCTTGTGTAGTGTATGTGATTGTACTTTAATTTGTAGGACAAAAGTTTATATCATTTCGTATACTGAGTGCAACAATCATACATCATCTATCCATATCGTGGGTACCTTTTAACCCTACCATTCGAGGTTAGGTACATTTTATTCTCTTTCTTATTCCAATATGCAACAAGAACTCATCTTTGATACTTTTCAATAAGATTGACATATCCTCTTGAGGATTCTAAGAGAAAACACTTAAGACCTCAAGAGTAGCTTGTCTCCCATTGAGTTTCTTCTCAACACCACTAACCAAATCCCATAGCTTTCTAGCCATAAGGATATCCTTAATCCTAATTATCCAAATAATGTAATTGGTTCCATTTAAAAGATAAGATTTATCCATGGAAAAAATAGAAGAACTAGCCATTTTCAAGGAAAACTTAGCAAAATTTGAAAAATAGAGTGTTAGGTGGGTTTTTAAGAGTTACATAGATCCATGGTATAAAGGAACATTCTTGGTGGATTAAAACTCAAATAAAATATCTTGTAACTTGATGAAAACACCCAAACAAGGTTCTAATACAAAGATGTAGATCTTAAAAACACAAAGAAATAACTATGAGATTTCTTTGTTCGTAAAATTAGAAAAGTTGCAAAATAAATAAATAATGTTGTGCAAGTCAAAAAGGCCGTAGAAGACTTGGAAAAGTTATAGAACAAAGAAATAATGTTGCTCAAGTCAAAAAGGATGTTGAAGAATTGGAAAATCTATGAAACAAAGTAATAATATGCGCATGAAGTCAAAAAGGCGGTGAAATACTTGGAAAAGATGTAGAACACTAAAAATAGATCGCAAACCTAAAACTCCACGCAACAGTAAAAATACCGCGTAATCCTAAAAAAATTCATACAAGCGTAAAAGCTGTGTGGAAGACTAAAAAGGTAGGATTTATTCAAGTAATTCACACAATGGCTATAAAAAGGCTATAAAAGGCGCGATACATTCAAATAAGTCACGAAAACCTAATTCAAGTGAAAAATGATTGTGGATCATAAAAATAGAGATCTAAGTATGTAAAATAAATGAAAACTTAGATTATTATCAATCACACTGATCTAGATCATATAAACATGCCACATTTATCTTAAAACATTAAAATTAGGATATAAGCACTGATAAACTTGAAGAAAGTTGTGAAGCAAGATAAGGTTTTACAATTTTGAAAAATCTTCAAGTGTCTTTTCACAAACAACCGAGATCTATCTTGCATAAGGATAAGCACATGCTCGATACTATGTTAGGAAATTTAAGGGATGAATAATGTTACAAATTATAGATCCACAACATAAATTGGAAAATATTATATTTTATGAAGTGCAGTAATTAAAACATAGATTAATATGTTTATATTACGGATTACATAAAGTATGTGAACAACATCAAAACTAAAAGTAAATAAACACAATAACAAAATATAAGTGGGAAATTTTTTGAAGTTAAAAAACCCATTAAAAATTACGTATCTTTATTGAGAATAAAATTTCACCTAACACTCCTCTATTTCTCTATTAGGTGGCTCATATGGCTTGCATAAATATTACTATCAACATGTGTAAGCTATCTCTAATGATATCACCTTGTTATATAAAATGTGGGAGGTCATAATCCACTCTTAAAGTTGACTGACTTTGTGTTCTATCATGCTTATATTTTAAATATAATCTATAAGCCAAAAACATATAGCCTTTGTGAGTCTCTAAAATAATCAGTTTCCCGCTTAATATTATAAACCCAACATTTATAAGTTAGCTCCTAGATACTTAGTTTTTGTTTCTACCTTCCATGCCACTATGAGTACACTTGGAGTCACATGGAAAATTCCTTCCTTATATGATTTATCTACCTCCTTGACTAGGGAGAAAGAGAAGCTTATATAAATGGGTACTCTAGAGTATTCTATGTTACATGCCCTATTTGCTGAAAAAAGGATTCAAATAAAAATATAAGAAAAAATAAGGACAATGAGAAAAATAATGATTGGAAACTTTCCACCTCTAAAGAAACAAATGAAACCTCCTCTTTCAAAGATAAACCTAACAAAGAGAAGGTTGAATGTGCCTACTATAAGAAAATGAGCATGATGAACATAAATATATTAAGAAACATATTGATCACTTGAAAAAAATCTTAAAGAACAACATAAGTGTCCCTAGTGTTGGAAGCACAATCATCGGGGTGAATTAGTGAGCCATTAAAAATTTCAATCTATTAAACATTCAAAATTATTAACTATTCAAAGCATTCATCAACCATTCGCAAACTTATAGATTAAGCAATGATTAATCAACCACATAAGAATCCATCATGAGAATACAATAACACAAGTACGTCAAATTTAAGTGGGAGACCCTCAAGGTGAAGAAAAAAACTGAAAAGAAACTTTATATAGCCATTTTTTCAAATTTAGTTGAGCACCAACTCAACAAGGAGAACCAACTCCTAGGTTTAGTGGGGCACCAACCCCACAAGGAGCACTAACCCCTGATTTAGTAGAGCACCAATCCTATAAGGAGAATCTAACCCCCAAGATGACTCAAAATCCACCAAATCCATTTGATTTTTTTCCATATGTGAAATTTTTCTACAAAAATTGATGATGACACAATTAATCTCACTTCCCTCTCTATCTCTCTCAAAAACCCCTCTAGCCTCTATGCACACATGCTTCTTCTTCAAGATGATTTGAACATATACCCTAGCTCATCAGCAATGGATATCTCTCTAGAACATATTCACATATTCATTTCTCTCTCTTGAATGTAACAAAGATCTCTTACACCTTCACAAATAACCCTCTAGGTCACACTTTTCCTCCACTTACACAACTAGCTCAAATGAGCTCTCTAACTTACCTTTATACCTATTTATTCATTAAAAATCACCTGGATCGACCATCATATAACTCATAGGACCATATAGGTTGCAAAAATCACCTAGAGCCTTTTAGACCACCATTAGGACTCAAAAACACTAAAACACCAAAACAACCAACTCACCAAGAAGGGAATGTTATAGAGAGAAAAAACTTCACCAAAACATGGAACACACTTATACATGTTGGAAAATACTTATAAAAACTCTAACAACCATGAAAAACTCTGTATAAACATCTCAAGCCATGAAACCTACTTGAGACCATGCACAACCAAACACCCTCAAAATTAGTCCTCAAAAAACAAGCCATAACTTCCTCAAATATCATCAAAAACACAAGTGTGATATACCAATGGAAATATCATGACCTCAGGGTCATCACCAAACTAAATCCATGCCATAAATATGACTAGAGTGCCTCTAAAACAACTTTGTATCCAGATCGCTTCAAACTCCCAAAACTAGTCATGCAAGATAGGAATCACTTAACCTCCTAAGAGTTCAACCATGATCTAAAACCATCATGTACATTAATAAAAACTCCCATAATTATATAAGTTCTAAATTATTCATCATGTCTAATGGAAAAATTTGGAAACTGAAATTTTCTAGAAACTTGCATTTCTTAGTGGGGCCCACACACATTCAAGACCTTTAACTTACAACTCCATAAATATGTAAGAGTCCTACACAACATACAATCATAAAATTTTAAAAACCAATCAATTTTGGACCACTACAATCAAGTTCTCTCAAGTTGATACAAAACTAAGGTTTTAAGAGCATGTAGATAGACAATCACGCACTTTGGGTAATTATCTAGTCCCGATTACATACTATTATTCATGTGATTGCTAAGTAAGAAAATTACTAACCCATGTCTTTGCAGCCTTTATTTTCTTTCTATTGCTAATTTTGATCATACACCTTACTTTCTCAGTCTTCCTTTTTTATTTTTTGACATTTTTCATCCAGACATCAACACCCACCAGACACTAAACTAGGCACCCTCATCCCTCTCGGGCACTCTTATCCCCTTTATAATTAACTCTCACTTTTGGGTCCTTTCTATTCATTTGAACATCTTATCTTTTGGTATTCATCCTTTTCGGTGTTAATTATAAAATTCAAGTGAAGGAATCATATAAATATAAAGTTATGTGATCATAATAAAGGACCAAGCACTAAGCATTATCTATCACCACCTAAGGTTGCATCCATCAAGGCATCTAAGAGCTCCATTGCATCCATCACAAGGGACATAAGGGATTGTTTTTTGTATCAAACTTCATAGGAGGGAATTTCATTCTATTCCATGCACACATTTATTACATTCTACATCTAGCTACTTGCTCGTTATCCAAGTGTGACATGCATAAGAGAAACCTAGGGCACAATTCCACACAAAAAACATAACTACATTGGGTATGAGATGTAGTACATCACTTAGTTGTAATTCCATCATTGTGGTAGCTAAGGAGAGACTGAACCCTCATTTTGCATCTTTATTTTTAGGATTTGATGTCTATTTGAGGGTTTTGTAGGTTTATATTTCATTACAGTTTCCCGTGACCTCGACTTATATTGGTGCAAGCTCGGAGTGATAAAAGGTGACTACAAACAAACATCTTACGATACCTTAGAGTAGATTTTTTTAGAATTTTCATAGACCTAAGAATTTAGGGTGCCCATGGGCACCCTTTTCCCTCTCCAAGTGCCCTAGTCAAGTTTGTTCCTCTAGTTTTGCCTTTTTGTGCTCTAGTGCAATGGTATGTGCTTCACATTTTCCATTTTTCTAACTTTGTGCATAGCTTCCTTTATTCTTTTTCTCCTCTAAATTCCACCGTCAAAGCACTCCTTGAATTATAAGATTCCCTAGAGCTTTTTCTTCACATTTCCTCACTTAGAATCACCCCTACAATGTCCTCAAACTTCAACTTTGAGTTAGCTAGAACCAAGTTGCTTTACAACTATGATCAGTTATTCCAACTCTTAGGTAAAGAGCACATAATTAATAAATCCCTAACTTTTTTATCAAGTTCTATTGTAATCTGAAGCTAGCATATTCACAACCATACTAAAATCATTCAAATGATTTAATACTAAACCATTCTCGGACATCTTCATATTAAAAAAAAAAAATTCATTAAAAATATCTTGTTAGAGGCGAGAGGTTTTTTCATACAACTTCCTAATGCATCCATCGGTTCTTTTTTGTAGTCTTTTCCTTTAAAACATTAAATAATATCGAATATGAAAGACATAGCCGGATTGTTCCAAGTGCGTTCCTATCCAATAAAACCCATAATACATCCATCATGCTCAAGGGTTTGTTCCCTTTCTTAGACAACGAAATATAAAGATCCTTCTGATAAAGGTAATCTTCCATCTGCATCTTCCAAAGACTAAAATTGTTCCTCTTAAATTTATCAACCCTTGATCTTCCATCATCTACCATAGCTCCCACTCAAGCTATAACTTTCCCTGTGATTCAACACTTAAACAAACCAAACCAGGATCTGATACCAATTGTTATGAAATAAGGGATTAAATATGTGAAACAATCCCACATAGAATCACAATAGTAGAAACTAATATGTAGAATAATATAACAGATCTGAAAATAAAGGTGTAGAAATTAAAAGAATGCAACAAAAGATAATATTTAACATGGTTCAACCAATTTGGGCTACATTCACGGGAATAACTTGCTCAAATTTTATTACAAGTCACCTCTTATCTCAATACAACACCCAGATCTATTTGGAGCTATGCTCAAAAGACTCTTTTGAATTCACAGGTGAACTCACACACATTTGCAATGTTACATCAACCCTACCATATCCACAAAATCACATAAATAGGAAACTTCTTAATCATTTTTACAATACCATGGGTACCAAAACCATGGGCCAAAACCATCCCATAAACTTATGGGTCAAAAATCCCTCCCATATGAGAAGAGCACGTTTTGTGAAATATCGGGCATGTTTTTTTAGGCCAAAAAAATAGTGGATAGTGTAAAATACTTTTAGTGTACATTCTTCAACACTTCCACACATGAAAACATGCTCCACAACCTAACAAAATGAATAACAACGAACAAATTTTCACCCGAAAAGTTGAGTTTCCAAAAAAATTCATAGACATAGGCTCTTGTTTCCATTATGTAGTGCTTGTGGGTGCTCTTGCCCCTTTATGTGTGCCCATGTATAGCCTCCTCCTCTAGATCTACATTTGTTTGGGTCTTTGTGTGATGCTTTTTCCTTTCAGTTCACCTAGTCAACACTTTGGTTCACATCAAATTTTATTGCAAATCAACTAAGTACCTTCTTCTCCTCCTTGCAATTAGGGCTTCATACTTTATTTCTTAGTCTTTATTTGGTTTATTTATGTATTTCATTATTGTTTATTTACTTCTACAATATTCATATTAGGCTTATATATTTCACATTTGGTTAAATCATTTTGGTGAACCCGCATTCGAATACTCTTGGATCTTTCTTTTTCTTCCATCATGGATCATAAGGTCTGTCAAGTATCTTTGCTTAAATTGCTTCAAATGCACCCATCTTATAAAGATTATCTTCACAAAACCCTAAAGCATCTATGTATCTCCCTATTAACATGTTTCCTACTCAAGTCAATGTTATCTTCGATCGTATTTCTGATGACTCTCTTAGTTCCAATTCCAATCAATATATTTACAAATCCATTCAAGCTCTTCATTCTTTATTTCAAGATAAATTTTAGGCTATGGAATCCATGATTATATCTCTTAAATCTAAAATCCAACATCTTAAGGATGCTTCTCAGGCTCATGTTTGTTCTCCTTCTACATCTTATCTTCATTTTATGTCTTCTACATGTGCTCATATTAGTGAACCTCAAATCT
Source organism: Taxus wallichiana var. yunnanensis (assembly GCA_018340775.1). Lineage (NCBI taxonomy): Eukaryota > Viridiplantae > Streptophyta > Pinopsida > Cupressales > Taxaceae > Taxus > Taxus wallichiana. The sequence goes on from CM031234.1 coordinate 269,546,271, forward strand.
TGCCACTCCCTACACCTCTCAAGTTTGCAATCAATGTTAAGAAACAATATATTCTTCCAAAACTCATAACTCATCAATTAATTATCTTATCATCTACTGATTGTTATCCTCCTTATCAACTTGCAAGATATCAAGGTATTCCATATTGTAATTATCATCAAATCAATGGACATAATGATAATGATTTTTATGGTTTACAATGAATAATAAAGCATCTTGATCATTAAGGTTTCATCTAATTCATCGCATAATGTTCTGTGACATGGTCCTCTCCACTTGTTACATCTCAATGGGTTCCTAAATATAATTCGTCTAATGAGCATCATGCCATCATTTCTAAGGAAATTCAAGAGATGCCTAAGCAACCACCTCTCAAAATCAATACAACACCTCCTCTCGATTCATCTACGACATCACCAAGTCAACCTAAGAAACCTCCTCTAAAAATCAGTTCAACACCTTCTCCTACTAAGTCTACTACAACGTTACCCAATAATTCACCATTTCAGCAACCAATCATTTTTTCAAAGCAATTTCTCCTACTTGATGGATAGGATACATTTTAAACTCGCCACCATCACATGATCCTACTATTGCTTCTTCCTACCATTGTGATGGGTCTCTCTTATCATGACATAGACAACACTCTCCCACTATGACAAGGTATATCTCACGCCGCATGCATAGATCTCCATCATTGATACACTTGGGGAGCATCATGCTTACTTCCCCAACATTGACAAGCGTCTTATTTTCTCATCACATCACCTCTAGTCTATCAAATACATATTGATACGTGCATGTATCATCATTACTCAATGATGCACTCTTGTGCTTTGGTTCACACTTGACTATTGAGGGCATCCTATACACATGAACCTCACACACTACACACACTTGACATACTCAATATCCTCATGTCTCTATCACTACACAACACAATCAACACACTTGTGATATATTATTCCTACTACACACACTCAACGCAACATACAAAACACTTTAATGACGTACCTATCTTATATCACGTGACATATATATATTTCATGCAATCAACACAACATACCACACATCTAGCACTTACATGACACATCTCTCTCAAACAATCAACACAAGCCCTACTACCATATTTCACACTCTAGTTCCATGGTCCATACTCGATTGTTGAAGGTTTACATCTTTAATGGACCTCATCACACTCACACGTTCAAACACTCACTCATTCACGTGTTTACACTCTATACTTTGCACCTTAACGATCACATACTTCTTGTACACACACTTCAAACCATTTCTTGATGATGCACTCTCATTTATGGTTCATTTTTACTATTGAGGGGGCATAAATAAATGAACCTCATTACATACATACACATCCACTCGGGGGGCACATTTCTCCTATCATTCACTCTACATTCCATTCCATCTCATCCATAGCATACTACATATCTTGGTTACATTTACTCTTGCTTACTTATGCTTTTACATGCACACTTTATTACACATGTTAGATATATATCTTGTATGTCATTATATTTACCATACACACATGCGAGTTCACTTTCCTTTCTAGTTGTAATCATATATTTTACGGATGTATTACACGTAGCATGGATACTTGGTCAATACCTATTACCAATCCCACGGTGGCTCATGGGGGCATCCACTTTCGTACACTACATATACTATTGTTTCATAGCACACTACTTTATCAAATTATAAATGCTTTGACATAATTTTTTATCTTTCTCACATGCTTACGGGTGCTTCATGTGTAGCATTTTTTTTACAGGATTTTTTTCCACCATGGTTTTTTGCTACATTGTTTGTTCTTGCGTGTCATTATTTTCCATTGTTTACGGGCTTTTCCCTTTTTCCTTTGTGCACATCATCTACTTTAGGATTCAACAACTTTTATTTTCTTGTGACATTGTGAGTGGTGTCCCATGTTTGTAACCCACTTTAAGCGGTCTACATTTTCTTCTTGCATGTTTACATTATCTTCTCACGTCTTAGCTTACATAATGTCTGCTTCACATACATTTTGTATTCTACATGCGTATTTTTCTTTTCTTGTACTAACACTTGTCTCTTAGCCAAATTTTTTGTGTGTTCCTTGGTTTCTACCAAGAAGATTCCCTTCCCCTGCAGGAACAGTTTCAACACAATGATCAATCCTCCTTTGGGCCGTGCATACTCATTCAAAGAACATCGTATGCACCCCAAATGAGGGCGGGCATAATTTGGGTGAATCATTCACCCCATACAGATTATACGAGTTAGTAAATAGCACAACACGGTACTACTACAACACTTTTTTTAGTTTCGTGGGTCATAACCATACTTGGGTCCTTAGCACAGAGTGGCCCTTCTTGGATGCCTATAACTAGGGGCAATTACACATCGTTTGGTAGCTAAGCACAATATATAGAACTCTACACAAAAATTTTACAGGGAACACAATCCTTAGCACTCATGTTTGATTGAAGATTACACACGATTTGTAGTGGTGTTCCACATTGCGAGAAGAATTTAAAGGTTAGATGATAACATCTAACTTTCTTCACTACACTTCTTCCATATCATTGGTGTGAGATCCCCCAAAAAAATTGTTTGTCTACAACAACTTTAGGATCCTTTCTACACCTTTTTCCTCATCATGGATCATATGCATATGTTCCTTTTTCACATTTTTAGCATTTTTACATACTTCTTTACATGTTTTTAACACATCTACATGTGTATTTGACTACTTGATCATTCTTCTCCTTTGTAAGTCCATCTCGTATAGGAAGTGGTAGTCAACCATCACTCAACATAATTCAAACATTAACAACATCATCACTCAAAATTAAAAACAGGAATGTTTGTGGAATTTACAACATGCATTTCTCGCCATAGTGGTCGATATCTCATCACTTTTTACGCTTTATCATATTTAGTCTCCACACTCCATCTTTTTATCATTCCACACTTTTCCTTTTCTTTCAACATGTTTCTTGTCATCGATCTATATGGTTATCAGTGCACGCATCTCTATCTACTTTATGTGATAAAGAATTCACTTAACAACATAAAGTGGGGGTAAATGTAGACACTAAATCACATACTTTATGTAATTATCTAGTCTTGATTTCATACTACTATTCATATGATTCCTAAGTAAGAAAATTACTAATTAACCCATGTCTTTGGCCATCTTTAAATCACACACTTTACGTAATTATCTAGTCCTGATTGCATACTACTATTCATATGATTCCTAAGTAAGAAAATTACTAATTAACCCATGTCTTTGGCCATCTTTTCTTTCTTTTTGTTACTACTTTTGGTCTTGCACACCTTCTTGCTCATTCTAACCTTCAACCCTTTAGTTTCTCTAAGTCTGGACACCAAAGGCCCACCAAGACGACAGTGTTAGGTGCTACCATCCAATCTGGGTGCTCTTGACCTCTTTGTACTTTACTCACCTATTTTGGGTCATTTCTATCCATTTGATTGTCTTATCTTTTTGGTATTCATCCTTTTCGGGGTTAATTAAAAAATTCAAGCAAGGGAATCATATAAATATAAAGGTATGTGATCATTATAAGGGACCAATCACTAAGCATTAGCTATCACCACCTAAGGTTGCATCCAAAGGCTATTCAAGAGCATAAAAGCATCCATTATTCTATCCATCATAAGGGACAAGGGTTAGTTTTATACGTACACTTCATAGGAGGGGATTTCATTCTATTCCATGCACACATCTACTACATTTCGTTACATATAGATATTTTCTCGCTCTCAAGTTTGATGCATACAAGAGTCACCTAGGGCATGATTCCACACACACACATAGAACTACATTGGGTCTAAGATGTATTGCAAAGTGCTTAGTTGTAAGTTAACCATTGTGACAGCTGAGGACAGTCTCGACCCCTCATTCTACATCTTTCTTTTTTGGAATTTGATGTCTATTTGAGGGTTTTTAGGTTTATAATTCATTGCAAGTTTCCAGAAGCTCAATGATCATTTTTGACCTCATAGAGACCAAAATTGAACAACATCAATAACTTGTGACCCATAAAATTTGAGTTTTTGAGAATTTTTGCACACATATGCACTTGTTTCTAGATTGCAGTGCCCATGGGCACTCCTACCATTTTCTCGGGTGGCCTTTTCCACCTACTCTTCCAGATCTACATTATTATGGGTCTTTGACGACACTTTTTCCTTTTCATTCACTTGGTCAATACTTCAATACACATCACATTTTATTGCAAATCAACTAAATACCTTCTCCTCCTTACAATTAGGGTTTCATACTTTATTTCTTAATATTCTTTGGGTTTATTTATGTACTTCATTATTTTTTATTTATTTCTACAATAGCATTGATTTAGCTCATATATTTCTTATTTAGATTAATCACCACCTCTTAATATTTGGTGTTGTGTTTTTTCCTTATCCTCTATACTTTTACTATGATGTAAATCATTCTAAAATATTTGTTTATGATCTTAGTAAACTAATAACTCTAAGTTTCTTGTATAATCTAGTGGTGTTGTATCGTTATAAAGGATGCCCTTATTTTATAAAAGGATCCTAGAGATGCTAGTATAAATTTTTCCATGAGAAACATGAGATGTAGTCTCGAAAATCATGATTAGCTTTGAATCATAACTTCTAATTTATGGATTCCAAATAATTTTTACCAAAAGATAAGTTTAGAATGATGAAGGTGTATAAATCCTTCAAAAGTGATATGATGGCCTACACCTTAACTATGGTTTATGGATTTGTAAATCATGTTGTATAAACAGTAACATTGGCATATGTTCCCGCTTAATATTAAGGGGGAGTGTTAGAAAATTTAATATTAAGTGTTCTTGTAAATAAACTATAGTTTATAATTAAATAATTTAGAATATATAATATTTTAAATTATTTAATATAAACTACGTGTTTATTATGTTAATTGGTTATTTAAAATCAATTAATTTTTTAGGGTACTTCGTGAGAAGTCACACCCATTAGTTTTATTTATATTGACCCATGGGGTCAATTGAATTCATATCATATGAATGTAATTGTGATTTTACATGGTAAAATCACCGGAGGAGAGAAGTGAGGGGAGGAGATGTACTGGACTGGGTTTCTCTTATATGGAAAATCTAATTTGTGGTTTTTTACCCCTCAGGGGTTTTCCACATTAAAACCTTATGTCTATGTTATTTTATTTTATTACATTTGTTAGAATGTTGTTGTAATGTTTGTAATGTTAAGTTAATTAATATTGAATCTTATTTAATGGTTAATGTGATTAACTCCTCGGACCTCACAAATCGAAACTTCAAAACTTAAATAATGAAGTTATATTATTTCTTATATTTTTCAACATAATCCAATTTTCCTTGGACAAAATTCCTTTCATTGACACTTGCTTCGTTAGCCTACTCAATAGAACAACTTTTTAACAAGTGACCCTTTTCTGATCAATATTTTCCATCAAACCACATTATAGAATGTTCACTCACATTCATTATGGAAAATCATTTAGTATAGCATTAATGTATTTCCAAAAATATCAAAATGCGTAGGTATGAAAAATGTACAGAAACAACTAACCAATTCCGCACATCCTCACACTATGTCCAATGTTTCTTATGTCACTACGCTTTGATTGATAGCATGAATAGTCTCTAAATATGAAATCATCCATCAAATAGTATGTTGGTCTAGAAATGGTATTATTAAATTAGCTAGGAGTGGTTTGCATGGATGTTTCCATCTCCAATCAATTATTTGGATCTCATGGATAATATTTTCTTCTTCATATTTTTGAAGCCACACACCATCTCTGAAGTATTTAATAACATGAAATTTTCAATGGCATATTTTTCAATATGCCTTGAAAATCAAACATGTAAATAAATAATTAATGGCTACACACACATTGATCATACATCATATATGTTTGATATGAATTTTAATACATACCAAGTTTCACAAATTTTCTTGCTCTAAGAAGGTTCTCCTTCTATTTTTCAATTACACACTCAAAGCATCCCAAAAGCATGGTATTTTTGGAAATTATTCCCCAAGATATTTTGACATGTAAACATTATTTCATGAATAATGTATCCTTCCACCATATAGCCCTTTTAATGTGCTAATTATTTTACAAATCCATATTGGATCTTAATGTACCTCTCTAGATAAAACATCCATCGCATGTTAACTACACCTACCATTAGAAGTTCATAAAAAAATCAATAATATATGATTTTAAGAATACATGAAGAGGTAGGTAGTTCTTTTCCAATTTATAAACAATATCTCGTAATATTTTCTTTCTCCTACTCAATCCTTCTTCGGATATCTCTTTTGAAGACAACCACTTATTTTAAAAACAATTGTAATCACGCAAGTCAATATAATTTGTTTTCATACTCCCGATTAATGGTTCAAGAGTATTTATTCTACACAAGAATGAAAATAAAGAAAATCATTCAAAATGGATCCCCCTGTTAGTGTCCGTGTTTTATTCAATTGTATGGTGTTTCTTCCATTGTAATTGTTTTCCTACACATGTATTTATCTTTATTAGGTGTTGGCATGATAGATGGGAGTTTCACCTCTCCACCAATTTAGGTGGAGGTTACACTCCCCCACTTCCTATTTATACACCTCTTGTGAAGTTATTTTATCATGCATTCAATATACAAGTTATCTTTTGGCTTATGTTTGGTTCCTCTTTCACAACTTTACTCTCTTTGTGCACTCAAATTTTATCACTAGTTGATCTTGGCCGAATTCTCACATGGTATCAAAGCTAGTTATGGTAATTGAATGCCATAGTTTTGTTGTGTTTATTTATTTTTTAATATTAAGTTTTTCAAGCTTGTTATTACAATCCTTTAATATTTGAGTATGTTCATCTCTTGCATATTTGGATGATCTAGAGAATAAAAAAAGAGCAAAGGAAATATGTGGTTTTGTAGGACAATCTTCATTTTATACATTCTCTAAAGAAAATAAATGTGTTGTTGAGTCCAAATTGTGCCAAACCCATAAGGTAGACAGATGCAGGTTGAGTATTCTTTGAAGCAGGACAAATCTAGTCTTTTTCAATTTTTATGGTCATTTTTAGACTATTTTATGGAATTCCATACCACGACAAAATTTCATTTTTCCGGGTTTTTCTAGGAAAATAGTGGGTGTTTTTCAATTTTCAAGATCTAGTGGGTGCAATCATTATTGAGATTGGTCATTGTACCTTCCCGAGTGTAGATATGAGATATTATATATGTTTTTATCACTACACATATGCATTGATTTATGGTTGCACCTCGCACATTAAGTTGGTTTCTAGATCTGTTATTTTTTATTGTTGATGTTGGAAATGTTGTCATGGATGTGGGCGTATTGTCAACACGATTTGTTACTATTCTATTTGTGCATGGAAGTATTTTTCCTTGGAGGCATTCATAAAGTGTGTTTATTTACACAACCATAGTAGTGGCACATATTTTAAAATTTTGGCATAGGTTAGGTTTGTGTCTCATTCTTCTATTTGAATGACCTAACCCCCAACTCTATGCAGATATCACTCTCCACGCTATAAGATATCGCACAAGTGAGATAAGTGAGTGCACAACTCCCAACCAAAGGTAACCTCAAAGGTGCATAAGGTTAGAGAAGGACCTATCAGTAATTTTCCTATCCCTAGCCACTAGTTATATGGGTTTAGCCCCCTGGTCACAACTAACCCAAAGGGGCTTAAATTCATGGAAGACAAAAAAATCTCTAAGGTGTAGGAGGAAGTGTTGATTTTGCAAGATTAAGGAACTTGCAAGAGGTATAAATTTTTGTTGTAAAATTCTTTTGAGGCACCATTTATTTTGAAAGTGTGTATTTTTTATCTATTTGTAAATATTGGTGTTTATATCATTCTTTTGTTCAGAATTTATCATACATTTATTTTTCCTTGAAAATTGTATATGTACTAAAATATAAAGTGTCATCCTTGGGGTTGTCGTTGATAATTTGAGGGGGTTGTCTTGTGTTCTCTTTGGGATTCCATTTATACAATCTCTTTTCATACATTATGGGTCAAATTTTAGTTCTCACTCCATTTAAGCTGTCATGAGTGGAAAATTAAAATGTAAATCTTGTTGAGGATCAATGATTTTCACAGGATCACAATGGGTCTTGAAACGGAAGAAACATCGGATGCAAATCAAGTGAAGTGGTTTAACAAATGTGATGATACCTACAATATATTATGTCTATCTATATATCCTTATTTATTCTTTCACATAGAATATTATAACACATCCAAAGTGATGTTTGGACCATATTAGAAGTACCCTTGGAGCCACATGGAACATGCCTTAGATGAATTTTCTTCTTCCTTAACTAGGGAGAAATATAATCCCATATATATAGGTACTCTAACGTCTTCTAAGTCATATTACCTATTTTTGGATAGGAAAAATGGAAGACTCCAAACAATAAGGATAAAAACTAGAACAAATGTAACAATGAGAAAAAGAATGATCCAAAACCTTCTATCGATCCCTCCTGTTTTAAATCCAAACCTAACAAAGAGAGGGTACAATGTTCCTATTGTAGAAACCATGTAAATGATGAACATAAGTGGGTGAAAAAATAGATTCATCACCTAACACACATTCTAGAGAAGAACAATATTAGGATTCCTAGTTTAGACGCACATAGTTCACCAAGACATGAGTACATAAAGGAAAAATCTAACAAGAGGGTAAATATAAGGAGAAAAAACTTGTAGTTGATGCATATCATACTACCACATGGGTCCTTGACTTGGGTGCTTCACACCATATGGATTCATCACAAGTTGCATTTGTTTCCTTATAGCCATGTTCTACACTCGACTATTTCGATATATACACTTTCGTTGACGTTTTGGGAGAGGATTTTTTGACATAGGTAATGGAACAATTTAGGATGTTATTTTTTACCTTAATTTGCAACTAATATCCTATCAATAAATCATATAACACACCACATTTTAAGAAAGGAGTTCATTTCACTCCAGATTTTATGGTTATTAGGGATTTGCATAATGATTCTATAGTAGCGGTGGGAATAGAAGATCCCCAGTCTTAGGTTTATCTCTTCTCACACTTTTCCCTTGATGATGAGTCCTCTATATATGGGGATATCCCTTTGAGTTAAAATCCTAAAATTCACTTCAAATCACCTTTTACTCATTGGGTAATGATGATAGTGTTAAGGATTTGGATTCACCTAAGAAAATGCATGTTTACTCTTCTTCTAGTGTAGATGATGAGATTACTAATGATGAAGATTCAAATCTCATTCTATATGATGAGAGAAGTGATGAGGTCTCACCTCCTTCCTCTCTTATTCATGTATGAAAGGTGAATTACTCACATCCAGACCTTCCTCACCTTTCTCCTAGTCATGCATCATAGGTTGATGAATATCCTCTAAATTCTCCATCTTCAATTCTAATTCCTCATGTCTCACAGACTTCTAGACCAATTCCTTATGAAATATTGAATTCTAGTTGAAATTGGAATCAACAGACACTATAGGATGTAGATGACTTAGTTGGTGATCCATGAAATGATGGACAGATAATGTCATAGTTCCAAGAAAATCCACATAATAATTTTACCTCCACCTCTAACCCTCAAGTATTTCAATACAACATCTAATATTTTTATTGGGATTAATTATTCATCAAGTCTCCTTATGATAGTAGGATTCTACATCTACGATATCTATTAGGAGTTCAAAATTTCTTATCTTCTTGTGGGTTTTCCTATTCATCTCTTCTTCTATTCCTTTTTTCTTTATTTCTCACTAGATTATCTATGTTCTTCTAGGGGCTTATCTGCTTTGAGGGATTTTCTTTGCAATTATGTTTTCTCTCTTTTGGGTAGGATTTTTTCCTATGGTTTTTATCCTTTCATCCACTTTATGAGGGATTTTATTTGTACTTGGATACCTCATTAGGCATTATTTATAAGACCCGTTTCTTTTACCCCCTAAATTATGCTTGATGAGTGGTGTTAGTGTATGTTTTTAATTTTGTTGTATGGTTCTTTCTTCCATTGCATAGTTTTTCCTACACATGCATTTAGCTTGCTTAGGTATCAGCAAGATAGATGGGATTTACACCTCTCCATCCTTTTAAGTGGCAATTACACTTCCCCACTTCCTATTTATACACCTATTGTAAATATATTTTCTCATGCATTAAATATACAAGATATGTTTTGGCTCATGCTTGATTCCTCTCTTGAAACTATACTCTCTTTGTGCATTCATATATTATCAATGCTCAATTTTGGCCCACATTCTCACACCCACTTCATAGTTTATTCAAGCTTAATTTTGATGGTGTTTCTCGTGGAAACCCTAGTGATTGACTAAAAATGGAAACTACTCTCTAATATTATGAAAGTATAGCCACTAGTTAATCCAAATAGGAGGACTAAAACATTGTATAAATGTAATAAAGTAGTATAGAATTATTGTGAATAATTATAATAAATGAAATAAAAACCTAAATATATAAGTAACTAAGTAGAAATGATTTAGCTGATTGAGGAATATTGTCACAAGTTGTCACATGTCCGATAACAAATCCGGGAGAGCGAACGAACACCCGAAGTCTCAAAAGGTCAAATCTGGAAGATCGAGCAGCACTAAGGAACCTAGAAGGTTACGGTGGCACCCCAAGGCACCATGGTCTATATATTAGGTACCCTAGTTTCTGTAAAATCTCTCGAATATGGTTTTCACATGGTCACAAGGCATCCCAAAGTGTTTTTGTCTATTGCATCAGATCATTTGGGGTCAGATGAATGTGCTAAATAATGAAATGATGACTTGCAAGAAATAAGGAAGTATCAAACCCTAAGAAAAATAAAATATGTAGAATGAATGGGTTGGAATGACCTCAGCTTCCAAACTAGTGCTCTTATCACTGAGCATTGCACTACATTTCGAGACCAGATATAGTTCAGTGCATGTGTGCATGTCACACCCTAGGTGCTCTTGTGTCAGTCACACTTTGTGAAGTAGTGAGTAATAATAACTATAGAAAATGTAAGATCATTCATCCATAGTGATCCTATATGACTCTACTTCATCAAATTAGCCGAAGACGGAAGGATAAAATGGAGAAAAGATGATTCTTTTTCATTTTAACAAAAGCTGTTTTCTCTGTGCAGAGCGGTAGTTACAAATTTTCCACCCAACCGGGATAACGATCCTATAACCTCAACCCGGCCGGGGGTAATGGTCCTCTAACCATTGATCTACACCAAGTGGCAGTCCTATCACTTTTGGGTAGAAAAATAAATGGAAGCGTGAATGGATGCAAATTTGGAGTGTCCAATTTTTTTCCCTTCCTGTCATGACCTTTCCCATTCTCCAGTGCATAAGAGGACATGGGGGAGGCTATAAATACTTAGGGAAAATAAAGGAATGGATCATCAAAGACATGAAAGTAATTGAGCAAGAATTCTTAGTGTTGGAATTGAGTTTATAGAAGAAAGGAGTTTGAAGGCGAGTAAGTAATTGGGAGGAAGTGTGTGATATTATCTACTTCTCTTTCATAATTATTGTAATTTTTTTAACTTCCTATTCAAATTGGCAAGAAAAGTGGGAAGAAAGAGCAAGTTTCCCTTTCCGACTTGTTTTCCTCCTCTGGAGGTTTCTAGGATAAAATTATTAGTGTTCATAAGCTTAGAATTGTCTTATTTCTCTGCATGAATTGGTTCTAAAGAACAAGCAATTTATTCACTAGCTCTAAACTGTTACTTTCAAATTGAAAGTAAAATAAAAACATATAATTGTGATTCTGTAGACGGTTCAAAAGTAGAGAGTTTACATATCATTTTGGTCTTAGAGCTAATAAATATCCAGGACTATGGTATTCATTCTTGGATTTGTATGATAGTGAAAATATCTACAGGTGAAGAAGCTTTACCTTGCGATCCATATATTTCTATAAGGAAGTGGAAATAGAGAATTTGGGGACAAATGGAGGAAGATAACTTGGTCCATAGAATCGAGATGTTGGAGACCATGTTGGATATGATGTATATGCATCAACAAGAGCTCTCAGATCTGTAGAAGATGGCTTTAGTGTAACAAGACTCCATGCACTCGATGGTTCGAGTGTTGACCGAGAATTTTGGCATAGAGAAGATTCATGAAGAGGAAGATGAAGATGAAGAACGTGAAGAAGAGACTTCAACTACAAGAGAAAAGGTAAAATCTGATCATGTTCCCTTTAAATTTGAAACCAAAGTGAAAATTAAGAGCTTTGAAGGACAAATAGATGCAAAGTTTCTTGATAAATGGTTAAAATAGTTGAAAGTCTATTCTAGCATCTATAATGTTCTTTGAGGTACAAAGGATTACCTTCTGCAAGTCTCAAAATGGAGGTTCATGCACTTGGTTTGGTGGGAAACCCACATAACTACTTGTAAAAAGAATAAATGTCCACTTTTTGGTACTTGGGAGGGATTTAAGGAATTACTTAGAGCTAATTTTTATCCTATTGGCCATAAAATTGACTAGATGATCAAATGGCAGTATTTTAGACAGGGAAGTGGTCAAAGTGTGTAGGACTATACTACAGAGTTTCAAAGGTAGACCATGTTGTTGAACATGGGCTTGGAGGATGAGGACATTCTATTCAAGTACTTGGGAGGACTTCAACTCACCTTCAAAGAAAATTCATCTCCACGAAGCCCAAAGATCTCAATAAGGTGTGTGTGTAGGCATACTATATAGATGATGAGAAAAAGCAAGGAGAAGTAGAGACAAAGGCAAAGCAAGTCAAAAAATCGGGAGAAGAAACAACATGGGAAAATAAGTAACAAAGGTAAGTGGAAAAGAAAGCTTAAAAAGTTGCCACTACTTTAAATACTTGTAAATATCCCAAGAATTTTTGTAAGAATTGTGATATCAATGGCCATCTTCGACGTTTCCTTTTGGAAGTAACATCCGAAGTTACATCAAAGAACTAAACCAAGGAATCAAAGAATGCCATGACAACCGTGAAGAAAAAAGGGAACTAGAAATCAAAGATGACTACGATGTAGGTGAGAGGCTTGGATACAAGGCCACCAACATGGACAGCCAAGAAGAGGAGATGAATAAACCATTCCATATCAAAATCCATATCAAGAGAACTAAAGTAAATGCTTTGGTTGATACGAGTTCTCATTCTAACTTCATTTCAAGCGTTTTAAAGAATCTTGGTCTTGAGACTTACGAGCATCCACACCCATATCCCTTGGGTTGGGTGAAGAAGGGTGTTGAAATTCAAGTAAAAAAATATGTAAGGTCAAGTTTGGGATCAGTTCTAAGTATATTGATGTATTGGAGGCTGATGTTATTCCACTTGATGCATTTGATATTTTTTCAGAGTCTGTTAGGTATAGTCCTCACATGTGGGTGCTTGTGTGTAGATTAGATAATATTACATTGGGTTAGTTATATTATTTAGGATATCTATTATAATATTATGTAAGTTGTTTTAACAACTTACATAATAAGGAGAAGAGTTTGTTCTCCCGAATTCCCATTTAGAGGAGTGGTTATAGGAGTTTGAATAGGGATCCTTATTTTTAGGAGATCCCTTCCTATGTATTTGTAATGGTTACATTATTGGATTTATGTTGATTGAATTTTTTTAGCCTATGCTCTTTCTTCAAATACGGGGTAAAACCCACATCTAGTATCAGAGCAGATTTTGAAAGGGGCCTCTCTAATTTTTTCACTCCATCCATGTTTTTGTTCATCATGTAGACTTAGGGAGCGGGTGAGAAAATACCACGAGCCTCATAGAAAACCCGTTATTTTTGTTTGTGTCCATCCATTTGTTGTAATGTCAAAACGTATAGACAAAGGCTAGCAAGATACCATGGACCTTGTGCAACCCCTTTGTTCATGTGTTCACCCTTCTTGCACTTTGTCAGTGATGTAGCAGAGAAGACCTCATGTGAACCCGTTTGATAGGCATCATTCATTTACATCATCTTTTTCTTCCCACTCTGTTTTCTTGTTTTGCAAAGTATTTCATCCAATTTTTCCATTTTGTTAATGTTTATTTAAAAGTCATTTAGAGCATATATTTTAGTTATTAGAAAAGTTGTTATGCAAAAAAAAAAATAGTGTGCAGATCTCTCTTGAAGAATAAATGGTTTGAGAGATATATTTTACATATATGCATCTGGCTATTGAAATGAACGTCGTGTTGTTTAGAAACACCCAAGTTCCAACACTTAGCCTCAATGTTTTTTCAGAGGCTCCCCTGATTTGAGTAACTCAGTTTCACTCAATATTCGCATTGAGCACATCTTGTTGGATCTCGGCCCTCAATGACACTATGGTGTATTCTCTCTTGGACTATGGATCCCCTATGCAAATCCAAAAATGGTGAGTTAATCTAATGAAATAGCTCGTGAACTTTTAGTCTAATCCTTATTCAAAAACTACTAGGCAGATGGCGCTTTTAGCTAAGGAAGAATGTGTTCCGGATGATAGAACTTCAAACTTAGATCCATGCTTACCTACGGTCAAATGAAGTGGTTTTGGGAAAATTTATTCGATGAATTGCGGTCTAAGGATGTTATGTGGAGAAATACGGTGTCCAAAAGCAGTATGGTCACTCATGAGAACATTTGATCAACCCCAAAATATAATTTCTTTGTGCATGGTTGCACAACGAGGGGTGATGTTAGAGTGGGTAGTATTAGAAATGTAAACTTCAAAACTAGTCTTCCAACAACAACAAGCACAGAGAGACTAGAAATTTTGGATGACACCGAGCATATTTTGAGTGTCAAGATACTTGGTGGTGATCATTTGCTTAAGAATTAATTCGAACATTAACAACTCACCCAATGATACTTTATAGAAGCCGGGGACACTAGTGATAGAATCATATTTGGTTGATGTTCCAAAAGGAAACACAAATGAAGAGACATGTTTCTTTATGGAAGCATTGGTGAAATGTAACCTCAAGTGTCTTACAGATAAGGCAGAGAAATTGGCCTCACGGCACCACATAGAACATCTGGTATTTAGATTCTAATAACATGTATATCCTCTTTAGCTATAACATGCTTAGATCCTTGGGGATTTTTTATAATTTGCGAGGCTAGGATGGTGGAGCTTTAGAAATCAGTAGTTTTCTTTCTCAATTCGTTGGTATACCAAATCTCTCACAAAAATTCTCTCCCCTACATTGGAAACCATTCAAATTTTCAAGAAAATTTGGCATGCATTTTCATCCATTTACTAAGCATCCATGTTTTTCACAAAAGGTGTATGAGGAGTGACGTGGTCGACCTATCTCAACCGCCATTAATTTTTAAAGGAAAATTTTGTAAAGAGCTTTTTTGAAAAGGGGGAAAAAATATAATTTAGTTTCGAAAAATTATAAGGGAGATGAAATTGTATTTGGATGCATTTTTGGTTTAACCGACATCCAAACGTTATTTATCTTGAGGGGGAAACTATGATGATGGATCATGTGAGACAATGTTTCTCACCCCCATGTTAGTACTAAGGGGGGAATGTTAAGTATAGTCCTCACATGTGGGTGCTTGTGTGTAGATTAGATAATATTACATTTGGTTAGTTATATTATTTCGGATATCTATTATAATATTATGTAAGTTTTAACAACTTACATAATAAGGATAAGATTTTGTTCTTCTCAGAGGATATTGGAACTCCTATTTAGAGTAGTTATAGGAGTTTGAATAGGGATCCTTATTTTTAGGATATTCCTTTGGTTACATTATTTAAATTATGTTGATTGAATTTATTTTGAGTGTATGTTCTTTCTTTAGATATGGGGTAAACCCGTCCTTACTTATATATAAGGGATCTATGTTTATGAGAAGTGAGAACTAATATAGATGGGTCGAGGATGGGATCAACTACAACATCCAGGCACACTAGCATAAGACACGGAGTTACTATGGTGAGTTTTAACCAAGTAAAACGAATTAATCGGGAAAATCATAATCAGTTTTGTTTACTTTTATTAAGGGATAAACAAGATGGGGTAGAAGTTTCAGAGATTTCTAACTAGGGAAAACAAGATTTGAATAGTATTATTTAGTATTTTTAGGAAATTTTTTAGGCTCCTAGAGGGTTATCACAAAAACGATAGGTAGAACATGAGATTCAGTTTTTTTCATAATCCCCTCTACCGAACATTGAGTTATATAGGCAATCCTTGCTTGGAGAGTATTGAAGTAAAGAAACAACTCTAAGAACTGCTAGACTACGGTGTGATACATCCGAGCACCCCACCATATGGTTCACTTATTGTGATGGTGTCGAAGAAGGATGGTTCTTGGAGAATGTGAATCGACTACCGTGATTTCAACAAGATCACCATAAAGAACATATATGCACTCCCCCCGTATAGATGATCTCTTGGACCAGCTTCAGTATGCCAAATTATTCACGAAGGTGGATCTCAAGTTAGGTTACCACCAAGTCAGAATGAAGGAGGAGGATATATAGAAGACTTCCTTCAAGACAAAACATGGTTTGTATGAGTGGTTAGTACTTCCATTTGGTTTATGCAATACACCTGCTACATATATGAGATTGATGAATGATGTATTGTGGGATTTCATTCATTCATGTGTCATTGTTTGTCTGGATGATATCTTTACTTTTAGTGCCACATGGGAGGAACATCTAACTCATTTGCAACAAGTCTTGCAAGTTCTCAAGGAGAAACAACAGTTACGCAATATGAAGAAATATGAATTTTCCAAATAGTCACTTGTCTATCTTTGGCATGTGGTTGGATGAGGAGAGCTATGAGTGGATCTGAAGAAGGTGAAATCCATCACCAACTATCCAACACCAATGGGAGCCACAGAGACTAGGAGTTTTATGGTAGTATTATAGTACATATGGAAGTTCATTTTGGGATTCTCTACTATTACAACACCTCTACACACAGTGGTCGTAAAGAGTAAGGGTTTTGAATGGGGTAAGGAACAAGATAAATCCTTTGAGTTATTGAAGTACAAGATTATTCATGCTCCAGTACTTTCTCTTCCTAACTTGTAGCAGCCCTTTGAAGTAGAGACAGATGTCAGTGACTATGCTATGGGCGGGTGTTGCTACAGGGAGGTAAGCCAATCTGTTATCATTCTGAGACCTTTACTTCAATAGTTAGAGGATATTCAGTATATGATAAGGAAATGTATGCACTAGTTCAGGCCATTAAGAAATGGAAGAATTATTTGTTGGGTAAAGAAACTATTGTGCACACTAACCACAAACCTCTCTAGTATTTGCAAGCATAGTCTAAATTATAGCATGCAAGGCACTACAAATGGATGGGGTTCCTTTAGTAGTTCCATCTAGTAATCAAATACAATAAGGGTAGTACAAACTTGGTAGTAGACATGTTGTCTAGGCCACCTACACAGATTCAATCTCCTCCTTGGTCGTTATCTTTCGATCAAGCCCTTCAAAAAGGAAGCTTATAGAGAGGCATATTCCCGGGACATGGACTTTGGGGTCATATTTCAGCAACTACGGTCCCAAGGGTGCGAAAGGATGGGGATTGAATACTTTTATCTCAAGGATGGGATTCTCTA
Source organism: Taxus wallichiana var. yunnanensis (assembly GCA_018340775.1). Classification (NCBI taxonomy): domain Eukaryota; kingdom Viridiplantae; phylum Streptophyta; class Pinopsida; order Cupressales; family Taxaceae; genus Taxus; species Taxus wallichiana. Next base: position 269,563,934 of record CM031234.1, read on the forward strand.
CCAATGGGGAAGCTTTGTGTGGCAAAAGAAGAAAGACTTATATTGATGAGGGAAGCACATACCTCGAAAGTAGCAAAACATTTCGGTGTTGAGTACGACCCTAACCCACTTGCAAAGGTACGTGTATTGGCCCAATATGTAAGAAGAAGTATCAAAATGTATACGTGGATGTAAATTTTGTTGTACTAGCAAGCTTTCGAGACTAGGAAGGAGTGTTTTTACATGCCTTTACCAATACCTATTTTATCCGTGGGAGGATATTTCTATGGATTTTGTAGGAGGATTACCTATGTCTAAACATGTCCATGAATATCTCTATGTTATTTTTGATAGGCTCAGTAAGATGTGTATTCTTATGACATGTAAAAAGATAGTAAAATCACATGAAATTTGTAGATATTCTCTTTGCTAATGTATGGGTACATTTTGGCTTTCCAAAGTCTATTGTTTCTAACATGGATTCCAAGTTCTTGGGAAGTTTTAGACTAATTTTTGGGACAAGATGGATACCAAGTTATAGAGGATCATGGCTTTCCATCCACATATAGATGGACGAGGGAGAGGTGGTGAACAAGACTTTGGTACGATTGATCGGGGTATAACAAAAATACCCAAGGACTTGGGATGAGTCCTTAGCCTACATTCAGCATTCCTACAACCGGGAAATACACACATCCACTATGAAGACATTGTTTGGAGCATGTTTGGGATATCTACCTACAAATTTATTGAGAGGATCCAACAAATCCATCTCAAAGTTAAAGAATATTTGGAGAAATCCCAAGCCAAGTACAAGGCTAGACACAACCAACACAGGAGAGAGCATAAGATTCATGTTGGAGACAGATTTTGGCTTTACTTGAGCAAGGAGATACTACAAGGTCAAGCACGAAGCTCAAGCCACTACGATATGGACCCTTCACCATATTGGAGCAGGTTGGAGAAAATGCCTTTTGCTTGATTTTCCACCATTTATGTGGATGTACTCAGTAGTGAATTGTGATAATTTGCACCTATATGAGCCATCCATGCTTGATGAAGATGAAGGATTACAGTTGTTACCTTCCATTAAGGATTGTGTCTTGGACTCACAAGGTGAATTAGAGGAGGATGTAGTGCTACAACAAAAGGTTAGAGAGACAAGAAGAGGTCCATAGGAGTCTTGGCAGGTTGGACTGAAAGGAAAGACACCAAGGTAGGCCCGGTGGTACTCAAAGGAGAAAGTGAGGGAATTATTTCCTCATCTACTCCCCCACTAAGCTTTTGTGGGACCAAAAGCCTCCTAAATAGGGGAGGTGTGATCCATAGGGATCTATATGACTCTACTTCATCAGATCAGCTAGCACTAGAAGGAGAAAATGAAGAAACGGAGGTTATGTTGTATTTTAATAGAACCTCCACTCTATGTAAAGTAGCGATTCTGAAGCGCCACCTAACTAGGCGGTGATCCTGTAACTATCACCCCACCCAAGGCAGTGGTCTTGTGACCATCGGTTTACAGGGCGCGGTCTTGTCACTTTTGGGTAGAAAAATAAATGGAAGCATGAATGGACATGAATTTGGAGTTTCTAACTTTTTCCCTTCCCTCGTAACCTTTCCCATTCTCCAGTGCACGGGAGGACATGGGGTAGGTTATAAATACTTGGGGAGAACAAAGGAATGGATCATCAAAGACATGAGAGTAATTGAACAAGAGTTCTTAATGTTGGAATTGAGTTTATATATGAAAAGAACTTGAAGGCAAAGCAAACATGTAATTGGGAGGAAGTGTGTGATATTATCTACTTCTCTTTCATACTTATTATAATATTTGTAACTGCTTTAATGAAATTGACCAATAAAAGTGGGAAGAAAGAGTGTTTTTCCCTTCACGACTCATTTTCTCCTCTCGATTTTTCCAAGATAAATTTTTTGGTGTTCATAAGATTACAAATGTCTTATTTCTCTGCATTAATTAGTTCTAAAGTACAAGCAATTTATTCACTAGCTCTAAACCGTTATTTTCAAATTGAAAGTAAAACAAAACTTATCGTTGTGATTTTGTAGATGGTTCCAAAGTAGAGAGTTTACTGAGATCAAGCATGTGTGCATGAAATAGAATAGAACCCATCCCCCTATGTTGTATGTGTGGATGTAGATCTCCTAGCCTTCGTGCATGACATTATGGGGATGCAAGTGATGCGATGGATGAAACTCTAGATGAAGTCATAGTAGTATGGGATCGTTATGACCTTCATTATGGTCTCATAACTTTATATTTATAGGGTTCTCTTGCTTTATTTTCGTAATTAACCATGACATGGCCAACTAGGAAAAAGATAAGGATGAAAAATGGCTAGAAAGACCCCAAAAAGAAGTGTGAAAGTGGAACATGGATCAAGGTGCCCCAAGTGGGACTAGGGCACCCGGAGAGCCTTGAGATAGGCACAGGCACTCGGGTTTAGGCTAAAATGTCGAGACAATTACGAAATAGGTGGGTGTGTGTAGGAAAATATGTGGGAATGATGAAATGCAATATAAAAATAAGATGTCCAAAAAGTGGGATTAGCTACGAGTTTATTCACTTAAGAACCCTCTAAATAGTAATATTAGACCGGGCTAAATAATGCCTAAATTGAATGATTTTGTGTCTACATTTTTCCCCCACTTTATGTTGGTGAGTGGAACTCGATAACATAAATTAAATAGAGATGCGTCTTGTTGTCTCCCAAAAATTGCTCTGCGTTTTCATAGCCAAATTCAATTTTTTTGAGCTCATGCCATTCATTGGTGTTTAAGCCAAGTTAGAGGTTTAAGAAATTAGCAAAGGTCATTCCTAAGATTTGTTTAAACCTTTGTTTTGCTCATTTTTAGAAATCCTCCATTTCTCGGTCATGCACGTAATATCCTTTTGTAACCTCCATTTTTGATTGAAATTGTTCCCTTGCTCTATGGCTGGATCATCAAATCATTGTTTTGGCTCCATGCCTCGGGTTCACGAAGGAAATTCAAAATTGGACTCAAAATGACGAAGTTCTCTTCCTCTATGTTTTTTTTAATTTTCCTGTAGTTAGGATGGCGGGTGTCTTTTCCCGTCAAATTTTGGCCCCAATGAATGTAGGTATGTGGTGAGATCTATTGGATGGGGAGGAACGGGCTTATTTTTTGGTGAAGTTGACACTTTTGGTCACTTTTGGCAAAAATGGTAAATTTTCCCCACGGAGCCGAAAATTCGAATCACCATTGAAAATTCAAAGCGGATGAGTGGGCCATCTGGGGGATTTGAGATTTTGAGCCTCTTTATAAAAAGGGTAAAAAATTAAAAAGTAACCCACGGCCCCCGATTAGGCTATCAGGGAAAAAGTCAAATATTGAGCTCGTAAGTAGAAAGTCAAAGGTGAAGCCCACCGTTGAAAATTCAAAGTAGACGAGCAGGCCATCACGATACTTTTGGAAATTTAACCAAATTTCCAAAAGTGAAGTAAAATTTCTAGAATACTTTGTGGCTCCACCAAGGTCTCGGGCCCTCCGTTAAAAAGTCAAAGTGGGAGAGTGGGGCCGGTGGAGGAATTTGAGTTTTGAGCCTTTTTCCAAAAAAGGTTAAAATGTTTAGAAAAGGGTTGCGACCCCATTTCGAATCAGACGGTGCCACGTGTCTAAGTTGAAAAGTCAAAGCGGGGGTGCGAGACCAATTTGTTCCAAATTGCCAAATCTCTAAAAAATCACAAAATGCAAAGGGCTTCCCCTGTAACCACTCCAATCCCTTCTTGCCACATGGATGGCCTGATTTTAGAGTTAGAGGAGCAAATCAAATGGTCTATATTTAAACTGGTAAATCAAATATAACGGTTGCTTTGCAAGATCTGGTTTTTAGCCCACCACGAGCATTTTCTTCATAATGAGAGGAGTTTGAAAAGGTGTTGAGAATTTGTGAAGTTATGTGATTTCTCGAAAAGAATATAATGGCTTCTCGAGCCATTCCAAAGGTCGGGTGATTGATTTTCAAAAAGACCAGAGTGTTCTGTACCTGGAAAAGACAGAAAATGCCATTCTTCTTCTATTTTCTCTTCTTCCTTGAATTTCTTCCATTCTCAAGCTATGTACAAACTCTGCTCAAGCTTCAATAAGAAAAGAAGGAATTTTTGCCTCTTTGATTGAGGAATTAATTGGTACTTTGCAACCAATGAGTTTCATTCGGTCTTGTAGCTTCTCCTGCGGATTTTTTTTCTTCTGTCTACAAATGCATGTTAATGAAATTTCTAATTAATGTGTGTGGGCATCTGATATTCTACTCATGACATTAGTTTCTCCTATCTTCATTCTCACTCCCTTTTCCCCTTCTCGGAAAAATTTCTTCTCTAGTGAGAAATTGCTAGCTTTTCCACAGGGTCAGTGGAGTGCCCCCTGCTTAGATCTGGTCAAAAGGCCATCATTGAAATCCACTTTTTCATGCATGCACATATAGAAGCTGCACCATTCAAGTAGAGGGACTTAGATTCCCATAGCGTTGGCTTGAAACTCACCAATTTTTCCACAAGAAAAATTTTCTTGCCAACACGTAACTAATATCCATGTAAAGTGTTGAAGAATACATACCGATGGACTAGACTCAAATGTGGAATGAAAAAAAAGAAAAATTAGAGGAGCGTGGATTCTAAAGATGAAAATTTTGCATAAAAAGTGATGAGAGTGAACCTAGGGTAAAACGCATGTGTAGTTGTTGCGGTGTGTAGTGTACCTGCATGGTTAGTAAAGGTAAGTGTTGTTGTGGTGTGTTTTCGTGGTCATTGTCAATGTTGTTGTTGTTGTTTTTGTTGCCCCCAATCGACTACTTGTTTCTCATATGGGCAGACCTACATGGAGAAAATGATCAAGTAGTCAAATATGTATGTATGTAAAAATGCTATTTAAAATACACATGTATATGGAAATGTGTAAAGTACACAAATGTAAAATACACAAAAATAAAAGTGTAAATGTAATATGTGCACCTGATCCATGTCAAGAAAAAGGTTGTAGAAGGATATCCTATACTATCACAATTTTTTTGGGCGATCTCACGCCACCCTAGCTGAAGAATTATAGGGAGGAAATGCTCTGTGTCCTCTAACCTTTAACCGCTTGCTAAAATGTGTGAAGAGATATTTGTATTGTCCTAGTTTTTGGGTGATCTAATGCCACTTTGGATGAATTAGTGTAGAGAGAGGCCGCCCACTATAATCTTCAAGCCTGTAATTGATCCAAAAATTTCCAAAAGACACCATGTCTTGTAGATGTTGTTGTGTATGGAGTTCGTAGGTGAGTGCGAACTCACTCGTTGTATGTAAACCCACAATGCCAAGGGAATAAAGTGCACTATACTAAAGCTGGTGTAAATACGGTGTGTTAGTATAAAACCTCAATGATGTCCCCATCTTTGAGGGTACATGCGATGTCATTGAAATGAAAATGCGGCCCCAAAAGAGGACCAACCACACGTTGACCTATAGAACTCTACGCAAAGGAAATTAAAAGAGTTTGGTAGAAACCAAGGTTCACACAAAAGGAGATGGATAGCCAAAAAAAGTGTTAGTCCGAAAACACATTCATGCAATAAGACAAGTGTAAAATATGTAGACAATGTAGTAACTACCAAACAAAGTAGTGTAAAAACGTAAGAAAACAAGTAGTTTACACAAAGCAGGTTGCAAGCATGGGACATCACTCACGATGTCATATGACACGCAAGGCCATCATGGTCATAAACAATAGACAAGTGTGCACACAAGAAATGGGAAAATCTCTCATACAATAGCAAACAAAGTAGACAAGTGGAAACAAACAAGTAGTCATGGAAACATGTAATCCTACAAAACAAGTTTTGTACATGGAGAACCCGTTAGCATGTTAGAGAGATAACTAATATGTCAAATCATGTATGATAAAGTAATATACGATGCTAAGTACTAAATGAAAAAATATCACTGGATAATATGGATGTGGATGTCCCTGAGGGGACCAATATAGGAAGGGTAGAAGTTAAACATCCATGTCACGTGTAGAGTCATGTATCTACGATCACACTAAACAAAGGCATGAAATGCATGTGTGGATGATAATGACATATAACAAAAGTAGTCTAACATGTGTAGTAAAGTGATCATGCAAAACACTAGCAAGCAAAAGTAAATTCCCCAAGACAATGTAGTATGTTATGGATGGATGGAATGGAATGCAAGATGGAATGATAGGAGAAACGTGCCCCCTGAGTGAATGGAATTTTGTGCAGTGAGGTTCATTTTTTTTTCCCCCTCTGTAGTCAATAATGAACCATAAACTATAATTTTCATTGAGAAATGGTCAAGTAGCATTTCTTATTTCTAGCACACTATGATGAGTGTATATGTAATGGTGATGAGATGCGACATGTGGGGAGATGTGTGTGAACCCTATAGCCAAAGTGTATATCATGATTTTTGAATAGATGAGTGATTATTTAGCCCTAAGTGTATATCACTATATGAATAAAGGATGATTGATGATTTAGCCCTAAACTTATATCACTATAGAATGGGTAGATGGAGATGGGTGACTATTTAGCCTAAAGTGTATGTCACTATAATACGAAAGGAGGGAGTGGTGATGTAACCTAAGGTGTATACCACTACAAAATGATAGAATGGGTGATAATTTAACCTAAGGTGTATGTCACTACCGCTATATGAATGTTGCATGAGAAAATTTTGTATGAGAAAATGTCGCATGGTGAATGTAAGGTCCATTTGATTAGTAAACCCTCGGCGATGAGTATGGACCAAGGAACTAAAGTGTGTCATAGGGTGGTGACGACAACACATAGAAGACAATGTAGTATAAACAACCAAGTGATGAATAGGGTATGTAAATGCACGGTGTGGGAAATGCAATATAGGATGTGTAGTGTGTGTAGAATGTGTAATGTGTGAAGTGCAATAATAGAAATAGAATATGTAATGATGATAGGTAGAGCTAGACCCATATGTAATGTAATCTAGGGTAATATGTAGAATATAGATGATGTATGAATGCATTGTGTGAATAAGGCAATGTAGGGTGTGTAGGGTGTGTATGCTATACGAAGAGACAATAATAGGTGTAGACAGAATATGTAGTGATAACATGTAAACCTAGACCCATATATAATGTGACCTAGCATAAATGTAGAATGTATGGATGGAATGTAAAACTAAACTCATAGGAAATGATGACTAGTGTAATATAGAAAATGTATGATATGAAAAATGTGTAATGTATAATGTGGTGAAGCATGCAGAGATATTTGAATTAATAGAATTCTTGGGTGAGGACTAGTATAATGTATAATAAATGTAGAATGGATGTTATGCGGAATGCAATGTAGGATGAAACGTAATATGTAGTGCCTATTATGTGGTGTGTTGGGTTGAGTGTAATGGTAATCGCTCAACAGTCAAGTTTGAACCAAAGCACAAGATTGTGTCATCGGATAATGATGGTGCTATGATGCATAGTATAATATGTTTATAGATGCGGATTTAGTGATGGTGCAAGAATAGGGAGGGGAAATGAGATGTCATGCCCTTGATATGTTGGAAAAGTAGCACCCTAGGATTTTCACATTACAAAACCCTGCTTTTGACTAACATGGGATTGTCTCAAGGTGTGGGACCCTTGCGATTGAGACAAACCTTCAAGAAGGCTAGTTCCTGACCTATTCTAATGCTAACCTACTCCTAAACTATCAATTCCAAGGGCCAAAGAGAAAGAGATACATAAAATGTAAATCCTAAACTAAGGGAGGTGATAACACCAAAACAAGACTAGAGAGATTCCTAGTGAGTGAAAGTGGGGAAATGGGGAAGAAGAGGGCTAGACAAAGTGCCACAGTCCCAAAATGCATTTAAACCTCCAATTTCATGGAGCACAACAAATTTAAACCCTGTAAAGGAACACAGTATGCACAATATACCTAAAAAATATAATAGAAGGAAAGAAATGCAATATAAATCAAATTAGGGAAAGAAGAGCCACAAAACACTAATTTTATTGCTTAAAATGATGCACAATCCATTACAATATAGGCACAAGGAAAGAATCCTTCACAAAATGCATAAATTTGAGGCATACAGCTCATAAAAGTGTTGGAATAATTTTGGTCAAGTTCCTTTACAATTTCAAAATGTCTCTCCCCTTCAAATGAGGGGAATTTACATATATATAAAGAAAAGGAGCTACCAACCAACATCCTTCATTAATTACCTGCACAGAGGTATGGGTGACCATGTTGGTTCACTTTCCAATGGTACTTTTCTTGCACAGTGAACAAGGGTGTCATACCTCATTAAACCGGATGTTGACCTACCCTGTACGGTACCATTAATGTCGATTCATATCTAAAACTCCTTGTTATCACCTGACAGAAACCACTACCGACGCCTTTGTGACGTAATGGGGAGAGTTGTTGCTAAGGAGGGAAAGAATTTTCACATGACAAGTAGAAATGTTGTCATGTGACAGTGAGGGGAGGTTGACTTGTATCGAGAAAAATGTGGTTGATGTGCAGCAAGAAGTGACGTTGACTTGCAACAAGAAGGAAAATGTGACAAGGAAGGTATAATGACGTGCAAAAATAAGGGAGGTTGATGCGCATCAAGAAGAAACTTTTGATGTGCATCAAGGAGGAGAAGTAGTTGACTCGTGTCGCCAAGAAGTCTTGATGCACATTAAGGATAATGAGGTTGATGTGCGTCAACAAGGGTGTTGAGGCACATTAAGGAGTATGTTGTCATGTGACAAGAGGAAGAGGGTTGATGTGTGGTTGACGTACGTCAAGACGATGGTTAACGCACAACATGAAGAAGGGTGTTGATGTGTGACATGAAGAGGGGCATTGAGGTGTGTCAAAGGGTGATAATCCGTAAATTTTTCCAGCTTGAACATTAAAACAAAACCAGCTCCAAACCTTCACCGTAGCTCATAAGCTCGCCACAAGACACCCTGTAAACTACACACATTAACTATCAATGCCCAGACCTGCAGGTTAATCCATTTTGTAGAGGTGTAAAAATGGATAACATCCCCCATAAGTGAGCATGTAAGAACTAACCAATGATGGTGAAGGGTGTAGGACCCTCTACTGGTGTCATTATTAATGAAAGTGTAGGACCATGCTCGAGTAATGGTGGTATGGTAGATAAATAATGCATGGGGGAATGAAGCTGATAAGCATGCGATGGATGGATATAAGATACATATCATGGCATAGTAAAGTGCATGGGTGATGGGGATCGAGGCAATGTTGTACATGAAGGGGAGGACGATCCACATGGAATAAGGCAAGGCGGTGAGCAGCGGCAAGATGCGGTAGTGGTCCTAGGAATAGTATTATGCTGGTTTCTAGGACTAATGAAATGGATCGGTTGTGAAGAGGATAGTTGAGGAAGTGAAGTAGGTGTAGAATGCATTGTGGGAAACACCATAGGAGATGTGTAAGAAAGAAGAGAGGATGGATGAGCAGTGGGACTAGAAGGTGACGATAATGGAGGTGAAGGAGGGATGTCATTAATGGAAATAACTTGATTGTTGTAAAAAAATTTAAGGCGTAAGTGGTTCATAGAAATAATAGATTGGGATTGATGAATCCAATTGAGACCAAGAAGTAGGTCACATCCTTTGACTGTTTGACTAACAAGGCAAGGGATAAGAAGAGTGAGAGGACCAACTATGACATGTAACTTAACAACACCATAGGGTCTTTTGAATGGATAGTCGATTTGTGATGGAGGGTAACCGATAGATCATAAGAAGGATAGGGAACATGCACTAATAGGGAAGATGGATCAACCTTAGTGTTGTTGATAAAGGTTGAGCCAATAGATTCCTAAATATGTAAATGATCGGATACAAAAGTGGCATTGTAATCATTATTGAAGAAGGAGATAATTGGTGTTAAAGTAGTAGTGTGAGCAATGAGAAAGTCAAGAGGTCCTGGGGAGAAGACATTGTATGATGAGACATGGTTAGAAGATGAATCAATTTTTTGGTATCATGTTTGGGTAGTGGGTTGTTAAAAATTTAGATTTTATGGTTATCATTGGTAGGGATAGATGTGGGAGATTCCGAAAGCTCAATGTAAACATTGTCAAGTAGATCTTCAATGAGATGTCGGAGCTTGAAACAACGATCAGTGGAATGCCCAACACATTAGTGATAATCTTAGTAAGAATGGTCTTCAAAGTTACGCCCTTTGGATCGAGATGAGTCAAGTTGTAAAGGTGATGGTAAGGTTATGAGATTACTATCAATGACTTGTGGCAATAAGACGCTTGGCGGTGTACTCAGCTTAGCGAGAGGATGCCTATATGGCTGAGGTTAAAATTCTTTAGTCTTTCTTGGAATGCGGGAAAAGGATGAAGGTGAATCCTGGTACTTGAGCTTGCCTACGAGAGATAAGTTTAGTCTCACAAAGCTTGAGAGCGTGAAAAATTTGATCAAATGATGAGAAAGTCTCAAAGAGTACACTATCTTAGAGAGGTGGAAAAATACTATGGACAAATAAATCCTGAAGTTCCGAGTCCATGAGGACATTGGTCATCTTGGCTACATTATTCTTATACCATAAGACATAATTAGGGAAGCGTTCATTGGAGCCTTGTTTAAGCTGGGCTAGTTGGGTGTAAGAAAGTGTGGAACCGATATTGATATAAATGTGTGTGATAAAAGTGTCAACTAGATGCATAAAAGAAACCACCAAATGGACAGGTAAGGCATAAAACAAATGCATCACATAGTTTTGCAAGATATGCGGAAATAATAGGAAGGATAATATGATCATCGGCGTAGTCGAGACAATCAACATGAAAAGCATAGAGATGTTCTGTGGGTCACCGTGGCCTTTAAAAATGGGCAATTTGGGAGAGATGAAGTTAGTCGGGAATGGGTAGACAGAGATGGTTTTGCAAAGCGGGAATGCAACAAGGATGTGGAGTCAAGTGATAGAGGTCCTCGAGAGGTAGCAACTTACAACTGGTGGATTTGATTTTGGAGGTCTTAGTATAACGATGCAAAATCATGAGTATTAGAGGAGGAACCAAGTGGTATATTAGAAGTACCATGGTGGGCAAGAGGGACGGTAGTTGTAATAAGAGGAGTGGAAACACAAATGGGTGGTGTAGAGACCATAGGGGTGGAAGAAATGGAAAGGGAAGCCTCCCAAGCTCACTTAGCAGCGAGTAAAGTGTGCAAGACATGAGGGAGATGAGTGGGATTCTCACGTAAAAAGCTTGATGAAAGTCGGTAATAACATTGAGTTGTTCTTGATCAACATTAGTGTCTTCATCATAGGACTTTTCACTATCCACAGTTTTGATTTCATGAAGGGGAACTTGGTTAGAGCTATCTAAGGGGTTTTCAACCATAGAGGTAGGTATATCGAGTCATGGCTCTAGGGTATGGAAAAGGGAGCTGGAAGTTCACAATAATGAAGGGTTCTAAAGTGACTACTACGAGTAATGGGCATAAACAAAAGGAAATCGGGCTCACCAAAATGATTAACTAAAAATGGAAACTACTCTCTAATACTATGAAAGTATTGTTATCCAATTTCATCCCCCAGGTGAAATTGGACGCTTGAAGTGGGTCTACAAGCACTTATCAAGAGACTCTCATAGCCATTCGGAGGATACGGGTAAGTTTCGATGAGTTTGAGGGGAGCATCGGGGTCTTTGGGAAGGTTCAACTCACATGAGGAATTTTTCCTCTTCTTGGTCTTCATTGAATTTCAAAGACTTATTCAGTTTGGTAGCTTTGATAGTGGGGTCCACTTTGGAAGCACTAAATGGAAAAATCTAATGTTTCACCTAGGAGTACCCTCCAACATCTTCACACATCCCTTTGGTGCTATAAAGATCCAAAATGTTCATAAAATCTAAAGGGAGTTAGAGGAGTTAAAAGAATTACACTTTGACCTTTATAAAGTTGGCCAAGAGCTACTAGCTCAATGACCAAGTTGTGCCTCGTGAGACTTAGTTAATATACATTAAAGGTCAATCTTGAATATAAAGAAGTGTCAAGTTCATCCATCGCATGACCAAGTGGTTTTATAAAATTTTGCAATGAGGCCACATTCCTTTGTAAATGGTAATCGAGTTACAGTACCTACGGATCCATCGATCCATCCAAGTGTAAAATTAGATGTGGGGCAATTTTTTTAAGTAAGTCCGAGTTATTACATGCATGGCCAAGATGGGACTAGAAAGCATGGCCGAATTCAAGTTCGAGAGGAGTGAGGTGGCATCATTTCATAATAGTGGGCATCGTATGGCCGGTTGGCTTGAGCTATCTTGGGAGCTCGTGCAAGTGGTGTGGAGCCAACAAGGTGCGGTGTAAAGGCATGCCCAAGCAAGCGAGCCATGGCGGATCACCATTTAAATAATTTAAGCCCAATGGAACATCATACTAGTCAACCAAGCATTAAACCATGACTTATAAAATTGAATGGGTGAGGTAAATCAAACTCATGCAAGGGAGGAACAAGGATGAGTCACAATGATAATGGCGGTCGAACCTTGCAAATCAAGCTAAGGAAAAGAATTAGACCGAGTTACGTATGATGGAAAAGATTGAAGGCATCTCGACACAATGCGGGGAGATCGGCATCGAGTTGGGGATTTTATTGCCTTCATCCACAGCCAAGCTATGAAGGTGCATTAATAACTTGGTCGAGCTCGATAGGAATTGGCGAATTCGTATATGGAGGTTGGGACATTCGATGTAAATCTACAAAGCGGATTGGTGTTGGCTCACCGAGCCAACTTGGCGAGCGACAAACTTAGAGCAAAACCTTGTGGCCGAGGCGGGTGAAATTATCCCGAGAGGGCCCAATGGGTTTGGGCCTCGCATGCATGTAAAAGTCAAAATACCCACTAGCAAGACCAATGCAAAGATGGCGGGATTGTCGGGCACAAGCCGCACTTGAGACATGTGTACGGTCAAAACACGAAATGGCCACCAAGGTATTTGAGGTACGGGCCTCGACTAGTTAATGGCCCATGTGGGTCAAAGTGGGAGCTCGGGTATAATGTGAGTCGCGGGGTTTGTAAGAAACGGCACGAGTGTGTGACGGGGTGGACGTGAACACTAACGTAAATTCTTAGGTAGGAAGTTAGTGTAGAGTTATGCGTGGATATCGAATTAGGTGGCATATATGGAATGGACCACAAGAGACAAGGAGTCCCCACCGGTTCAATAGGAGTTGCAATACCTAGGCTAAGCTGGTGGGTAGTTTGGGAGCTCAAAGGATGAGCTTGAGACATGAAGACCATCAAACTCGCAATAGCACGTGGCACTAAGCAAATAAAACGAGGGAGGATCTTTGAGTTGGAATGGCCAACTCGGCCTAGGTGAAGGAAAATGCATGAAGCCCAACACAAATGGGTCGGTAGGAATGAATAAGGTAGATAGCCTAGTGTACAAACAGGTGACTCAACATCTAATACCAAGACTCAATGGTGCATGAGGAAGCCGGCTCGGTGAGTTACCGCCGGTGGCCCTTAAACATGATTTGAAATATTTAAGCTTCGCCCACTTTAAACATATATACGAGTGATGGAAATAAAAATAAGGGCCCCACCATATTTAAATACCCCAAGCGTTAAAATGATGTCAAAACATTAGAAGAGGGATAGATATTTTAAAAGTGATCATTTCAGCAAAGAATTAATTGCTCAATCTGCGGATATCAAGCTAATCTGGAAAATTCACAAAGTAGTTGCCTCTGCTCAGTGCTCATAACTTGACCATTTATTTACGGATTTTTACAAAATTGGTCTTGTTGGAATTGTGGTTCTTATACCTTCACACATAGATTAAGAAATTATAGAATTGATGAGGATTAGATGGATAATTTTGCATAAAATGAGCCGATTCGGTTTGGCAATTACGGTGGTTAAGTGAGCATCAAATGAGCATGGGAGAGTCAATTTCTTGTGTTGTAAGTTAGAAATTAGCATGCGGAATATTTTTCAAGTCATATATCATCATCTACCCTCATTTATTGTAACTTTTAAGTGCTTGAAAGACAAATTTCAGGATTGCTTTCTCTCTCTCTCATCTCATTCTATAAATTGTAACATGGGGTTCATTTGTAAGGGAGTTAGTCATTTTTCCTTTATGTGCCCTCTCTCTTTCTTCTCTATTACGTTGAATGTGGAGCTTTAACCCTCTCTCCATGCTTTATAATGGCATTTCCTTACCTCTTGCTAGCTAATATTATCTTGTGCAAACTTAATGGAGAAATAGATTGTGTTTTGTGATGCATTTTGTCCATCCTCTACATGTTTTGTTATCTCTACTTTCCTCTCTTCATTGCATGGTATAATGTGCATATTCTTGATGTTTATTACAAGTTTTGAGAGTTGTGTTTAATGGGAAACAAAAGGTGTTACTGTGTGAACCTATCTCTCGGTATGTAGTGCATCTTGTTCACCCTCTCCATTGCTTACCTCTCTCCATTTTAGGCAGTTGGATAGTGATTAACAACCTCCTTTTCTTGGTGTATCATTGCTCTTAGTGTAGGTTTATTTTCATGCATCTCTCTCCTTGTCTCCTTGGAATGTTAGGATAGGATTAGGTAGTTTTCTTGCCTACATTAGGAGTAGTTTGTGGTAGGTAAGTTTAGGAGCAAGAACTAATTTTCTCTGGAGGTTTATCTTAAGCCTGAAAGTCCCACAACCGATATATGATCCCATGTTACCTAGTCACATCGTGAGCTCAAGCACATAGACTTGTGCAAATTGGAGGGTGATGTGATTTGGTGATAAAAGTTTTGGCACGCCGAGTGGGATAAAAAGGAAGTCAAGATAATTAGCTAGAGTGTAGATTCAAACACTTGAGCAGACTTCATTTCAACAGGATGGTGTGTTTTTATTGAAATCTTAGCTTTTTGGATCATTTAAAAAACATACCTAGCGCCTCCATTTGGTCTAAACAACCTATCCTCTTAAATTACAGGCCTTTCTCCATCCATTTCCATTCATCTTTCTTTCCACATATTTCCATTTTCTTCCATTCAAGAAGTTGTGCAGTCATGGCTTCATTTCCCATGTGGAATTCAGATTTGCAATAGTAGTCATATCAATTTGATCCATCTCCAAGCTTGCAAGATTCATTCGCAAGTTATTATCACCACCTCCAGATAAATTCCATGATTATAACTAGTTTGACTATGCATACCCGCAAGAACAAGATGTAAATCAGTATTTTTATATGTAAGATTATGCAGCGATTCAAAAGCGGTAGTATGTGGAACTAGAGGTTATTCTACAATTGGAGATATGTATTTGTGGAATAAGATTCAATAGTGGATCTATTGGCTAATTACAATACTGAGACTAATTAGGGGATGAAGTGGTTGAATAAGATCATTCTTTATGGCATGGGTTATGCTCCCTTCTATCCAAAGATATTCCCAACCCGCCATTCACATGGTAATCCCACATCATGTGTTAAACTCCAAATCACTACTCTCACTTATGGCACACTTAAGCATGGTATTGATTTCTTGGTATGTGAGTCGGGATATCCTTGCAATTGTTGGTAAATTTTGAGCTCACAAGGTGGAAATCACCTTTCCCCTTGAAATTATCCTTTCTCATGTGTCTTCCACTATTTCTTCTTGGGGATGGTTTATATAATTCATAAGTTGGGCATCCTCAAATTCTTCTCTATCTTAACAATGTCGGATCCCACACTCCCACAAATTCATCTAATGGGTATCTCACCCCAAATGGATTTTTCATACTCACCTATCTATTCATCATTTGCACCACATATTTAATATCAAGTCAAACTTTGTCATGGAGGCCATAAAATTGTGTTGGGTGAAGATTACATATCCATGAATTCCCTTTGTAGGGTCAATTTGGATGTGGTTTCAATATTTGTGGAAAAAAATATTTTGGATTCCAACAACATGGCATAGATCATGCCATTGTGTTCCTTTACATTAAATACCCTCATCATAAGGGGTTGATGGATAATTAGAGAATGTACTTCTGACATCCTCTCACCCTATGGTGGGAAATTTTGAGCTGAGTTTTGAAAGGAATGATAAGAAGATCATTCTAAGCTGTGAAGATCTCAAATGATAATAGCACACCACATTTGATAAGCTGAAAGAAATTCACCAGAATAACTTTACAAAAGAATTTGCAAACAAAGAGCAAGTAATATCATATATTATGGAACTCTCTTTTGTACAATGAGAATGGGCCTTGCTTATATAGGCAAGGAAGATCAATCTAAGAACTAGTCAAGGTCATAGATCAAGCCATAAATCAAGGAAAGAACTAGTCAAGACCATAGATTTAGGAAAGAACTAGTCATAACAACTAGATAATATCTTCCTAATATCTAAATAAGATAAAATAAATATCCACACATAAGTGGGTGAGGATAAATAAAATAGAAGGTGAATAAAATACCTAGGTGAACATGAGCTAAGGTAAATACCTACTCTAACAAGGTTGGTTCTTTTGAAGGCCTATACTAAATTGTAAAGGAGGTTTGTGATTATGGCCTCATTTACTAAGTAGATTATTTTTAAACCAAAAATAATGTCGCACATGTTCTAACACTACCAATGGTGGATTTGGATCTACTACATCGACTTATGCTCCCCTTGGATATTAGAGTTGTGTCCCTCTAGCCTAGATAATTTTGGGATTATTTATTCCTAACATGGAAACCTATAATTATCATCACAGACTTCTCTTTAAAGGACCTCAAGAGAATGATAGGGAGGAGGAAGAAATAGAGGTGATTGTGGAAAAATATGGAGGTTCAACTATGGAGGCTAGCTACTTTACAGAAATGGAGGAATATAAAGGGGATAAGATCAAGCCCTAAAATGCCTAGTATTTAAATAATTAATATACAAATAACTATATATGTATTTTGGGAATTTAGTGTTCACTTTGGTGGTTGAATTGTAAATTAGGTTTTTTTGTTAGTTTCTTAGTTAGATGATAGGATGAGTTATAGCTCCACGGCTCCTAATCAATATGGTTTGAAATACATGTGAAATGTGATATTTTTCATATTAATATATATGGGAAAGGGAATTGTGAAACCTTATTTGAGTATAAAAAAATTATACAAATGGATGAGTTGTATTTGAAAACAAAAATCATATTACCTCAAAATATGAAATTTAATATATATACTTTAGTAATTCGGGTGCAAGATTAAAAATGAACCCCTTACTACTAAGGAAATATATGTTGCATAAATAAATAAATAAAGTTAAATATGAAGAAAAAATTATATTGCATAATTTAAAATAAAAAACACATGAATTACCTTTGAAATGTTACGTCAATCATGTGTTTTGAGGCCTATAGTTTGCCCATCGGTGAAAAATGCATGCTTCATGGAGGACCCATAGACATTAAAAGTGCAAATCTCTCACATTTTTTTATTCGCCAATTCCTCTTTACATAATATCCATAGAGCCCTTATTTTTTGAGATGCTTATTTGTCCCACTTACTTTTAGGCGAGCTCTAGAGCTTGGAGTGTCTTTCTCCTTGATAGAGATGTAATTCCATATAGAAACCACTACATTCTTAAATATGTGCATTGGATCCAAAATATTGAAACTATTATATCACACCGGTATGGGATATTGTAGAATATAGATAGTTTCTTCATTCTTATAGGCATTTCAACTTTATGGCTAATTTCAAACAACCATACCCGATCTCTCCACTAATATGGAGGAATATCCACATTTGATGTTATGCATGCTTGTGTGAAGGCTTTATACCAATCCCCAAGTGATGTAGGTTTAAGAGGTTCACTAATATTAGGTTTTCTATCAAAAATTTTTAATATAGTACTCATGCTCCATCAACAAGAACCTTCGATGGAGTTCATATATAACCTATTCGAGATCTTTGGATGACCTTCCACATAGTTGATCACCCACCTTGGAAAAACATATTTTCCTTTTGTTGAGAGACCTACATATAGAAGCAATCAACAAACTCAATGTATAATACAAAAACACACGCACACCCATACACACACATGATTTTTATTCAAATGTTAATATATGACAAATATCTTTAAAATAGCCATGCCCTAAAAATCATGAATATTCCAACATAAAATACCATAATAGGTGAACTATCTCTGACCAATGGGTTTTGAAAGGGAATAAATTATAATTCCATCTCATACGGCATGTAACTCATCAATTAATGGTTCAAGATTGTCATCCATATTTTTTACTTGGTGCTCACCATGCACTAATAAGGATAACATTAAATTATCCTTACAAATCATTACCCATGGAGAAATATTATAGTCTATCAACAATATTATCCAAATAGAGTATCTAGTTGACATACTGGAAAAGGGGTTAACACCATCCATTTCCAAACCAAACCATACACTATGTGACCTATCTTTGAATTTTTGCTCCACAACTACTCAATGTGCCTCATTGTATTTGAATTTGAAGTAATGTTCCAAACGTCATTGATTCTATTCTTGTGATGTCATGAAATTAATTTCACAAGTAACTTGCAATGGAAAATATATATGAGCCTAGGAATTATTGGAAAATGTATCGATACCTAATTTGGAATGGTGATTCGTCTCACTCCTTATGAAACCGTAGTGCCCAATAATTGGGACAACTGATTTCATTCTCATATTCCTTTCTAAATAGAATGCAATAATTTTTACATACATCATAATTAACATAGAAAATGCCTAAATTTAATGATATTTTTTGTGCATCTCTATATGATGAGGGAAATGTGTTTTGAGTAGGGTGCAATATAAAATAAACAAAAGAAAAATAAAAATTAATGTAAAACAAATAAATATATATCAAATGTAAAATGTATTTATGAAACAATTATTTAACCTCAATAAATAGTTTTCATTGATGTTTGACCAAACAAAATTTGCTTTCAATTTCATCAACACCAATATAAAACTCAACAATGATGTTTGGAGCTCTCCGTCATAAATAGAGGAGTTTGAGAAAAATTCAAAATCATCCTCTCTTATTCTTGATCATCTCTTCATCATCATCGGCATCCTATTGTTCATCATCTCCATCCCCATGATCATGATAATAATGATTATGATCAAATAAATGGTTAACCATGTTTTGAATCCTAATGCCCTCTTCCATTGGAACATCTTTATTAAAATTCCTACGAAAAGGTGTTTGTTGCACCTCAGCACCCCATCATTTCCTTTGAGTAAAGTCTTTTTCACAATCTTTATGAACCCTTTTGATGTTTTTAGAATACATTTCATCATTGGGACGACACAACGGGAAGATGTAATTTGGATTTTTCTTTGGTCAAACTCGTTCAACATAAAATTCACCATTTAATTTTTTAATATCATATGTTCCCATATTGAGTTAATGTAAAATATCCATATATATTGCATCAATATTATGGTCGTTTCATTTAAATGCAACATATGAGAAAATAAATTTACCTAAAAGAAATAAGCTGTGTGGTTCCATAATCGCTCCGCTAATATGCCACCTCCTCTTCAAATTATTCTATTTTGACCTCTACCTCAACCATGAGTTTATGATGAATTACTATACCTAAAATTAAAATAAAATAACTTATCTTGACATAAAATTAAAATAACTAGAAATCTTATTTAAGCGAAATTGAATATTAATAAGAGAACTTATGGTCAATCAAATATATCAAAAATGTGTAATATGTAACATAAAATAACAATAAAGTACAAGTAACAAGAGGATTAAATTGGATTAGTTGATAATTATTTTCCTAGACTACATCTAAACTAAAAAGATGATGGAACAAGCTCATTTTGGACTATGCATGCCTTGTCTGCAGAGGATTTGTGATCTTTAGGTATACGTGATAGTAGCACCCAAAATGGGATAGCACCACCCTAGGTGTTAATGTCCAGACTTTGGGCACTAGTATCCTAATAGTCTACAAACCTAGTTCTTTTGAGTCTGATCATGTTGCCTTCACTTTGTTATATATTTACATGCACCTTGTTGTAGGGTTTTTATGTCATACTTGCACCTATAAAACAAACCCTATCTACCTACACAAAACTCAAGCACACATTAGACTAAATAAAATATGCATATGGTTGAGTCGAACTGACCTCATTGGTCACCCTAATATGATTGTCACTGAGTACTACACTACATTTTAGACTTAATGTAGTTTTGGTGTGTGTGTGTTTGATAGAATCATGTCCCTTGAAAATAGGTTGCCCTTGTGCAAGTTTGATCCAAAGGATCCTCATTGGGAAACACTAATTTATGATCTTCCTTGAATCTATTACAATTAGTTGCATTGCGTAGAGTAGATCAAGATCTTTATGGTGGTATCTTGTATGTTGAAAACAGAGGCCATATGCAGAAGATATCACACGCTGAAATTTTTGGAAAATTAGAAAAATTAAAGGACTGCACGCATGTTCATGATGACATGGACGCGTGCACATCTACCAATGGACCAATGAGATATTGACAAGTGACATAAGTGGTATGGAATAAAAATGTTTTTTGTGACTCGATCTTCGACACTTGTTATTAAACAAGCGGGCCTCACTATTTGTTGGCTAGGGGCCCTCACCGAGTTGACACACTCTTTTTGCGAGAGGGGTGTCTTTGACTCTATTTTTCATATCACTATATTGGATCTTCTATATATAAGTGCTTTTGTATTTCAAACCATGGTGCATGTGGGATATATATTGTTTGAATTGTAAATTCTATGTATTGTAATCAAGTTACATTGGGTGTCAACTCAACTTGGCAAGTCGATCCATCCTAGCTCGAGTTGGACCCAAGTGGACCTACCACCTAACTTGTTAACTCACATGTTATTTGTCTCACATTGCCACAATGCTCGGTATCATTTTCTAACTCTTCACACACCACTCGGGATCTCCTCAACTTTCTTCAACTCCATTTGACTTTATCGAGCCCAACTTAGCTTTTGTTCCACCATTCTATTCAACATGGCCGAATAAAAGTGGTTCAAAGACCAACTCGTTACATCAGTCACCTATTTTTAAACCAATTGACCTTCCACCATGCAGACGATGTGGGATGTATTCCCAATGTTAGAAAATGAAGCGAGTGAAGATGGTTGGGGGTTTGACCCCTAACCATGTGGGTGATAAAATTTAGTGTGACCATTGAGCCACACAAGCTGGTTAACTTATATTAGGAGCGAGTTAATTTTTGTAGAGTGACTTTTATAGGACTATGTAAATCAAAGGACCAATATTGGGAGTTAGAAGTATTTTGGAGAAAATTTTCCAAAGGAAGCCAAGGCTATTTTGCGGGAGGATTATTATGACAAGTCTTTGAAGGTCTAAATTGCCTTGTACATGCTTTTAAGTAATTTTAAAGGTGATTTTTAATAGATTGGTCCCTTAAAATGAACCCAGAGATGTAGGATTTACACCGAACTCCGTTATCATGATTTTGTCATTGTTCTTACATTTTTCTTCTAGTTTTTTTATTCCATAGTCAACTTGTAGATTTTAAAAAATCATTAAAATTATTGAAAGGTCGTAATGTTAAAATTTCATCTGAAAAATAATATTTTTAAAGCATTTTTTTGTGTGATTTTAAATTTCTTATGATTACGGATCATTTGGTATCAGAGATGGTATATGATCAGTTTAATAGTTGCTTTAGATTACAAGTTTGTGGTTAATGTTGACAAGGTCCCACTCTAGAAAAGGTGAAGGATAATTAGCAGGTGTTGATCCAGAAATTGGATCGAGATGGTCACGAAGCATAGATATGGCCGAGGATAGAGAAGAAAAAAATGTTCAATCCTTCCTTCAAATGAAAGAGATGGTGCAGGAATTATACTGGGATATGAGAAGAAATATGGAGAGAGAAGCTAAGAATGGTAAAAAATAAGATTCTTCTTCATCATCTGATTATTATTCTCCCAAAGGTGAAAAATAAATATCTTATTTTCTTCCTTCATGTTAAAATTGGATATTATGTTTTAATTGTTAATGTATAATGGAGAGCTTAATGCAAAAAGTTGAATAACTACATCATGCGATTGAAGTATACTATAGGTTTCATAAAATTGTTGATGATGAAGTAAAAATTCATCTAATAACTCTTCAAATGGGTGGCATAGCACTCATCTGGTGGGAGACTAAGCTATAAGAAGTGAATGAGAAAAAAGGTAAAGCAATCTCTTCTTGGAATGATTTTTTTTATATAAGATAACAATTTTATCCTTTGGGTTATATGCAATAAGCCATGATGTATTGGAAAAATTTAAGGCAAACAAAGGGATAGAGTGTTTAGGATTATACATGGGAATTTAGGAAGAGGACTCTCATTTTAGGTATTTCTCTCCATACAAAAAAAACACTACTGAAATATATTAGTGGATTACATAGTTATATGAGACATATGATTCTCATGCTTAATCCTACTAAATTTGATGTGGTGTGTGTGTAAGCTACTCATTTAGAAGAAAAGGGGAAAATTAAAAAGAATCTTCCTCCTTGAAACATAATAAAAAGCAATCCAAAGGCAAAGAAAAAGGTTTGAAAGAACAAGGTAAAAGAAAGGATAAGAAAGATAATAATTCTAGTGTTAAGAAATAATATGATAAACCATTTTTTAATCATTGTAAAAATAATCATGATGAATCTAAGTGTTGGAAGTTACATCCAGAACTAAAGCCTAAATGGTTTAACAATAAGAAAGGAAAAGAGAAGAAAACCAACACTATATGTACAGGATCTTGGATCTGATTCAAGTGATGAAACTAAAATCATGACCATGGGTTTACAAGGTTATAATTATTCCTCTTCTTCTAGCACTAGTTCATCTAATGTTGCATCTTCTTCTAAACAACAATCTATGCATGATGAGAAGAAAAGAAATGAGCTTTTCCACCTTAGATTTGTTTCTAAGCATACAAAAATAGACACTCTATTTGATAGTGGATCTCAAGATAATCTGATTTCAAAGGAGGTTGTGAAGAAATTGGGACTCCAAACCAAACCACATCCTAAGCCTTATCCTTTGGGTTGGGTTTGTGATGATGCAAAATTATAGGTAATGAAAACTTGTAGATTTAGATTTTCCATTATTGACAAGTTCATTAATGAGGTTGATTTGGATGTTGTTCCATTAGACATTTGTGGTGTGGTTTTGGGAATTCCTTATCTTTATGATCATAAATCAATCTTCTACAGGGAAGAGAATAAATACTTTCTTGTTAAAGATGGGATTAAATATATTGTTAGAGCTCATCATGTGAAAACAAGTCTTTTTGTTACGATAGAGGGAGATGAAAAGGATTGTAAATTCAAGCAAGAATTTTGTACTCATGGTGATCAAAGCTAAAGAGAACAATCATGACATGGGTTTTAGGATTGTGATCCTAAGCATCGTAATGAATTGGATAAAATTATTTCTAAGTATGGTTATGTTTTTTAGGATCCACAAGGTCTACCTCGTAAAAGAGGGTTCAACATGAGATATAGTTGTTGAAGGATGCACTTCTTCCTAACATTCGTATGTATAAATTATATGTGGTTGAGAATGAGGAAATCAAGAAATATGTGATGGAACTTTTGGAAAAAGAAGTTATCTTTCCAAGTTCATCTCCTTTTGGTTTACATATCATTATGGTTCCTTAAAAGATAACACAAAGCATATGTGTGTTGATTTTCGTTCCTTAAATAAAATCACATTGAAAAATTGTTACCCTCTTCCACGCATTGATGATTTATTAGATCATTTGAAAACTATTGTTTACTTCATTTAGAATTAAGAAGTGGTTATCACCAAGTAAGAATTAGTGAAGGTGATATTTGGAAAACTACTTTTAAAACAAAATAGGGTTTGTTTGAATGGATTGTTATGCCTTTTGGATTGTGCAATGCACCGAATACATTCATGCATGTGATGAATGATATTTTTAGGCCATTCATTGATGATTTTGTGATAGTATACTTAGATGATATTTTGATTTTCAGTAAATCATGGGATGATCATATCATTCATATTCAGAAAGTCTTAGATGCTTTGAGAAAGGAGAAATTATTTCTGAATATGTATAAATGTGAATTTGGGAAAACATCTTTGGTTTATTTGGGTTATGTTGTGGGACATGGTAAATTGAAAATTGATCCTGCAAAAGTTGAGGTCAATCTTAATCGGCCTAAACCCAATAATGTGAGAGGTTGATGAGGCCAGAATATGCTTGTTAAATTTACAATAAATGATCTCATCTTACTCTCCTTTTTATTAATTTTGACTGCATTTTGTGACTTTTTTTTTATCCGATATAAGTTAGGATATAATTTTCCATCTTTTTTTATTATGATTATAACGTTTAAAAGCTATGTAATTCCTAACAAAGTGTTTTGGAAACTCATTTTTGTAATAAAATAGGTCACAATCAAGCGGAAGAACAAATATGAAGTAGATTGCATGTTTTTGGAAGCATTGGAATCAATATAATTTAGTTCCGAACTACTACGCTTAGTTCTAGAACTCCTCCACGTAATTACGAGGTTCTAGAACTTTCGGACTTAGTTCCGGAACTCTCATACTTAGTTCCAGAATTATCAAAATTAGTTCTGGAACTCTTGCAGATAGCTCCGGAACTCTCTCGGTTAGACCTGGAATGACTTCCTTTAGTTTTGTAACTCTTATAAAGTTCAAACTGATAATAATCTATTCTAAACGGCTGGTGATTTGTCAAATAAATGATATTATCAATCAAGAGTAGATTAGAAGACTTCGACTCTCCATACTTACAAATCCAGGATAATTATCACACACTTATGCACGTCGAGCCATGTTCCAACCAAAGCATCTATTCTCGGGCATGATTCATTTCCATCGTATTAGTGGAGCGATTCATTCGCCATAAATGCACCCCTAGAAGAATATATATACAAACCTGCAGATAGATTATATATAGGAATATAGATACGTAAGCAGGGAGATAGATATAGATTGATATACATAGATCTAGCACGTCTTTGTAATGCAGAATGTTTTATCATTAAAATAGCCATTTCTATTTTGAGAGAAAATTAATTTATCAATATTATTTCGAGACGGAACAAGGGACCACTCCTCCAAAAACTAGGATCCTCATTTTTGTTGGTATTTATATTTCTAGAGAAAATAGTTTAGATCTATTAATTCTGTACCACTTTCAATTCCTTAAGTTGAAATCTATTGTAGACTTGTCCCTGCAGGTGTTCTAGATTAAGTTCTTATTTCTTTGCAATCATTTTTCCAGGCATTCTCAATTGTGTGTTTATTTCTGTAATGTTTATTTCTAGCAATTCCTTTCTGCAAAGTGTGTTTACTTCCAAGGCAAGTGTGTTTATTTCCAGCAATTCCTTTCTGCAAAGTGTGTTTACTTCCAAAGCAAAGTGTGTTTATTTCCAGCAATTCATTTATGTAAAGTGTGTTTACTTCCAACATGTTTTCATAGTTTGATTCCAATAAGGTTTTTAACCAAGAAGTCCTTAAGACATTGAAAAGATCCCCCATAAAATACAAAAATACCTACAATCAATTACTAGATCGCTAAGATTCTTCTTATTGCATATAGTTTTAGACACACCCCTAGTTTGAATATGACATCAACATAAAGTTTATTAAATTAAGGGAATAACGAAACCCATCATTTTTGGCGTCGTTACTAGGGACCCACTAGTTATAATTTTCTAATTAGGTGTCAACAAGAGCAATAATCATACATTTAGTAATTGAAGAAATCTTCCCTAAGCTATCACAAAATTTATGAGTAGACCAAGAGACTCTAAGGGTAGATTCTCCCTAAAATATTTGAACAAGAATTAACATCATCCTCTAGTTTAAATAAGGAAGTTGACCAATAATTGGAGGCACCATTATCCCATGTAAGACGAGAAGTAGAATTGCCACCTTTGGAAATCTTAGATCAGTCACCAAAAGGAAGTGGAACTTTTAGGAGAAGGATTATTTCTCAAGATCTATTTAGGATAAGTTTTGATTC
Organism: Taxus wallichiana var. yunnanensis; assembly: GCA_018340775.1. Lineage (NCBI taxonomy): Eukaryota > Viridiplantae > Streptophyta > Pinopsida > Cupressales > Taxaceae > Taxus > Taxus wallichiana. The sequence goes on from CM031234.1 coordinate 269,589,992, forward strand.
TCAATTGAGTAGTCAACATCATAATCCCGATGTTTGACCTTCCCAAAAGTAGATCATATACCACATCGATTGGGAGAAAAATTTAGAAAATAATTCAGAAATGGCACGAGAAGCTGAAAGGGAACTTGATAGGACATTTACTTATCCAATTCAATTGGATGATGATGATACACCAATGAAAAATATTTCCTGCACATTTACCCACATTTACGGGGATGTCATTTATAGACCTGACCAATTTCTGTTTGAGTTTAAGGTACTATGTCAAACCTATTACTACAAAATAGATAATCAAAACTCAAGTTGTTTCCATCCACTCGAAGGATGCAAAGTAATGAGGTGGTTCATGGGATTAGCATCTAACTCTATTAACACTTGGGAACAAATGGAAACTTCCTTCCTAAACAAATATCAAGATTATTGTTGAGGGAGAAATACGAATGAAGATTTTTTCAAAATCAAGCAGGTGGAGGATGAGAATATAGAAGATTATTTGGACATATTCCTCTTTGTGAGTAAAATATGTGGATTTGTACTTCAAGAAGAGTTAAGTAAAACAATTTTTCTTAAAGGTTTGGAAGATGAATCTAGGGAATCTCTTAACTTGATAGGAGGTGGAAACATTGATCAATTAAGGATGAATGAAATTAAAGACATTTGTAGAAGTTATTCCAGAACAAGGGGTGGACCTAGGAAGGGAAAATCAGTGAAAAGTTTGAATCCATATATGAACAAACTAATGGATGAATTAGAAAACTTTAAAATAGACATTTTAGTTCAATTAACCTCTACTATGGATGGATTACAAGCTAAAGAAAATGCCAAAACTGAACCATTAGCCATGTATTGTCCTAGATGCAGGAAGAAGCATGCAATAAGGGAATGTCCTTTAGATAAAATAGAAGTATGTCTTATCTGTGAATCTAAAGAACATGATATTCACGCTTGTTCTCTTCTTCCACTCCTAAAGAATCAGCTCAAACAAAATAGTACATCATCCACAATAGAAGAATTGAATTTTGTCAGATACAACATACCCAAGGACAATTCATGCCAATGAAATCTCCTAATCCATGGATGATGCCATGGGCTGCTCAAACAGTACCACAAAGTTGGGGATAACCACCTTAGGCCCCTTAGCCAACTTGGAATCCTCAGGATTGGGCAAGTCAATCTTGGTATGCTCAAGGACACCAACAACCATGGACTGGTCAAAATAACCAGTATGCTTGGTCACAACCTAGATGGAGTCCTAATAACTATGCTCAAGGGAAAACATATCCTAATCAAAATCAACAAGCCATAATGGGTGCCCCAGACAAAATCCACAACCTAAAAATGTGGTTCAAACGCAAATGCTACCACAACCAATAGCAAACCCAAGAAACAAACAAACAACTCCTGTCTACTGGAACAAAACCAAAAAAATTAGTTGATCTAAATGTTATGGATTGTAAGGATATACAAACTAGATCTGGAAAAATAGTTAGCAGTCCACCTGTTATCATCATTGAAATGATAGAAGAAACTAAAACCCCTAGTCTGGTTGCCCCCAAGAAAGATGAAAAATAAAGAGATAAGGAACTAGAAAGAAACTCTACTGAAACTCCATTTCCAGAGAGATTTAAAGAAGCTATAGAAATCAAGGAATCTGAATTGGTGTAGGAACTAAGGAGACTGAATATTGAAATACCATTATTACAAGCAATTAAGGACATTCCAGAATTAAACAAATTAATCAAAATGCTATGTTTGAAAAGGCCTGGAAGAAAGAAGCAGTACCCCAGGACTATTAAGGTAGATGGGAAACTTGTTGATTTATCGCAAGAAAGCTCCTACTTCCCAATATGGAGATCCTGGAAGCCCTATTATTTCTATCTCTATATGGAATAAAGATATAGATAATGTTTTGGTTGATTTGAGAGTAGCTATACATGTAATGACAAAGTGGACACTCGAAAACCTTACAATTAACAAGTATACAACCTACTAACACCATATTGCGGATGGCAGACCAATGTAGCAAAACTAGAAGGAGTTATTGAAGATGTGGTGGTTATGGTGGAGTCATGGGAATATCCAGTTGACTTCCTTATATTGTAGCCAAAAGGTAAAACATTGGGTTATCCCATTATTTTGGGCAGACTGTGGTTAGCTACAATTGTTGCCTTAATTGATTGTAGGTCATGTGATATGACTATTTCAAATGGTAAGAATTCTAAGAAAAATTCATTATATCCCTACCACGACCTTTTAGTGATAATCAAGAGCAATTATGGGTTGATAATCCTGATATTAATGAGAAAAATTTGTCTTTGTTGGCCATGATCACATTGCAGGATCACGTACAAGAAATAGAAGATATGATTAACCCACCATTAAATGTACACCAATCATCCTTGGAGCAGTCGGGAATAGTTCGGAACCTACAAAATTAGTTCCAAAACCTGCAGAATCAGTTTTGAAACCATCACAGTTCATTCGAAACCATCACAATTAGTTTTGGAACCACACCAATAGTAATTCCCTGCAAATGAAGATAATTTCACTCCGGAGGAATGAGATTTCTCTTGGGGAGAGGAAGAATCTGTAGCTTCAGCTTCACATATATCAAGAGATGATGAAAAATTTCTGGAAAGCAACAGTGATGAAGAGTTCGACCTACAACAAGATAAGTATCATAATTCTTCTTACTGTCCTTTGTCCAACATTTTGTCTCAAGGAACTTTTGGAGATGTTGTTACCACATGCATGTCCACTAAATACTTTAATGGAACCCTTTCAACAAATAAGTTCATCATACACTGGAACCAAACATGTTGAGATTCAATCGGGTAAAATTTTGAATATTAATAGCTACTTAAAGAACGATGAAGAAGCTAAAATGTTTGATGTTACGAAAGATCATACTAAAGCTTTTGCTTGGGATTATAAAGATATGAAAGGAATACACCCAAGTATCTGCACTCAACACATCTATACTAAAAACATTAGACTAGTTAGGCAACCTCAGAGAAGAATTAATCTAGCCTTAAGGGATATAGTCAAACAAGAAATTGAAAATCTGTTACAAGTAGGTTTTATCTACCCTATCTCAGATATCTAGTGGGTGTACCATCTTGTAATTGTCCCCAAAAAGAATGGAAAATGGAGAATTTTTGTTTACTATAGGGAACTAAACAAAGCCACACTTTGGGAGATTATTTTCCCTTACCAATCATAGATCAAGTTTTAGACAATCTTTGGAGTAAGCAGTACTTTTCCTTCTTGGATGGCTTTAGTGGATACAATCAAATTAGATTTTCTGTTGAGGATCAAGATAAAACTACATTTACATGTCCATGGGGTACCTTTTCCTACAGGGTATTACCATTTGGATTATGCAATGCTCCAACAACCTTCCAAAGAGTTGTATTAGTAATTTTTGCAGACCTAACAAATGACTGTGTAGAGGTATACATGGATGACTTTACTATGCATGGAGATACATTTGATGATGCTTTGAGAAATTTAGATAGAGTATTAATGAGATGTGAGCAACACAATCTATCTCTTAGCTATGAAAAATGTTTAATGATGGCTAATGAAGGGATTGTATTAGGACACCATATTTCAAAAAGAGGAATTCAGGTTGATCAAAACAAAATCAAAATTATTTCAGACTTACCTATTCCTCAGACCCCCACTGATATCAAGTCATTTTTAGGACATGTTGGGTACTATAGACACTTTATCAAGGATTTTAGTAAAATTTCTGCCCCCATGTTCAATTTTCTTACCAAGGAATGTGAATTTCTTTGGGATGAAAAGTGTCAACATGCTTTTGAAGAAATCAAAGAAAGATTAATCACTACCCCAATATTGAGAGGACCTAATTGGGAAAATCCTTTTCATATCCAAACAGATGCCTCAAATAATTCCATTGGTGTAGTTTTGGGACAGAAAGATGAAGAAGGGAAAATGTATGTTATCTATTACCTTAGAAAAAATCTTACTCCCACCGAAAGAAATTACACCACCACTAAAAAAGAATTTCTTGATGTGATCTATGCAATTAATAAGTTTAGACATTATATTACATGGTACAAAATATTTACACATACATATCACTCAACAATTAAATATTTTATGAACAAACCGGTGGTTGGAGGTAGAATAATTAGATGGTTATTTCTTTTACAAGAATTTCATATCACCATTATGGAAAACCTAGGTAAATCTAATGTGGTAGTAGATTTCTTGTCAAGACTAACCACTACATGGGAGCAAGATCCAGTCAAGGACAACTTTCCAGATGAAAAATTGTTTTTTATTTCAATTGATACACCATGGTTTGCTGATATGGAAAATTATCTTGCAACAGGGAAATTTCCTCCTTCTTTCACCAAGAAACAAAATAAAGAAGTTAATCAAAACCATTGCACAATTCAAATGGTTAAATGGAATTCTATTTAAATGTGGTCATGACTTGGTTTTACGCAGTGTGTAAGAGAAGATGAAATCTTTGACATACTTCGGGCATGTCGGGATGAACCAAGTGGAGGACATTATTAAGTGAAAAGAACAACTCACAATATACTTGCTTTGGTTATTATTGGCCATCTCTCAGTATAAATACGTGAAGAAATGTATCAGGTGGTATGATCCTTATCAAAGGATGGGACAACCAACCTTTATCGATGAAATGCCTCTGTAACCTCAAGTAGTGATTGAACCATTTAAGAGATGGGGTTTGGATTTTATTGGTCCCTTTAGTCCTTGTTCAAAAGGAAAGGAAAATATTATTGTGTGTCTGATTATGTGACAAAGTGGGCGAAGTGCGGGCTTTAACAAATGCCACCGAAGAAGAAGTTTTGATTTCCTTTGCAATGCATTAATTATGGTAAAGTTTAGAGCACCAAAGAGCATAGTTTCGAGACCGGGGACCACAATTTATGTCTAATATGATCCAAGGCTTTCACAATGTATTATCAAATCAATCATAGGAATTCATCTCCCTATCACCCACAATCAAATGGATAAGCTGAAGTAACGAACAGAGAATTGGAAAATATCCTTACCAAAACAATTGAAGCAGGAAGAAGAGATTGGGTAAAGAGACTACCTAAAGTTGTCTGGGCTTACAATACAACTTGGAAAACTACAACAGGTTTTCACCATATGAGTTAGTCTATGGGAAAAATCCCTTGTTTCCTATTGAGTTTGAACTACAGACATTGAGGACAGCAGTTAAGGTGGGTATTGAGTTGGATGTAGCTCAAAAGGAGAGAATCCTTCAACTCAATGAGTTGGATGAATTGAGGATGGAAGCACTTTAGCAAACAAAGATAATCCAAGATCAAAGAAAGCAATGACATGATACACATATCAAGAAAAGGCAATTCAAAGTAGGGGACTAGGCATTGCTGTTTGATTCTAAGTACCAACAATTCAAAGGAAAATTGAGAACCAGATGGTTGGGACCCTATCAGATTGAACAAATATTTGACAATGGTTCTATTTAGTTACTTCCCATTGATGGTAATAGAAGAACACTTTTGGTCAATGGTCATAGGCTAAAGCTTTATAGGAATCCTCCTACTAAGGATGAATTCTTGAGGCAGATTGAAGCAGATAAAGAATTTGATCATATGGAAGAACCCAGTTCTTCCAAAATGATCAAATAATCAGATGGATAGATCCAGAATAAAGGGAAGAGAATGAAAACCAGTAAATGGTGTTCTCTTCCCCAAAAAAAAAATAAGGGAAGAGAGTGAAAACCATTAAATGGTGTTCTCTTCCCAAAAAAAATTCTCTCAAAGATCAATTGAAAACCAACAATGGCAGTTGATCTTCTCAAATAAATGGCTAATTCAAAATAATAAAAAAATTCTTTGAAATTCCGGCTATTTTTCTAACTATTTTCCTTTTGTTTCACTTTTTAGGAATGATGAGTCATCATGACAGAGGGATTACATCATCAAGGATGGTAATTATGTCTTTAACTTATTAAAGGTTAGATTAAAAGTTTGCATGTGTGATTAGATTTGATTTAAAATTTGATATGATGAGTCATCTATTGTACATCGTGATTAAAAGTGAGTAATCATGAGAAAGATATTGATGGAATAAATTAGTGGCATAGTTATAATGAGTTATCATTAGTGTGGAATCAACAAAGTGAAAACTAGTTGTAGAGAAATTTCAAGGAAGAAGCAGTGAATTATGTTTGTATTTGCAGCACTACAACACACGAAGTTCTGCAGCTAAGTACAGTAATTCCACAACTAAATTCATCAATTCCACATCTAAGTGAAGAGTTCTTCATCCAACCCGCACAAGATTAAATAATAACAAATTTGAATCACCTTTGTATCATGGGGATTAAAAATAATTTGGAACCAAAGGATGATACCTAACTCATTGTAGATGAAGAAGTGGCAACTATCTTTCATCAGGAAGGATGGCTAGAATTTTTGAGAAAGTTCCCCAAGTATAATGGTGAATTGGTAAGAGAATTCATTATAAATTTAGAGCAATCCAGGAAAAAGGTTAGAAAATTTTTCATTCCTATTTTCGTGAATACAATCAATAATATATCTAGAGTGGCAATTGTGCATGTCCCAAACCCGTCGGAGGGACATTAAAGACCTAGTTAAAACCTTGCTGAAAAAGGGGGAAGATGAGCCCCAATATATTTACAACACGAAGAAAATCATAAAAGGGGTCAGAAGGGCCAACTTTCCCAAACCCTTTGATAGAGTGGCATTTTTGATAGTCAAGTATTTAACCTGTGATGGTCAATTCGGGTCGGTAGGAAGAGAAGTTTTGAAGATCATCATATACCTTAGATATGGAGCTACAAAACTAGAATATATAGTAAGCCTTCTGGGGTTCCTTTTTTACTCCATCCATATAATGGCCCAGAGGTATTCTTGGGGTGTGGGAACAATCAAACATCATGGGTTAGTGTATTTAGTGTGCCAACACCATTTTCTTTCAAAGAAAAATGGAGAAGAAATGTGGGAGAAATTTCTTAGCAAGTTTAAGCAGAGACCCTGATATTCTCAGGAGAGTAATAGCAACTCCTTCTGCTCCTGCAATTAATTTGGAAATTGATGCCACTACAGAGGAAAAGAAAGAACTAGGTGGAGAGGAAATACCAAAAAGAAGAAGATCTAGAAGGACTAAAACTGCAGAACCTATTGTGCCTTCTAAAGAAATTCCTTCCTCTGCAGTAGCTATAGGAGAGCTAATATCTATCTGACAGTGACAGTTCACCTAGGCAAGAGCAAGAGGTGAAAATCAAAAGAAGCTCTAGGAGGATACCTATTTCTGTACATTTTGAGGCTCCTCAAAGAAGGAGAATTCATAAAATTTCTAGAGAAATTCAAGGATATGGAAGATCAAGAAGGGATGGAAAAGGAAGCTGCTAATATTTTGGGCAGCATGGCCATGACTCCTCTTAGACCAAGCCAAACAGAGATAGAAAAAGAAGATGAGAGATTTGAGGAACAAGTTTTCCAAGAGATGGGTGAATCAAGCAGCACCATCACATGAAGAAGATGAATTGGCATCTTGGAAACGGAAAGGGAAATCCCCTATGGTAGAAGAAGAATGCTTAACCCCCAAGGAACTTTCAGAGAAAGAAGAGAAACAACAAGTTAAACATGCTTTGTTTTTGTCCAGAGAAGAACTCATTATTAGAGAAAAGGATGAGGAGTTGAATTTTCTCAAACTTAAATTGGAACAGAGAGAAATGGTTATTGGGAATTAACAACTCAGATCACTGACAAGACTGAGGAAGTGATGAGAGTTAAATAGCAAATAATGGAGAAAGAGGAAGAATGTCAAAATTCCAGAAAACAAATTGCTTTGTCAACAGTCTCTGTAAAAACTGAATTAACTTATTGGCCACTTAAATATCTATGGGATAATACTTCCAGAGAACTTAGTGAAGCCAAGACATCCAATGAGGACTTGAAAAGCAAGATAGAAGAAGAGAAGAAAGAAAAAAATAATGGGAAGAAAATTTTTACAAAGAAGAAAATGAAAAATTTAAATATCTTGTGAAAATACAAATGGTTTGCATGATGAGTGAGAAATTGCTTGCATGCAGGAGACCTTCTCCTACATATAGTGTGTTTTTGGAGGAACAATTCATTCACTGGAAGTTGTCAAGGATAGCATGTGGCCTTCCACATGAAATAAAAGATGAAGCTAATTTCACAATAACCTATTCCTTAGCCAATGCAAAGTAAAAAAATCTTCTCTGCAAATTCTATCTCTGTAATTTCATGCTGGAAAAGAACTCAGGTTTTATGATCAATTTGTATGTAGGGGAGAGCCAGCTTAATGCATTTGTTTTTGTTCTTCAAAATTAGATTGCATGGAAGGAAAGGGATTCAGAGCATCTATTAAAGGCTAGTTCATCTGGTCTTTGTATGAGGATTCATTATGGTAAACCATCCACCTTTGCTACACATTTCAGATCCCATGCATTTGATAAAAGGTTCAAGGAACCCTATCTTGCCAATTTGCAAAGAAGTATTAATGCCTTCACCTCTTATGAAGAGGAAAATTTTGAAGATAATTATGAGGCATGTTTGAAAAGATGGGAATTTCTCATGGGGGCATTGAGAAGAAGGGAAGTAATATCTCCCACATTTAATCTGGAGTTTACATAGAGCAAAAACCTTATGTACGCTAATTCCTCATATCAATGAAAATCAGAGAGGAATATGGATGGGGATGAGAATAAGACCTCACTCCTTCTCACCCCCACACCACCATGGCGAGAATAGAGAACCACAAGATCCCACTAAATTTGATGCATGGCTGAAGAAAGTAGAAGCAGGAGCAGGGTATAGTACCTCTAAATTAAAGCATTGGGATATTCAGTTCCAACCATTTGATCTAAGCAATCAAATGGAATGCAGAATATATAACCCCAAATTTGAAGAGTAAAGTTTGTAAAGGGACTTACAAACAAGTAAGTATGGGGAAATTATGAGGCTAGAATATGCTCGTTAAATGTATAATAAATGATCTCATCTTACTCTCCTTTTTATTAAGTTTGACTACATTTTGTGACTTTTGTTTGATCTGATATAAGTTAGGATGTAATTGTCCATCTTTTTTATTATGATTCTAACATTTAAAAGCTCTGTAATTCCTAAAAAGTGTTTTGGAAACTCGTTTTGTAATAAAACAGTCACAATCAGGCGGAAGAACAAATATGAAGTGGATTGCATGTTTTTGGAAGCATTGGAATCAATACAGTTTAGTTCGGAACTGCTAGACTTAGTTTTGGAACTCCTCCATGTAGTTACGAGTTTTGTCACTTAGTTCGGAACTTTTGGACTTAGTTCTAGAACTCTAGTACTTAGTTTTGGAATTATCGGAATTATTTCCGGAACTCTCTCGATTAGACTTGGAATGATTTCCTTTAGTTCTAGAACTCTTCTAAAGTTCTAGAACCGATAAGAATCTATTCCAAATGGCCGGTGATTTGTCAAATTAATGATCCTATCAATCAGGAGCAGATTAGAAGACTTCGACTCTCCATACTTGCAGATCTAGGATAATTATCACACAGCTGTATGTCCAGCCATGTTCCAATTCAACATCTATTATGGGCACGATTCAGTTCCATCGTATCAGTGGAACAGTTACGACCATAAATGCACCCCTGGAAGAAGTATATATATACAGACCTGCAGATAGATTATATATAGGAATATAGATATAGAATAGGAGATAGATATAGATTGATATACACAGATGTAGTAAGTTTTGTAATGCATAATGTTTTATCAATAAAATAGCCATTTTTGTTTTGAGAGAAAATTAAGTTGTCAATCATGTTTTGAGGTGGAGCAAGGGCCCACTTCTCCAAGAACCAGGATCCTTGTTTTTTTGTATTTATATTTCTAGATCAAATAGTTTAGATCTGTTAATTCTGTGCCACTTTCAATCCCTTAAGTTGAAATTTGTTGTAGACTTGTCCCTACGGGTGTTCTAGATTAAGTTCTTATTTCTTTGCAATAATTTTTCCATGCATTCTCAATTGTGTGTTTATTTCTATAATGTTTATTTCCAGCAATTCCTTTTTGTAAATTGTGTTTACTTTCAAAGAAAGTGTGTTTATTTCCATTAATTTCTATCTGCAAAGTGTGTTTACTTCCAAAGCAAAGTGTGTTTATTTCCAGCAATTCATTTCTGTAAAGTGTGTTTACTTCCAACATGTTTTCATAGTTTGATTCCAATAAGGTTTTTAACCAAGAAGTCCTTAAGACATTAAAAATATCCCCCATAAAATACAAAAATACCTATAATCAATTACTAGATCACTAAGATTCTTCTTGTTGCATATAACTTTAGAGACACCCCAAGTTTGAATATGACATCAACATAAAGTTGATTAAATGAAGGGAATAATGACACCCATAAGAGGTTATCAACTTTCGTGGTGTAATTTAGTCTTTGGAGAAATTTTATTGTTAACTTATTGTTTATTGCATTTCCTTTATATTCTTTGACTAGCATTAAATAGGTCTTTTGTTGGGGAGGAAAACATCAAATAGATTTTGATACACCTAAAGATAAAATAAGTATTTTTCCTATCTTAGAACTTGCATATTTATAGCAGATCATTTGAGATTGATCTGAGATGTCGGTGAATATGTAGTGGGGTATGTCTTAATGTAGAATAAATGACCTATTTGTTACCATTCGAGGCCTTCACAAGTACGGTAAGAAACTATCCAACCTATGATAAATATTTTTATGATTTGTTGTAGAGTGTAAAAAAGGAAACATTACTTGATGGGAAAGGAAACATTAATGCATACAGATCATAAACCCCTCCAACACTGTAATCACAGAGACCAAGGTACATGATCTAGACACTTACATTGTATGGGTTTCCTATAATATTTGTATCTCATGATAAGGTATAAGAAAGGTATACAAAATAAGATTTTTGATATCCTATCTATACCTCCTATGGTTATTACATATGTTATTTTCTTTGCATAGTTATATAGTTCATGATAGTTATAAAGAATAGTATGCTAGTGATGTTGATTTTAAAGAAGTGTATGAAGATTTGATGAGTGGTAAACTGGTATGATAATTGGATTATCATGTGCATAATGTAATCTTGTATCATTATGGTAAACTTTGCATTCCCTAGGATGAAGAAGTGTATATGATTAGGGAATCTCACACTTCTCTTATATATGATCATTTTGGTGTTGATAAAATAGTTACACATTTACAGTTGTATTATTATTAGCCTTGAATGTAGGAACATGTAACCATATATATAAAAGGATGTGTTATTTGTGCCAAAAGTAAGCCTAACAATAGGAAGTTAGGACTTTACACTCCTCTTCTTGTCCCTACATGTTTATGGGAAAGTATTTCCATGGATTTTGTAGGAGTTTTTCCCATGTCACAAAGGAAACACGACTATTTATATGTGGTTGTGGATAGATTTAGCAAAATGTGTGTATTGATTCCTTATACTAAACAAATTACTGGTGAAGGGACTACACACTTATTCTTTCAGTATTTATGGGTTCATTTTGGTTTTCCCACTTCTATTATTTCGATCGAGATTTTTTTTTTTTTGAAATTTTGGTCAAATTTGTGGGGTTTGATGGACACCAAGCTAAAGAAAAGCATTGTTTTTCATCCACAAATCAATGGTCAAATAGAGGTTGTAAACCACACAATGGTACATCTACTCAAGGGTTATTGTGGTAAACATCCTAAATTATGGGATGAACATTTGTATTATGTGCATCATGCTTATAACCATGCACTTCATTCTTCTACTATGAAATCTCCATTTGAGACTTGTTTTGATTATCTTCCTAAATCTTCATTAAATTTCTCTTTTGGAAAAGAAATTGTATTTAATGGACATAGTGATACTGACAAAGCTAATAATTTTGTGTAGAAGATATAGTTGGTCCATCAATTTATCCGAGAATAATTGGAGAAAATTCAAGTAAAATACAAGGCTAGGCATGATAACCATAGAACTAATCACAAATTCTAATTGGGTGATTCAGTTTGGCTTCACATCGAAGGGAAAGGTGACAAGCGAAGGTAAAAATATAAAATCAATTTGATATGGTCCATTTTAAATTTTAGAAAAATTTGTTAATATTTCTTTCCAGTTATATTTACCTCCTTACACGTAGATTTATTTAGTTATGAATGTTGAAAATCTAAAGATGTGTGAACTGTCTATGATTATTGATCATGATGCTAATATTTTTGTACCTTCTATTGATGATTTTGCTCCTAATTATTTAGATGAGTTGCAGGAAGATGTCATTCTAGACAGGAAGGTGAGAACCTCACAAAGGGGTGATGTTGAATATCTTTATTTGGTTTTGAAGGGAATGCATCCAAACAAGGCGAAATGGGTGGAAACTAGAAAGGTGAGGTAGAAGTACCCTCGCCTAATTACCAATTAAAAATAATTTTGGAGGCCCAAAATTTTCTCAGTGGGGAGGATTGATCCAGAGGATCCTCATTGAGAAAAATTGATCTACTATCTTCCCTAAATCTATTACAATCAGTTGCATTATGTAGATCAGATCGAAATATTTTTGGTGGTATCTTGTACACTAAAAACAAAGGCCATATGCGAAGTTATTGCACGCTGAAATTTTTAGCAAACCGACAATAATAAATAATTGTGTGCATGGTTGTGATGACATGGATGTGTGCACATCCACCAAGTGGACCAATGAAATAGTGACAAGTGACACGTGGTATGGAAGAAAAATGTGTTTTACACCTCCGTTTTTCAACACTCATTATCGAGATGGGTGGGATCCACTATTTGATGGATGGGGGCCCTCATCCAAGGTCAACACACTCTTTTTATGGAGGGGTGTCTTTGCCTCCATTTCTTCATATCACTATATTGGAGCTTATGTATATAAGTGCTTTTGTTTTTTAACCCATGGTGCATGTGGGATATATATATATATATTGTTTTAAATTGTAAATGTTATGCATTGTAATCGAGTTGCATTGGGTGTCAACTCAACTTTGTAAATCAAGCTCCATCCTAGCTCACCAACCTGAGTCAACTACCACCTAACCCACCAAGTCACTTGTTATTTGTCTCATAATTTTACATTTCTAGATATCATCTACCAACTCTTCACACACCGCTCGGGCTCTCCACAACCTCCTACGAATCCATCTCATACCATAGAGCCCAACTTAGCTCATCGTTCAACCGGTCTATTCAACATGGCTGAAAAAAGTGGTCCGAAGACCAACTCGTTACCTAACTGCTCGCCTATTTTTAAACCATCCAAACTTCCATCGTGCGGGCGATGTGGGATTTATTCCCAATGTTATAAAATTAAGTGGTGGATGTGGTTAGGGGGTTCAACCCCTAACCATGTGGGTGATAAAATTTAGTGTGACCTGTTAAGCCACATGAGCTAATTAACTTATATAAATAGTGAGTTAATTTTTGTAGAGTGACTTTTGCAGGATCGTGTAAACGAAAGGGGCAATATTAGGAGTTAGAAGCAATTTGGAGGAAAATTTTATAAATGAATCCAAGGTTTATTTTGTAGGATGATTATTGTGATAGGTATTTGAATGTCTGAATTTCCTTATACACATTTTTAAGTACTTTTAATGGTGATTTTTAATAGATTAGTCCCTTAAAATGGACCCGGAGATGTAGGCTTTACGTCGAACTTTGTTATCAATGGATTGTGTCATTGTTCTTGCATTTTTTTTCTAGTTTTTCTAATTCCATAGTCAACTTGCAGATTTTAAAAAATTATTAAAATTATGGAAAGGTCATAATGTTAAAATTTCATCCAAAAAATCATCATTTTAAAAGAAATTTTTAGTGTGTGTTTTTAAATTGCTTATGATTACGGATCAAATTTACACCAAAATAGCATGCTACAACTAATTTTCCCAAGATAATGTGTGTGATGGAATTCATAATTTTCCCTTCCTATGCAAAGTGAATAATACAACCCAAATATAGTCCTCAAGTATGCTTTTTTCCTAAGAAGTAAATAGAAAGTAATATCCCCCATTACCCCTTAGAATAGTTAGTAGGTTGTGTATATATATGAATCCTTTGTTTTAATTTCAAAACTTAGTGACACAAAATGTCAACCCCAAACATGAAATAAGAATTAGAAGAGACCCAAAATTAAGCACCAAGTCGTACTTTAAAATATAACCAAGATTGGATAAAAATGTCGGGAAGGGACACTAGCGTCCAAGCACTAGTGTTCTTACTAAACACTATTATCTCTAAGACAAGAAAGATAAACCAACCCACAAACATAGATAGGGTCCCTTGTGACATGACCAAAATACATAAAAATACGAAAGCATAAGTGTCTAATCTTCTAACTTAGGAATCATGCATATAACAAAATACTAGAGGCATAATGTAATAGTAATAAGTACATAATTTTGTGTCTACATTTTCCCCCTTTATGTTATTTGGATTACATTGAATAGTATAAAGGGTATAAGAAAATTCTATATGTGAAGGAGTGAATAATTTATAGGTGAAGGTGTTCGGAAGTAAAAGCACAACGTGGTGAACCATGGATCATCATTCTAACCTATTGGAGGTGATCATATCATCAAAAAGGCGTAATTAGCTAGAGATATTCCATGAATATGTAGAAAATTTCAAACCTTAGAGAGGGTAGGAGGGGTTGGGAATGATCAATTCCTGAACCAATGTGAATACTCTTAGGATTTTGGCATCCTAATGCCGGAGGAGGATTTTTGGGAGAGCGGTCATCTTTGATCTTCATCATGATGCTTCCCTAAAATATGTTCCATGGTTGCATACAAAAATGACCCAATTGTTACCTTGTCTACTAGTCACAAAAACCCCCCATAAAGTGTAAAGTAATGGGCAATGACATCTCATTACTCACATTTTATGACATAAGGGTGAAACTTGTCAATTAGAAAAAAAATTGATCAAATAGTATGGATTGGCTCCCAAGTTAGGCCATCAACAAGAAAAGTTGATATATAATAATAAATAGTGTATATTGATTAAAAATAATATTTGATTGAACTTATTGATTTGAATTTACTTTAGAAAATTGAATTACCCATATATTAGTTCATTTAAAGGTTGATTTTGTAGTGATCGAGAATTAGAGATAGTATCATGCTTGAAATAGATTAGAAATTATGATTTTGAGTTATAACTGCAGGATTTGAATTTTTTTTCGTGGTTGATAGAAGATATAGTAGAGGTATATAGTATGATTTTGCATGTTATCTTGGATATTTTCTTGGCTTGAACTAGGAAGGGTGATAGGATGACCCCAAATGTTTTCCCCCTTTCGAGAAAAGGTGAGAAGAGAATCACCTGAATCATAAGATGAAAGAAAATATGAAGATCATTTGGATATGAATCAAATATGTGTGTGGTATGATAGATATCCGGTGAGAGAATCATAATAAAAATGTATAACAAAACATAGATAGGTGTACAAGTTAATTCTCAATGTAATATATGTGGATATTACAATTCTAACTCCATTGATGGTGTTGAAACAAGATGAATGAATCTTAAGATATGGTCTAAACTATGGTGACATATTAGTTGTTGTATAATGAACTATAGGATCTTAGGAATTGTTATGGTAATATAAATTACTATAAATAGTAAGTAGGAAAAGTAAATAGTATTGTCATTTATAAATCGATCGATTATGATTTGAGCTCTAGGTTGCAATCATGCCACATGCATGAGAGGAGATTCTAATTAGATTTGAGAGAGTTGTGAAGGTTATATCAATGTAGACTATGGATTGGCTAGTAAGTAGTGCTTTGTGAAGGTATAATAGGTTTTATTATATAAGTTTTGGCATTTTTTAACAATTTTGTATATTTTAATAATCTTTTCATTTCTTACCGAGATAAAATTGATGCAAACAAATTTTTCCTTTAGAAAATACCATCGATTTCAAGTGTTACTATCCATTATTGGGCATTAGTGTCAGGATACTAGAATTTTATATCCTACATGTGAAAATGTGTTGATTATTGCTTACAAGGATTTTTAATATGTTTGATAAACTAATATGTGGCTTTACATATTATTTTTGTTGTGTAGAAGGATGTTCATTCTTGTGAGTTTCATGCGGGAGACATTTTACCACATTGTTTGGGTTGGGAATAGAGGAGGATGAGTGTAATTTTTAGATCATTTCAAGCTATGACATGTGACCAGATTAGGGGAGGTGACCCATAATATGCACCGATCACGACACTTTGTGAGAGATTGTGTGCCAACACAAGCACCTTTTGGATCCTAATGGGAGATATGACAATGACACTAGAGGATGTATATTAAATCTTGTGATTGATATTGGTAAGGTAGTGAGTCCAAATAATGTTCCCATGGGATACATGGCGCAGAGACGAGAGATGTTAAGAGGTACTTCATAGGTTTTTGTGTGCATGCAGAGTCGCAGTGACTTTGGATGATGTTTGTGGAAGTTTATTGCACTAGTCCTAGCTTCATTTGTGGACATGGATGGAGGTAGAGTAGTTATATACTATTACATGCATGATATTTGTGAGAGCATTGAGTAGGATGGGACCTAGTTTGCATGGAGTCATTGTGTATGGGTAGATTTATATAGGAATATTTATAAATTCACATATGAGGACCATGGAGGTGGTATTAGTGTGATAACCTTATTGCATATATGGGTGTATGAGCACATTGTAGTTATGAGTCCTTTGATTAGACCATAAGTGGATTAGGCATGGTCGAATATCTTTGCAATGAAGTGGTTTGGATGAAGGAGTTGTTGGTTTGATACTATGACATATAGATTGATCCTAGATCGTATGGGGCCAAGTGTGATTATATGGAGGCCATATAGAGACTATGGTAGATGGTCGAGAGGACCAGGTAGATATTTTTGTATATTCCATACCATGTGGCTAGTGGATAGGTTTTTAGGAGTGGTAAAACTATTTTAATGTGACTAGGTTTCACAACAGTTTGGGATAGCTTAGGATGTGCCCCTTGAAGCATACACATGGTAGAAATGGATTCATGTAGCGAAGAGATAAGGGGTGAGGCTAGGTCCTATAAGATCCCGATTAATCCCACCATCCGTAGATAAGGTAGATCCCGATATAGTTCTGATCTATGTGGATGATGTGGGGTGTATACCAGCCTACACTCGGTGGAAGGATGAGTACCTATGGGTGTTATTATTTCCAGTGGTGGTAGATGTAATAGGAGAGTGACCAAATAGGCCCATAGTCGGAGGAGAGGGAGTAGGAGACTAGACACTTACCTCAAGGGTGACACAATAGTGGTGGTAGTAGTACATGACGAAAGTGTTGTATAATATGATTTGTATTTATACATAACAACATCATAATGTGATAATAGGATTTAATTGTGGTATTTTGTAGGTGATGAGTATTGGAGCTTGATTATGGACACGCCGGTATGCATGTTGACCCACAACACACCCCTAGATGTCCTTATTGGAGGGGGGTTATTGGAGAGGGTTGATCATATAGCAGGTGATAATGTCTCGTATCTTTTATCACATAGTGGTATCGGTGGCCACATGTTTGGTATTGCGATCAAAGTATTACGAGGTGAGAGCTGATCTAACTCATGCAAGGGAAGCCATGGGAGGAGGATCTCTAGCGCGAGGATATGTTTTCCAAATACATAGAGCTCCGAGGTTCGGTATGCAGAGGTGGTGGTTGAGTTAGCATTGTTATGGACTCAACTAAAGGAGTAGTTCTCCAAAGTACAGAGGACAGAGATTGATTGGTGAAGCCTCAAGTTTGAGAGCTCCCGAGTGACCTCAATTATCAATGATGAGGATGTATGATGTATCTTATAGTGGTAATTTTCCCTAGCGTTGTATATTAAAATATTCACAACACACACACACACACATACATACATACATACATACATACATACATACATACATACATACATACATACATACATACATACATACATACATACATACATACATACATACATATATATATATATATATATATATATACATATATATATATATATATATATATATATATATATATATATATGATGAGATCATTTTGTGTATGATGTTAACTTTGTATTGTGTGATCATTTTATGATTTTCTTTGATGTTTGTCAAATATATTTTTCTTTGTGATGATGTTTGTACAATAGATTATACATGATGATAACATAGTTATGATAGTAGTATGATGAGGATTATAACATAGTGATGATAATAGTATGATGATGATAGTGATATAGGAATGAATGTGGTATGATTATCGAGTTGTGTTCATAGTATAGATAATAACAATGGTGAAGATAGTTAAAGAATGATTGATTGTGTGTTGAAAGGTTAGAGATGTAAAATAAATAGTGGCATACATGTATAGAATAGGCATGGAATCATGTAGCACTAAAGAGCATATAGTATCTATCGAGAAACAAGGCAATGACTACACATAGGTGGCTCAAATGATGCAAATATAGTATTATGAACATAAGTACCAAATGATAAGCCCAAAGTGATCATAGAAACACTAGGAATATGTGAATCATGTAGTGGTGAGTGGTGTTCCTTCAGGAACCATTTATTCTTGGGTTGAATAATAAATGGGGTAGTCATCTCATGCATAGTCAAAGCCAATGGAGGAATAGACAAAATAACCTTAAGAGGATGAGGAGTAGTCAAAGAAACAAACTCGATGTTCACCGTCACAACACGGGAGAATTTGACTAATCATGATGACATGTGTGAAAAGTAATGACACCCTTGTCCTCAAGAAACTTAATATTGTTATGAGGTGCATAACAATCATTTTTTTGTGGCCGTTAATCCGATGGAAATTGTAATTTTGTTTCAATTCTATCAGTAACTAATGAGGAGGAGGATGCTCATTAGAAGGTAGCCAAATCAATTTCTCATCAATCAAAGTGTATAATATATCATGAGGCCTAGCAGAATGTGAAAATTATAATGGCTCATGCTTAAAAAGGGGGAGTAAAGTGTGGTGTAGGTCTATGTGGGGGTGGAAAATATGGGGTGAATTACTATGAGTATGTCTATATGGAGATGGGGAATGTGAAGGTGGTGCAATAGGAGGAATAGAAGATGTAGTAGGTGGAGGAGTAGTAGAATAGCTAGAAGCATGTGCAATAGAATGTTCATTAATCATCTCTTGTTCTAAGTGAATAAATTTAAGACAAATAACTATAAAATATTCACATGCGTCTATTATAAATTTTCCTTTATAAGAAAAATTAAGCCATGACAAAAGATATATTACATTTCTAAATCAATAGGTTGATAAAGTAAATGATACATGTAAGATTTAAAACATAAAATATAATTAGTAACAGGTTCATTCTTTCCTTGATGTAAAGAAGGTAAACGCTCAAATGTAACTTTAGGACCATTGTTAGAAATAAAATGTCTAAGAAATTCTTCTTCCATATCAAGATAAGTACTAATATATCCACTAGGAAAATGATGAAACCAATGTGAAGCAATATCAATAAGATAAGATTAGTAGGGAATAATTTTAGAAGTAATCTATCATTAGAATGTGAATCCATAGCTAACCTAAAAGCCTTAAGGTGCATGTAAGGATTACCCGTTCCATCAAAGAGTGTAAAAGTAGGCATGGTAAAACCCTTATGAAAAGGAAAGTTATAGATCTTCTGAGGAATAGGATTTTGTGAAGAGAATCATTATCAATACTCGCATAATAGGCCCTAATCTCAAGGGTAAGAGTATGAATCTGATTTTGTAAATCACCTACAACATGCATAAGAGAAAGGAATTCTTGTGGAGGAATGACATAAACATTAAGAGGTTCATTAAGTGGTTGTATATTGCCATTATGAGTAGCCATAGGTACACTATTTGGTTGGAAGGTAATACGAGGATTGGCTAATAGAGAACTAGCGTTGAATTTTTCACACTTTTATCAACAAGCTCGTTAGGAAAAGGAATACAATCAACATGCACACTATCTTTATGATCATCATTATATACACTTTACTTTTAAGTATCAAGAGTAGAAATACATGTATCATTAACCTTTGTAGATTCTAACACATCATGAGAAGAAGTATGAGTACTAGCATTACTATGTTGCACATAATTAGGAGAGGAAGAAAGATATGTATTTTTGAGGCACAATATTCAATTCACAAGCACCTTGTTGAGAAGAAAGAGAGGGAACATTAACATCATTATCAAAAATGGGTGTAACCATGGGAGGAGAAGTACAAGTAAGGTCAACCATGAATATTTTTGTATAGGTGTGTGGAGAATGCGTACAAAAATAAGCAAGGTGAGTATCATTTAGAATAGAATCTACTACAACATTAGAAGTATGAAATTTTGTGTATGGGTATCACAAGCATCATTAATAAAACATTCCTCATCCAAAAAATTAACCAAATCCTCTACACATGTATCATTTGTAGCAAGAGAAGAAATATCACTATCACTATCACAAGAACTAGTAGCCTCAATAGGGGGTATGAGTGAAACATCAGGATGAGGAGCTATAAGTTTTTAATTGGAAAAGGAAGGTCACTTGTAGGCCTAGGGGTATATACCTTACGATAAAATTCATCTTCTTATTGGGCATTTTCAAAATAGGGCTGAAGATCAATCATAAGTAAAGGATCATACTTGGGTAGAAGAGGTTTGGAAATATGATCACACAACATATTTTGGTAAGCCATTAGGAACACACAAAGCAAACAAAATGAGGGATCCTATGGAAAACTAGGGTTCGATCAATAGTGGGTTTCACCAAATGATTTAAAATAAATAAAATATTAATAAAAAATTTGTGATTAATCAGATATGTCAAAAGCACGCAATATGAAACATACAATAACAAGAAAGTACAAGTAACAAGAGGATAAAAGTGACTTAGTTGATAGTTGGTTTCCTAAACTAGATTTGAACTAGAAAGATTATGGAATGTGCTCAATATGGACTTACATGCCTAAATCTAAAGGAATGTGATCCATAGGTGTGTTGGATAGTAGCACCCATAAGTGGACAACACCTTGCCTTAGGAACTAGTGTCCTAAACGGGTGCTAGTATCTTGGTAATGAGTGCAGATATGTTCTTTCAGGGTCGATCATGTTTCCTTAACTTTTCTTAATGTCGCATCCACCTCATTGTAGGGTTTTCCTATCACACTTGTACCTACAAAACAAACCTTATCAACCTACACCATACTCAAGCATGCGTTATACTAAATAAAATATGCATATGCTTGAGTTGGGTGACTTCAGTGATCACCCCAATGTGATTTTCTCGAGCATTGCACTACATTTTCATACTTAATGTAGTTTTCGTGTGCATGTGATAGAATAGTGTCCCTTGAAGCTAGGTTTCCCTTGTGCAAGTTTCACCAAGATAGTGAACTATAACTAATTTCCCCCCAAGACAATGTGTGTTATAGAATTAGGAATTTTCCCTTCCTATGCAATGAATAATGTAGCCCAAATACGATCCTGAAGAGTTCATTTTTTCCAAGTAGTAGATAGAAATTAATAGTCTTTATTTCCCTTTAGAATATTTAGTAGGTTTTTGTATATATATGAATCCTTTGTTTTAATTTTAACACTTAGTAACACAAAAGTCCAACCCCAAACATGAAATAAGAATTAGAAAAGACCCAAAATCAAGTGCCAAGTGGTAAATTAAAATATAAGCAAGATTGGACAAAAACATCGGGAAGGGACACTAGCACCTAGGCACTAGTGTCCTTACCGAGTGTTTTTGTCCCTAAGAAAATAAAGATAAACCAACCCACATGTAAAGACAAGGATCCCTATAACACAACCAAGAGACATAAAAATCCAAAAGCATAATACAATGTCACAATCAAAATCAATAAAAGGACTAAGAGAGGCGTCACTAATGGACCTAATTTTCTTACTTATGAATCATGCATATAACAACATACTAGAGGCATAATGTAATAGTAATAAGTGCATAATTTTGTGTCTACAAAATCAATATTGTGTTCAATGAAAGATTTTGCAAAGAGCTATGGATATGGGGCAAAACCCCAAAGCTTTGTGCAAAGTCCCTAAATGGACCATCAGATAAGAAATGAGCAAGGAATACTATTTACATGTATTAAAACTTGAAATAAACAAGAAATCTAACAAATAGCATTAACCTCTATTATTGAAAGCTTAATAAAATATGCCTACTAAAGACTTAAGCAATCAGTTTTGTTGTTTACTCCATGAGGGTGAATGAATCTCACTAAATGGCTACATGGCCAAGTTTAGCTATTCCATTACTAACCTAACATGGGTGCAAGATGAAGCTATTTTAATGGTGGATGACCCAAGATCAAATACCTTATTAGCTTGGCTAATGCAAAGGAGCTCTTAAGCTTTTTTAGGCTTATTTTGGCTTTGTGTTATATAAAGTTGTGTGTTTGAATGGGTAGGCTTAGCCTTATATTTATAGTTTTTGGGTTGGAAGAATTTGGAATTTGAGTGAATGTGAGACTAAAGATTTTAGATTAGATTAGGGTAAACATGCTTTAGGCTTAGTTAAGTTTGGTTTAGGCTAGTTAAACTTGATTAACAAGTGATTAGAGACTCTTTGAGAGTTGGGAGGGGTTTGGATAACCAATTGTGACTGATAGATAGCCTACAAAGCCAATAGAAGTGGTCTAGAGAGAACTAGGGAGATTCTGAATGGTTGAAAGGAGGAATGTTTAGCTAATAAGAGAGATATTAGCCAAATAAGCTGATTATAGGAGGAATACGACCGATAAGGTGTCGTGAATGGACATCGAGAATGGAGTGAAGATGGGTTGATTAACGAAGTGTCATCAATTGGTTGAATAGGATGAAATGCTAAGTGTAAGCATATTTTAGGTGTCTACATTTTCCCCTCTTTAAGGTGGCATAAGTAACGTCACTTCAAAGAAAGTAGACAAGCATAAACAAGTAAAAAAATTTGAAGGGATAGAAGTAAAATGAGTAGAATGGTGGATGCCCCTCGATTGTCGATGGGGTGATAGAAGAGCTCGATCGACGATTGAAAAGATGATAGAAAGAGAATAGAAGAAAGAATAGTGTGAAGATGAAGAAAGGGGATATAGAAGAAAAAGGAGTATGAGGAAGAGGGAATGACCTAGCATCCATGCAATCGACACCCATTAAAATCCTTAGCCCTTGGTCATATGGTATGGTCATATGAGGGCTTAAAGATTGTGATTCCTACTATTTGGTGCTTAACTTCAGCCCCCTTTATTTTTATTTGTGTGATGAAGGCAACAACAATTTATTTTGTTTTAGTGGTAACTAAAATAAATAACATAGCAAAATATTTAAAAGCTTGTAACTTTTGATCGGTAACTCGGTTTTGAGTGCTTTTTCATGCTCCTATTGGAAATATTTATTTTGAGACTTGCACTATAATTATAAAGTGCCAAATATGGAGGAGTGTTGTAATCAATTGTAGATGTAATTTTGGCTGAGCCCGACGTCCTAAACTTCTGAGAGTTGCATTTTGTATCTATCATGGATTCTGAGAATGATATGCTTTTCTCTGAAGTGTGTGGATTTCAAGAGGATATTGTAAAATTTGTGGAAGAAAATAGATCGCTCAAGAAGTGAAATTTTCTTCTACAATCACTCATTCATGATAAGGATACAATAATACACTTCCTGCAACAACACCTTGCTAGCCTATAGCATCACCATGATATTGTGGACAGCCATATCCATGCTCCTAGTCCACTTGCAACTATTGCTCCTGTACCCACTGACATTGATCTGTTAGTCTTTGAGCATGTTCCTGCTCTTGATGCTTCTAAACTTGTGAGGCTTGTTATTGCATGCTCTTCCACATCTGTGCCTATTACAGTACCACATGTTGTGTATCCTATTTCTACTCAACTGCATGGCCTTTTTGAGAAGCGTACCACTTGCCTTCAGTTCTCGCATGCTCCGTTTTATGGGTTTCACTGGCGGAGGTATTGGCAGACACTCACAGGGTATTATTTCCCCTCTTCCACATGTTAAGTGGAATTCTCGCCATGACATTGGTTTTCATGCAGATACTTCATTGGGATCACACATTGATAGAGCTCCTTTATTTGTTCGCTCGACATGTTTTGAGGATCATGAGCAACACATGAGTTATACATCTTCACTCAAGCTTGAGAAACCTAAGATTTTAGCTATCAGACATGATCAACCTGACACACATTTTGATGTTCTTTTGCATGCACCCATTGTGCATTTTGCACCAAGTCATATGCAGGCATCTTCTTCATCCATCCGTGTTGATTTGGGGTGGATATCTGATCACTTGTGGAGGTGACATAGGCATTTGTTGAGAGGACTCTACAAGCATGGATCCTCCACCATTTGGCCTCTTGCTCCACTTTCTATACCTTCTACATTGTGATGCTTCTTGTTTTTGCATTTTCTTTAGCAGTGTAGTGTATCTCTCTTATTTGTTGAGAGATTTTCTATCTGTATTTTCGACACTTTTGGCATGTTGTGACGGATCTCTTGTGGGGATCTATTCTGGTGAATTCCAGTGTTATTTTTCCAGTGTTCGAGTAGTTGATTTTGGGTAACTCATACATATTTGTAGTGTCACTCCACCCATTCAACAGTATGGGAGGCTATGGTGTTGATCCCGCTTCTTTGGGTTTCGTGTCCTTCCTTGTTACCTTGGCTCTTCTTGGATCATGACACTTTGGAGTTTGTGTCCTTGCCTTGGCGCTTTGATTATTGTTCTTGGATCGTGTCACACCTATTTGCAGAAGTTGATTGAATTATGTTTGGTGCTTTTTTACACTTTCGACATCACTTCATTGACAGTCTCCTTATATGGAGCTATTCTGGTGAAACCCAGTGTCAGTTGTTTTTGAGTTCTATGATCGAGCAGTGGATTCAGACCAGCACACCAAACTTCTTCAGCATTATACGAGTTTTTGAGCCGAGCTTCTTGGGATGCCTTGGAGCAGGTTTTTACTCTCTTTACTTTGTTATTACTAGTTTTGGGTACCTTGCGGTGTCCATTTTTTCCCAATTATTGTACA
Organism: Taxus wallichiana var. yunnanensis; assembly: GCA_018340775.1. Taxonomy (NCBI): domain Eukaryota; kingdom Viridiplantae; phylum Streptophyta; class Pinopsida; order Cupressales; family Taxaceae; genus Taxus; species Taxus wallichiana. The sequence continues at coordinate 269,615,133 of CM031234.1, forward strand.
TGAGTACCTCATCAGGCCTAGTTGCCGAGACTCATACTGTGGACATGCCACTTCTATTTTCGCCCCTAACTTCACTTGAGGGGGTGTTAGAGTAGGTATTTACCTTAGCTCATGTTCACCTAGGTACTTTATTTACCTTTATTGTATTTATCCTCACCCACTTATGTGTGTGGATATTTCTTTTATCTTATTTAGATATTAGGATATATTATCTAGTTGTTAGGTATAGTTCTTTCCTTGATCTATGGTATTGACTAGTTCTTTCCTTGATTTATGGTATTGACTAGATCCTTGATGTCTAGTTCTCTCCTAAATCTATGGTCTTGACTAGTTCTTTGATGACTAGTTATTTCCTTGATTTATGGCTTAATCTACAACCTGGACTGGTACTTAGATTGTTATTGCTTTCCTATTTAAGCAAGGCCCATTCTCAATGTATTGCATTGAGTTCCATAATAATATATGATATTTCTTCTCATTTATTTGCAAAGGTTTTATGTAAATTTATTCTCGCAAATTGCTTTCATCTTATAGATCGTGGTGTTTGATTAGCATCGTGTTCTTGGCTTGGTATGATATGATTATCGTTCCTTTCAGCAACATACATAATGTAATGTAATACAAGAAAGTAAACAACCTAAACTAACGAGAGAAACACAATGTAATATTTTTTTATCGAGCTTCAATTCGACTAAATGCAAGTTAATGACAAGGGTTGTGACGATGGTGCCCCAAGCAAGGATACATGCAAGGGGAATAATGAAGGACACTTTCGTCCTATGAAAAAGTAATGTGTACTACAAAAAAAGCAGTATTGATGTGCAACTCGTTGTGCCCAGTACTGAGACATAGTAAGCAACCTAGCTTTTGTTGATGGAGGTAGATCAAGATGACCCACGAGTCGCACACATGAACAAGTGAGAACTAAAGAGTGACGTTTTGTAGGATGATTTATATTGTTTAGAAGTTTTCTGAAACATATTTGAATGTTTTTGATGATTTTCTAACATATTTGAATGTTTTTATTTTTCTAACATATTTGAATGTTTTTTTATTTTTCTAACATATTTGAATGTTTTTTTATTTTTCTAACATATTTGAATGTTTTTTATTTTTCTAACATATTTGAATGTTTTTATGATTTTGAAAGTTTTCTGAAACTATGTACAGGAAGACGAGGAAGTATGGATGCCCCTAGCGATAGATGGGATGTACAAGGGCAAAAGGCCACATGAGTGTGAGAAAGGTGAAGATTCAAAAATGCCCCGGTGATTAGGTGGGAGTATTCAAAGGCAAACCCTTCATAGGTAGAAGCGAGACCCAAGGCCATTATGGATAAGTTTAACATGATGATGAACGTAAACCAATGAAGTTCCGGGGAAGAAGCAAGGATGCCCCAGCGTAAGTTCACCTAAAAGCACATGATAGAAAGGAAGGAGAAGATTGCTTTTTGTGAAAGGGGACAAAGGTGTCTGCAAACATGGCAAAATAAATCTTATACGCATGGATGTTCGAATGAAATAGAAGAATGATGTGAATGATATGAATGTAGCTTAGAATCCTCGTGATGAAGAAGTGATTAGCAAAGGCATAAATCGTGAGACGAGATATGGACTAGAGTAGGAGTTTGAACAAGGTCAAAAAAAAGACACTTGGTAACATACTAATCCTTCTTTGCTCAAAGAGATCTAGTGTGTGCATGTGGAAATTAATTACCTCTCGAAGTGAATATTTATTAGACAAAAGTGAAGACACCCTAGCCAATGTGTAGGAATGATTTATTTTGAAAGGCGATAGGTGATTTGTTAATGAAGGGTGGAAGGATAGCCGTACATTGCTCCGCTGCCAGCCAGGCATCCATAGCCCCGATGGAGATGCATTTGATTCTAATCGCAACATTTCTCTCTGCTAGTTAGGCATCCATAGCGCGATGATAGAGATTATTGGAAATGCCCCAAGAGAGAGTAGTATATTAACTAGATTTTCTTTGTAGCTTTTAGCTTTTTATTTTTGATTGATTTTGATTCTTTTACTTTCTAAAAACTTATTTCAGCTCTCTTGTTTGACAAGGGGTTAAGAACCACATATGGCTTGATGAAAGGAGGCGAGAAGTGGTTGTGATGACGATATTGGCTAGTGTCAACAAATATGTCCAAAATTTCTTCACAACAAGTTTATTAGATGTTGAGTGTGATAGGATCTCTAGGAGGTCATTCGTTCCTTAATTTACCAAGGTGATAAAAGACTAGGGTCAAATAGATACCATAGAGATAAATGTCACAAAATTTGTGTGAATAGGCTAACCAAAATATCATTGAAGGGATGAAAATGGAAGATTCCTTACAGAGAAATGATAAGAAAGGGAAGAAAGAACATCCATGTGTACGTAATACCTGATTGTAATGTTTGATCTTTGTACCTTTGATTTTTTAATGTTTTCTCATTTTTTTGTATTTTTGAATTGTTTTTATTTTTATATTTTTTATATTTTTGGAAAGTTGGGACCAACAAAGTCACTTTGTGTGATAAGATCCAACAAACAATTTCTACGACTTCCTTGATAAGGGAGACTAGGTGTGTTTGTTTATCAAGCGTAATGTTTTCTCCAATCTCAATGATTGAGGTGAGCTCGTACTCAACAAATGACTGTGATTTTCTTGAAATATGGATTTCATATGAGGGAGCATGAGTTCCCTATCTAGAGGTTTATGCACTTTGTGCCATACTTGATGGTTGCGTTGGTGTGCGTTCTTGAATTGTGCTTGATTTTTAACCTTAAGATCCTTTGATTTGTTAGGAGCTTTGGAGCTTTGGAAGTCTTGGTGAGCTTGATAATGAACCTGTTTGGGTTTTTTATAAGCTGATGTGTGACTTGTTTTATCTCAAGAAGGAGAAGAAAGAGAATGTGGATGTTTATGATTGATGGTAGGAATGAAAGAAATGATAGTGGGCTTGCCCCAGTCATTGGTAGAGGGATGAAAAGGATACGGTCCAAGAATTGAAGAGGATGGAATACGAGGAGGTGAGCCACTAATAGAAGATGACGAAGGGATGCTAGGATATGGCCCTAAGATGGAAGAAGTTGGGCTATGAGGACATGGCCCAAGAATAGAAGAATATGACGAAGGGCTGCTAGGGTGTGGCCCAAGTATAGACGAGGAGGGACTACTTGGAGGTATCCCATAGATAGAAGAGGATGAAGGGCTACTAGGATGTGGCCCAAGAATAGAAGGGAATGGGCTACTAGGAGGTGACCCACAAGTAGAAAATGGAGGGCTACCTAGGGGTGGCTCCAAGATAGAAGAAGATGATGGGTTACTTAAGTGGTGACCCAAGACAAGATTTTGATTGAGGAATGATGATAGATAAGGAATGAGTTGGTAATGAGAAGATAGGCCATGGATCAATGCTAGACCCCAACATCTCATCATGCTCAAAGGAAGGTGAAGATGGAATAACAGAAGAAGAATCAAGTTCCATGACTTTAGGATCTTCCTTTATGTTATGTCGAAAAGGATCAATTTATTTTCCCCAATATGTGAGCGTATCAAGTTCTAGAAAGAATCCTTGTTTGCAATCCTCTAAAGGGATATCATCATGTAGTCTGATTGTTTCTTCATTCTGAGAGAAATTAATTAGTAGATGTTGTTCTTTGGCCATAAAAGCTTGAATAGAAGAAACAGTCGATAAGCGGGAAGATTGATTGACAGAAGAAGATGAAGATGTCGATGATGTAGATGAGGGGAAGGCTTGACCTTAGCACTCTCGTGAAGAGTTTTGATAGTGCTTGAAAAGATATCTTAGCACATGGCTTCTTTTTAATGGTTTGACATGGTCACAGACATTGATCTTTAGAAGATGGATGAGGAAATGGTATGATATGGTTGAAAGGGCTCAAGGGCAAAGAGGGATTGAATTTGGTTTGATAGCAGAAGATGACTCAAGAGATGACATATATTTGGTGGCAAGCGTCTCATGAATGGACAATTTAGATTTGGACTTAGATCATTTTTCTAGAAGATAACCTAATGTGGGAGAGAAAATAGGATCACATAGCCATCCATTAAGTTGTGACGTAGGAGTCGAATTAGATGATTGACTAGAGGGAATCCAAGTCATGGAACTCTTCAACAGAGGAAGAGGTCATTGAGACGACTGATGAAGGAGGTCCTGCGAAGAAAGGGAGGACCGTGACTCAAGAACCAAATTAGATGTTTGATTGATGGAACTTGGAGTCACATGAGTCTTCAAAGGAGGAAGACATCATTGAGGTGATTTGGAATAAAGGTCCTACAAAGAAAGGGAGGACCATGATTTGAGATTTGATCTAGGGGTATCTAAACAATAGTTGGGATCCAAATCTTTAGAAGAAGAGTGGGAATCTGAATGGTAGTTTGGATCTGAATCAGAAGAAGAAGAGTGGGGGGAACCTAAATAATAATTTGGATCAGAAGCATCCAAACCATACCACCGACTATGAGCTGAAGGTGGGGAATAGGGTACCCGAATGGGCCCTCTAGCACGAAGAACCAAACAAGGTTTAGTTGTAATGGGAATATTTTTATTTGAATTGTTAAACCTAGGTTCCATATTGTAGTAAGTGTGAGAAACTACATGATAATCAATCATTGTTAGCGTCGTTTTAAGCACAAATGTCTAGACCTAGATAGTGTGATGGAAATCCTTCAAAGGGAAGGAAGTGACATGTCGATTTGGGTAGCATAATGGCAACCAACTAGACATTTTGTAAGTATGGAGATGCGTGCATGATTTTCCGAAGAAGGTCTAAGGAAAATAGACATTGTGATGATGCAATCTTGACATGAGATCAAAAAGGATTTGTCCTAGAAAACAATTTTTCCATGAATAATCACAAGGAACAATTATGCAAGTGTGAAACACAAATCCAATCAACAAGGAAATACACCCTATGCAAATGTGTGTGCAAAGTGAGTTCGATGCAAAGATGATCAACACAATGTCAACATTTACGTCAAGCTCAAAATGAACAAGGCGTAAATTTTAACAAAGGGTAGATGTGACTCCCAATCAAAGGATACAATGACGCGTTCAATAACCAACAAGGAAAAATTTTTAAAAGGTGAGGATTACAAATGTAAGCCACGTAACCACACCAATTGGACACATCTATCAAGCTTCATGGAGAAGTGAGATATTAGTGTCAAAGTGGTATCGAAATGACACAAACAAAGTAAGCAACACTCTTCAAGATTTTGGACAATGTTTGAAGTAAAACCAAGTCAAGGTATATTGAGGATGTGTTAAAATGTGTGCAGCGTAACACCACAATGTAGATACTTAGATCACGTTTATGAAAAACATGACATAAGTATCTTAATTGTGTCGAGACTATGCAAACAAGGTAACGCATCAAAGGGAGATCAAATGATTAATCTATCCTAACTATGATGATGATCTTGAAATCAAGATCAAGTGGACATCAAAGATATAAAGATGCATCCACACACTTTAGAAATTTAACACCTCAGCCGCAAACATGGATGAGCATAAACAGGAAAAAAAGTGGTGAACACTATCTATGAAAACACTCCCGAAAGATGTCTTCTGTTTTCCCAAATGGGAAAACAAGAACGCAAAGGTATAGATCAAAAGATAAAAAATAAACTAAGCACCACTTGGGTAGAGCTTCACCTCGTTTAAAGGTGAGAAAGAATCTAAGCTAAGTGAAACGTCATCTAATTTCCATGATGGGAGATACACTTAGATCCAACTTAAGTGGATTTTTTTCCTTATTCAAAAAATAAGGTTCAAACTCCAAATAATTTGTCACTTTGTGTGGCTTGATGCAACAAGGACTAGTAAAGTGGGCTCCAAGAAAAAATGGCTTTCCTAATAAGTTCTCTCAACTAGGTGTTACAAAGTCGTCTAAGAGCGGGCATAATTTACCCAAAAAGTCACACTAACTAATTTGGGAGTATCTCGGCTTTTCCCCCTTCAAGTACAATGGGCAATAAATGCGTCCATCGTGTACTCTTACTAGGGTCACGATACGGACAACTTTGTAACGCTATCTCACAAGGAAAACTAATCAAGTGGGTAAGCGGAGTGCTTCCTGTTTCATCCATGAGGTTACACAATGGTGGACTACTTTAGGATTCCTGGTACCACCCCCATTGTTATAGCTTAAGGCATTATGCCAAAGGGGTTACGTTCTAGTTAAGCGAGAGAGGGACGTACCCTTTTCTGAAACCTACAATATAGTGTGATGAAAGTGGTATGTTTTTTATCTTGCTTAACTCAATGTGGTTTTAAGTAGCACACCATTTGGCAACCTACATAAAACAGTGTATTAGAAGGTTTGTATTTTTGGTTTTGATGTCTTTCTTTCTTAGACAAGTGATTTTGGTCCTACATACCAAGGTTAGTAATTTTCCAAAACGTCATATAAAGGAGATAAGATGTTGTTTTTGATTTCCCAGATCATCCTAAGACACAAGGAAAGAGCATATGCAACAAGGTATCTCACTCAAATTTGTAATAAATGGAAAATTCCTAAGTACAATGTGAAAATAAGTTCCTTTTAACCAACTTTTGAAAGCTAATTAAACTATTTTGCAAGTATGAAGAAAGTGGTGAAACATTTCGATTCCCAAGATCACCTAGAAAGGCGCGAGGGAAGAGCATACACGTTCACAAATAAAGATGCAAATGTTTTTGATTAAGTTAGTATAAAAAACTTAATGCAAAGGAAACCTGTAAACCATTGTTAGAACCCTACAAGAGTTAGAAAACCAAGAAAATCAAAAATTCTAGAAATCCAATTTTTGCACTTTTTTAACAGTTTTTAGTAATTTGCATTTTTGGAGGTCTCGGGGCACTTTGAGAGTTTTTGTAATAAAAGTAACTATACTAAAGGTATATTACTTTTGGAAGTTCCCTTGCAAATTACACTTCGTTATCTTTTCGACGCCTATTCAAACTCTGAAAATGGGTTAACGAGTCAAAAGATATGATCAAAACAAGGAGCACTAAAAATAAAATGAATGAATCGGACTACACAGAGACACCTGCACGCCTAGAATGACACATATGCACCCCAACCAATGGATACATGCCCAAGTAGATAGGTACGTGGGCAAGGTAAAAATGCAAAGTCAACAGAGTGGAGCAGGGACACTCACAAGCACCCAAAATGACGCATATGCGTCCCGGATAGACAGAGACGCGTGCACGTCCTGTAGAGACAAAATTTGCAAATGATGAGGATTTCCAAACAGGTATGCACTGTTCCAATGGGGATGTTGGGGTTTCAATGTGTACATGCCCAAGCATAAAATAAACAATTTTCAAATTTTCATAGTCAAGAAATTTACACATACGCGGCCAGAGAGGCGGATACGTGGCCAGATGACAAAGACATGTGCGCATCCCTATAGAGACAAAATTTGTAAATGATGAGGACTACCAAACAAGTACGCACCTATTCGACAGGGATGTTGGGGTTTCAACATGTACATGCCCCTTGTTAACACCTATGTGCACCCTGTGAAAAACCTGCAAAACTCATGATTTTCAAATTTTCAAGAGCAAACAAGTTAGTTGTTAGTCAAAGTGTCCTATTTCTATATCAAACCCACAAAATACATGTAAATGAAGGTCATTTATCTAGTGTTAGAAATAGAAATGAGGAAATAACAAGTGATTTGACCCAAAAAATTGAAAATGAACTTTGAAGAACTTAAAAGACCTCCATTAATGGAGGATGGACATAAGTGTCCCATCGGGCGTGCCAAATGTGTTCAATGAAAGATTTTGCAAAGAGCTATGGATATGGGAAAAACCCCAAAGCTTTGTGCAAAGTCCCTCAATGGACCATCAGATAAGAAATGAGCAAGGAATCCTATTTGCATGTATTTAAACTTGAAATAAACAAGAAATCTAACAAATAACATTAACCTCTATTCTTGAAAGCTTAACAAAATATGCCTACTAAAGACTTAAGCAATCAATTTTTTTGTTTACTCCATGAGGGTGAATGAATCTCACTAAATGGCTACATGGCCAAGTTTAGCTATTCCATTACTAACCCGACATGGGTGCAAGATGAAGCTCTTTTAATGGTGGATGACCCAAGATCAAATGTCTTATTAGCAGCTAATGCAAATGAGCTCTTAAAGCTTTTTTAGGATTGTTTTGGCTATGTTATATAAAGTTGTGTGTTTGAATGGGTAGGCTTAACCTTATATTTATAGTTTTTGGGTTGGAAGAATTTGGAATTTGGGTGAATGTGGGACTAAAGATTTTAGATTATATTAGGTTAAACATGCTTTAGGCTTAGTTAAGCTTGGTTTAGGCTAGTTAAACTTGATTAGCAAGTGATTAGAGACTCTTTGAGAGTTGGGAGGGGTCTGGATAACCAATTTTGGTGATAGATAGCCTACGAAGCCAATAGAAATGGTCTAGAGAGAACTAGGGAGAATCTAAATGGTCGAAAGGAGGAATGTTTAGCTAATAATAGAGATATTAGCCAAATACGTTGATTATAGGAGGAATACGACCGATAAGGTGTCTTGAATGGACATCTAAGAATGGAGCAAAGATGGGTTGATTAACGAAGTGTCAAATCGATTGGTTGAATTAGATGAAATGCTAAGTGTAAGCATATTTTAGGTGTCTACAAATATAACTTATAAACAAGACAAAATCAAAAAAATCTATGAAAAATAGGGTAACTTTTTTAGTGGTCAATCTTCGTTAATTCACAAATATTCGGAGTTTTGAAATTTAGATTTAGCAAATTTTGTGGAGTAAGCTCATGATGAATTACCCTTTTTTATGTTTAAACTCATGTGAAACCTCGTATTGTTTTTATATCATATTGCACAGTGTATCATGATTGATTGCTTATAATTAATACTTTACTATGTTTTTGAAGGAATTATTGTGCATATGTTTGTTATTTTTATCTTGTTATTTCTTCCTCAAAATGGATTAAATTGATCTTTTTATAAGCATTAACAATACATTTAGAAAAGCATATGTTGAGTTATCACAGAATAAAATTTCATTAGCACAAGACTCGATTGGTGCATTGGCATAGGACTTTCCTTATGGTGTAGGACTCACCTTTTCATTAGTGCATGACTCGCAAAGACAACGTCAAGCTCATCTAGGTCATCAACTCTAAATTCCTTGAAATAAGTTGGAACAAGAGGGTAGATATCTCAAACTATTAATGATATAACTAGAAGAACATCAGCATGAGCATGAAACACTTTCCACTACCTCAAGCTACATTCATGAATATTTTGAGGTTCAGTCACTTCGATTCTGGGAGACATGATGCGGCCAACACCTAAGGATTTATTATCACTGTGATTCTCTACAATCAATCTAAGATCTGAAGAATCTTCCAAAGCATCGATTGAATCTCTCAAAGGATTCAATCATGGACCTCCTCTGTAGTTAGCAAGATTAATTCAAATCCAAACACTTCAAAAACTACTCCTAAAATTGTACTCCTTAGAATAAATAGTCATTATTTTAGTCAACATTCAGTTAAGTAGATGTTAGTTATTGTGAATAAACTAGTTCTCTCCTAGAGGGACTAGGATTGCTCTAGTATAAAAGAGCTAATGTATTTAGATTTATTGGTTCGGTTCAGTTATTTGATTCATTGTAAAAGCATACTCTTTCAATTGAATAAAATTGTGGATACAAGAGAAAAAATTGTTGTGTGAATTTCAACATTAAACCTGATCGAAGGAAAAGGAAAAGGACACTCCTACCCAATGAGAAGGGAGATTTACTTTTATTTCCTTTCTATCATTTTTGAATGCATTTACCATTTCAGCATTAAATTGTGTTAAAAATCTTTAGATTATATCTTTAATATTCTTTGCTTTCAATGCATTACATTTTATAATTGTAGTTAGTTATTATTTAGTTAATTCCATTATTAAGTACATGTTGAGAGTAATTCCTACCGTTCCCTTTGTTGTAAATAGCCATGGACACCACCCTAGATTGACAAATATAATATCATTAAAGTACGAGTATCAACTACACTCGTCAATTTTTCACGCCATTTCTAGGACTTTAAGGTGTTATCAAAGGTTAAGGTGCTAGCTAAGGATATTGCCTGGTTGTCTGATAAGTTTTCATTAAGAAATTTCATTTCCATAACTATTCCTTTGTGAATTTTAATGATCTTGTAGTGACAACAAGAACCCTTTGTGCTTGGAGTATGTGAAACACAAACAATAAAGTTGATCTTGATAGTTAGGGAACTAACCGAGTGATGTGATATGATTTTATGTTTAGACCTAGAGACCGTAGAGGTAGATTAATTAGGATAAATCTTCAAAAACCCCTCAAAACCAACTTGTGGAACAACTTGTTGACCAAATAAGGATGGATGATGAAGTAGAGAATCCTAATGGTGCAGAAAATGGAAACCCTCCAATTGGCAGAACATTTACCTACCCCATACAATTGGATCCTAATGATCAGGCTCCTATGAAAAATATATCCCCCTCCATCTTACCAACCTTCTAGGGATTAGTTTTAGAATACCCTAACCAATTCCTTTTTGAATTCAAGGTTTTATGTCAAACATATGACTACACTTCTGACTCCCATAAGCTTAAATTATTTCCCTCCACTTTAAAAGATACAACTATGAGATGGTTTATGGGCTTAACCCCTAACTCCATCCATAGTTGGGAAGAGATGGAAATGGTTTTCTTGGACAAGTATCAAGATTCTTTTGTAGAATCGGGGATAGGAAGGAAGAATTTTTAGAATTCAATTAAAGGAAGATCAAAGCATGGAGGACTATCTTGATAGGTTTCTCTTCCTTCATAGGAGGTGTGGTAACTGATGCGGATATTAACCTACTTAAAACTTTGTTTCTTAAGGCATTGGAATAGGACACACAAGAAGCTTTCAATCTTATAGGAAGGGAGCCATGAACAAACTATAATTTACAAAAATCATTGACCTCTCAGTAGGAATTACTTGAGAACTTGCCCCAACTTCCGAAGACAAAAATGTAAAATGGCCCATGAAGATCTATCCAAACTGAGGGAAGAGATTGCAAATTTGAGGACAGACCTCTTGGTCCAACTCAATATAACTATGGATAGAGAAAAGGCTAGGAATACAAATCCTTTATTCATATACTGCCCAAGATGTAGAGACAAACATGGACTTAAGGACTACCCCTTAGACAAGACAAACATTTGTCTTCTTTGTGAACTTAAGCATGCCACAAACCAATGTGGATTGCTTCCCTTGTTGAAGAATCATCTAAAACAAAACACACAAGATGAATATGAGCTCAACTATATGGCTCAGGAGGCGGGGAGTAAATTTTAAGTCCAACCGAATTCAGTCCCTACATCCCAAAATCACAATGGGTCCCAAATCAATGGAATGCACCATGGCCATATCCCCAACCTTGGGTTCAACAAGACCCACAGGAGTGGAGCCCACAAAGTGGAATTCCCACCAAATTATTATCAACAACCTTGGGTTCCACATCCAAACATTCCATTGTTCCAACAATTTAATCCTTAGTACCAACAGCAATGGAATGTACCTCAAGGATCTGGGCAGTAGTATTATAATTAGAGAAGACCCCAAGGTCAACAAGCCCTGTTGACTAGACTTACGAATGGTGCCCCATTTGAACAACCTTCCCAGCCACAGATACCTATAAACACTGTGGAAAATCCCAAAAATGTGAGGCAGGCATCCCAGCATAGACTATGGAGTCAGATAAAAATCCTATAGTGAACTCTATGGATTGTAAAAATATATTGTTGTGTTCAGGAAAGTTACCTCAAAACCTTCATCTCTTGTCATAGAATAAATCTTCAAGAAACAGAAAAATTAGAAGAAACGTGGCCTATTCCTATTGTTGAAGAAACTCCTCAACCAAACATTGACATTCCCTTTCCATCTAGACTCTCGGAAAAACATAGTACTATAGTTCTTGAACAACCAGAGTCAGAGTTAATTTAGGGGCTAAGGAAGTTGAGTATTGGCATTCCCCTGTTGCAAGCTCTTAAGGAAATTCTTGAACCTGAACAAAACCAATTAAAATCTATGTTTTAAGACTCCGAGAAGAAGAAATAACCAACCTAAAACCATCCATGTTGATGGGAAACTTGCAAGTATTTTAGAAGGGAATATGACCCCTCCTAAATATGGAGACCCTAGAAGTCCTATTGTTACATTTGCATAAGATATGTCCAAATTCCTAATGTCCTAATTGATCTAGGAGTTTTCATCAATGTTATGACTATGGATACTTTTTCCACCATAGCACTTCCTGAACCATAATAAACATCCATAGTCTTACAAATGGTAGATCAGTCCGTAAATAAGCCAAAGGGAATTATAGAGGATGTCACTATTACTATTGAATCCTAGGATTATTCAAGTAAAATTAATGATCATCATAATGAAGAATATAAATATTGGATTCCCTATAATCCTAGGATGTCCTTGGTTAGCCACAATTACTGATCTTTTTTACTGTAGAACAGGGAATATGGTGATTACGAATGGTCAAGATTCAAAGAAATTATCAATATACCCTATTGCAAAACCTTTTTCTACAGACAACAAACAATGGTGTAAGGACAATTCAGATGATTTAGATGACATCATATCTTCTCTATCCATGGTCATAATTCAAGAACACTCAAATCAAATTCAATATGGTGACCATGAGCCTTGTTCTAAACATGGTATAAAAATTGCACCGAGTCTTACGCTAGATTCATTTTGAGTCCGTGCTCGGTTCTTGTGTGAGGCCTAACTCAAGTTACGCGCTACAACTAATTAAAACAATAGATAATTTTGTGGATAAAACAACCAACCCATCATCTGTCCCTTTGCACAAAATATAGATATGATCGATTCCATATTTCAAAACATTACTGATGTTCACAGGTTACTACCACACATGTGTCCATTAAATGCATTATTAAGAGAATATCCTGTTGTAGATTCTGTTCATCCAGTACCAAATAATTACCTATTCTCCCAGGAAATACATTGACAATTAATAGTTGGTTGACTGATTAGGAGGAAAATACCTTATTTGAACTCTTATGCTCTCATCCTCAATATTTTCTTGGGAATATAGTGACATGAAGGGTATTCATCCTAGTATTTGTACACATCACATCTATACCACTGATTCCAGACCAGTCAGAAACCTCAAAGAAGGATAAACCCCACTTTAAGAGATATTGTGAAAGTTGAGATTGAAAAACTTCGAATGTAGGATTCATTTATCCAATATCAGATAGCCAATGGGTTTCTCCATTAGTCATAGTTCCTAAAAAGAATGGGAAATGGAGAATTTGTGTGGACTATAGGGAATTAAATAAAGCAACTCATAGAGATTATTTTCCATTACCTTTTATTGATCAAAGTCTTAGATAATTTATCTGGAAAAAGGTACTTTTCATTCCTTGATGGGTTCTAGTGGGTACAACCAAATAACAATGGCACTGAAGATCAAGACAAAACAACTTTCACCTATCCCTAGGGAACATTTTCTTACAGGTGTTACCTTTTGGTTTATGTAATGCTCCTGCCACTTTTCAAAGAGCCATGTTGGAAATATTTTCTAATCTCACCCATGATTGTGTGGAAATTTACATGGATGATTTATGGAGCAACATTCCAAGAGGTGGTTAACAATCTAGACAAAGTCCTTTCTCAGTGTGAAAAACATCAATTATATTTAAATCATGAAAATGTTTATTTATGATGGAACAAGGTATAGTTTTAGGCCATCATGTCTCAATTGAAGGAATTAAGGTAGACCCAAACAAGGTTGATATCATTGTAAAACTCCCATCTCCCACAAACCAAACAGAGGTAAGAAGTTTTCTTGGTCATGTCAATTATTATAGAAGGTTTATCTCAAATTTTAGCAAGATAGCTTCTCCATTATTTGCTCTCCTAACTAAAGATTATGAATTTGAATGGACAAAAGCATGCCAACAAGCTTTTGATGTTATTAAAGGTAAGTTGATAAGCACACTAGTGTTGAGAGGCCCAAATTGGAATCTTCCCTTCCATATACAAACAAATGCCTCCAATGAAAGTAAAGTAGGTGTTGTCCTTGGACAACAAGAGGAAGGAGAACCTATGTATGCTATTTACTACATTAGTAAAAACATTTCCCCTACTGAAAGGAATTACACAACAACTGAGAAGGAATTTCTTGCAGTAGTATATGCAATCAACAAGTTTCACCATTATATTACATGATATGAAGTGATTGTTCATACTGACCACTCTATTATCAAGTATCTAATGAACAAACCTTTAGTGCATGGCAGGATTATAAGGTGGTTGTTATTATTGCAAGAATTTAACATTAAAATCATTAACAAGCCAAGGAAATCCAACATGGTAGCTGATTTTATTTCAAGAATTACCACTTTAGAAGAGGAAGAGCAAGTCAATGATGACTTTCCAGATGAGAATTTGTTTGCAATTTCTACTACCTCTCCTTGGTATGTAGATATGGCTAATTACTTGGCTACATGGAAGTTTCCAACCTTTTTCACACAAAAGAAAATAAAACAATTAATTAAACAGAGTGTGATGTATACATGGTTAAATGGAATTCTTTTCAAATGTGGACTTGATCATGTTTTACGCAGGTGTGTAGCTGAAAATGAATTATTTGACATACTTAGAGCATGTCATGATGAACCATCAGGAGGGCATTATTTAGTTCAAAGGACCATTCAAAAATTCTAGGAGTTGGTTACTATTATCCTTCCTTATTTAAGGATGTCAAAAATTATGTGTGGAGATGTGATCAATGCCAAAGGATGGGGAAACCAACATTTACATCAGAGATGTCACTCCAACCATAGGTTTTCTTAGAACCATTTGAGAAGTGGGGATTGGATTTTATTGGACCAATTGACCCAACCTCTCAAGGAAAGGAGTACATCCTAGTTTATACTGATTATATCACCAAATGGGATGAAGTGCAGGAACTACAATATGCAAGAGATGAGAAGGTTGCAGATTTATTATATGAGCATATCTTTCAGAGATTTGGAGCACCAAGATCTATTGTGTCAGATCAAGGACCACAATTCATGTCAGGGGTAATTAGTTCTTTTTTGGAAACATACCAACTAAGGCACAAGAATTCATCACCATACCACCCACAGTCCAACGGTCAAGTGGAGGTTACTAATCAGAGAGTTGGAAAATATCCTAACAAAAACAATGGATATCTCAAGGAAGAATTGGGTTCAAAACTTCTTGAAGCAGTATGGGCATACAACACTACTTGGAAAACAACCACATGGTTTACTCCCTATGAATTGGTCTATGGAAAGAATCCCATTCTCCCTATAGAATTTGAGATTCAGACTTTGAGAACAACTTCGATGTGGGAATTGAACTATCTGAGGCACAAAAAGCAAGGATTGTACAACTAAATGAGCTGGATGAAATGAGACTTCAAGCATTACATCAAACTGAAATCATCCAACACCAGAGGCAAGTATGGCATGATAAACACATAAAGCCAAGAACATTCCAAGAAGGGGACTGGGCTCTGTTATTTGATTCGAAGTACAAATATTTCAAAGGGAAGTTACAAATAAGATGGATGGGCCCATATCAAATTGAACGATTATTCAAAAATGAGATTACTCAATTAATTCCAATAGATGGAGAGAAGAAAGTAATGTTGGTTAATGGGAACAGACTGAGGTTGTACTATAAACCAACATCAAAAGAAGAATTTCAGAATGAAATTCAAGAAGATTTATCTCTGAAGTGTGTGGACAAAGTCTCTTTGTCCAACACAACTCAGAATTGAGTTATCTTCTATCAAGGAATAAAGAGGAGATGATTGAAAACCGAAAATGGTGGTCATCATCCTCTAGAGCATTTTCTGAAAACTAGATATTATGACCATTGCTTCTAAAAAATAAAAGAGAGAAAAAAATCAAGTGGCCAAAAACCGAAATGGAGTCACCACCCTTGAATACTGGTAGGCAATGATGAAGTACCATATGTGGATGGAGGATCAAATAAACATAGAAATGGTGGCCAATGATGGGACAAGCTAATTTAATGAGGTATGTGCAACTAATTCCCTTCTTGAATGTTGGAAATTTTTAATTTATGAGCCATTAATTATTATAATCATGTAAATTGATTATCTCTCCCATTTCCCATAACTTTGCATGCTTCACAAATCCCCACCAAATCCATAAATCCCCTCCATAATAATCTCCACACGTGCCCAATCAATGTCATCATCACTTTGGGATTCCATCACACCTTTCCCAATTCAGTTATTTTAATTTTGAACCATTTCTACTCCACTGTTACTTTCCAAATTTCACCCTCTCACTCATGTGCCACCATTCACTCTTGTGCTTACTCACATCCCTGCAAACCTACATTTCCAGTCATGTGCCCTTTACCTATCACTACCTGTTCTAAATCAGTCATGGGGCCTAGATTAAGGCACGAACCAACCAGTTCAAAGTGGAACTTTTGGCCAATGCAAGGTCGATGGATATTTTTGAGAAAGCAAGGTGGCTCGACTTGCTATTGGCTTATGAAGAATTCAGCGTAAAAATGATGGAGGAATTTTCTAGAAACATGGAAGAAGGATACTCCATTGTGTAAGGTAAGAAAATTCCCTTCATCCCAACTGTAATCAGTCATATTTTAGGAATAGCTGAGGGAGGTTTAGCAGTAAGTAACAGGAATATGTATGCTGAAATTATTAAAATATTTTTAGTTGGAAAGAAGGAGAAATTGGAATTGGTAATAGACAATAAGGGTAAAGAAAAAGGCATAAAAAGAATCACCCTTCTTGAATCCTGGGCATAAGTTGCCAAATGGGTAATCAAATACTTCACTGTGAAGGGCAATATGAAATTGTTTTAGGGCATGTGTTAAGAATTTTAATACACCTTCGCCATGGTCAAGTTAAACCCCAGTATAAAATCAATTTGCCTCAACTTTTTTATGATTCTATTTGTTTTGCCATGAAAAAGTTTCATTGGGGTACCTCCTATTTAAAGTTCCAGGGTTTAATCCATTTGATTTACAAGCACCAATTTGTTAGAAAGAAGCATGGAATTAAGAAATGGTTGAATTTTCAAAAGTAATTTCCCTCGAGTCTCAAGTAATTCTAGAGAAAGCACCCTCCACCTCGAGAGAAACCTAAAAATGTTCCTCGGGACCTCCAAGCAAACACAAGCCCCGCATGAAACCCCAATCTGAAACGCACCTTCAAAGCAAGAACAAGAAGCAAACCTTAGTTAAAACCCCACATGTGTCTCCTCATAAATCAATGTCACCTTCACTGCTTCACGATATAGAAAAAGAAATTGAATTCCATATCATCATCTACAAATACATCTATCATAGACAAAGGGAAAGCACCTATGGTGGAGGGAGAACCTAGTTCTCCCTTGACCCTGACACAATTTTACCACAAGTTTTGTCCTTGTCTAAAATCTAGTTTGAGCTATAATTGGCTCAGGTAAGAATCACTCATCTCCAACTACTTCTTGAAGCCAAGGAAGCCAACTTCTCCTGGCCTAGAGTCGTTAAAACTAATAAACTCAATAGTTGCATCAAACTGTAGAACAACAAGAAGAGGCAACTCTTCAACTCCAGAAATCCCTAGAAGAGAGAGATCAAAAATCCACTCCCTTCAGGTCAGAATAGAGGAGCTCAACACATCTCTTGTAGTCTTGCAAGAAAATAGGAAAGAAACAGAGCCTATGGTCATGGAAGAACATACAACTCAAACTAACTTTGTCTTTCCTCAAATTGGTGTTTTGAAGGGAATGGTCAAATGGATGGAAGAATGTTACAAGCTCAGAAAGCGGTTTCGAGGAGAATAATAATTTGAAGGAGGAAAAAAATTACTCAAAGAAAATGTGGTTATTGTTTGTCATTTATATGATCAAGTTCTTTCATGTAGACCTCCTTCCAATTTTTATGCATTGTTTTTGAAAGAACAGTTTTTAAAATGGAAAATATCCAGGGCCCGTGTCTATGCAGGACATTGAATTTGATGATGATAAGTAGTTTGTGGGTGCATATACATCAGGGAATGATGTTGAAAATAATTTTCTTTGTGAATTTTATGTTCACAAATTTCTTCTCCCTAAGAAAATTGAGATCCCCATAAATTTTTGTGGGGAAGGTATAATTAAGAGCATTTATTTCTACTCTCAGCACCAGGGCGAATGAAGGGATCAGAGGGCCACATTTGTGCAAGCAAGAATCTACAATTAGCCTCTTGATGAGGCATGATCTTCATGCCCCCATTTAGTTCTTCAATAGGTTTCATCATAGGTATACTATTTACATCTAGTGGACAAATACACAGATATTCTTAAATCAAGGAGCAGGTATTCCCAATGTTCAATGTAAACTTCCTCACCTGTCAAGTAAGATATCAACTTCTTGCATAACCTTACAAGAAAAAGGAGGTAATTTCACCAACCAACCTCCGTTGGTCACTTAAAAGGCCAAGGACCTCTCGTAAAATTATTCTCAAGCTACATGAGAAGTGGATTGGCATGTGGTATCAACCTCCATTGGTGATTTCTCCAATACCACGGTGGGATTCTACAGATGATCAGCCAGAGGGTAGTTATAACACTTGGAGGAAAAATGTCATTGATTACTTTGGGTTCTGTAATACTTCATTGGATGAAACTTGGAAAACATTTTCCAATGAATATAATTGTTCAAGGATAGTGGAGTGACTGAATAGTAGTAGGAGGACTTGTTAAACCTTAAGTCTAGGGAGTGATGAATCCCCATTTTGTTATGTTTAAACCCATGTGAAACCCTGTATTATTTTGATATCATATTGCACGATGTATAATGTTGATTATTTATAATTAATACTTTACTATGTTTTTGAAGGAATTATTGTGCATATGCTTGTTATTTTTATCTTGTTATTGCTTCTTAAAAATGGCTTAAATTGATATTTTTATGAGCATTAACAATACATTTGGAAAAGCATATGTTGAGTTATCACAAGAGTAAAATTACACTAGTGCATGACTCAATTGGTGCACCGATGCAGACTTTCCTTATGATGCGGGGCTCACCTTTGCATTAGTGCATGACTTGCAATACAACTCCGAGCTGCCAGGTCATCAACTCTAAATTCCTTGAAATAAGGGATTTACACAAGAAGATAGATAGCTCGAGACCACTAATGATATAAATGGCAAGACATCATCATGAGTATGAAATGCGTGTCACTACCTCAACCTACATTCATGCAGATTTTGAGGTTCAATCACTTTAGTTGTTGGGAGATGTGATGCGGCCAACACCTAAGGATTTATTATCACCGTGATTCTCTACAATCAATCTAAGATCTAAATAATCTTCCAACACCAATGGACTCTCTCAAAGGATTCAATCATGGACCTCCTCTACAGTTAGCAAGATTAATTCAAATCCAAACACTTCAAAGACTACTCCTTCCATAATTGTACTCCTTAAAATAGATAGTCATTGTTTTAGTCAACATTTAGTTAAGTATATGTTAGTTATTGCGAATAAACTAGTTCTCTCCCAGAGGGACTAGGATTGCTCTAGTATAAAAGAGATAATGTATTTAGATTTATCAATTCGATTCAATTATTTTGATTCATTGTAAAAGCATACTCTTTCAATTAAATAAAATTGTGGATTCAAAAGAAAACTTTATTGTGTGAATTTCAGCATTAAACTTGATCGAAGGGAAGGGGCAAGGGCCACTCCTACCCAACGAGAAGGGAGATTTACTGTTATTTCCTTTCTATCATTTTTGATGCATTTACCATTTCAATATTAAACTGTGTTAAAAATCTTTAGATTTTGTCTTTAATATTCTTTATTTCCAATTCATTACATTTTATAATTACAGATAGTTATTATTTAGTCAATTCTATTATTAAGTACATGTTGAGAGCAATTCCTATTGTTCCCTTTGTTGCAAACAACCATGGACACCACCTTAGATTGATCAGATATAATATCATTAAAAGTACAAGTATCAACAAAACTTGTCATCTCACTTGCTATTTCACCTATTTTTGAGTACAAGTTAGTTTTTCGGATATGTTCGCCTAGTGTTTACACTAATAGTTGACTTTTTGTATTGAAATTGTATTTATCGTGAAAGATAAATTTTCCACATTCACCTATATGTGTGTGTGTTTCTATATGTACATATGTGTGTGTGTATATGTATGTATGTATACATATGTATATGTATTTATATGTATATGTATATATACATATACATATATAATATACTAATTACGATTCTAATATTTAACATCAAATTTAACTCGCAATTCCTATACTCATGGGCATTGATGATCAATTGTATATCGCAATCCTAGGATAACATATTGTAATCGACTGGTAGCATATTGCTAACATATGACAACATCCATGTCTTTTAATTGTTCTATTGATCACAAAAATTATACCACTAACAACATATGTTATTGGTGATAGTATATGCTACTAGTCGACGATTCTTTACACGGTAAATGACAACATTGTCAAATAATTCACCAACCATACGAAACATGTTTCATGTTTAACTTGTTTCTTTCCGATTCGTCATGATTTGAAATTCATTTTCACACTTTCACCAAGTAGTATCCACAATTTTGTAGGGGGTCTTAAAATTTTCCCCAATTAAAATTACAAGTACTTACTAACCCATAAGCAACATCTATACTCATTGATGAAGAATTGTGTTATGGGGAAGTATATCTCAAAATAAATGAAGAACATCTACCGAAGTAGACCTCTATGTAAGGGATGATGTATACATATTAGATGATGACATAATATATGTAAAATAGTAAACCACTTGTTTAAACAATTGTAGGTTTATGCAAAAATGCAAAGTGTGATAGCAAGATCAAAATGTGTTTGCCACAAACCCTTATTTCTTATTATGTATTTAAAGATGTCTTGATTTTATATCATGGGATTTTACAATATTGAAAGAAAGGGATGCGTCATAATTTAATATTAAATGCAAATGTGAAAATAAGAGAAAATTATAAAGATAGTTGCCAAGAATGGTGGGAGAGCACCAAACTCTATCTTCATGATTTGCAAGTATTGTTTGGTTACAATGGGTTATGCATGCAAGTCTAAGAGACTAACATTTCCTATTGTCTGCATCTTTTTCCAAAAGAACACTAATTTTATATATCATGAACCCAAAATGAGTCATTTTTATAAAAATAATTCAATAATTTTAAATTTTTAAGAAATCATGTCAAAACAATAAATTCCTCACCTTATTGTCCAAAAATTAACTCTCCACTTTTCAATCTAAATTTTAGTAGTATATTTTCTCCAAAAATGTAAAGTGTGATAGCAAGAGCAAAATAGTTTGTCACAAACCCTAATTTCTTATTATGTGCTTAAATATGCCCTAATTTCATATTGGGAATTTTATAATAGTGAAAAAGGGATGTGCCATAATTTAATATTAAATGTAAATGGGAAATAGGAGTTACCTTTTTTCAGTACTTGTGGCACAAATGTGGAGCACATTTTGTGTCACTTTTACGCCAAGTATTTGCATCATTTATGCATCGCAACTCAAGAATGAAAAATAAAAATGTGAATTTGACATTATTCATGATGTTATTTGCACTATATATAGTATTTCTAAATCAACCAAATGGATAATTTTGTGATATACATCATATCCGATTTTTAGCACAAGGCTATAATGACATTCTTATAGTTGGAACTTGAGAAATTCATTCAAGATCAATGGTTGTGTGTTAAAAAAATATTATTGACACCTACTAAGTTTTTATTGGTGAATTCAAAGACACAATAACAATATTGTGCTTTGGAGAATTACTTCTACCAGATTAGCAAAATTGTGACAAATATGTTCAATCAAAGATTATATTAAATAATTCCAAAACCTATCTTTGCAGGTGGATAATATCACCGATGAAAACTTGAAAATTATTTTTTCTTAGCCATTTTTATGGATAAGGGCTATTTTTAGAGATAGCGTGTGGAGCACACATAGGGATGAAGACTTACGCTACACACAATGATATTTTGGGAACAAGTGGATGATAAGCGCCATGCATGGTTTGAGCTAATAATAGGATTGTTTCTTCAGTTAACTATAGGACATCTATTATTAGAACACTTGCATGTATGTATGCATGTTATTGTAAAGGTGCATGGCTATTATCAGCATGTGACCTATTTTGAGAAGTGCATAGGTGGTGAAGGGAAAGTCCCCACCTCTATAAATATGTATTGAACTATGTAGTTTAGAGGGACTGAATTATTATAGAGTTATGTTGTTGGATCTGATGTGCGCATGACTTATGGATATACTTTATAATGTAAGAAGCTTATGTGTTTTACAATGTTTAATGTAATGGAGTATATTGGCTGGATAATGGTGTTAAACATAACTAAATCTGGTTCATGTATGGTTAATCTTATTATAGTTATTATTTAATTCATGATTCTCTAAGATCTAGATCTGGATTATGCACTGTGGAATGTTTATGTTTAATTATGGATCTGAATATGTTTTATCATCATCACACTAACATCCTACACAAGAAACTCTAAAGAGGGGCTTGGTACCTTTGCACTTTGGGTGAGCTCACTCACTCAGTGGGTGATGTGCCAACATGCCTGGGTTATTCATAGTAGATTCTAGGCTACATCATTGGTTCCATTGTCAGACCTCTTTTTCAGCTATTTTCAGGATGTTTCATGATGAATACATACCAGTTGACCCTAACAAGTGTTGAGGAGTGGATAAAAGATCTGGAAGAAGAGTACACTCAAAGGTTCAACACTGGATCTGAGTTTGACGCACGCACACGTGTGGGTGGAGCAAAATTTGTATGACTATTTATATGAGATTTTTTTTTATCTTTCGGTAGAGTTGTATGAGTGGTGGTTGCTTATGCATCTAAAAGGAATTGGAGGTATCACACACTTGTCTAGATGTAGAAGAATTTTAGGCCCTCTATGATGTTGATCTGATTTTGGATGTGTTATGGATACTTGGTTCCATGGTGTTCTAAATAGCTATATTTTAGAGTACTCAATTTCCACTTACTCTTTCCCGAGAGGTAGTTGAGTTCTAGTTTTTACGTTATCCCAGGGAACTTATTTGCAAGGCATTCCACTGGTGATCAAAATCTTGATGGTAACCCTAAACTTGGAAGAAAAGCCGATGGCTAGCTAAACCCCACCCACACGGGGGGAAGGAGCAGGTTTGGTGAAGGATGGATGGTAGACCTAGCAGTAGAGAGGAAAAGAGAAGAAAGGTGGCTTAAGTACAATGAGGCATGCATGAGAGGGAGATAGAGAAGCAATGTGATATTGCAGAATGGATGGCATTGAGGAGAGAGATGGCTCGTGAAGGATTTGGAGCTCACGCAGAAGGTGGAGCCAGAGCATCTAGAACTCCCCATTTGGGAAAGCATGACAGGAACCCTCCTCGGCCTCATATGGGAGTGTGC
Organism: Taxus wallichiana var. yunnanensis; assembly: GCA_018340775.1. NCBI lineage: Eukaryota > Viridiplantae > Streptophyta > Pinopsida > Cupressales > Taxaceae > Taxus > Taxus wallichiana. Next base: position 269,638,709 of record CM031234.1, read on the forward strand.
CAAAGAGAGATGACATGGGCCATGGGTGTGCATCTGAATCTACCGGAAACCTAGCCCTTGCTTGGTTTTCCAAAGATATCTAAGTACAACAAGTAGTAGTCAAAAAGCTAGTTTGGGGAGTAGAAGAAAAGGAGTAAATCAAAGTAGAAAGTGCATCTATGGTGGGAAAACATCTTCTTTTTATTTGGAGGTACCTTTTTAGTGCATCATCGCACAAAACTCAAGTGCGTAGAATTTTGGACTCACTTCTGGGAGTAGTACCACCTCGCATAGACTATAGGAGTTCAATTTAGTACCACTATTGGGACACAGGGAAGTACATCCACTGGTCCACTTCGGCTATAGGTGGAGGATCAGGGGCATAGGTGGCTCTAGTTCTGGTGGATCTGGTGGGTCTGGAGGCAGAGGTAACACAGAGGTTCTGGATCAGGTGGGCATGGTCCTCACCAACCCCAAAATATTTACATGGAGATGTCACTTCATCTTCCAAGAGTATAGGGAATAGAAGATGTTGTTGAGCATGTGCACATGTGTGAGATACTGTGGGTGTGCAAAAGGAATCATGACTTCTGAGCGCAAGGAAAGTCATTTTACAGAACTACATTTACAGGATGCACACATATTTGGTATAGGAAGTTTGACCCTGATCAGACTTGTGTAGATTATGCAACATTATAGGAAGCTTTCCTTAAGGAGTTTTATATCCCTGAGTTCAAGAAGAAGAGTATAAGCATGCTCAAGGATATTAAGTAGGGAACTACTGAGAGTGTTCAGAATATGATGCCCATTTCAAAACACTTTGTCTAAACTTTCATATGATATTCATGCAAGCCAACATGCACAGTGGTTCGTGGGGGCTTGATCACACTTTTTAGGAGGGCATTGTCACATAAGACATATATGGATCCACGTGAAGCACTTGAAGCAACATTGCACATGCCGATGAGGTAGTCAGAAGTATAGACACTGGAGTGAGCCCATTCCTGGAAGCACAAATTACAGCTATGGAAAGAAGTTAGAGAAACTATCAACCAATTCAACACATGAGATGACACACTGGGATTTGGTGTACATATTGTGAAGTGGAAGGGCACACTAAGGATATTTTCCCCTAAGTCAATACGTTCATTATTGCTAGACTATGAGATATGTCATTTAGACCATGATGCAATCCACTACCCATTATTACAACATGAAGAAAGAATGTATCTTGCTATTGTAAGATTTTTCGGTCCACGACTCACAATACAAAAGACTACAAGTTGATTGGTCAGATCCATGATGCTATAGATATTGGTGTATGATAAGACAGAGTATCGATAATTCTAAAAGTAAAAGTGAGCACCATGATCATGATCACACTCAAGGGTGCTATGATCGGAATGAAGGGTGCTTTGAAGGAAGTCATGGCAAGAGGTCGAGGATACCATGGTGGATTTGGGGGCCGAGGTGGTGGTGGGATGAGGTGAGTTTCCTCATGGAACATGTTTTACATGTGGATCTCCTAACCACTACAGTGTGAATGCCCTCAGAATATTACTTGTTCTTTTTGTGGGAAGAATCATAACTATGAGGAATGCCCAGACTTATATGAGCATCTTAGCAAGTAACATAAATAGGAAAACAAGGGCACATGGATGGTTAGGATACAACGCGCCATAGAAAATCAGTGGATGCCAAAGTTGGCACCGAAACCTGAGGTAGTACCTGTGAAGATTATTACTACATGTGCTGAAGTTGTGCATGTAGAGAGATGTTACAACAAAAGCCTACCATTACTAAGGAGGAGGTTTTACATGCAAGATATCCAGATCCTACACATCAGAAGGAGGTTTATCAGAGAAACCATGGAGGTACTCATAAATATTTAGGTGAAATACAATGTTTAAAGGAATAGTCACATGGAAGTTGGAACAAAAGAAGGCAACAAAGATGGTCCAAGTGATGTTGATGATTTGAAAGAGGTATGCAAGATGTTGTGCCAGAGAATATTATTCCATTACTAGGAATTGGTTAAAGGGAAACACTCCATGCATGTAGTATTGAGAATGGATGGTAGATCCTACATGCTAATCTTCCCCTCATAGCTTGGATTATGACAAGGAGATCACTCTGAATGTTGTTGTGGATGGATGGATTTTGAGAAATATATTGATTGACACAGGCGCAATGTGGAAGTGAATGTGCTTACTTTAGATGCATGGGTATAGATGGGAAGACCTCCATTACAACCATCCTCTAATGTATTGTTTATGGCTAATCAAACTAAGGCCACTCCAATCAGAGTTTTAAAGGATGCATCCATTACTATACAAGGGGCCAAGTTCACTGGGGACTTTGAGGTTTAGCACTTGAAGAAGACAACTTCCCAACTCTACTTGGGTGCCCTTGGTGTTATGCAAATAATGTTGATCTATGGTTCAACAAGGGGTATATAAGTTTTGAGAACAAGGAAGAAAGAGTTATTATCCCTTTGACAGATGGGAAATCTACACCTTATGTTGAACCTTTGAGTGAGGAAGACCTGAACAAAATTTATGTGTGCGCCATTCGAGATCCAGAAGTACTTGAGCCATCTAAGGAAGGAATCCTCCAAGTGGGAAGATGCATAATCTATTAGTGATACTACAAGTATTTCTTGTGAAAATTGGGCACATGACACCTATGAGATGGTTGGGTGTGAAGTAAGAAGCACATTTGCATGGAGGAACAAACCCTCATTGTATTAGGAGGATAGGTAACAACTTATGTACCCCGAGTATACTGGAGAAGGAGATCCTATGGTATTCATGCGTGCACCATGGAGGAGTAGTGGATGGATCAAGTGGAGAGAAGAAATATGTTAGTATATACCCTACGCATGGGATGACAAAACGCACCTGGTGGATGGTTCACAGGATAATCTCATAGAATGGAATGAAGTAAGAATTTCTCTAACAACTCATTTTTTCAGAGCAATGCACCTACTCAAATCTACATATATCATGGTAATCAACCTATTCAACACCACGTTCAAGTAGTGTGAGAGACTGGACAGAGGGGAAGGAAGCTTTACCACCTTCACTTTGGGTGCACAAACTTTATTCCACTTTTGCAAGGTCATGCACATGTGCTTGGTATGTTTATGTGGAACTGCATAGGGAGACTGGAAATTGGCAAGACTTGATTACAGGAATGACCCAGAATTTTGACTACTTCTCTACTAAACCTCCAAAGTGAGAGAGGCATTATGGGTTATGGAGTGCTTGACTATGGGAGATAGTGCAAAGGTGAAGAACTCATTCAGAGTTATTTGGTGAGGAAGAACAAGGAGCGCATTTTGATGAAATAGATGAGACAAATGCCAAACTATTTAAGTGTGTTTTGCTTTGAGAAGGAGAAAGGAAAGATGGTCTACATAGTGGATGATGAAGAAGTAGAAGATTTGGACATAGATCATTCAAGTAGGTATGTGTGAGGTTTTAGATAGTGTGGAAAAAATGTGTGTGCCTATCATGAACCTATGAAGACCAAGAAAGTGAACATTGGCACAGATGTTGAACCTAAGGAGGCCATAATTGGAGATTATTGGTCTGATTCTGAAGTAAAAAGATAATTGAGTTACTATGATTTCTAGGACTTATTTCCTAGGGGCTACCATGAGTTAAAGGGGGTGCATGAGTCATTAGGTGAGATGAAGATTAAGCTAAAGGAAGGTGTGTGCCTGGTCAGGAAGAGACCTTACAGATGAACCCTAACGTGCATGTAAAAGTTAAAGAAGAAATTGACAAAATGTTGAAATCTGGCATCATTAAGCCCCTAGAAGAATCAAGAGTGGGTTAGCCCCATGGTAATCAAGTATAAAGAAAGATGGTTGGATTAGGATTTGTGTGGATTACAGGGAGCTGAATGTTGCATGTGTGATTGATCCTTTTCCTATGCCTTTCACCGAGGAAATATTAGAAGGCATTACAGGGCACAAAGTTTACTCTTTCACAGATGGATTCTCGGGGTATCACTAGGTTAGAATTACACAAGAGGATCAAGAGAAAATGAATTTCACCACTGAATGGGGAATTTTTTGCATATATAGTGATGCCCTTTGGTTGAAGAATGTGCCTGTTGTATTTTTCACGCATAGTTGTTCAAGCATTCAAGATTTTATTCACAAATTCTTGCAGGTTTACTTGGATGATTGGATGGTATATGGGCTTGTTAAGGATCATTGTGACAACTTGTGCTTAATGTTTGAAAGATGTAGATAGTTAAGCATCTCTTTAAACATCAAGAAGTGTGTGTTTGCTACACCTTTGGAACTCTGTTGGGGCACATCATCTGCAAGGAAGGTTTGTTAGTAGATCCAACTAAGGTTGTAGTTATTGTAGGCCTAGAGGAACCTACCAATCAAAGTGAGGTGCATGGATTCTTGGGCCACACAAGGTATTATAAAAATTTATCAAAGGATATGTGAAGATTTTCACACCCCTGGAAGAGTTACTCAAAGGAAAAGGGACATTCTATTGGGGAGAACCACAACAACGCGCATTTGAGGCATTAAAGGAGAGACTTACTACAATGCCTATTCTTGCATTTTCCTCATGGAACCAACCATTTCACGTACATGTGGATGCCTCTTGGCATGGACCATTGGTGCAATGTTAGCTCAGCCTAGAGAAGGTATTATAGATCATCTATATCTATTTTTCTAGTAGAAAGTTGACTCCTGTAGAACAAAATTATACAACTATAGAGTGTGAGGCCTTGTCAATGATCTACGTGCTGCATAAGTTTACAATACTTGCTAGCAACACCCTTTGTATTTTATATAGATCACATGGCATTAAAATACTTGGTAAATAAGCCCATTTTATAGGGGTGCATATGTCGATGGGTTCTCTTATTCCAAGAATTTGACTTTACAATCATGGTAAAACTAGGTAAAAGTAATTCTGGCCTAGACCACTTATCAAGAATTCAATCAGGGAGGACACAGACAATTGAAGATACAATGTCCGGATGCACAGTTGTACAGGTTACATCACATGCCTTCATAATTAGAGGATATTGTTGTCTTTTTATGCATGTATGACCAAAAGGAATGAAAGCCTTAGAGAAGAAACAACTTACAATTCATGCCACACCCTTCATGTTGATCAATGGTGACTTATACAAACTAGGATGAGATGAAGTATTGCACCGGTGTGTACTAGAACATGAGTGCATAGATATCATGGAAGAGGCTCATGGTGGTATTACAGGTGGGCACTATGTAGTGATGCCACCACCACGTGCAAGATTCTACTCATTGGATTATGGTGGGAGACCTTGTACAAGGATTGCAAAGAGTATTATAAGGTGTGTGATCACTATCAATGCCTTGGAAAACCTGGGAAAGAGATGAAATGCCTTTGAGGCCTATTCCTAGTGCAGAGCCATTTGAAAAATGGGCAATAGATTTGTGGGTCCTATTTCCCTAGCCGCATGCGTAGAACTGGATCGTGCTACATCATCACTTGTATATATTATCTTACAAGGTGGGAAGAAGCAACACCTACAAAGGATTATACAATGGCTACAACAACAAGGTTCTTATGGGAAAATATTCTTACTAGGTATGGATGTCCATTGAGTTTGACAAGTGATAGGGGCACACACTTTTTGAATGAGACAATCAGATATTATTGGATGAATTTATGGTCATGCACCACAAGACTACACCTTATCACCCTCAAGAAAATGGGACTATTGAGGCTTTCAACAAGATATTGAGCTAGACCTTGAAAAAATTTGTGATGTTGGAAGGAAAGATTGGGATGATAAAGTTTTTGTTTGTACTTTGGGCATATAGAACAACCTACAAAAGGTTGAATAAGGCCACACCCTTTCAATTGGTTGCACAAAAGTAGTTCTTCCCATGGAATTCATGTTACCTTCTTTGTGTATTGTGCGTGTGGGAGGTCTAGCTGATGAGAAAGCATTAGAAGAGAGAATTGAAAAGTTAATACAGTTGGATGAGAGGCGTGCCATAACACGTTGGAGTCAAAAGTAGGAAAAGGCCAGGCAGAAGGCATGGCATGACAGACACATCAGGGACAAGAAGCTTGAGGTTGGACAAATGGTACTTCTTTATGATTCCAAGTTTTTGCCATCCAAGAAAACTTAAGGTGCATTGGTTGGGACCATATGTTATCACTCACATCCTTGAATCAAGTGCTTGTTAGTTAGAGGTGCTTGATGGAACATGGTTACCTGGTTACTTTAATGGGAGTAGGCTAAAGCCCTACTATAAATAAGTCTTCTTGGTGTTTGTAATAAGGTAGTATTTCCATTTAGTATAGATTTCCCTTTCTGTATTTATTTTAATGTATTTCCTTCTTCATCGCTATGCTTTGTCAATTTAGTTTGGTGTTTTGTGTAATAAGCATGTTTGTGCACTGGAAGCTAATTACAATCTGAAGTATTTTTATGTGCAGAGGACTACACATACCATTGGTGTGGGGTGGTTGTTATTTATTATTCAAAAATGGGTACACATAAGAACAAATTGTTATATGTGTTATTCAAGTATGGAAAGGAGTTGCTAGAAAGAAGATTTCTCCTAGAGAAGACCATAGCTGGAAATAAATGAATGAACAATATAACGCGAGGTAAGTTATGGCCATAGAAACTACTAGAGGAAGGCACAATGGTGAGGTACTTTTGGCACATGGAAGCATGTAGAAAGGAGGTATGTAGCTAGAAGGTAGGAAGGCACGCTAGAAGGTTATAGCTAGGGGGCACGTAGGTGCCACACGGAAGTTGGGAAAATGGTCAATTAATGAGAGGATGGTGGTAGGTAAAGGAGAAATAAATGCAATAAATTTTCAAAAATATATATAAGGACGTGATGTGGGTTCATTTTTACCTTTGTGATCACAAGTATTCGAGTGCAAGCTAGTTATGACCGAGCCAAGTGAAATGTGTTGAGGTGTGAGAGAGTTGTGAAACTAGACATGGAGAGAAGATTTGTGCATAAAGTGGCTTACATCCCCATTGGAGAAGGGTTTGAGTGAAGAAAAAGCATTGAGAAGGAGTTAGGGCTCATGGTTTTGAGCTAGGGTATGGGGTTTCGAGCTAGGGTATGGGGTTTTGAGCTAGGCATGAAAGCTTACTCGATAGAAGACAAAAGGTGAGATTTTTATAATGGCACCAAGAAAGCACCTATAGTAGGTATGAAGGGGAAGAAGAAGGTGGAAGTCGAGGTGAAGTTTCTCCCGAGAGAAATTTTTTAGAGATGTAGTATCCAAAAGGAGTGATCATCGGGTGGGATTGGGATTCCCATATCCGCAGATGCAAAGTAAGTGATTACAACCACCACACCACCACCGATAACAAGGGAGAGTTGGATGCTTTTTGAATAAGAAGACCAACAAGTGCACACGGTGGATGACATGCCAATATATGATGATGTCTGGGGAGAAGTTTCTCAAGAAGGTAGGGGTGTATCAACTATGAACTCCCATATTTTGGAAAACCAGAAAGTTTATACCAATGGCTTATGAGCAGAGTCCATGAGGACTTTTTCTATTTTTTGGATGGAGGGTAAGGATCATCAAGCCCTGATTGCTACATTGATAGATCAAGGGCATAGGGATATATTAGTAGTGATCTAACTGATAAGGAAACTATTATAGCCACAAGCAAGGAGTTGGGATACTCCAAGGGTCCACATGGAATGGACATCTACAAATTAAGGAAGTACCTATGTGGTGTAGGAAGCCACACATCTACTCACTAAGCTGAATGATCAAGAGAGATGGTCACAAGTAAATACCATGTGGCTACATATTGCAAAGAAAATGTCACAAGGAGAAGTCTACAACTTAGCTTGGCATAGTAAAAAACAATTATTGAGGAAGCACGCACATGTGAAAAGATAAGTTTTGGCGCTATCCTATTATCTCTTGTGTTTGTAGAAATTGGAGTGCCCGATGGGCCAAAGAACAAAATTTGGGAATACCCCGTGGAGAAGAAGTCCTCTCAGAGAGGTTTGAGAAGTATTTGTGTGAAGGAACAATGAGTGGCCCATTCAAACAAAGGGAAGAACTATGGTATGATGATTCACACATGGCCTTTGAGGAGGAATGGCACATTCCAAAGGAGTTACCCTTAAGTAGTGGGTAAGGGTGCAGTTCGCGGTGTATCAACATTTTTACATCATCGTGTTTGTAATGAAGGATGGGACATGGAGTCCCTGGTGTAAAACTACCATATGCCTTCACAACATGCTATTTCTAGTAGCAAGTACACAGGTTTATCGATGCATGCATGCCGGTTGAGCTTTAATGGACAAGGTAGATTGTGACTACCATACTCTCAAAAAAACTTATGTTTATCCAGGTCAATCTACCTACATTGAGAGGCTCATTTTAGATGTTATAAGTATGAAGTCGGTAAGTTTGGCTATTGGGGATAGTGGAGCCCATGCTTTTCTATCTCTAGCTTAAGCCTAGGTTGGAAAATAACAAGTATGTGGAGAATGAGTTTCATGCTCCTAGGGCCACCTAAGGGAAAACACACAATTGAAAATGTGGCAAGCTCCAAAGCCTGCCTCAACCATAGAGATAGAGAAAGAAGAAGAACATGAGGATAGTGGAGGCTTGGACCATAGAGGCTGGAGGCAGCCCACAGACAAAGTGGAAAGTGAGCATGCAGATACTCCCCCACAGGTGCAAAGGAGGAGAGGAAGACTTGGATGTAGATGCATTCCATGAGGAGTGCCAATTTAAGAAGGTGTTCAAGAAGAACCAAGACCCAAGGTGCATAGAACATCACAACCTTTACGAAGGTCACCTCGACTCTCCCCTCAAAAAAGAAGCACCAGAGAAAAAGAGAAGAAGAAAGTTGAAGCTTAATGAGGAGGAGGAGAGGAGTCTGAAGAGAGTGCGCTGAACCCCGGTTCAACCGGAAGATGTGGAGGAACCCCTGGGATGAAGAAATGAGAGATGAAGAGGAAGGGGTGAAAGAAGTAGAAGAAATTGTGCAAGAACAACCCAACATGCACCCATTATGACTAGGTAGGAGAAGGGCCAACTCAGACCTTGGTGCCTAGGTTCCTAAGGGGCCAAGAACAAAAAGAGAAAGAGAAGTGAAGAATATGTTGTCCCTAGTATGGGCTATGCTGAGGACACAAGAAAATCATTCGCACCGGTTTCAAAGAGTACTGTGGGCCTTAAGGAGTTATATGGGTGGGAGTTGATGGATCCAGATATGGCCACTACGTGCACAAGGAAACAATTATCCTGGTCCATGTAGACTCATATGGATGAACCATATTTTGACATGTGAAGAGTCTGTGTCTCGTGAAGAGTGAAGAAGGCACCCCAAAGTAGGCACATGACAATAAAACCTACTCTAATGTCTGATGAGTAGGTCAGTAATGCCTTGGTCAAGGTATCTACTGAGGTGGCATGGAGAAATGTTGATAAGGCCGCCACCATTCGAGTGTTGATGGAGGATAACAAAGATAAAACTACAGAGATATGTGCTTAAAGGAAGAGAAGGAATGAGAATGGGAAAAGAATGAGGCTTTCATTAGCATGGCTAAGGAGATTGGTGATCACATTCGAAAAAACAAGGCCTCATCTAGAACCTAAGGTACCTAAAAGTTTCCTTTTGCTATGCATTATGTGTGCACTTTGGTTGATTTGGTGTTAGAGGATGGACCAATTGAATGCCCACACCAAAAGATGTTGAACAAGAAAAAGAGAGAGAGCATGGGCCTCTATGCTTAGAAAAATTTCAACTTACGAGGCATTTTCCAAACTTTAAAGGATGAACTAAAGAAAGCAGACCAAGCTCTCAATTTTGTGTGGCACCAGAGGCAAGTAATAAGGACCAAAACTCTAGTTGAAGATAATGAAGTTTTCGGCAAAGCAATGAAAAGATGAGACTTTAGGGTGCGCAAAAAGATTGGCACTAGTGAAACAAAAGTGAAGCCCTCGCAGAGCCCAAGATCCACATAAAGAGAGGATTGATGAGATTGGGAAGCTCATAAAGACAAAAGATGGATCTCATGGAAGGAATGATGTTAGGTATGGCCAATGTTGTCGAGTACTATGAATGAGAAAGAAAAGATTACTCAAGATGAACTAGATGCCATAGCACAAGATATTCTAGAGAAGACAAGGACTGCATGCTAGATGAATGGAAGACATTGGAGGCTGAGATCAAAATGAATATCCAGAGCTAATCCTCCTAGTTGAAGAAGAGGGAGTTGCAGAGTAAAGATTCATTCTTTTGTACAGTGATTCTTTAATTCTTTCAATACTTATTCTTTATTATTTGGGAACATCAGAAAGAATTCCCATTTCGGGATGGAAATGTACTTTAGTGTGGGGTAATGTTGAGTAGATAGAATGTTTCTCTAAGGAGAAGACACACAAAGGATGTGCATGGGAACAAGGCACATTTGAAGGTGTGGAAAGATAGGAAAGGAAACACACGCCAAAACACTTTGGCTCAGGACTTAGCCATTTTTATGGATAAGGGCTATTTTTGGAGATAGTGTGTGGAGCACACATAGGGATGAAGACTTGCGCTACACACAATGATATTTTGGGAATGAGTGGTTGATAAGTGCCATGCATGGTTTGAGCTAATAATAGGATTGCTTCTTCCTAGTTAACTATAGGACATCTATTATTAGAACACTTACATGTATGCATGCTATTGTAAAGGCACATGGCTATTATCAATCATGTGACCTATTTTGAGAAGTGCATAGGTGGTGAAGGGAAAGTCCCCACCTCTATAAATATGTATTGAACTATGTAGTTTAGTTTATGTAGAGTTATGGTGACCGATTATTATCTTTAGAGAGTTATGTTGTTGATCTGATGCATGCATGACTTATGGATATACTTTATAATGTAAGAAGCTTATGTGTTTTACAATGTTTAATGTAATGGATATATTCATGGATAATGGTGTTAAACATAATTAAATCTGGTTCATGTATGGTTAATCTTATTATAGTTATTGTTTAATTCATGATTCTCTAAGATCTAGATCTGGATTATGCATGGTGGAATGTTTATGTTTAATTATGTCAAGACTTTTTCCTCATAGGGAGTCAGTTGAGGCATGCCCCCAAATCTAAAGCAAGAAAGGTTTTATAGGCCTAGAACTAATTGATCGCTTTCATCACACTAGTTTCACATTTGAGAGGGTGCCATTTCTATATTGTACGAAAGTGGTGAAGTTGTTTGTGTATCTCTAATTTGTTAGGTTCAACTCATCTTATTGTTTAGAGTTATTTCAAATTGTCTATTAATAATGATTGTCTCCAGATTTACATGAAATTGAATATCATTCTATCCATAACTCTTCATTTTTCTAGATAATTTTAATTATTTCCTGATTTTCTATGTTCTAAATATTCGAATATTTCACAACTAAACCAAATATTTGTCACTGTAAAACCACTTTCCACACCTATCTTTAAGATAAGGTCATTATGGTCATTATTGAAAGTTGAGAATACACTCCAAAAACCTTCCAATAGAAGATTTTTCAAGAATTTTCTTAAAATAAGCCTGTCATCCAATACAACAAGAAGCTTGAATCGATGTGAAAAGGCCGCCATTACCCGAGTGTAGTTACATCATGTCATGTAATAGAGACTTTGGATCTTAAAATTCCATAGCTGTGTGAAAACGGCTAACTTAGAGTATGCGGAATTTCAAATCTCAATTATGTTTTTTGGATCATGCGCTGAAAAAGATGACCCTTTCTATCACGAACAAGTGGGGGCTCCACTTCACTTTTTTCGATAACAATTTCCATCCACGAAGACTCCGTTTCATTTACGTAACTACTAACATACATATATTCTAACTTTAATTGACTTATTGACTCGCATGACCATGATGGAATAGGTACCCATAAATGCTAATTTTTGTCTCTTAGATTCCCCAAAGATTTTATTGATTTTGACACCACAAAGGCAAAGTCTTCGGTCAAACTACGTGTTCCCCTTTTTTTTTTTTTTAAATTGCTTGTCAATGTCCGTCCCACTAATTCAGTCCGCGTACGGTGGAAAACATGTAAGTGTCTAGAAACTTATATGGTCCTCATATTATATATCACGAGTTGTAAATTATTTTGAATTGCTTCATCTTTCATCAATATTCTTTACCTTTTAACAAGGGAGTGATGATTAGTGCATAAATGTTTGACACATTCATGTAGCCTTATATTTTTGAGTGATCTACAAGCTTTGAGAAAACACACCCACAATTATATTGGGTTTTATTGGCATTTCAATGATAAATTTTAGAGCTTCCACAAGATGGTCGACATAGTCAAGATTGTTAGTCATACATGTATAGTGATTTGTTATAGCCATGATGCAATAAGAATCACTTGTGAGTGAAGTATTTATGGCCCTTATCCACTCGGCCTACATGGATGCATGTAGATAAAACTCTAACAAAGCTTACATGGTCAGAGATTGAATATATAGTGTTGTATTGGTTCAAAGAGTGCTAACAGATGCTTAGTATAGTCATGCATTGCACACCCTACAATCGTTGTTGGTCATGAGACAAAATTTGCATTGTGAACTTTGTCAAACGAATTGCAAGCCTTTTGTTTGATTCCACATTTTTGTACGTCTATAACATTTCAATTACTTTTTGTTGAGGCTAAAGCTAAACTCAAAGGGTTGGACATCTATTTGTTGTTTTTGTTTTAAAATCTCCAAGACCGACTCAACAAGCTCCTTTTGTGCATATGCAACAAATAATACATTCCTTGAGACTATATTTTGTTGAGGCATTTAGTTCGCGAGACTACATTTTTTAATGCATTTTGTCAAACAAATCACGTGTTTTTCCTAATTTAACACATTTCATATACATGGCTATGAGGGTATTTTAACAATAACATTCAAAAATAATCTACTTTCAAGTAGTCTTTGATTGATCGCCATGCCCTATTCAAAATCTCCTATTTTGTACATGTTGGGAGTATGCTAGCAAAGGTCGCTAAGAACTCAAAGCGAGAGGAAGAAGCAATGTGCAACACCTCACCGCTACGCATATGCATTATTTGATATTTAAATGAAATGAAATAATGAAATAGGGGGATAAGGTACTAACCTGAAAATGACTTACCTCTTTGTGTTCGGGACTGAACAGATGATGATGTGTGGAGCGAAGCAAGAGTGTGATGTACAACCCAAAAATTGTAATAGATGAAGATTTACCCGGGACTGGGGCACCTGGGAGGTCGGGGGCACCTAGTCCAGTCTATAATATGGGCGCTCTAGTCAGTAGAATACTCAAGACCTAAATCTGGAAGTGTCACTATATCTTCACAATGTCTCGATCTTTGTCACGTGATTTTGCAATAACTTTGTTGATGATGTCGTAAACCTGCAATGAAGATTCACCTACAAAACCCCATACAAAACATCAAACCCCTAAAAAATAAAGATGCATATGAGGGGTTAGACTGACCTTAGCCACAATGGTGGACTTATAAACTAAGCGTTGCACTACATTCACCCAATGTAGTTATGTGTGCTTTGTGTGTGCAATGTGTGCCTAGGGTGCCCTAACATCAATGACATAGAGATAGTGGGCAATAGCTAGATGTAAAATGCAAAATGGTGGATGGAATAGAATAGACTTCCCTTTCCTATGCAAAGTGTGTGTGATGGAATGATGCCCAAATGTAGTCCCTTGCCTTAGTAGATAGCTAGCCCTTGTAGTAGATAGTATGCCCATAAGATAGTAAGTATGTTATGTTTATATAGGGATCTCTTGCTCAAATTTCAACACTAATGACCCGACATGCCAACTAGTACCTAGGGAATGAGAGGGAAAATTATAAAGACCGACCTCAAAACTCTAAATTAGACCAAGTTTTACGGGACCAGGGCACCTAAAATAAGGATCGGGGTGCCCATGGGTGCCCTAATCCTACCCTAGGCACCCTAGTCAAAGACTAGAGATGACAAATGACAAAATAACGACACCTAAGACTCCCTGAGAGATGACAAAACTGTGTAAACAACTGATGACTATGTAAGACAAAAATGATGATGATAACCAACTAACGATGACGAGAAAAAAGACTAGGGGATGGTCATTAGTGAATACTTTTCTTACGTGAGATCCATATATAAAACAACATATTTGGTGGTATAAATGTAATAGTAAGTGTGTGATTTTGTGACTACATTTTCCCCACTTTATGTTGGTGAGTGGAAAGCTCGGTAACATAAAGTAGATAGAGATGTGTACCTGAGAGAAATATGTAGAGAAGCCCATGTTGTAGTAGAAATGTAGATGTGGTAGTAAAAGTGTGCCAAAAGAACCATATAAGTGTGTCAAACCATGGATCAATGGTGTTGATCCATGCAACGTATCAAAAAATGTAATGTCGTGATGAAGTGTACTAAATGAGAGTGATGATTATAATGTTAGATGATTGATGATTTCAAACATTGTATGATGATGATGAGATGGGGTAGGAGTGATCAGTTCCCAACCCAAATGTGTGTATATGAATAATCGACTAGAGGATTTGGGCATCTTGCCTTAGAGGAAGAGTGTAGGGAGAAAAGTGTGTTATTCTCCAATCTCTAACTACATCCTCAAGATCTAGCCATGCTGAGATCAGACTCAGAAAATATTTGTGGTTTTGGATCCAAATAATTTTGATCAAACAGTTGACCCATATAGGAGTGGTATAGGAAAGGCACTCTTGCCCCCACTCCATGGGTGTCGCCGCAATGTGATGGCTTCCAAGTTAGGTCATCTGGAAGAAAAGAAATGTATGATGGCTTCAAGTTAGGTCATCTGGAAGAAAATGCCAAATGATAGAATAACTTCCCAAGTTAGGTCATCTGGGAAAGTAATGGATGTAACTCCCAAGTTAGGTCATCTGGGAGGTACACATGTAACTCCCAAGTTAGGTCATCTGGGAGGCCAATTGTGTTGAATTTGTATTGAATGATATGATTTTGATTGTTAGAGATTTGAAATGTTAATTGATTGATTGATTGATTGATTGGTTACTCATAGAGAGATTTTATGCTAGTTTCCCCTAGGTTAGGTCATTAGGGGAAATCGATAGAAATTAGTGAAATATCACATGGAAAATTTTTAATCACTTATTTCCCCCAAGTTAGGTCATTAGGGGAAGTGATGAAATGTCGCATAGAAAAATTGTATGTTTTTGCCCCCAGATTAGGTCATTAGGGGGAATTAATGGTGAGATGTCATGTGGTGAATTAGTAAATGTTTGAAAATGATGAATTGGTAGTGTGTTTGATAATCACATGTGATATGTAAGGGGAATTATAGGATGACCCCAATGATATGCCCCCCTTTTGTGAAAGGGGAAGTGATGAAAGAATGAACGCTAAGCCAAAAGTAAGCATGAAATAGATAGAATGTGATAAAAAAAATCAAAAAATGTGTATAGATTATTGAATGGAAAACAATGTCAAGGAGAGAGATATAACACATGCATAATGTGTATAATATGGTGGTAGGTGGAATTCTAAAAATAATTCACCGCAAATGGGGTGTAAATTGAGAGTAGAAATGCTCAAGATATGAAAAAAATGGTGTGGTGTGTATTAGTTGTGAGAATAAGCGTGTGAAATAATGACTATAGTAAAGTAGGTGATGAAAAAGTAACTATAAGTAGTGAAGTGAAAAAGTGTTTAGTCACTTCATTTTTTTTTTTATGTGATTGTGAGATTGAGCATGAAGTGAGTGAAAATTCCGCAAGTGAGAGAGTAGCATGTCCTAGTTGGTTTGAGAGGGTGGTGACTATCGTAGCGTCACGTACACACGAGGAGTTGGTAAGTGCATTTTTTTTCAAAAAATGTATGGTGTAGTAGTGTTTTTATTGAATTTTTTTACAAATTTGAGATTTTTAATTTTCTCGGCATTTTGAGACTGGACAAGAGTGGTGAGGGGCATTAGTGACCCTTGGGACAAGAGTGCACCCAAATTTGGGTGCTAGTGTCTGCTCTGGGCACCCTAGTCCTGCATCTGGGTGCCTGGTCCAGAATGTGTGTATTTGGTGTATAATGGTGAAAATTAGATTTCTATGTATATATAAATGATGATAAGTGAGTGTATTTGTACTTGTATAGTGTTCTAACGTTGTGTTTGTTGTCATTTTTGTGTGTGTAGAGGGATATTCACTCGAGGGAGTTCCGTGGTGGTCATCACATGAGTACTTTTCTTGGATTGGGCTTGTTAGATGATGATTGGGATGTTATGGACCATGTCGGCCTCTTGCACACATAGCACGGATGGGGATGTGCCCCATAATATGCCTGCCCATGTTGACTACATTATGTGAGAGTGGTGTGTGGATATGTGTACATTTTGGTTTCCTACGATGGGGAGATGATTATTACTTTGGAGGATGTGTATCATATATATGTGGTTGTTAGTTGTTGGAGAGAGAGAGTATAAGTTATGCCATTGGAGGATATGGAGAGACAGATGTGATGTGAGCTACTAGATGATATTTTGTGGGGACTCGAGTACTTGCTTGAGGCCCATATCAGTTTGGATGTTATCTTGAGGTATGGGGTTCCGTTTTGGAAGTTTCATAGCTATTGTGATTGCTTCATCTATAGTAGTGGAGGGAGGAGGTGTAGGCATCTTGTATAAGATGCATGATATATGTCAATGGATAGAGGAGGAGGGTACTAGATACGCATGGGCACATGGTGTGTGTTGGCCCACCTATACAGAGATCTATATGATTTACTCATGATGAGCATGGTGGTGGGATAGGAGCCACTACACTATTATTATGTATGGGCTTATGAGCAGCATATAGTGTGTTGAGACTAGTTGGAGGTCCACGAGAGAGTGGGCTAGGCCAAGAGATATATGTGAGGAGGTGGATTAATATTCGTGGGTGTAGGATGGACATAGATACCTATATAGGGGAATGATAGATAGGATGGGGCCCGAGGTAGTTACATGGAGGCCATACCGTGACTATGGAGGATGGCCCGAGGATGTTGTAGAGTTGTGGTGTATTCGAGAGGACTATGTGGTTAGAGGATCGATTTTCTAGGTGTGGCAAGATATTTTTCAGGTAGAGAGAGTATCACGATAGTTTTGGTATGGCTCAGGATGTGCCCCCAGAGCCATATATATGGTTGAGAGCTATAGAGCACCTAGGAGGGTTGGAGCTAGACCAAGGCCCACAAGAGAGAGTAGCTAGTACCTCTGGGCTAGATGAGGTAGATGTGAGCGATAAAGATGATAGACTACAGATGATGTGGGTTTACAGAGGAGTACCATGCATGGTGGGTGACACATCGATGGGTATTTGTTGTTCCCATTATTTAGGTCTAGTGGGGTTACCACATGGAGGAGGAGGAGAGGGGGAAGCCCATGCCCCCGATAAACAAATGTAGCAATGATTGTAGTGAGCGTGAGTATTATATATAGTATGTTGTGTATTTTTTTTGCTATATATTTATATGATGGTTATCTAATGTTGTGTTATTTTTTTTGTAGGTGATGTGTATTGGTCCTTGATAGTAGACACATCCATCCACATTGACGTGGAATGTGCCGACCGATGTACTTGGTGGAGGTATACTTGAGTGAGTGGATGATATATCATGGGTGAGCATGCCCATTTATTTGAGCTAGTGGCCATAATAATGATGATGACATGCGATGTTGTTAGGTGAGAGGGATGAGGCATGTGAGGAGACTCGATGAGCTAGAGAGGTGGTAGGTGGTGGTCCTTAGTGCAAGATGTGTTTACATGATATGTGGATTTGCAGCATTCATTTTTTTGAGTAGTCTATGGAGATTACCTTATGTGGAGGTAGGTTGAGAGGTATCGAGGCCATGAAACAATGCATGTCAGTTAGTGGTGAGGCATCTAGTTCTAGGGCTCTCTGTAGTACAGAGAGTGAGAGATGATAGTGATGATGAGATTTGATTTGTATTATTGTATATGATGTGGGGAGTTTCCCCCTAGTGATGATGAACATTTTTTTTAATGATGATTGTATTATATATATATATATCACACATGTATGTATATTTATTGATATATGATGAGTTTATTTTGTTGTGTATAGATGTCGCAATGTGATTGATGATGTATGATTTGATGTTTATTGTCATAGTGTATGTAATGTGTTATATATTGTTTGTGTTTGATTGATGTAGATCATGAGTATAATGTTGATAATGGTAGAAAAAATGTGTAATGTGAATGATGATAGATAAAAAATGTAAATGTGATTAATGAAATGTAATGTAAAATGAAATGGAATTTACATGTAATTATGTAAATATGATGATATAATGATAGATGTAAAAATGTATTAAAACTAAATGTTGTGATGAATGATAATGTGATGTAATCGTAAAATGTTAGTATGATGAAATGAAAGGGGGAGATTAGTGATGCCCCTAGTGTGTAGATGAATAGGCTCATTTAGTTAAGACCCCTCAGCAGTCAAGGATGAGCCATGTAAGTAAAGAGTGCGTCATCGGGAAATGATTGAGTGCGCTAGATGAAATGATGAAGTGTGTGATGAGAGGTTCTTAAAAAAAATCCCTCAACAGTCATGTAAGAACCGTAAGAACACAAGTGCATCATCGGGGGGTAAGGTGATAAGAATCACCTACCTAGAGACCGAGGTGGTGTGAAGTGGTGAAGCATGTGCATGATGGGATGGAAGAAGAATATGTGATATTAATAAATGAATGTCATATGGAGTGGATATGAATGTGAAATGCAAAGGTAGAAGGTTGATAATGGAAAGCCAATGTGAAGCCAAGTAGAATGTGATGTGATGATGATGATAAGATGATGATGATGAATGATGATGATGTATGGATGTGATGATGATGGATGATGATGGATGGTGGAGAGTGCATGAGTGATGAAATGATGATGGATGGATGAACTATGACTGAGCACCGATGATGGAGGAGATGACTCAACTATAGTAGAAAACTCTCTTGATGAGGTAGAGGAGAGATGGATCACTCACGTGAGCGAGAGCCAAAGGAGATGATGCCCTTTCCTCTAATTGTTGCAATCTATCATGAAGGGAAAGACAATCATTGTCCCTATGGCCATTTATGTGATGATAATTACAATATGGTTGATCATGCTGACATTGTAAATGATGTTGTGGATGATGTTGGTTGGATGGTAAGTGAATTAGATGCTTTTCAAGTAAGGAAAACAACACATCATGAGGTCTAGCATGATGGGAGAAATGCAATGGCTCACATGACATAGATGGAGAGAAGGAGAAGTATCTTGTCGTGGAGGAGGAGAAGAAGTATGTTGTGGTGGTGGAGTAGGTTGAGCTTGTTTTCTTTTCTTAGGAGGAAAAGGTGGAGACTGTGTAGGATGCTCAACCAATTTGATGGAGGAGGACTAGATGATATAATAGAAGTAGATGTATGTGGAGGGTCAATGACATTTTTTGAAAGAAGATCTTGCTCTAGGTCTAGGACTTTGTAGCATAGAAGAATGAATGACTCACATGTATCATATTGTAATCTTTTTTGAGTAGGAATCAAACCATGATAGAAAATGAATTGCTTCTCAAGGTCTATAGGTTGGAATACTAGTTGATGCATACAAGCATTAAATCGTAAGATATAATCCTTAATAGATTCTTGATGAGCCTTGATGTAAAGTAGGTATGTGGTCGTAAGTAACCTTAGGGCCATTGTTGAGGATGAAATGATGGAGGAAAGTGTCCTCCATGTCATAGTAAGTACTAATGGACCCAAAGGGAAGATGAGTGTACCATTGTAATGCCTCCTCATCAGTAAGATGTATATCGGAAAGCCTTAAGTAATAGCCTATCATTAGAATAAGAGGTCATAGCCATGTGGTAATGTAGAAGATGAGCATGAGGATCACCAATACCATCAAAGCAAGTGAATGTAGGCATGATAAAGTCCTTAGGAAATGTAGAATTATGAATCTTCTTGGGAATAGGGTTACCATGTAATGAGTTGTTATCAATAGAAGCATAGTAAGCCCTACTTTCTAGAGTAAGAGATTGAACTGAGATTGTAATTGACCTATGACATGCATGAGAGAGATGATATCCTATGAAGGAATAGTGGAAGATGGAAATAATGTATTAAGAGGTTGTAATTTTCCATTGTGAGTGATCATAGGAATATCTAGAGATGACAAAGGAGATTTCGATGCTAAAGGCACACTAGTAGTAGGTGTCGAAGAAGCTATAGTAGATGATGTAGATGGAATATCCATAGTAGTGGTAGGACTAGCATCGAAACATCCCTAATAGGTGAGGTGACCGATGGAGATACATCTATATGAGAAGATGAACTAATATGGGTGTAGATGATGTAATAAGAGGAGATGAAATGGTAGGAGAAGAAGAAGTGATAGATGGAGGTGACTCATGCATAGTGCTAGATGCAATCTCAGAGAGAAGGTAATGATGGAATAGGAGATTCACACGGTAGTATGAAAAGAAGGAGAACCATGGCTATCAACCACCTCATCAACATCAGATAAAGACTCAGAAATGAGAATGTCACTAAGGATACTATCAATAGGATCATCAACATAATATGAAGTATAAAAGAGGATGAAAACTAGTATGAGATGTATCATGAGAAGCAATATCAGAAGTAGGAGAATCATGAGATGAAACTATAGTAGTATGTTGAGTAGGAGAAGAATCAGTATGCACATGTGAATGATGATCAATACCAAACATGTAATCAATAAGAGAATCATCTAAAATTTCCTTAGAAAGATCAGAAGGAGGATCACTAGTAGTCGTATAACATGGTGTACAATGAGTGAAGGCTATCGGATCCTCAACAATACTAATGCCAATGGGAGAATCTTCAAAACAAGTAGGCACATATTGTTGACCATCTAGAAGTTGTTGTTTGATATGAGATGGCATAGGAGTAGGATTACCATAGAGAGTCGTGAGCTCAGCATGATGGCAACCTCATCATAGATAGGGTTAACACTAAAATGAGACATGATGGGTGAAGAAGATGAACTATCCTTAGCCATTAGGGTTTGAAATGGATCCTAGGGAAAAATATTCTAAAGTACGGGTTCACCAAAATGATTAACTAAAATATGAAATATTTATATTTATCTAAGTTAATCTAAGTACAAGTAAATAAATAAATAATATAAACTGAAATATGAATGCTAAATAATTTTATTTGATATTTAAATGAAATGAAATAATTGAAATAGAGGGATAAGGTACTAACCTAAAAATGACTTACCTCATTGTGTTTGGGACTGAAACAGGATGATGTGCGGATGAAGAAGAGTATGATGGTACAACCCAGAAATTGAGAGATGAATATTTACCAGACTGGGGCGCCTGGAGGAGGATAGGGGTGCCTATGGGTGCCCTAGTCTATGCAGTATGGGTGCTCTGGTCTATAGAATAGCTCAAGACCTGAATCTGGAAGTGTCGTTAGATCTTCGCAATGTCTCGATCTTTTCATCGCGTGATTGTCGCAATAACTTCGTTGATGATGTCGTAAACCTGCAATGAAGATTCACCTACAAAACCCCATACAAAGCATCAAACCCCTAAAAATAAAGATGCATATGAAGGGGTCGGACTGACCTTAGTGGCCACAATGGTGGACTTACAACTAAGTGTTGCACTACATTCCAGACCCAATGTAGTTTTGTGTGATTTGTGTGTGCAATTGATGTGCCTAGGGTGCCCTAGCGCCAATGACGTAGAGATAGGGGAAATAACTAGATGTAAATGCAAAATGGTGGATGGAATAGAATAGACTTCCCTTTCCTATGCAATGTGTGTGATGGAATGATGCCCAAATGTAATCCCTTGCCTTAGTAGATAGCTAGCCCTTAGTGGTAGATAGTCCCATAAGATAGTAAGTATGTTATGTTTATATAGGGATCTCTTGCTCAAATTTCGACACTAATGACCCGACATGCCGACTAGTACCTAGGGGAACGACACGAGAGAAAAATATCGAAGGACGTTATACGGTGTTAAAAGGATTTTATTTTGGGAATAAATTAAGTGCCCTTATTTCTAGATTTATTCTACTACCAACGAATCTTTTATAGTTGTATATTTTGGATCAAGGTCCACGGAAGCCAAATAGAGCAAGTGATTTCCTCCCTCCCACATGGCCCAAGTAAGTGGGCATAGTCAACACTGGATTTACACTCACACCTAAAATATTACAATTGTTATTTAGTGAACCCTCCACCATTGTTTTTGTAAGGAATCAAGGTTTTTTGAGTTTTGAACCACAAACCTATTGTCAAGCATTTTTCGAACAACTCATATATTCCCACATTTTGTAGACATGTCACTAAAACATCTATAATGCTTTGACGGATGTCACACATTCAACACTGGATTTACATTCACGCCTAAAGTATCGTAGTTGATATTTAGTGAATCCTCTACCATTGTTTTTTCGTAAGGAATCAAGGGTTTTTGAGTTTCGAACCAAAACCTATTACAGCATTTTGTCGAACAAATCACATACTCCCACATTTTACAAACATGAAACTAAAAATCTATAACACTTTTGGCAGATGTCCATACCTGTTTCAAGTCACTTATTATTGTACATGCTTGTAACATGCTAACAAAGGTGAATTGATCGAGATGAGACACCTAGTGGCTACATTTGGTGAAACAATGAAAATGCCTCGTAAGGATGCTAATGTATTTTGTTTGTATGCAAACCAAAAATATTGAAATTAAATTACTTACACTTTACTTTTTCTAAATCTTGCAGCACTCAAGCCCGAACCCACTCCGCTTAGACAATCATCCGTAAAACCTACACTCCCAACAAACACAAAATTTTTATAGAGGCCCATGACTTTACAAGGTCACTAAATAAGTGGCACCAACATTAGGGTTATATGTATCTTTTAGAAGCATCGTTGTGATCTATAAGTTTAAATATTATGTTAAAAGGCTTACATATTGTTTCATAGAAGATGCCCAAACTCAACTAAAGAGAAGAAAAATTACTTCTTTGCTGACCTTAATTTGTCTAGAAATTTCTTAACTATGTGGCAACAAATTTTCTAGAAACATTTGGCCAAAAACAATTGTCAAGACAATTCCACCGGGAAATACAGACAAGTGGAAAAGGCTTCTTTGCAATTAGTGTAACATCCCACCCTTTTGAGTCCCAAAATTGACGACCGTATAAACGACCAATAGACCATCAAATTGGTTAAAATGAAGTGTTAAGGGATAATTTCACATTGCTGAAAATAACTCAAGCTTTGTTTAAATGAAATTAAGTTAACAACTGGGAGTCTTAGCTCGCATCGGCATTTTTATAGAATATATGTTTTATTATGTCGGATAATGATTGTTTGGGTTGTTGACCACTTATAAGATCACCACGTGATCATATTATGTTGGAATATCAATGTTTGATACTTTTAACCTCTAGAGTAAAAGTCAATTTTGGAAAGTATATGGAAGACAATAATTATATTGCATGTTTATTCTCTTTTTTGGACTCTTCACATTGGGTCATTTGTTAGGCCACTCAACATTAGTTGTGGCATGTTATGAGTTTGTAACTTGTCTATATAAGTGTTGATTTATTAGAATACTTGGCATATGGGCATGGGTAAATACATTAAGTTTTAATTAAATATATGGAGGTTAAATGGATTTCATTAACTTAGAATAAAATCCACTTGAAAAGAGTGGGTGGCATGTATTAGTGTCTTGTTGGGCTTACGTGGCATGTTAGTTGTGTGGCATTGGTGACTTGGGAAAATAACTTGGCAAATGTAATTCAAAGCATACTTGTTTAATATGATGTGAAGTGGGCATGGTTACGTGGCATGAGGAAATAACATTGAGGGTTTTGGGTTTTAATGTTGCATTAATGGATGGTCGGATCCTCGGGAATGGTTAGCTTCCCGAGAAGCCAACCCTAAACTTGGTCACATTCTCTCCACTTGGTCATTTGGTTTGTTTGGTTTGAGCTATTTTTAGGGGTTTTCGAAGGAAGTGGAATTTCTCTCCACTTATGCATGTTTTTTCGGTCATGAATGCTAATATGGAAATGGATATGGAGGAATTTTGTTTCAAAAAGGAATGTTTTGATGAATGTATTGTTGTTTTAATTTCTGGAGAAGATTGCAGGAGAAAGGAAGTTGAGTTGAGAAAAAACATGGAAGTTGCAGGCATGAGATTCTCCCTGATACTCTAAATCATAATGTTTATATTCATGATAACAATGATTTGGGGTGTTTTGTGTGTTTGGTTTTTATGGCAAAATGTTTGTATTGATTTATACCCGTCTATTGGGTTGCATGTTGAAATTGTGAATAAATTTATAAGTGTTTTTATGGTTTATTCTTAAGTGGAATGTTTTTGATTTATAGGTTATAATTTTCTTGTGAATGGAATGAGTTTTGAGTTCCCATGTTGGGACTATGTTTTTAATGACTGAAACCATGTGTTTTCTGGTAGTAGTTTTGAAATACCCATAATGGGTCTGCATATTGTAGTTTTATTATGGCAGTGTGTGTGCATTTTCTCTCACCGGAGACAATCAATGTGTTGAGCATTGTAGATTGTGTAACATTTTGAGAAGTGCCTTTTTGAGAAATTCCATAAGCACATGCATTACCTTCTTTATTCATCCCCTTGTGAGTGAAGTCATGTTTCAGTCATACACTCTTATAGTTAGATAAGTGTTGTATTTTGTATTGTGTTTGAATATAAAACTTGAACTTTGTTAAATGTTGAAGTTGTTAACTATTGTTGGAATATTGTCGTAATAGGAAAATAATATTGGCTTGTTAGATATTGATGTTTTTATGAAATGAATTCTTAATTATGGAATTGTAGAACAAGTATGATTAGTCTTCATAAGTTTATTACTTGATGAATTTTTATGTTTTTGTGAATTACAAATTGAAGTTAATTATTTGTTGATTAAATACGATTCAATATGAATTACAAGTAAAGTTAAATATTTGTTGAGTTATTTTAGGTCGATGCAAGTTGATGATGTTATACTTGTTGATTTAATTTGTTTAGTTTGAATTAGTAAGTTGACTTGATCTAGTATAGGGTCAAATCTTGATTGTTATTCTCATTATATAATGGTTATGATATAGAATATGAGTGAGTTGACTCATGTTAGTTCTCTCAAATTGACCCATGTATATTTCTCTCTCCTAACAGATGAACATGTAAATAGGAGAAGTAATGAAGTGAATACTTTGGATTGATTAAATATTGTTTTATTTGATTACGACCTCGTGGTCATATGTAAAAAGGAAAACCATAAGAGGTTCTTTATTTGTGTTAAATGATTTCATGAAGTAAACTTAGTTGTTTAAGATGGGCATATGACCCTAATGTATAATCCTAAAATGGATTTTTTTTTCTTGTATAATGAAGAAAGTTGGTTTCACAACCTTGAGTGATTCTATGTTGATTTAGAACCTCTTTGTTTTGATTAAATATAATTGGTTTTAATCGGACATGGTATATAAGGGTAGATATTATTTACGTCCCTATTTTTTATGGTTGTATCTTTGCATAGTTTGTTGTTGATCTAATTAATTAAGTGCACCAAAGGCCTTTAGATGTGTTATTATAACATTACTTAATTTAATCCTTCACTTAAACTAGTCTTATGATTAATTAAGTAAGAACATTGGAAAGTATGTTGTTGGATACGATGTTTATCATGGGAATAATGGTATTGATCATTAATTAAATATTGAGTAAAATGTATGTGGTCGTGAATGATAATATAATCTATACTTCAAAATATGAAGGTATGATGATAGTAAATGTGATTAATGAACATCTAGCTGAAAATTAAAAAGGGCATGGTTAACTTAAATTGATTAGTCTTAATCATTATTCTTCATGAAATAATAAGTCAACCATCACAAGAAAATGGTATTATCTCCTTTATTAAATAGACCAACAGATAATGAACAAAACTAGCCTTGACATGGGAAACCTATAATAAAAACAAGATGACTTCACTAAAGGGAAACTAATAGTTAGTCCATAACTCGAATAAGTTATTAAGGCCCACTTAGAACATAATGAATGACTTAGAGGAGTCTTACAAAAAGACCCTCGGCTATAACTTAGATAAATAATGGAATAACTTAAGTTTCAGTAGGACTTTGACATTGCATGATGAAATTTGATTATAGATAGAAAATTTGATTACGATGTAGATTTGATATACTATCGCATCATCATGCAAACATCTAGGCATAGTGCTAACTATGGGTAGTTACAGAAAAGGGAAAGAAAACATAATGGTGGTAACCCATTACATGGTCTCTCCCATTCCATAAAGACCTTGAGTGGGTTATGGTTATTTTTGTTTACAAAGATGGTCATGTAAAGAACACACCTCCTCCTTCTTAACATGTTCACCTTCTTAAACAAAAATATCTAGATAATGTGTCAAAATATCTAGATTAAGACTATGTGTGTCGATTTATTTTTGGTGGATAAGACTATATGCCTGGAAACTTTGGCAAAGTAATTAAGTTACATTGTTTCTATTCATTGTATCCTTACTTTATATATTTCGATACCAGAGTATGAAGTTAAGTAATTGACTTTTGTGGTAGACATTTAAGGATGGAAACATAGTTCTCTCAACCTAGAAAAAGGTAAACTTGAACATACTAAAGATTGTATGATTGCTCGCATAGAGTGGATTGAAGGGAGATATGGATGCACCCTTCTCTCTTGCACAAGGTTTATACATGGAAGAGTTATCGAATGGATCAAACTTAACTTAATAACTAGTTTTTGAATAGTTAACTAGTTTGTACAGGGTTAACTCTATTGTGTACTCTATTGATTTGATTGCGGAAATCAAATAAAAAAATTACTTCAGTTTTGGGAAAATTAAAATGAGGTGTTATATTTTTATATCAGAGCAAGGTTTGTTACAGTTCTTTGACTCAATGGGTTCATTGTGTTAATACTAAGTTTATTCCTATTTCAACATGATATAATGGTTAGAAGAAGAGTGAACAATGATGTTGCAACCAACTTAGCAAATCCTAATGGTTTAGCTAATGATAAAATGGATGAGATCCTCTTGGTTCTCCAAGACACCCATAATCGGATTGTTGCCTTGAAGCAACGGAGTTAGGGGGTGAAAATATTGAACATGAGGAAAACGCAAGGAAGATCATTAGGAAGCATAATAATGAGAATGAGTGAGAAAATAAGAAACTGCACGACTATTGAACTAGCTAGGGATATAAAAAGAATCATTCCACCAAAATTTGATGGAACTGCCTTAGGGGATGGTGCTGAAAATTGGTCATGTGTAAAACAAGAAATGCTAGTTTATACTGATATATATCGGTGAGAGGTCACATGTAAAACAAGAAACACTAGTCTATACAATATATATATGTGCTGATATCAAATCCTAGTAGAAGGATATCATAATGCAATCCATGAACATGAGAAAGATGTGTTAGAAATAGAAAAGAAATATATAACCATGTATAATATGATTTATATAGAAATATGTAGCCGATAAGGGAATACCACTAGGAAAAGGGAAATTCCAACATATTAAATCCATATATGATCATGTATGTCCTACATCATGCTCGCATACCACGTGAAATAATCGTGTATAAAAAAATAGAGTATATTATCTCCCAAATTAAAGTGATAAATAATATATGTAAAAACTAGTAACTCAAGTCATGCCATGGTCTTGGATTTTATCTTTATGAATATTTTGATTTTTATGTTTTTACAAATTCTTTTTTGAATTTTTAATATTTTTGAAAATTTATACCAATGATCATATTGAGAGGATGGGGAGATCTAGGAGGGGTACCTATGTCATACTATTGAAGGGAACTCATCTTGGCTTAAATGTGCTAGATGTGTGTGTGTTTGAATTGAAACGGAAATCAAGTATTGTATTGTAAATATGCATATGCATAGGAAGATGTGAAGAGTGTATAATTATATGGGGATTCTTACTTGGTGGAGTTTGTGTTGTTATGAGCTTACTCTATAGGAAAAATGATTTTATTGACATGATGTTTTATAATTCATTGAAGAAGATATTTTGTGAAAGGTATCATACTTGTTTATGTAGAAGTGGTAACATAGAGTGTCTATCACTTGAATAAGTGTTTGTTGAAGAGAGATTTTTAATGAGTGTTACTAAAATTAATGTGCAAGGCTTATTGTTTGAATGGGGAGTAAATGCCATATGTTGCAAAGGGTATTCATAAGGGATGTCTGAAACCTTAATAACTTGATTGTAATAGATATACTTGAGGCATCAATGTACGGTAGATGGGATGTCATAAAGATTTTTGATCTAAGGTCATCCCAATAGCAAGTCACATACCCTTAAACTATGAATAGCAAAAATGGTGTGGCCAAATTAGTTGATCCCACTTGAAGAGGTAACATGATGTGTCACAATAGACTTAATGTATATCCGTTAAACCCTTTAACAACTCATGAAGTTTTTTTAGATGTTGTTTAGTATATCCCAAAGTAGTAACTAACTCCATTATGCACAAATTTTCACTTGAACCCTTATCGACCATAACACTATGGATTGATTGTTGATTGATATAAGTAGAGGGAGATATGTAAGGTTACACTCAAAGAAAAAGTGAAGTATACCATGTCATGGTGATATAAATTGTGTGAATTTTCATTGAGGAGGAGCTTATAGTTTAAGTTTAGTAGTTGGTTGAGATATAACATTAACTCGCTGATTTTTTCATGTTTCCTTTCATTATAGTTTCCTTTGTATCTTGGTTTACCTTGAAACTTAGCCTTAATGTATTTGGTGCATTATGCACATATTCAAGCTTATTCAATGTCAAGCGCTTGAGTTTTCTTTCTTTAAGTGTGTGAAATAACTCATTAAAAGTTAAAACGATCAAACATGATAGATTCTTGTAAAGGTGCTAGTAAATTCTATGGTAATAAATATTCAAGTTCATTTTTTGCAAGTGAGTTGTTAATATTAGTAAGTAGGGTTTTTTTATCTCAATACATAGTCATTTATTGGCTCATTTGATCCCTATTTGAGATTTTACATTTGTGTAAGATACTTTTTCATCAATGTTGATTGAAAAATTCCTATAAATTGATCTTCCAAAATATTGAATGCTTTCTTGATTGGACAGGGATATCATAAAACTATTGTGATGTGCATTCATCGATACTTCTTATAAATAACTTAGTAATAATCTTATCATTGTAAGCGTAGTTGAAGCACAATGTGTGGAAAAATCAAACAATGTTAATCCTTTACCTTTGTACATTATATGTTTAGGAGCCACGAAGTCTATAGGTAAAGTATAGGATGCCACCTTTGGTGCCAATGGATTGTGAAGTAGGTGTTTTACTGTGATGAAGAGGGAAATATTTTGGTTGGGTTGTGTGTATCAAAGACATTTCCAAAACCAATTCTCACAATATAGAAAGGAAAGATAACAACATACAAAGGGAAAATACTATGCATTTGATCTAATAAACGAGTTCTTCATCAACCCTAATATAGTTGAGGCTCGTGAATTACAAATTTGGTTTGATTCCAATGATGCAAAAATTACGACCCTCAATAATTATTGACAATATTGAAACAAAGGATATCACTGAAATTAAATCATCTACATTTATGGGTAAAACAAATACATTTTCCAAAGACAAAAATTGTCATCCACCTCAATATGTCATTTTTTGTTATTTTTCTTTCATTTCATTGGTTAACAAAAACCACTATAAGAAAAAACTTGTTCAAAATGTAAACTCCTCTTGGAATTATCAAAAATGCAATTTTAATGTCGTGAATTATGAATATAAATATGAATTGCATTTCATAATAAAGTATGCCATGGGAAAAACATGGGTAACTACTTTTAAGACATTACTACATGGATCGTTGGTATTATGGTGTAGGAATTATATTTGCTAGAGGAAACACTAAACAAATTTTTGCTAATTGTTAAGTCAATTCTATTTCACAAGTACCAATTCACACTATTCACAAAGTTGGAGGTATACAATGAGAAAAAAATAGGTTTGATGTACCATTATCACTATGGCCAAAGATGAAATTCATGAGAATGCCTCTTTACTATATTTTTCTTTGCATTATCATATATGTGTAATATACCTTGTTATCTTTTTTTTTGATTTACATGTATTTACATCACCAACATATAATTAGAGAATGCATCTCTCTACCTTTTATCTTTTCCTGATTTTCATGTATTTTCATCACTAGCATATACTCAAAGAATTTGTCTTTAATAGATGCACTCAAAGTGTTTCTCCCTATATACTAAGTTCAAAGTACATGGACACTTCACGTATTTCATGTACATCCTTTTATGCATATTTTACCATCACTTTTGCACTCAATCTAATATATAAGTGTACATATATTCCTTACTTTTATGTACACGTGACACATAGAGTAAGTTCCATACACCTTTACTATGGTTTCTACTTGAATTGTGTACCCCCATTTTCACTACACAAACTTATGCATATATATTGCATTTGCATTTACTTTTATTTACTCTTTCTCCAACATCTAATTTTCCCCCTTCCCTTACTTACAATCAAGCATGACACATTTAAACCAAAAATGCATATTCCCACTTCTATTACAATAACAACAAAAACTTAATAAACAAGCATAATCGCCATACAACTAACATTAAATGCCAAAAAGTGAACATGCCCAAGTCTACATCCTCAATTCAATGTGATGGACCTTTCCAACTATATAACCCAGTTCATGTTACTCTTCAAGATGTACAAAAAAATTCATAGATAAATTGATCTCCTCCAATCTCCACATAATGCTTTATATACAATACATTAAATCTTAGAATATAGACAAGGGTTTACAACCATGGTCATGCTTGTCATAGATGCATTATTGGAAAGGATGGGCATCACTTCTCAAATTGGAATAACATGGACCCAATGGTTCAACCCATAATATTATCCGCACTTACTCAGGTAGAGGAAATTCTCATAGCAAGAATAAGTCTAGTAGTGCGGGGAACATATACAAGAGGTGGTCAATACAAATCACAATGACCACACCATCTAATTCATATAGGATGTTTCTTCCATAGCCAAATACATGCCCCATTGGGTGGGGGACTTAGACATCTTGGTCATCAAGAGAATTGACTCTACAAAAAGGATTTTGAGTGCTTCGTTAGCAAATCTCGTGTTTTGGCCTTGTTAGAATTCAAAATAGCTCATGACCCTTAATACAAATAAATTCATCTTAAATTAAATAATTCCATGCTTTTCCATTTAAAACTATGGATATTTCTCCTTATCTATGTCATTTGAATTCTAACTTAGATGGCATTTAATTTGAACCAAGTTTAATCGTAGGCACCCCACCAAGTGCACACAAAGGCCAATCATCACCTTTCGTGTCCTCCCTTCCACTAATATCTAGAGAGGTCAAATAAATTACAAGTTTTACGTATCCCACAAATCATACTACACCACATGCTATTGATTTTCCAATTATTGGTTCATCTCCTATTAATGGATACACACTAAGGGTTTGTTTTCTTTGGCTTTCTTATCTTTGTTTCCAACGACGGTTTCATTGTTTCAATAACCACACATAAAATCAGCTCACATGCATGAATATGCTTTGCATTTGTTGAGGTATCATGCCAGCAGATTCAATAAACATTCATATTTTTCTACTTTATTCTTAACCTCATGATGCACCACAGAGGCAAGAAACAACTACAATTTTCACAAAAAAACATTGTAACAACCTACCAATGGAAATATCTATGTTACACCAATAGCTAGTAAACTTTCCTGAAATTCATATCACAAACCAATTGATGAGGTTTGGCTCTAACCATAGGGGAACAAGATCATTTTGGTGTAAAAACATACATGAACTCATAGATATGATCACACACGGCTAGGTTTCCATATGCGTTTCTTGATTTGATTGCATCAAACACTAAATAGAGCAATTTGCATAGAATGATGTCGGGCTCACCTCAACCATGTTTGTAAATGGCCACCTTTGATGGAAAAATCAAAACTTGATTGCACATCCATGTATTTCATCTTCCTAAATGGAAAATATATTCACAATATGTTATGAGAAAATGTTCGAAATAAACATGCGGTGTAAATACTATTGGTACATGTGAGGTCACTTGATCTTATTTTCCTTATCCCAATACATTTACATTTTAACCAACTACATGTTAGTTATTTAAAACATAAGTAAGAATGGTAAGACATAGGCTCTTCTCATATTCATGGATTTATATGGCTTTCAAATCCACCAGACATGGATTTGTTAGACTAGGACAATCCCCTTCAATTGAATGCGGGGAAGTCGGTCTTGATCAAATAGTAACAATGTGAAATCTAAGGGCTTATAGAATGATATGTGTGTGTTGCATTGTTTAATCCTTGAAGACCCATGTTTGTTAGACATGCAAGGGATACTTGCATCCAACGTCTTAAGAGATTATGAATAATTGGTAAACCAAGTGCAATGACACACCAAATTCAATGAGGGTACATGTTTGTGAAGGAAAGGCACTACTCTTCAATGCAAATATAAAGCCTCGTGACCACTCTAGGACCATTTACCTATGACTATAGATGATAAACCGGAAGAAAACCTACACAACATATAACAATACAAGAGTAAACATACACAAATTGGACATGCTAACAATATGGTGAGCTACTTTATCATCAAGCTATGATCTTATTGTGTCCCACCATGTGGTTTTAAATTATATAGTGAAGTTTGCATCAAAGGAAAAGATAAAATTAGAGAGCTACCACCACATGTTGATAGAATATTGAATATTGTTAGCATTGACATCTTGACAAATAATTCATATAGTAAGCTCTTGTAAGAAATTGTATTTGATCTAGACATAGGCACATAAGATATTGTTTCACCTTTCTTAGATCGTTTCTTAGAAGCATTAATGACAAAATAGATAGGGTAATGGGCATAGGAGGAATACCTGTTCAAATGTCGGTTGATGGGTTGTTACACGCGTATGACTTCCAAATCCACAGCTGATCATGAGAGCTTCCTTTTGGCTAGGAGGAACTACCTATAATGAAAACAAGACCACCAGAAGGAATTAAACAATATGGGTAGTGAACTACCTAGCATGTGCTAGATCCAAGAAGTGTGATACTTCCTAGATGGTTGTCAGTCCACTGTTTTAAACAATTCAATTTTGTAAACAAAATAAATCCTATTGTTATTTTAAAATGATTTAGGTATCTCACTTAAAAACACAATAAGAAATAGATCTAATCTAACAGGCTAAGCTAGAATAGAATCCAAAGGTCAAATGATTGGTTCTAGGTTCTGCAGGTTTGGTAGAGGTCTTGGGTAGATCACAGGTGAAAGAGGGTGAGATAAAATTAGGTGGGTAGGTCTCTATTAAGAGTTGTGTGGGAAAACAGAGACCGGTGTCGGTCAGGGGTGACCGACGGCGGTTAGGTGTAACCGATGCCGGTTACTGTCAGATCTAGAAATGTCACAGAACAGGCTGGGGTCTCCTTTGTGATTGCACAAAAGACTTTGGTTGGTTGGGACGAGGTATTGGGTGACTGGAGTAGGATTTTGTGAGGTTTCAATGGGTATACGGAGGTGAAAATATGGAGAAGGTCAATAGGGAGCAAGATAAACAATGGATGATAAAATGATGAAGAAATGAAATAACTAGGAAAGTATGATGTTGTACTTACTTGGATTTCATTCCTGAATGTCTGTGTGTGAGGGATGGAGGTGTTGATGATGAGTTTGAAGGTTGCAAGTGATCACCAACTGAAGAAAATATTTTGCATGGGCTGCATGTACACTCCTCTTTGCTTGGATAGATCAGATCATGGCTAGGATGGTTGTGCAGGAGAAGATGCTCAATCTCCCTCCTTGGATGTGAGTTTTCACTAGAATTGGCTCTCTGAAGATGCGTTATCTCTTTGAGATGTGTTCTTGTTCATCAACTTTCTCCCAAAGTTTTCCAACTTGCTTCCAACTTCCAACCTTGAGAATAAGGTTGTTTTGGGGTTAAAAAGGGGTAACCGATGGTGGTCCGGATTAACCGGTGATGGTTAGGGTAACCGACGTTGGTCAAGGTAGGATTTCCTAGGTTTACTAAACTAGGGAGATCCTCCTGATTTCCTTGGATCTCGTGTCATTATCCCATGGATTAGACTGGGAGCTTCTTGTGAGCATGCGGGAATGTGGTTAGAGGGAATGTAGGCATTGATTTTTAGGGTTTGGGTAAGTCTTAGTTAGTTATGGGAACTTGCTAAGAATAGGTTTTAGGTTGAGTTGGTTTGGTGAGGTGTCTAAGTGAACTGCATGTGTGGATATTATTCAAATAAGATATTTAAATAATAAATATAGTGAGGATAATGCATTAATTTAATTAAATTAATATTAGTGGGGTGAAGGGGGGTCATGGCTATATAAATGTAACAAAGGGTGTTTATTTGTTGAGGGACAAAAGGGGAGTGTGACCTAATTTTGTGTCTACATTTTTCCCCTTTTTGTTGCGTAGCTTGTATTAGTAAGCAACGCTAACAAAAATAAGATGTGGTTCCCCCATGTGTGGGTGAAGGTGATCCCCTCAAACCTGAACCGAAGAGGCAACAGTCAAGCGGTGAGTGGTTTGATAAAAGGTAAATGTGAGGAAAAAGCAAGTGGGATAGGGAATAGGGTGAAAGGTAAAAGCTAGGTAATGGGTCGTGGTCACAAGTAGTGAATGTCAAATGCATGCACATGTATAAATTATAGCACGCTACCAGGTTGAAGAGAGGAAAACTCTACATCGTCTAAGGTCGATAGGTTTATCCAAACAAGGTTGAAGTGAATCTGGTATCCAAGGTATAGGATATGGTTAGGAAACACAACGTAGGTTAGGTGCAGGAACGTTTTGGTATGTTCCGGTACACCAAATGTAGGGTCGGGATAAACGGTCACGATAATAGGCTAGGTAAGGTCATTAGGTCAACAACACAAGTAACAATGCCACAAGGTATAGCAAACACATGAGGTCAAAGGGCACTAGCGATGGTCCAAGTCCAAATATCTAGGTCATGGCACAGGTAAGGCCAAGGTAGGGTCAATGTGTAGGTGAGGTTGACCGATGGCCATCATGGATAACTAACATTGTTAGAGGAAAACCGACGATGGTGTGGTAGGGCATGAAGACCGATAACCGTCGGCCTATGGGAACCGATCTATGGGAATGTCGGATAGGTTGGGTTTTGTATAAAAAAAAATTTGCGTGTTTTTGTTATTCATTTGTTATTGGTCGAAGGGAGAAAATGACGAAAAAGAGAAAAAAGTGAGAAAAGTGTCCAGACGGAATAGGGATAGTGAGCTGGCGGTGTGATTTGATGAGGATTGGGTGGGTCAGTAGCGGGTCCATGGGATCAGGGCGAGAGAGGTGATTGGTCGGAGGTTGCGGGTAGATTGTCGGGGATGGCAGAGGCTAGAGAGGGATCAGTGGACCACCGGCACAATGGTTAGATGTGCCACCGAGATGGTGGTAGTGCGATGAGGTAAGCACCTAACTCTATAGTGTTAATTAGCTAGTGTAGAGGTTTTGATAGTTGGTAGTTG
This sequence comes from Taxus wallichiana var. yunnanensis, assembly GCA_018340775.1. NCBI lineage: Eukaryota > Viridiplantae > Streptophyta > Pinopsida > Cupressales > Taxaceae > Taxus > Taxus wallichiana. Next base: position 269,674,432 of record CM031234.1, read on the forward strand.
TAGGGTGTTGTGGGGGTTTGTATTTTGTGGGTGGGCAAAAAGTTAAATGTGGGTATGGGGGGAATAACGGGCCAAAAAGAGGGTGGGAGGGTAGAAAATTGTATAGGTGAGGTGAGGAAGGGTCTAAGGGGAGTTTAGGTCATTATAGGTGGGGTAAAAGGGGGGGGGGTTATAAAAAGGGGGTTTGGGAAGTCACGGATTTTTTCCATGTGATGACTCGACGTCAATCAAGTCAAGATTGGCCAAGATTGGTTGGTAAGAACTGGGATCGGTCACCAAAAAATAGGTGACCGATTTCGGTTATGTGTAACCATGTCGTAAGTAAAAAGGCAAGTATCGGTCACCAATAGGTGACCGATGCCGATTAAAGGGTGACCGAGTCGGTTAGGATGAACCGGCACCGGTCAGGTTTTGGGCACAAGGGGCAAAAAATGATGTAGGTTAGGTGGTTGAGATGGGTAGGGTAAAAATAGGGTGGAGGGTAATGATAATTGGTGAATATGGTCATGGTAAATGTAGATTAATGTTATGCTTGGATTGGATGTAGGTGAGATCACAATTACATATGAGAGACAGGGTTCCACCGTTACTAGTGACATTGCGTGGCTTAAGCGACCCCTTTGGAGCTGCAAAACATGGAGGTAGTGGGCTTGAGTGGTATTTGATATTACAACATGTTGTTTAGAAGCCTAGTTTGATGGTCGACTCATCGATAGATGGGACTCCGCGACCAACACGTTCCACCTTCCGACGGGTGAGATGACCATCACCCTGGAGGACGTGTTCAGATTTTGTAGTTACCCATATTGGGGGCCCAGGTGTACTCTATCTCCTTTGAGGCCTCAGAGGAGTTGATCGGGATAGTATTTGGTGAGGGGGTGGAGTGAGATTCCATAAGTGTTATTTGAGCTATGGTGAGATGTACCTAGCCTGTCCGGATGAGACGAGGCTAGTGGTTTTATTGATGGAGGCAGTGTGTTGCTATGCACTACCCGATGTAAGGGTGGATGCTTTCCCGATCACTGATGGGGGTGCTCCATGATATGATGGTGCATGAGACACACTTCACCTGGGCACCAACATTCTTGGTGTGCAGCTATACAGAGAGTCAGGCGTATGGGTGGTTGCGCAGTTCAACTTGTCTGTACATTTATACTACACTACTTGGGCCTACGAGCACATAGTCTATTCAACCTATAGGGATGCCCCAAGCAGATGCATTCCCACCGAGATGTGTATTTGGGATACAGAGATGGGTGCCGGTTGTAGGAGAGCGGAGGTCGGATAGGCCGACATACGATGTGGCCCATTTTTGGTAGTTGTTGGAGGGGTTGTCCAGAGTGGACATTATCTAGAGGCCATATGTGGGATTCCCCTCATATAGGCACATGCATGAGGAGCTAGCTGAGCTCTAGCTAGAGAGGTGGATATAGGGTCGCCATGCCGGGGAGGATGAGATGATCCCGTAGAGACAGGGTCCGACGATGCAGTTCAGGCTTGTACAAGATATTCCTCCGCCCTTCCCATAGTATCGAGAGAGATGACATGGAGAGGCCCTTACCTCTACCACAACCTTCAATGCCTACAGAGAGGAGGAGCAGCTAGTGGATCAATGGATTGATGATGCCGGATGCACAGATAGGTATAGGTAGTGGTGGGTGGCTCAGTTATGAGCCATACCACCTAGACCAGGGTAGCTGACTTAGATACCACCATAACAGTATAGAGAGACGCCCTACAGGGGTAGGTAGCGACGCTAATCATGTAGATAGGTATACTATCAGACACAACTGGAGGGGTCAGAGGCAGAGGTAGTAGAGCTACGAGTACATGTGGCAGTCTACAGGCCCAGATGGTAGAGGGAGAGGGTGGAGGTGATGGAGGAGATGGAGACAGAGATGGTCAAGTGGCAGCCCCTACTGGCTCAGGTGGCAGGTTTAGGGGCCATCCAGCCATGCCTGCACACATAGATTGGGGCCTTACAATATAGGCATACACAGGCACCACCAGGGGCATAGGGATAGGGGCACGAGGATAGGATAGGGGGCACCACCACAGGCACAGGGAGCTGGTCCCAGTTCACAGCTAGCGCAGGCAGTAGTGGGGGGGCCGAGACCTATGGGACCACCACATAGACCATGCCTATATCTAGGTTATAGGATGCCCTAGGTGAGGTGAGATATTATTAGGACCAGCTCATGGTAGCGGATAGACTTCCTCTCTTACGAGAGAGTACAGGGCACAACAGGTGTCTGTGAGAGGACGAGATCCCGCACACATAGTGTGGAGAGCACAGGAGGGTAGTGAGCTCCGAGGCCTAATCGATCGGGAGAGGCCACCAAAGCGCATGGTGACTAGAGTGAGGTGATGCGCCAGCAAGGGCACAGGAGGCCGAGGGTGTAGGTGACACAGAGATGGAGGACATATGGTGAGATGTCTGATATGCGGCCACCCGATTTTTGATGTATACGAGTGATTATTTTGATAGATATGTCGGCCTGCATGCCGAAGATTTTTGTATTTTGGATCACATTCTAGCCCGCATGCCAAGACAAAGTGAGGATGTATGAGTTTTTTTTGTATATATGAGCATATACGGCCTGCGTGTCGAAATTTTTTGTATCGAGTGTTTCATTCTTTTTGTATATATGAGACCGGCCTGCGTGCCGATGACATTTTGTATTGTATATCGGCCTGTGTGCCGACATTTTTGAGATGATGGCCATGATGAGATAGGCATGTATTTTGAGATATACATTTATTGATTTATGAGATTCATGGGATTTTGTGATGTGTTAATATGTTTATGAGATATTGGATGTATGGCTCGTGTTAGATGAGATATGGATTTGTTACTTTGATATGGATGGAAATTAGGTGAGTTAGGCATGATGGAGTTAGGTCGGTTTAGGCATGGATCGAGTCAGGTCATAGGCATGGTTGAGTTAGGTTATAGGCATGGATTGAGTTAGGTTATAGGCATGGATTGAGTCAAGTTATAGGCATGGATTGAGTCAAGTTATAGGCATGGATGAGTTAGGTTATAGGCATGGTTGAGTTAGGTTATAGGCATGGTTGAGTTGAAAGTAGGTTTAGTTATGATTCATTATTTTGGCAATGAATGATACTATGGGTCATATGTGAAATGTTGTATAATCTATGCATAGTGATGATAGAGAGATGGTAGGTGTAATAAATGTATGTTGTAGTAAGCAACTTGTTATGTATGTGGCTTAATTTCCAATTTTGTTATAAAAGGGGAACTAAGTGAAATGTGATGTAAATGGTGAGTTAGGTATGGTTGATGAATTGGTTTAGGGTAGAGAATGGCCGAGCTAACCTCCAAGGGCCCCATGCCCTCGGAGTGCTACCTACATAGTCCCGAGTGAAAAGGGACCTCAGCTGATGTAGTTCTCCCATGAGCTAGGGAAGAATATGAAAATGAGTTGGTAGGTTTGTGGGCATGTTGTGGGTTTAGGTTTAATAGGTGTGGGTAGATTATAGGTAAAATGATGTAGGTGAAGGTGATTATGGAAAAAGGGGAGGATTACCCCAAAGGTAAGCATCGAGTACCAAGTCCTGTATAAGGTAATCAAAACGTAAACAAAGATGGTTAAAAGATAAGAGGGGGCAATAAAGCCACCTGATTGGGTAGGATCATACCGAGTAGATCATACCTTGGAGGGGGTGATGAACACAAGACCCAAAAGGCATTGCATGATTAACTATTCTACGATGAAGGTAGTCACAGGATCACCAAATGTCTAAAGTCCAAGATGTCCCTTGAGGAAATTGAGACAATGAGAGTGGAAATGGTAAGGTGGGTGAAAGGTAATTAATTTTATATGTTTTGAGTGACAAGGATTTTGGGAAAGAGGTCCGAGGTCACAATGGGCAAGTCCATGACTAAAAAGTTTTTTTTGTGATAGACTGATCGATGTGGGAAGTCTATATGGGATAAATAATATGGTACTCCTTGAGGTCTTCGTGAAGTTGATCGATGCAGGAAGCTTGTTTTTCTCTTGTTTTTTTTTTCTTTAGTTTTACATAGTTGTCCTTCGAGGGAGCAGTCTATTTATAGTAGCAATTTTTCGAGAGGAAGATGTCCTTTTGAGGGAGTCATCTTTTTATTAGAAGTTTGACTCAAGGAGTTTGGTCCCATGTGAGGTCTTTGAAATCATGGACAAGACCAAGGTGGAGGATAGGACTCTTGTTCAAAAGGCAAGGTGGAATGACCATGGGATCTCATCTAAAGGTAGACGAAAAGTATCCATGAGAATCATGCTATGTGTAGTGTCGTGGTACACATATTCAAGAGAAGATAACAAGTGATGGGTACTCACATGATTCTTGTTTAATCGTTAGGGAGGTGTATGGAGTGGATAGCGCTCAAGGGATGAGCCTGTAAAGAGACAAAGGGTGAGGTAGGATGACAAGTCAACAATAGAATGGTCAAAGATGCAATGCATTAAGGGGCTCAGGTTTGGGTTTACCATCAAGTGAGGATAAACGATAGGCACCTGATCCATAGGTATGAGTTACGATGTATGGTCCAAGCCAATTAGGAGTGAATTTTCCCGTTTACTTTTTTTTGCTTTGGTTACGTGTTGATTTTCTTTCAAGACAAGGTCACCGACTTAGAAGGTTCATTCATGAACACGTTTTCATAAGCACATGTTTGATACGTTGTTGGTAAACTTGGAGGTGATCCAGAGTGTTAAGATGACATGTTCGTCTAATAACTCTAGTTGTGTTAAGTGGTCCTGACAAAAGTCATCATCAGTAAGCATGTCATGGAGAGAAATGTAGAGTGAGGGGATCTAGACTTTGAGAGGTAGAACAACCTGTACCGTAGACTAGTGAAAAGGGTGTGGCTATAGTGGAAGTGTGAATACTAGTGTGGTATGCCCATAGGGAAAAAGGAATGTGTGTATGCCAATCCTTTCCTAGTATCATCAACCACTTTCATGAGAATTTTGTTGAGGGTTTTGTTAGTGGATTTGGCTTGGCCATTAGTTTGTGGGTAATAAGGTGATGAGAAACTAAGCTGAATGTTGAAGGTGTCACAAAGTTTTTGCAATGTTTTGTTTTTGAATTGTTTTCCATTATCAGTGATGAGGTGATGAGGAACACCAAAGCGACAAATGATGTGATGGTTAATGAACTCACATATCTTCTTAGATTTCATGGAGATGAGTGGTATGGCCTCCACCCATTTTGTGTAGTATTTGGTAGCAGTTATGATCCATTGATGGCATTGGGAAGAATGAGGATTGATTTCTCCGACAAGATCCAAACCCCATTGAGAGAAGGGCCACAGGTCACGAGCGACCTATAAGGCATGACTGGGTGTATGATGAAGGTTGGAATGTTGTTGGCATTTCACACAATGTTTGACATAGTGGCAACAATCATGGTTAAGGGTCGGCCAGTAATAGCCCAGATGAAGAATGTGCTTAGCAACAACAAGGCCACTAAAGTGACCTCCACATATGCCATCATGAACCTCCTTAATGGTATAAGGAATTTCAAAACTTGTGAGGCATCATAAGAGAATACCATCAAAGCCACGTTTATAGAGGAGTCCCCTAGAATGATGAAATGGGAGACCTTTTTAAGGAAGGCGCATTGTCCATTATGGGTGAGATCAGGAGGTAAGATGGAGAGAGAAAGGTAGTTGGAGTATTGTTTGTACCAAAGGTCACTCGGGTCAGGGGTGTCATTTCCAATTGAGTAAACATCGTGAGGTAAATAAGAAGGTGAATGGAGGCATTGTACGGTGACAAATATTTTGGAATCGGTAGGGGAAGTGGGTATTTGGGAAGCTAAGCAAGGCCATGGTATACAAATTTGTTGGTTGAACGTGGGATGGTTTGAAGGGTGTAATGATCAAAGGTGGTCAAAAGTATGTCTACATGATGTTTATACTTTTGAAGTATCTTATTACGACATTGGTACATACCATTGACTTGATTTACGACCAATTGTGAATCACCAAAGATGCGGATTGATTTGACATCTAGGGCATATGCGGCTTGGAGACCTAGTACAAGCGCTTCGTATTCGGCAATATTGTTAGTGCATTCAAAGTCTAGTTTGAAAGACAAAGGCATGGGTTCCCCATCTAGAGGAATGAGGATAAACACCGGCCCGCCCCACGCTGACACTTAGAACCATCGAAGAATAGTGTCATTTGGTAAGGGGTTCATCCAGGGAAAGGGTAGTAATTGACTCATTGGGAAAGTCAAAATTAGAGGGTTGATCCCCAAAAATAGGTGCATCAACCAGTTGGTCAGCTATAGCTTGGCCCTTGATGGACTTTTGGTGAATGAATTTGAGGTCAAGGTCAGCTAAAAGCATAAGCCATCGTATGGGTGTGCTGATTTTGATAAGGTTTGGCATACATGAAGTGTAAGGGATTGGTGTTGGTCACGACATAAGTTTTGTGGTTGAGTAGGTAATGGAAGAGTTTGGTGGCAACAAAAACTAAGGCTAAGAAAATCTTTTTTGGATGGTTGTATTGGGTTTCATAGTCCAAAAGAGTATGGCTTATGTAATAAACCACCTACTCCCTGTGTTGTTCATCGCGATGAGCGAGCATGGCTCCCAAGGAATGATCGGTAGCTGATATGTATAGGTAAAAAGGTTGATCATCTTTAGGTGGAATGAGTATGGGTGGTTAGAGAAGGTATTGTTTTAGGGCCTCAAAAGCTTTGTGACAGTCATCGTCCCATTTAAAGGAGACATCCTTCCTAAGTAGATGATGAAATGGTTGACACCTATCAGATAATTGTGAGATGAAACGGTGAATGGACTACAATTTACCTTGTAGGCTACGGAGTTGTGTAAGGTTAGTGGGTGGAGGCATTTCTAGAATGGCCTTGACTTTAGCAGGTCAACTTCTATACCACGAGGGAAACAATAAATCCCAAGAGAGCTTTCCTGAGAGAACCACGAAGACACACTTTTTAGGTTGAAGGTGGACACAATATTTAATGAGGTGGTCAAAGATGGTTTTGAGGACAACGAGGTGCTCAACACAATGTTTAGATTTGGCTAAGAGATCATCCATGTAATCTTCCAATATGTGATGCATGATATCATGGAAGATGTAAGTCATAGCATGTTGATATGTAGCACCAATGTTTTTAAGGCCAAAAGGCATGACTCGATAGCAAAAGGTTCCCAAGGGGTAATGAATGCGGTCTTGTGCTGATCTTCTGGGGCAAGAAAAATTTGGTTATAACCCGAGAAGCCATCCATGAGTGAGAGCATCTCGTGACCAGTGGTAAGGTCAACCAGTTGATCAATACCGGGCAAGGGAAAGTCATCTTTTGGACAGTGAGGTTGAGGTCACGGAAGTCCGTGCAAATGTGGAGTCCCCCTGTTGCTTTAGTAATAGGGACAATGTTAGAAATCCAATGAGGATAATCAATGGGTAAGATGAAGGAAACAGAAAGAAGGCACTAAAGTTCTTCTTTGATGAGAAGAGCAATACGAGGGTGCATTTTCCTCAACTTTTGTTTGATAGGTTTGGCATCGGGAATGGTTACGATATTGTGGACCACTATGGTGGGGTCAATACCGGGCATGTCTACGTAAGACCAAGTGAAAGCGTGGTTATGATCTCAGAGAAAAGAAGTGATGGCTTCCTATTCAAAGAGCATCTAAAGATTGTTCGATCTTTAGGATGTGTAGGTCATCCTGAGTATGAATGTTGATCTCGATAGTTGATTCATTCAACATGGTTTGTGTCTCAGATGGTAACGACCGATGAATATATGAGTCTTCTACACCAAGGTAGGTGAGTATGGATTCATCATCCTGACATTGAATGATGTTAATTATAGGTGTGTCATCATCGATCATCTCAGGATATAGGAATGGAAGAGTGGAAGGGGCCTCACCTTCATGTTGATAAGTCAAAGGCCCCAAGGAAATGGTGTTTATGAAGAAAAAAAAGTTAGGAGGGATAGATTCGGGATCCATCGACTCCATTAATGAAGGTGGTGATGAAGGTGGAGCGGGTGAAGGTAGTGATAAAGATGAAGGTGGAGGGGGCTAGGGTCTTCAATGAGTTCAATGTGGGCCTATTTGGTAGGAGGTTTGGGAAGCTGATACCACTACGGTCATTATGTTTCATGAGTGGTACATGGAATAATGGTATGGTGGCCTTGCTCGTAAAAGCCAAAACCAAAACCCTTCCATGCACAACGGTGCAGGAAGGTGTGGGAAAAATGGTGATTGGTAAGTGATTGGAAGTTAGCGGAAAATGGGTGGGGTTGTGATGGTGGTTCAGGTGTGTAAGTGGTAGTATCAAGTCCCCCATAGGTGAGACTAGTACGAAGATGAGGAGGACCATAAAGGAGGCATTCTCCTATACGGTGATCATAACGAGGGTGTTGGTGAAGGCTTCCATACTCGTATGGAGTAAGGAATGTGTTGACACTATATAGGTGGTACTCCCCCAAAGTGAGGTGTTGAAAAACACCTTCCAAGGGATCAGTAGTTGGTATGTAGGTAGCTAGTATGGATAATGTGTCAGAGGTCGATGCGGAGGTGGAGTTAATGGATTGGGAAGCTAATTGGTTAGCCATGGAGGTTATAGCAGTGGTAGGAATGGAGGTAGTATGTGTGGTAGAAGTAGCGGCTATATTGGTAGGTGGAGGTGTAGGTGAAGCGGTATTGGTTGTGGAGGTAGATGGCTTGATAGGTATGAGCACATCATTGGGTTGGTATAGCATGTTGCATGTTTTGAAAGGTGATGGGTCAGCTGGAATGGTATAAGTGTGTCCTTCGTGTTCAAACTTTACACAATGATGCAAAGTGGAAGGAACGCAACCCATGACATGGATCCAGGGTCTACCAAGCAACAAGTTATATTGGAATTCCCCCTCCAAAACATAAAACAATTCTGGAATAGTGCGGGGCCCACGCGAATGTGAAGAATGACAGTGCCTAGTGTGGAAGTGATAGCATCATTGAATGAACGCAACATGACCTGGATGTTTATGCATGCAATTGTCAGGTATGCATTTGAGAGAATGCATGGGATGAAATGATGTTAATGCTAGCGCCTCCATCAATCATCACATGGACATACCCATATGTCATCAATGTGGACAGAGATGAAGAGGGTTGGGTCCAGGTCATCATTTTGGTATGGCATGATCTCTTCCTCTGAGAAGCTAAGGGAGGCCACTTGGTGAACAAGGTGAGGTGAGGATGAAGGTGGTAATTTGGTGAGAGAGGCTACATGATGAGGTGTGATAATGGAGGCTACGGGTGTAGGGTCATTGGGTAAAACCTCAATAGATTGAAGAACCTCCATGAGGGCTTGATGATGGGATTCTAAGGTTTGGATGAGGTCATATAAGGACATTTTGAGAGGAGACTGGTGTAATTGTTTGAGCATGGTGCGATGTGTGATGCCATTAGAAATGGGGTACGTGGGGCCGTAGATAGTTATTTTAGGTATGGGTGCAGATGGTATGTTGGGTATAGGATTGGTTGGTGGGTCAGTTGCCTTTTCTTTGCCCTTCTACACATGTGTAGTGACATGTATCATGTTGATTTGAGGGAAGTTGGAAAATGGAGAAGGTGTAGGGTGAGTGGTATAACGACACGATGGGAAAAAACCTACCGGAGGAGAAAAACCCCGTGAGGTCAGTTGGGCGCAACGACATTTGGGTGGTGGCATGGCCAGTTCTCTGATGCGAACCATATTAATTTCAAATCTTGGGTGTGGCTCTAGAAGCTGTGAGGGTGGAGGTTGTGGTTGTTGAGTGGGTAGTGTGGGGATGGGTGTTGGTGAAGTGGGATCCTCGTTGAGAAGGTCATCATCATCAAAGTTGGTTTCTGGTGGACACAATTGGATAAGGACAGTTTTCAAGGCCTTGTAGCTCTCCACATCATGCCCTAGCACATGATGGTATGCACAAATTTTAGTATCATCAAACCCTTTTGGCTTGGGTTTGAGGGGGTCATAAGGCGAGTGGCGGTAATGTGATAACAAAAGTCTCGAGGAGGTTGGTTAAAATTTTGGCATAGGACCCTACTAGTGGATCACAATGGGAAGTGAACGTGGGTTTGGGTGTAGGTGTGGTTGATTGTCAAGGAACTATTTTTGGAAGAGAGAAGGAGTCGAGTTATGGGTTTTAGGTTTGGCGTGGTTTTAGGGTGGTCATGTTTGTTTGGGTAGGGTACTGAGTAGATGGATGGGTAGGAGGGTGTGTGGTTGTTTTGACTACCTTATTGTGGGGTAGTAGGGTTTTGTTTTTGGGTTGCACCTTCTTGGGTAAAGGTGATGTGGGTGTATGAGGTCTAGAAGGAAAAGTAGATGGAGGAAGAGGGAAAGTTACCCATGGGGATAACAGGGGTGCTATGAAGGTAGATGACGTGGGTCATACTTGGGGTGTGAGGGACAATGATTGAAGTGTAGTGGGTAGTGAAGCAATATCTGAAGGTATTGGAGGTATTGGTGGTAAAGAGAATATAGGTGTGGGTGTAAGTCATGTTGTGTGCCTAGGTAGGTTAGAGGTTTGTGAGGAAGGAATGGGTTGTTGTGTTATTGGTTTATGGATGGGTGAAGGTGCTTGACCATGTTGGACAATTGAGGTTTTAAAATGGAGAGACAAGTGGGCGTGATTGGTGTGGTAGGGGTATGAGGTCGATGAGTTTGTTTCTTTGGTTTGGGTGTCGGAGTAGGTGTGGTTTTGACATTGGAGGATGTAGCTAAATCCAGTTTAATTGGTGGATGAGTAAGGTTGGTGGTTGGGGTGACCCCTAAAGTGGTAATAGGTTTAGTTGAGGCAAATGTTGTGGGTGTGGGTTTGGGTTTAGATGTAGGTCGGGTTATGGGTAAGGGTGTGGTTTGAGTGCTAACAGTATCGTGGAAGGGGTTGCGACAATAGTGGTTGTATTTGGTTTGATGGGTGAAATGTGTTTGGGTAGATAGTGGAGGTATCAACGAGGGATCTCTACATCTGTGTTGAGATAGGGAGTAAGAGGCACCCCCATAGTAAAGCCCTATCCACATAATCTAAGTGATCGGCTAAATGTGAGAACGACACGTCTGTGGGTGGAGTTGGTGAGGACCTAATAGGAATTCCCATAAAATGCGTCTTAGAGATGGGGAATTGGCCAACTTCAACTTCCATGGGTAAGAGAGCCGAAAGTAGGTCTGTTGGATTTTGGGTAGTAGATGGAGAATGCTCACCGAGAGGCAAAGGTATCTCAACCGGGTCTATGATGGGTGGAGGAGATGATGGGAGCTCCTCTATAAGTGGAGGAACGGATGGGTGCTCCACTATGGGTGGAGGAGGTAATGGGTGCTCCTCTATGGGTGGAGGAGGTAATGGGAGCTCCTCTGTGGGTGGAGGAGGTATTGTAGGTAAAGGTTCTCTAAGTGGAGAAGCTAGGGGTGAGATGGTCTCAATGTTAGCGGAAGACCCCTCCGTAGGTGATGAAGGAGATGAAAGGTGTTCCTCTGTTGGTGAAGGAACAGGGGAGGTAGGTTCTAATGTGGAAGGAGGATTTGGGCTAGGATTTCCTCTATGGAAGGGATGTGAGGTAATTGAGAGGTGATAGGTACCTTATTAAAGATAGTGTGAACCTCACGGGTATGGGTATCGTGAGTTGATGTCTCACCGGTTTGATTGGATGAAGGGGCATGATTGGGAAATGGTTTTTTGAAGATTTGTAGATTTTGGTTGGGGGTGGCATTGGGATTATCCACAATTAACTCACCTTTCTCAAGCATTTCTTGGACAATATTCTTGAAAGTGATGTAATTTGCCATCACTATGACCCTTTACTCGATGATAATTATAGAAATCATGTTCTTTATACCATACGAGCATTGGGTGAGCAGGGTCAAAACTAGTGTGTGGTTTTATGGGTGGAAGGGTGATGGCTCCAGCTTTGATAAGATTTTCTAAGATAGAAGAGTAAGGTTCCCCAATTGGGGTATATTTTCATTGCTCTCATCTGAATTGAAAAGCTTGGACAGGTGAGAGATTAGATGAGGGTGTAGCTTGATTCGATGGATGAGTTGGGCCGGCCTTGAGTACCACTACATTAGCGGTGCCCTTAGCTTTTGAATAAGTGGTTTGTGGTTTGGAAGAGGAAGAGGTATCATTCAACTTGAATGTTGAATTCTTATTGCGTAATTGAATTTTCTTCTCTTCGATGGCCCGAATCTCTAACTTTCGTGCCATAGTGAATGCCTCATCGAATGTTTGAAAGGTTTGGACCTGCAAGGTCGGGAGATATGTCTAGCGCAAGCTCATGTGAAGAGCTCGATGAGTTTAGTTTGTGGTAGTTGGAAGGTAAGTTGATTGATCAAGCTGCCAATGAGTGAAAAAATCTACGATGGATTCATCCTCATACTGACGTGTGGAATATAGATCGGTCATGGTAACCTTCTTGACGATATTGATAGAGAAATGATCCAAGAAGGCTTGGGCTACCTGATTGAATGAGAATATAGAGTGTTTAGGTAACCCACTATACCAATCTAATGTAGGTCCAGTGAGGGACATGGGAAAAGTTCTCAAAAGCAAGGCATCATCATGAGCGATCAGATAACACCCGTGTTTGAATGACCGCAAATGTTGTTGGGGTCTTCTTTGCTATTGAAGCGATTGAATTTAGGCATTTCCCAATGCACAGGGTATGAATGGATAGGAATGGATGGGTGAATAGGCTCGTTGCAAATCTTATCGTAGGTGAGAGTGTTGCGGGAGCCGAAACCGATGCCTCTAATGTTTGCATCTTGTCCAACATCAATTTAATTAGGTCATTGGTGGGTTGTGATGATTGGATGCCTCTGTAGTGTGAGGAGGTTGGTTTTGGGTGGGCATATAATAGGGGTGGCACTCTAGTGTATGGGGCTGCCACGTAGGGTGGTGGAGAAGAAGGTAGTGAAATAGGGGGTACGTACCGGAATGAATAATGGATGAAACAGGAGGTTATTGGTAGTATGTATATGGGGGTGGAAGGGTCGTGGTAACCCTAGTGGTAATAGGGGCTAATGATTATGGAATGGAAAGAACCACGTTCTGAAATGGGGTAGGGGTCACCGACACTGGAGGTGGGAATGTAGCTATAGGTATGTATGAGACATTAGGGGTGGATGAGGTTGTGTTTGGGGTAGTCGTCGAGGGTACGGTGGATGTAATGGGTGCCACAGAGGTAACATATGCGAAGTCATAATGGGTACATAACCTAACTGTGAAATGATTGGGGTAAAGTGGATGCGGGAAGCACAAGAACTAGATGGGGCCGATGCGGAAGTGGGTGCGAGAGTCGGGGGATAGATACGGGCATGTCGTATATCAACTGACCCGAGGTGTCTCGAGTGGATGAGTGGGAAAGGTAAAACTGCAAGGTGGCAGGGTTCTGGTCAAGGAGTCATGCAAACTCCTCATCTCTAGTAGTGATAGTGGTAGGTTGGATGGGATCCATGGCTAGTGATAAAATAGAAGGTGGTGAAGGACTAGGTGGGAGTGGTTGACAACTGGCATGGAATACGAGGTGTTTTCTTGTCTTTGAGTTAGCACCATGTGAACCAATATTGATCAGGTAGGGCTACTTTTCTGTAAATGATACAAAGAACAACAGGAACAGGTGAATTTGGTGATAAAAAGTGGATAAAGGACCAAATGATGGCTGGAATGTGAAATAGGATAACCGATGTCGGTTAGGGAAAACTAACGCCGTAAGGGATAACTAGTGCCGACCACGTAGAAAATAGACAAGTGAGTAAACAACGAGGCAGAAGGTAAAATATGATAGGTATGCCAAATCTGAGGATGTTTAAAATGTCAATGAGAATGATGATAGTGACAGAGACTGTGAAAAGTGGAAGAAAGTGAAGTAAAAATGTCCTTTTGAGTAGGTTAACAAAAGGACTTGGAACCGACGTTGGTTGGGTATAACCGATGGCGGTCAGAGGTAACCGATGATGGTTACTGTGAAATTGAAACAATGATGAAAGAAAGTGGTTGTGAATTAAAATATGATGTAGAATCAGACCTAGAATTCTAGGAATGATGATGATATGGCCCAGGCACACTCAAGTGAAGCCGAAATACACCAGCTATGATGAGGAGTGTGCAAGGATGAACAAGAAAAAGTGATGAACGTGATCTCTCACCTCAAAACGCAAGCCAAGCAAAAACACTAAGAAAATGTGATCCTAGGAGTGCCTTTTCTATTATGTTTGTGTAGCTTATGCTATTTAGGGACTGACACATGAATTGTGAAATAGATGTTTTTGGTGAGGATGGCTTCCTATGAAGAAGGAGATCTAAAAGGTGAGGTTTCAGGTATGTTATGGTGGGGGTGGGCTTCACTCTGAAGTATGACTCGACAGAGCAGTGAGCTAGGTGCCCACTATGTCGTGATTGTGTGATCACCTACAACTTCTTCTAGGTAAGATGTTGTTTAAGAATGTATGTATTTTGAATTTTTGTGAGGTTTGGTAAGACTCAGAGAAAGAGAAAAGGATAGAAGTGCTTTTCTACGATTCATTCGTTTGTCAACCATCAGCTGGTCATGACTTCCAGCATATAGGTTGCCCTCAATTAATGTGAGCTAATGCAATAAATCAGAATGGAATGCACTTGTTTTTAAACCCAAATCGAAAATGTGAAATTGGATGACACAATAAGATGAAGAGGAAGAGGGATGCTCTTTCACTACAATGTAGAAAACATGAAGAAATGATTCTTTTTAATTACACCAAAAGAAAAGTTTCCTTTAGAGCAAATAGAAAGGAGAGGTGGATTACCAAAGAAGAAAATTAGTGTGTATGCTTTTTAGAAGGGAAAAAAACACACAATTTTTTCCTAGGAATGAATGAAATGCAAGGAACCCCGGATGGGTCCCACCGGCGTGCAAAAATGTTTCACCTTTTTCTTAGATCGTTTCTTAGAAGCGTTGATGAAAACAGATAGGGTAATGGGCATAGGAGGAATACTGTTCAAATGTCGATTGATGGGTTGTTGCGCGTATGACTTCCAAATCCATAGCTGATCGTGAGAGCTTCCTTTTAGCTAGGAGGAACTACCTGTAATGAAAACAAGACCACCAGAAGGAATTAAACAATATGGGCAGTGAATTTCCTAGCATGTGCTAGATCCGGGAAGTGTGATACTTCCTAGATGGTTGTCAGTCCATTATTTTAAACAATTCAATGTTGTAAACAAAATAAATCCTATTGTTATTTTAAAATGATTTAGGTATCTCACTTAAAAACACAATAAGAAATAGATCTAATCTAACAGGCTAAGCTAGAATAGAATCCAAAGGTCAAATGATTGGTTTATGGGTTCTGTAGGTTTGGAGAGGTCTCGGGTAGATCACAGGTGAAAGAGGGTGAGATAAAATTAGGTGGGTAGGTCTCTATTAAGAGTTGTGTGGGCAAACACAAAGACCGGTGTTGGTCAGGGGTGACCGACGGCGGTTAGGTGTAACCGGCTTGCGTTCATCAGATCTAGAAATGTCACAGAACAGGCTAGGGTCTCCTTTGTGATTACACAAAAGACTTTGGTTGGTCGGGACGAGGTATTGGGTGACTGGAGTAGGCTTTTTGTGAGGTTTCAATGGGTATACGGAGGTGAAAATATGGAGAAGGTCAATAGGGAGCAAGATAAACAATGGATGATAAAATGATGAAGAAATGAAATAACTAGGAAAGTATGATGTTGTACTTACTTGGATTTCATTCCTGAATGTCTGTGTGTGAGGGATGGAGGTGTTGATGATGAGTTTGAAGGTTGCAAGTGATCACCAACTGAAGAAAAGCTTTTGCATGGGCTGCATGTACACTCCTCTTTGCTTGGATAGATCAGATCATGGCTAGGATGGCTGTGTAGGAGAAGATGCTCAATCTCCCTCCTTGGATGTGAGTTTTCGTTGGAATTGGCTCTCTGAAGATGCGTTATCTCTCTGAGATGTGTTCTTGTTCATCAACTTTCTCCCAAAGTTTGCCAACTTTCTTCCAACTTCCAACCTTGAGAATAAGGTTGTTTTGGGGTTAAAAGGGGTAACCGATGGCATGGTCCTGGATTAACCGGTGATGGTTAGGGGTAACCGACGTTGGTCAAGGTGGGATTTCCTAGGTTTACTAAACTAGGGAGATCCTCCTGATTTCCTTGGATCTCGTGTTGTTATCCCATGGATTAGACTGGGAGCTTCTTGTGAGCATGCGGGAATGTGGTTAGAGGGAATGTAGGCATTGATTTTTAGGGTTTGGGTAAGTCTTAGTTAGTTATGGGAACTTGCTAAGAATAGGTTTTAGGTTGAGTTGGCTTGGTGAGGTGTCTAAGTGAACTACATGTGTGGATATTATTCAAATAAAATATTTAAATAATAAATATAGTGAGGATAATGCATTAATTTAATTAAATTAATTAAATTAATATTAGTGGGGTGAAGGGGGTCATGGCTAGGTAAATGTAATAAAGGGTGCTTATTTGTCAAGGGACAAAAGGGGAGTGTGACCTAATTTTAGTGTCTACAGAGACGTATAACATACTATGAAAAATCCTCTCTCAACATGTAGTTCTACATTCATTGCACTATCTATTGGTAAACATGTATTCAAGCACGTCCTCACGTATATGATAAAAACATCCTAAATG
This sequence comes from Taxus wallichiana var. yunnanensis, assembly GCA_018340775.1. Lineage (NCBI taxonomy): Eukaryota > Viridiplantae > Streptophyta > Pinopsida > Cupressales > Taxaceae > Taxus > Taxus wallichiana. The sequence continues at coordinate 269,691,081 of CM031234.1, forward strand.
CCTTATTTCATAGATTCCTACATGAAGAGTCCATCACATCTAGACCTTGTACCTAATTTCAAAGTTCAACGCATGTGGTCTTTTAACAATCAAAATAAAGGAACTCAATGAAGTAAAGGAAAACCCATGTAGTCATTCGTGTCTTTCCTCGTTACCCTGATGTTCCCATAGTTGATGCTCCTTCCTACGAAGAATTATATTGGTCGAGCTTTAATTTACAAACCAGTCCAATGTATATAGAAAAACATTGTTATTACTACATGACAAATAGTTTGCACATTGGGAAGAAATCAAAACTCCTATAAACTTTTACATATAAGTGGGCTAGTATTCAAGATGGAAGCATTGCTATAACACACAATAGCCATAGCGACTCATAGGGAGAATGCCTCATAGTAATTAAACTACAATGGGAGCATTTGGGGAGGTTGCCTCTTAGTAACAACATACCAAAGTATATGCGAGCAAGTCATTTGGTCACATGTTTTGGAATAAATTTGACACAATCATTACCTTGGATATAATTTTTTACCCAAAAGCTGCACCACACATCAACTATAATTCAAACATTTTTAACCAACATAAAAATAGACACCCAACAATAGAAGATTGGAATCTTCTCATGTCACATACAAAATCTTTAATGTCTCCATTAGAGTGATCAACCTCTATAGGTGTAAAACATATTTATGCAACAAAGGAATAAGTAGGCTCACACAATAAGTGAATGCTAAAGTCGTTGCACCTTCTAGTTGTATAAGCAAAACTTAAAAAACCAAACATGAAGTGCTATCAGACCTCAATGACACATAGTTGGAGCCTACAATTTCTTTTGGAAAGGACAAAAGGTTATGTCGACATCTAATTTTAAAGTTGAATCTGGATTGGTTAATGGGGCACTCGGGAAAGTTATGGAGGTTATCTACAATCCAAAATTACATCCTCCTAACTTTCCATCCTTTGTTGTTGTTAGCTTCAAAAAAACCTGTGTCTCCCTGTGGGACATCCTCCACTTAACACATTTTCTGTCTCTTGTCACACGTGGGAATCATCAAAAATCCCACTTGAAATCTCATGGCGACCCACCATCCATAAGGCTTAAGGTATGCCACTTAATAGGACAACAAAAAAACATCGACATCATTGATTGACAAGGTGACATTTACTTGTAATCTCAAGAGTTTGCACGCTGACTCATTACTTGCGATGTAGCCTAGAATACACCCACAAAATACCAAGGTGCGCTAGACATCATTGAACTTCGAATTGAGCACTCACTCGAAGCACACAAGGGTACTAGGTCCCTCTTTAGAGAAGCTTGTCCAAGATGTTAGCATGAATGAATGTATATTTTAGATCCATAACAGATAATCAATTAAACCACAATGCATAAACCAAATCTAGATCTTAACCATATGAAATATTAACTAAAAAATAATTATAATTAGATTTACCATACAAGATCCATGTTTAGTTACATCCAACACCAATACCCAAACAATAATATTTGTTATATTAATCACCGCAAAACACGAAGCTTCATACATCCATAATACAATCTCCATAGTCATGCACGCTAACAAAGTCGCAACATAACTCTCTGATAACATCGAACTGTCTAAACCGTGCAAATCAATACATATTTATAAGGGTGGAGACTTTCCTTCACTTTGCCCATGTACCTTCAAAAATAGACTACATGTTAATAATATCCATGCACCCTTATATGAGAATACAAAAGCATGCAATCTTGCTAATAATATAGATTATCTAATAATACAACCGTAATATAATCCTATTATTATCTCTAAAACTCGCATGGCGCTTGATCTTCTGCTAGTCTCAAAATAGCCTTGTGTGGTCTGCAATTCTTTTGCAAAATGTGTTTTGCACTCTATGTCCAAAATTAGCCCCAATTTGCAAACAACTAAGTCCCGATTTTAAACCGTTCCTAGGCATGCCCCTGTCTACTATAATTCTACGTGATCTTACGTGTCTCCTGTGTTTCGCACCCAATCCTCCCACATTTTCATACTTATGTTGAGTTTTGGAGCTTAATTGCTTCACTAGCATGCTTTTGCAGACTTGTTGGAATACATAAGAACCGATGTCGGCCGACAAACCGCCATCTGTCACCAATGGACCTAGTATCGGTCGGCAAGGGAGGAACCGACATCAATTAGGGCTGACTGACATCGGTTAAGGCTAACCAACATTGGTAACTTTGTGTGTGAGTATTTTAATTAAGTTGCGAGAATTAGATCTATCTTTAGTTGTAAAGTGAATCTAATGGTTGTAATTGCATAGCTAAAGTGCCCTAAGATTGTAGATGCATATATAAGCATAAAGCTAGGGTTTAGAAGGTAGAATTCAATTGAGATTAGAGAGAAGTTTCCTTTTGAGAGAAAAGAGAAATTTGTAGAGAAGAAAGTACAAGACATCCAAGAAGGTGTGGAAGATTGCAAATATTCATTATATTTCCTCTGTGATAATAAATTGGTTGTTTCTTGGTGGACATAGCCCACACTAGGTGAACCACGTTAAATCTTGTGTATTGTTTCTTCTTGTTTATTTCCGTATTGATTTCTTTTATGCTTAGATCTAATTAATATATATGTACAACCAGTGTGCTAACCCCAACAACTAGTATCATAACATCTTTTTTTAGGGTTGTGTGTGTTGACAAATTTACTCACTAGAGGGATTTCTGATTGAGTGGGAGAAAAGCAATGGGAGAAGAAGGAAAATTCAGAGTAGATAAATTTGATGGCCATGACTATCTATTATGGAAGATGCAGGTGGAGGATTATCTGTATCAGAAATATTTATACTTATCATTGGATGATAAGGAAAGACTTGCAAAGATGACTGATGAAGAATGAAAAATCTTGATAGTAAAGGCTCGGGATTTATAAGATTGAGCCCGGCAAAGCATCTATGGCTTTGGATATTACCAAGTAGGATCTACGGTAGGTTTGATGAAATCTTTAGTAAATCTATATGAAAAATATAGTGCTTCAAATAAAGTTTATATTGTTTACTTTAAAGATGCAAGAAGGTGGATCTCGCATCAAGTCATTTGAATGATTTTTGGTCTATTGAAAATAAATTAAAATCGTTAGTATTTCGTTTGAGGATGAAGTGAAAGAAATTTTATTATTATATTTTTTTCTAGATAGTTGGGATAAATTGGTAATGATTGTTAGTAATACAACGTCTCTGCTACTAATGTTTTAAAGTTTGATGATGTGGTTAGTATAATCCGAATGAAAAAATATACAGAAAATTACGGGAGAATCATCATCCGAGAATGATTTGAATGTAGAAAGAAGGGGAAGGAAGAAGGGGAGATCTAAGAGCAAGAATAATGGGAAATCAAAGTCTAAGAATGACATATCTAAATCCAAAGGTAGAGGTATAATTTTTGGAATTGTGGAAAGAAAGGTCATGCAAAGAAGGATTACTAGTTCAAGGAAAACAAATAGAATGTACGAGAGAAAGGTAAAGAGGCAAATGTTGTTGTAAAAGAGGTAATGAAAGATGCCCTAATTCTCTCTTTGGATGATAAAATTGAGTCATGGGTTTTAGATTCAAGAGCTTCTTTCCATACAACCCCTAATAAGGGTTATTTCGTAAATTATGTCCAGGTAATCCTCGCTCATGTTTATTTAGGAGATGATGAACCATACAATATTAGTGGTAGAGGTTAAGTTCATCTTAAATTGTAGAATGGAAATACATGGACATTGAAAGATGTGAGGCATGTTCTAAGCCTTAAAAGAAATCTAATTTTGCATACGACAATTGTGTGAAATCTAGTTGCATGGTTACACTCACAAACCGAATCTTAGAAAGTTACCAAGGGATTTCTTGTTGTAGCAAGAGGCAAGAAGTTAGGATCATTGTATTTGTCTACTTGTATTATTGATTACTTTTCTGTTCAATCTACTTTAGATTCAAATACAAGCATGGGGCACAATTGGCTAGGCCATATGAGTGAAAAGGGAATGCAGATCTTAAAGGAAAATGATAAGTTATTAGATATGAAATGTGTAGATCTTGATTTTCGTGAGCATTTTATTTTTGGAAAGAAGAAGAGAGTGAGATTTCTCAAAGTTGGGGCAACATAGAAGAAGCATAAATTGGAGCTTCTAAACTCGGATGTGTGGGGACTAGCCCGGGTAGCTTCTCATGGAAGATCCCAATACTACATTACTCTCATTGATGATGTCACAAGAAAGGTATGGGTTTATTGTATAAATCGTAAATCTGATGTTTTTGAAATTTTTAAAAGATGGAAAGCCCTTTTGGAAAATGAATATAATTCAAATTTAAAGTTCCTTAGATCGAAAATGGTGGTGAGTATTATAGTAAGGCTTTCAATGATTATTGTCCAAGAAATGAAATACGAGAGAAAGGGCGGTTCCTAGAACACCACATGAGAATGGTGTTATAGAGAGAATGAACTGGACAATCATGGAATGTGCTAGAAACATGAAGATACATTCTCGGATTGCCCTTATAGTTTTGGGTGGAAGCAGTGAGACACAGTGGTTTATTTGATTAACCGTGGACCTTCAAGTGCACTCTTTGAATGGTGGAATACCACAAGAATCTTATCTTGGAAAAGAGGTAGATCTTTCTTTTCTTAAATTATTTGGCCGAAGGTTTTGTGCATGTTGATAAGGAAAATAGAAAGAAATTAGATGCTAAATCCAAAAGATGTACTTTCATTAGTTATGGCTCTGGTGATTTTGGATTCGGTTTTGGAATTTATAAGGTTCTAAGATAATTAGGAGTCATGACATTGATTGGAATGAAAAGAGAATGTACATGGATCAAGTTTTGGTACACAAAGGTGAACGGTCGAGAATTTTGTGGATGAAAATGAACTCGTCGATTCAAAATTAACACAGATAGTTTTACATAAAGAATCGGTATTGGTTTACCCTCGATCGACATCGGTCCCTCGTCACCGGCATTGGTTATAAAGAGACAGACGACGTCGGTTATCCGAACCATCATCGGTAGAAGGTGACCGGCATCGATCATTGTCAAAAGTAGATAAAAATCTATAGGATGAGCAGATTGAGCCTCCGACACCCCAAATCTCAGTGAGAAGGTCACAAAGGGTAAGTAGACCTCCAAAAATATTTTCACCTTCCTTGTCTTATTTATTATTGACTGATAGTGGTGAACCAAAAATATTTGAAGAAGCAATGTAGGATAAATCCCAAAAGTAGTGGGAACATGGCATGAATGAGGAGATGGACTCCTTAGAGCAGAACCAAACATGGAATTTGGTTAAGTTTTCAGCATGTAAAAGAGCATTATAGAACAAGTGGGTTTACATGATCAAGGAAGAAGAGGGTGGACAGAAGAGATACAAGGCAAGGCTTGTAGTAAAGGGATTTACACAGAAAGTAGGTATTGACTTTGGTAAAATTTTGTCTCATGTTGTTAAGATGACTTCCATTCTGCATCTTGTATTGAGTTTAGTTGCAGTAGTGGATTTGCATATAGAACAACTTGATGTCAAGATGACAATCTTCATGGTGATTTAGAGGAAGAGATTTATATGAATCAATCATTTGGGTATGAAGTCAAGGGTAAGGAGAAACTTGTGTGCAGATTGAAAAAGAGCCTAAAGGGCTCAAGAAAGCTCCAAGGAATGGTATATGAGGTTTGATAGTTTCATACATGAAGCATGGTTATTTGAGATGTGAATCGACCGTTGTGTTTATTTCAAGATGCTTGGAAATGGGAGTTATATTATTTTGTTCTTGTATGTGGATGATATGCTTATTGCGCAGATCTAGCATACAAGAAATTGGTGAGCTTAAAGAAAAGCTAGCTCACACATTTGTAATGAAGGATTTTGGAGCTACAAAGAGAATCCTTAGCATGCAAATTCACAGAGATAGGAAAAACAAGAAGTTGTATTTGTCTCAGGAGCATTATATCAATAAGGTGTTAGAAAGGTTTAATTTCAAAATTCAAAACATGTAAGGACACCTATGGTTGGACACTAAAAATTGAGAAAAGATTAGTGTCCTGCATCACACGAGGAGTTTGAGTACATGGCACGAGTTTTGTATGCTTCAACAGTTGGGAGCTTGATATATGTTATGGTTTGTACCAGACCATACATTGCACAGGTAGTGGGAGTTGTGAGCAGATTTATGGCTAATCCAGGTAAAGAGCATTAGAAATCAGTCTAATGGATTCTCAAGTATTTGAGAGGGACATCTGGTATGCAGTTATGATATGGAGGGTCAAATAATTCTTTACGTGGCTATGTGGATTCAGACATGGTTGGTGATTTGGATGGCAGGAGGAGCACCACTGGATATGTTTTCACAGTAGGTGGTACGATAGTTATCTAGATTTCTAGATTGCAGAAGGTTGTGGCCTTGTCTACTACAGAGTTTGAGTATGTTGTAGCTACAAAAGCTAGCAAGGAGATGATATGGATGAGCAAGTTCATGGAAAAGTTGGGAAAAGAGCAAGAGGATTGCAAATTGTACAGTGATAGTCAAAGTACAATTCATTTGGCAAAGAACTCAGACATTTCATTCTAGAACGAAACACATTCATTGAGATATCACTTCATACGATAGGTATTGGAGGATGGGTAAGCTGAAGTTGGAGAAAATTCATACAAAGGAAAATCTTGCGAATATGCTAACGAAGCCATTAGAAAAGGAGAAGTTGGAGCTACACTCCACTTCTTTTGGTCTTCAAGTTTTAGACTTGAAGAGGGAGAAATAGGCCAAAGGAAAGGATCAGAGGATGGAGTCATACAGTACAATGCAACACTTTATCTCCAAGTGGGAGATTGTTGAGTTGTGGAGCTTAATTTCTTCATTGACATGCTTTTACAGACTTACTATAATACATAGTAACATGTGTCAATTGATGAACTATTTTCAATCACCCATGGACTAGTATCGGTTTGACAAGGAGGAACCGACATCGGTTAGGGCTAATCGACATTGATTACCTGTGCATGACTATTATAATTAAGTTGTGAGAATTAGATCTATCTTTAGTTGTAAAGTGAATCTAATGGTTGTAATTGCATAGCTAAAGTGCCCTAAGATTGTAGATGCATATATAAGCATAAAGATAGGGTTTAGAAGGTAAAATTTAATTGAGATTAGAGAGAAGTTTCCTTTTCAAAGAAAAGATAAATTTGTAGAGAAGAAAGTACAAAACATCCAAGAAGGTGTGAAATATTACAAATCTTCATTGTATTTCCTCGTGATAATAAATTGGCTTTTCTTGGTGGACGTAGCTCTACACCGGGTGAACCACGTTAAATATTGTGTATTGTTTCTTCTTGTTTATTACCATATTGATTAATTTTATGCTTAGATCTTATTAATATATTTATACATCCTCACATAAGAAGTCGACGATTAGGGTTTTCTTAGGCTCTGCGATTTTTGCACAGTGAATGCTCGCTTGCCATATGCCGCCATAGCGTCACACCGCCGATCTTCTGATCCAGGTGGGAATATCTGCATTAATTTTGTATTGATCGCCTCCCCGCCCCTTGGGCGGTATATATAATGACCACCTCCTCGGGCCATGCATCTATTGATGCTGGTCTTAACGCAGGAGCTCTGGACAACAATGGCGCCGAAAAGAGCGAGGAAATTTGTTCCGAAGGTATTCGACGAGGTAAGGATTCTGATACTCCTTCCCCGATATTGTGCTTGATTTACCTGTGTTTGATAAAGCATGCAACTAGTTTGAATCTTTTTCTCTTGTTGCTTACTTTGTGGGCCGAGTTCCCCAGAAGGCATCCTCCGTCAATGGATTCATAACCATTGGCAACCCCACAACACAAAGTTGAAGGAGTTCAGAATATGACCAAGGGTTTTTTTCTATTTCGCTTTGCTAATGCTGAGCATTGCAAAGCTGTTGTCAACCATGGTCCCTGGTTTATTCGTAACACCCTTGTGGTATTCTCCCACTGGACTCGGGACTTTCAAGTCTCCGAGCAAGCCAAACTCAAGATTCCTGTTTGGATTGAATTTCCAGGTCTGCCGTTGCCTCTATGGGGATTTATTGACCAGCTTGTCAAACCCTTGGGTCGTCTCATCTGCCATGAACAACCCAAATTTTACTCAGCTCGACCCCAGAAATGAGTTTGTGTGGAAATTGATCTCTCAAAGGACCTTAAGGATACCCTTGACATCCAGGTGGGGGATACTCACTTTGCATAGAAGGTGCTTTATATTAACCTGCCCAACACCTACTTTTGGTGCCAATCCACCGATCATATGATCAAGGATTGTCCCCTCATGCAAAGCAAAACTCTCCAACTGTATTCTTTGAAAAGCCCCGACCGACCCTAAATCCAACACCCCCCCTTCTGATGGATGGACCACCGTCACTGGCCGTAAACCTTCGGCTCGCAATAAACCCCAAGCTGCCACTTATAAACCGGTGAATGCTTCGCTTCTGCTCCTGTGAAATCGTCCACTGCGACCCTTCCCAAACCCTCATCTGCCATCTCCCAGACTCCTCAAGCTGCTATTGTCATTAGTTCCCACCCATCGGTACCTATTTTTCACACCCCTCGATTCCCGAACCCTCAAGCCTCATGGATAACACTGCCGGTGGTTCGACTATTCCGACAGAGAAAATCAGCCCTACATCGTTCACGAAGTCCCTCCCCTCCTTCTGATGAGGAATTTTCACAGAGACCTCGCCGCAGTTTGAGCTTGGAGACTATTTGCATGGGAATACACGGCAAGTTGCTTTTTCTAACCATTTTGGAGCATTATCAAGCCTCGAGGAGGAAACCATGCACCTTGATAGTTCTCCATGATTGTTTACTCATGGAATGTCAGGGGGCTCACTAATCTGACTCACAGATATCTTGTCAGAGACAGTTGTAAGTATTTTAAAAAGTTTCAGGTTTTGTGTTTGCAGGAAGTCAAAATCACTGGCTTCCATCTTTCTTCTGCTATGCGTACCATCTGGCCTGGTTCTCTCTGCCAGATGTCAGCGCATGATAATGGTCGAGGTGGTGTTGTCACTCTTTTAAGTCCTGACCTCACCTCCAATATCATATCGTGGGGCTCTGACCCCACCCATCGGGTGGTGTGGACCCTTTTTATTTTGACGGTCATATTCTTGGGCTGGCAAACATTTATGCTTCCAATGATGCCTCGGAGCACTCTTCCTTTTGGCGGTGGCTGGCTGATCACTTGCCTTCTGCTACCTGGCTTCTTTGTGGTGATTTCAACATGGTGGAATCTCCCGCAGATAAATTGGGCAGGCTTCCTATGCGTTGGTGTGCTGGGGAGCATGAAGCTTGGTTTTACTTGCGCAATAAGCTCTGTTTATTTGATCCCAACCACCGCAAGCACTCAAATTCTGCCACTCCGTGGTTCACATGGTCTAACTTTCGAGTTGGCGATGACAGAGTGTATAAATGCCTTGACAGAGCTCTGCTCTCAGAACAACAATGGTTCTCTTTTGATATTTCACACAGCCTCGTCTCGGTAGTGGATACTGCTTTGGTCTCTGACCATAAGCCTATTTTCTTTGGGCTCCAATGGAACTTTCAGTGTCCCAAGCCCAAATCCACTCAGTTCTACTTGAATACGTCTCATCTTTCTCATCCTAAGACTTTGGATTACATCAGACGTATTTGGAATCTTGATCCAAGACCGGTTGATGGGATTGGCTGGATTGATTGGTGGTCTCATGCCATCACTCGCACCACTGCTTTTCTTCGGCTTTATGGGAAACAGGCTACTTTTTTCCAAAAATGCTCATGAAGCCTCTCATATTGAATACTCGAGAGCTATTCAAGAGCTTAATTTGTCTCCCTTTAACACCCACATTCAAGTGCAGGCTGCTCATTGGAAACATAAACTGTAGCTTGAAGAGCACTATAAGGCCGAGGAGCTCAAGTTCGAGCTAGACTTCACTGGCTCAGAATTGGTGATAGAGTTACTAAAGAGTTCTTTGCTTCTCTTAAATCTAATCAAACTCTTACCAAAATCAAAGCAATCAAGGAAGGTAATCAAAGGCTTACCCTTTTACCTGACATTCTGCAAGCTTTTGTGCATCACTACCATGTTGTGTTCGCTGCCCAGCCTGCTACTCCGGCTCGTGATGCTGCTCTCCTCCAATGTATTGAGGCTGTTCCCTGCAAGCTTTCTGAAAGTCAACGTGTTGCCTGTGATCGGCCTCTCACGCTTGATGATTTGAAGGAAGCTGCTCTTCAGATGGCTTCTGATAAAGCCCCTGGGGTTGATGGTTTTCCCTGTGAGTTCTACCAGGATTTGTGGCCCACTGTTGGTCTAGATCTCTACCAGGTCTATCTGGAAGCTATGTCCTCCAACACTCTGGGAGCTCTGATCAACCAAGGTAACATCAAATTCATACCTAAGACTGGTGATCCAGAACTTATCACCAACTGGCGGCCAATCACTCTGCTCAATGTCTCATACAAGATTATTGCCAAAGCTCTTGCTAACAGGCTTACCAACCTATTACCTTTGATCATCAGGAGTGAACAAACCGGCTTTATTAAAAATAGATATATCTTGGACAACATTATTGTAGTTTGGGAGGGCATGGAATATGCGCGCCAGACTTCTCAGCCGGCTCTGTTTGTCAAAATTGATTTTGAGAAAGCCTATGATAGAGTTGAGTGGCCTTTCATTCTTGCCATGCTACAGGCTATTGGCTTCGGACCTCGGTTCATCCGCTCTGTTAATATGCTCTTCCAAGATGTTGGTGCCTGTATTACTATCAATGGTCAACAATCTGAGTGGTTTTCTCTTCATCGTTCCATCCGACAAGGTTGCCCTCTTGCTCCTTCTCTATATGTCATTGTTGCTGAAGGTCTCAGCTATTTGCTTGCTAAAGTTGCTCATGTTGGTTTAGTCCAAGGCATTCATCTGCCTTCTTCTCCTCAAAGCACTGATTAATGGTCATTTCACTGATGATTCTTTTCTCACCCTGGCTGAGTCTGAGGCTTCTGTTTCTAATGCTATGCAATGTCTTGACACCTTTTGTCTTGCTTCGGGTTCTGCCATTCAATGGAAAAAGACTCAATGTTACAGGCAGGCAGTGGGTCCCAAACCTCCTTGGTTAGAGGGATTTCAATGGCTCTGGATTGAACCTGGCGTTCAGTTTAAATTTCTTGGCATCCCCTTTGCCTTCATGGCCTCCCCTGCTGACCTTTGGGATTATGTGATTCAACGAGTTGAAAAAAATATCCTTTGGCTCACCAAACATTTGTCTCTTGCTGGAAAATTTCAAGTTTGTTCCAAGGTTCTCGCTGCCACTCATGTCTACTATTCCTCCTATTGGGCTCCTTCTAAGGCTGCTTACCATCGGTTGGAAAAAATTCTACGTGAATTTCTTTGGGCCAACTCTGAAGGGAACCATGGTTTTCACAGGGTTGCTTGGGATGTTTGTTGTACGCCCAAAAACACCGGTGGTCTTGGCCTTATCAACATACAATTGCAAGGGGTTGCTCTTACCGCCAAATGGATTCTTCGTAGCCTTGAAGGTGAGGAATCTTGGAAAATTCTGCTCAGGCATTGTATATCTCAAGGGTCTCCTCTTAATCGGAAGGCATGGCAGGGTTTGAACTACTATTCTTTATTGCTTTGCCCTGTTCCTATTAAAATTGGTGGTTCTTTTGTGGCTAAAAGTATTTGGAAAGCTGGGAGCTCCTCAAACCCCACCTGCTTTGGCAGGGTGATGGTTTCCGAAATGGGCTCTCTCTCAACTCTCTCAGCTTATGGTGGAACCCAGTTCTTCAACATCAGGAGAAACCGCTTGCTCTTTCAGTGCAGTTTAAGGGTATGCGTCTTTTCAGAAAAGGGGTTAAGTTTATTCAGGACCTTTTCTGTCCTACCACCAGGGATTGGCTTCCATGGATCAGCCTGAAAGCTAAATTTTCTCTTCATGACAATGATAAACAAGCCATTTCTCTAATACAAGAGCTCATACCTGGTGATTATTTGCATAAAATTGGTGTTCATACGCAGCGCCCATGGTGGTTTGACTGGCATTGGCCCGCTGCCACCCCCTTCAGAAATTACAAACCTCGAGTGGGCTACAAGCTTCTTGCTCAGAAGCAGCTCCCTCTCAATAAGCTCAATTCTCGTTGGAGCTTGCATTCCACCCGTTTTGGTTGGAAACAACGCTTTCAGGTTGTTCTGGGCCATTCCTATAGAGCCCAAAGTTGCTCACTTCCTTTGGTGTATTCTCCACCAAGGGCTTCCTGTGGGCAAACGCCTCATTCTTATGGGAGCTCCTTTGTTGCGCTACCCTTTTGCAACCACATTGAAACTCTTCTTCATCTTTTTTGGTTCTGCCCCCATGCTCAGTCTGCTTGGCACTAGATTCATACCCTTTTTCAACCTTTTCTGCCCACGTTCTTTACGTGGAAAATGGTTCTGCTGGGGGACCCAGCCTTTGTTCCTGCGAAAATTTTCAACATTTGGCATTCTTTTCGGAGCTACTATTTTATATCACATATGGAAAACTAGAAATTCAGCTATTTTTAACAAAGAGACAGTGGATAGAACTTTTATTATTTCTAACAAACTGGTTGTTATTTCCAATGTCTCGCTTCAGATCCAAGTTCAAGCGGAGAAAGTCCGCATTGAGGTGGAACACCTGCAGACCCTGCTGGATCACTGGGGAAGTGCCCCTTGCATCTGCCAGTCGTGTTCCACCTGACTCTCCTCATCACCACTCCCATTCACAAGGTCACCGCTCCCATTCCCGTGGGTGACACAATTTTGATCGGGGTCCGGTTCGTGGGCGGCGGAGCGCCTCCCTCACAATTTTGATCGGGGTCCGGCTCATGGGCGGCGGAGCGCCTCCCCTCGGCGGGGTCCTTCTCCGCCTCCTTCTTGGGCTCCTCCCACATTAGGGGTGTTTGGCCGGCTGGGCGGTGGTGGTTCTGGGTGGCAGGTGCCTGATCAATCCAAGTTCCTCGGCTCTCCTTAGCCATCTCGCCCAACCAATGGGCACTGAGGAGGAGCAACCGCAGACTGACGGTTGGACACCGATTTCTGACACCCCGCCAACCCTCCTGGTGGGTGGGGTGACCGTCCGAAGAGCCCCCCGCAATCACCTCCTACCTCCATGTTCGCCACCGCCGCCTAGCTCCATGCCTGGCTTGGTTTCTGCAAATTTTGCTCCGACTTTTTTGATTGATAAGCTTATCTTAATATGATTATGTAATTTGTGCCACTCGTAGCCTTTTTATGGCTACTTTTGCTCTGCATGTGGGGTGTGATCTTTTCCACCCGATTTTGTATGATTAGCATTGTACATTTCATCATTATTATATGGATATGCTTTTCAATCAAAAAATATATATATATATTTATACAACCGGTGTGCTAACCCTCAAAGAAATTAAGCTACATTTCATCACTCAACATTACCCCACACTAATTTCATTTCCATCCCCGATAATGGGTAATCCCAACTTATCTCTCCAAGAATAATGAATAAATAATGAAAGAATAAGGAAGTACTTATACAAATATTATCATAATACTCAACGCCTTGCTCTTCTACAGGTAGGATTAACTTTGGATATTCGTTCTTAATCTCTGCCTCCAAGTCATTCTAGTCACTTAGCACTTTTATTGCTGCAATGATTCATGCTTGTCTGCACAAAGTTACCGCTAACCTCCGTGCCTGAACTCCTTAATCCTATTAGGGTCCCAATCAGAGGTGCAGTGATCCTCATCTATCGCCCAAAAAAATGAAAGAAGTCCTCGTGGATGTGACTACTCATCAACCACTCGGTATAAATTCTTTGGTTTTCTAAAATAAGGGAGTTCATATAATTTTAAAACTTCCACCTTTCTCAAAAGCTTTTCGCTCATGTCATCATCATATACGACCATATCATCATTTGTTTACTTATTTATCTTCTTCACCAAAGTAGCTTGTCAAGTTCATCCTGTTATCTATCGTCGATGGTTGTAATCACTTACTTTACTCTGGTGAATGTACGAGTCCCGATTACGACCCATGTAAACCCCTCAAGGTATCGCATCTATGAGAAATGGCTTTCTAAGGCATCCTCCACCTTGATTTCGACTTTCTTTTGGTTCTTTCTCCCTCATAATACTCTAAAGGTGTGATATTTTTTTCCTTCTTCGAGCTTTAAAACTCTAATCATGCGTGCCCTAACTCCAAACCCAAACTCTAATCACAATTTTCTCCCACACATGCCTCTACTCTACTTAAACACTTCTCCAAATGGAGCAAAGAATCCCCCTAGTGTGTGTAAATCTTGACAAATCCAACTGGTTCGTGGCTCTCTGCACTTCACATCTCATTCGCTAGCTCGCTCATCAACAACTCGCTCGAATACTCTTGTTCATAAAGGTGAAAATGATTTCACAACACCACCTTATATAGATTTTCAAAAAGTTTCACATTTATTGCTCTCCACCTACCACCGTACCCAACATTGATTCGTCGTTTCGTCATGTTTTCACACTGCTTATTTCCATGCCATAGTTATAACCTTATGGCGTGCCTTCTACTTCTTGGCCACATACCTCCTTTCACGCGCCCTCATGCGCCGAAGTACTTCGCCACTGCGCCTTTCACTAAGTAGTTTCCATTGCTGCAGCCTACCTCGCGTTACATTGTGCGTCCATACATGGTCTTTATTCATGAGAAAATTTTCCTATCCACACCTTTCCTTCAAGCACCTGCACAATAACTCTCTCCTATGCATACCCATCCTCAGATAATATTCAAATAATATTAAAACTTGGAAATGAACCCTGTATATACTCCACCCCACACTAAGGGTATGTGTGGTCCTCTGCACATGAAAACACTTTGATAGTAATCAGCTTCTAGTGCAAGCGTGATTATTACACAAAACACTGAACTAAATTGACAAAGCATAATAACTATGATGGAAACACATATAAAGGAAATGCATTAAGGAAATCTAAGCTAAATGGCAATATTGCCTTATTACAAACACCAAGAAGACTTATTTATAGTAGGGCTTCAGTCTACTCCCGTTGAAGTAATCAGCAACCGTGTTCCATCCAACACCTCTAACTAGAAAGTGCCTGAATCAAGTATATAGGTTATAACATACGGTCTCAACCAATGCACCTTAAACTTTCTAGGGTGGTGCAAAAAAATTGAATCATAAAGAAGAACCATCTGTCCAACCTCAAGTTTCGTATCCTTAATATGTTTGTCATGCCATGCCTTTTACTTGGCCTTTTCTTTCTTTTGAATCCATCTTGTTATGGTACGCATTTCATCTAATCGCATCGCTTGTCAATATGTTCTTCAAGTGCTTGCTCATTAGCGAAACCACTTGTGTGGACAATACATGAGAAGGTAACATGAATTCCATGGGTAGAACAACCTCTATGCCAAACACTAGCTGAAAGGGTGTCGCTTTATTCAACCTCTTATAGGTTGTCTTGTATGCCCAAAGTACAACAGAGACTTTATCATCCTAGTCTTTCCTTCCAACATCACAAATCTTAGTCAAGGTATTGCTCAATATCTTGTTTAAAGCCTCGATAGTTCCATTTGCTTGAGGATGATACGATGTTGTTTTATGGTGTGTAAACATAAATTCGTCAATAGTATTCTCGATGGTATCATTAAGAAAATGAGTACCCCTATCACTTGTTAAACTTAAAGGGAATCCGTATCATTGATAATATTTTCCCATTAAAACCTTGTTACAGTAGTTGCTTTATGCAATCCTTTGTAGCGCTACTTCTACCCACCTTGAAAGATAATATGTACAAGTTATAATATAACACGATGTAGTTCTGCGTGTGGATGGGAAAATAGGACCTACAAAGTCAATTGCCCACTTCTCAAAAGGCTATGCACTAGCAATAAGCATCAAGGACATCTCATCTTTATGCCCAAGCTTTCAAGGCATTGACAATGGTCACATGCCTTACAATATTCTTTTTGCAATCCTTATATAATGTTTCCCACCATAGACCAACTAATAGAATCTTGCACGTGGTGGCATCTCCCGCATAGTGTCCACCTCCAATGCTGCCATGAGCCTCCTCCACAATTGCTCTGTATAAGTCTCCATCGACGCAAAACTTCATCCTAACCTAATTTGTATAAGTCTCCACTGATCAACATGTAAGGCGTAGCGCGGATAACAAGTTATTTCTTCTCTAAAGCCTTCATTCCCTCAGGCGCCACACATGTGCGTAAAAAGACAAAAATATCCTCTAAGTTTGAGGGCACGTAGTTTAACCCGAATAATCTGGCATCCGACATCAGATCCTCAATGCTTTATGTGTCCTCTCCCGATTGAATCCTAGATAAATGGTCTGGATCAAAATTACTCTTTCCTAGCTTAACCACCATAGTAAAGTTAAACTCCTAGAATAACATAACCCAATGACATATGCACCCTTGTAAAACGGGATTGTTCACCAAGTACTTTAGTGCCATGTGGTTTGTATAAAAGATGAATGGGGTAGCCAACAAATACTATCAAAACTTATGGAGCATGTATATCATAGACAAGGCCTCGCGCTCTGTAGTGGTGTAATTTTGTTCTATGGAGTTAACTTCCTACTCGCAAAGCAAATAAGATGATCAACAATCCCCTCTCCAAGCTAGGCTAAGATCGCGCCAATGGCCATGCTGAGGTGTCTACATGAATGTGAAAAGGCTTGGTCCATGAAGGAAAATGCAAAATAGGCGTTGTAGTAAGCCTTTCCTTTAGTGTCTCAAACGCACGTTGATGTGCCTCACCCCAATAAAACTTGCTTCTTCCTCAGTAATAACTCTTCTAAGGGCGCAATGATCTTAGCATAACCCTTGATAAACTTTCTATAGTATCATGTGCATCCCAAGAACGCTGCACCTCACTTGGCTAGTAGGTTCCTCCGAGCTCAAAATAACAACAACCTTAGTAGGATCCACTAGCAAACCTTCCTTACAGATGATATGTCCTAGAAAAATTCCAAAGGGTGTGGAAAAAACACACTTCTTGATGTTTAATGAGATGCTCAACTACCGAAATCTCTCAAACATGAGCCTTAAGTTATCACAGTGATCCTTCACAAGCCCATAGACTGTCCAATCATCTAGATACACCTATAAGAACTTATGAATAAAATCCTGGAATGCATGTACAACAATGCATGAAAATACTGTAGGCACATTCTTTAATCCAAAGGGCATAACTGTGTATGCAAAACTTCCCCACTTAGTGGTGAAAGTTGTCTTCTCTTGATCCTCTTTAGCTATCCTTACTTGATGATATCCAGAGAATCCATCAGTGAAGGAGTAGATCTCGCACCCTGTAACACCTTCCAAGATTTCCTTAGTAAATAATGTGGGAAAGGGATCAATTACACATGCAACATTTAATTCGCTGCAATCCACACAAATTTTGATTCTTCCATCCTTCGACATCGATCACCATAGGATTACCCATTCTGAATCCTTGATGGGCTCAATGATTCCAAAATTCAACATTTTGTCAATTTCTTCTTTCACTTTTACACGTAGGTTCAGATTCATCCTGTAAGGCCTCTTTCGAATCGAGCACGCATCTTCCTTCAACTTGATTCTCATTTCACCCAAAGATTCATATGCCCCTTTCAATTTATGATAGCCTCTAGGGAATAGATCCTAGAAGTCGCACAACAACTCAATTATCTTAGCAAATTCAGATTCAGACCAATAATCTCCAATGACAGCCTCCTTTGGTTCAACATTCGTTCTAATGTTTACTTTTTTGTTCTTCTTCATAGGTTTGTGATAGGTGCACATCGTCTCATCTACATTGTCCAAGATCTTGTGCGTACCCTCCGTATGCTCAATATCCAAGTTCTCCACCTCTTCATCATCCACTATATAGACCATCTTACCATTTTCTCTTTCTAGACAAAGCGCCTAAGTTTTTCAAGATCTTTCTCTTCCTCTTCAAAGCATGCCTCCATGTCTCCGACTCAATTAACAACTCATCGAAGGAGTTCCTCAACCTTTGCACTATCCCATAGTTAAGTGCTTCATAATGTGTAACGCCTCATTCACCGAGAGGTTTAGTAGAAAAATAGTCAAAGATCCGAATCATACTGCAATAATTCTTGCCAATTTCAATCTAAGCTCTATTCAATTTCGCATAGACATATCATGTGCATGTAGGATCGTAAGGTAAAATAGAGCTTGTGCACCCATAATGAAGGTGGTTAAGATTCCCACCCATCTGTTCAAGGTATCTCACACTATCAATGTGGTGCTGAGCAAGATCATTCCATGAAATGCACAGATCTGAGTAGGCACATTGCTCCTTAGAAATCTAGCAAATAAAGTGATCCCTACTTCTCTCCATTCCAAAATATTATCTCTATGAACCATCCGCCAGCACGTTGTCATCCCGCGCAAAGTATACACTAGTATATTCCTTCTTTCCACTTGAAATTCCCACTGAACTTCCATAGCAAGTAGGAATACCTCAGGATTCTCTTCACCAGTGTACCTTGGTACACGATTGTTGCCCAAACACTTTATACTATGCGGCTTACTTACGCACACATCTGCACTTCTCACTTTGCACCCAACCATTTCATAAGTTCCATGTGCCCAGTTGTCACATGCAACACTTGTAGTATCACTCATGGACTGTGCATCATCCCATTGGAGAACTCCTTCCTTTGATGGCTCAAGAACTTCCTAGTCTCGAATGGTGCGCACATAAATTCTATTCAAATCTTCTTCACTTAAGGGCTCTACATAAGGTGAATATTTCCCATCTGTTAAGGGGATAATGATGCTCTCTTTGTTCTCAAAAATTATATACCCTTTGTTGAAGTGTAAATCAACGTTGTTTACATAACACCAAGGGCACCCAAGTAAAGCTAGAAAATTGTTCAGCTTCTGCAAGTGCTAAGACCTCAAAGTCCCCAATAAACTTGGCTCCTGTATAGTAATTGATGCATCCTTTAAAACTCCAATATGCATGGTTTTAGTCATGTTTTCCATAAACATAACATTTGAAGATGGCTGCAATGGTGGTATGCCCATCTGAACCCACACGTCCAAAGTGAGTACATTTACTTCCGGGGCTGTATCAATTAGAATATTACTCAAAAGCTAACCATCCACAACATCATTCAACTAATGATCTCCTTGTCATAATCCAGGCTATGAGGGGGAAAGTTAGCATGTAAAATTTGCCATTCATGCTCAATCCTAGTGCGCGGATTGTTTCACTTTAACCAATTTCCTAAAGAAAGGAATGTGTGTTCTTGGGGCATCATCTTGCAAACCTCCTTTAAATCATCAACATTTGTGTGATGGAGCTTAATGCCTTCTTCTGTTCTAACTTCCGCGATCGTTCTTTCAAACAGTTGTATCTCACCTTGTAAATTTTGAATCAACCCTATGGTTTCTTGATAAACCTCCTTCTGATGCATAGGGTATGGATAATTTGCATGTAGAACCTCCTCCTTAGTAATGGCAGGCTTATGTTTCATAATTTCCCTGGCGCGCGCAACCTCAACGCATGTAGTAATATTCATAGGTACCAACTCAGGATCCGACGCTAACTTCGGCATCCATTGATATTCCACAACGTGTTGCACTCTAACCATTCCCGCGCCCTTGTTCTCCTATTTGTGTTTCTTGCTCAAATGTTCATACAAGTCCGACACTCTTCATAGTTGTGATTCTTTCGCAAAAAGAACAAACAATGTTTTGAGGACACTTGCGCCTATAATGATCAGGGGATCTCGCATGTATAACAAGTCCCATGAAGGAAATTTTTTTCCACGGCCGCGACCTCGGCCTCTGAATCCTCCTCGGTAACCTCGACCTCTACCACAACCTCCATTAGAGCGCCCTTCATTATGATCATGGTCATGATGCTCACTTTTCTCCTTAGAATTATTTGTAATGCTGGTCTGTCGTACATGCCAATATCAATGGCATCATGAATTTGATCAATCAACCTGCAATCCTCAATATCATGAGTAGTAGACCTGCAGATCTTGTAGTAATATGACACATTCTTTCTTATCGTGTGTTGCAACAATGGGCACTAACTTGAACTATGGTCCAAGTGACAGATCTCATAGTCCAACAACAAGGAGCACACTGATTTACGAGGACAACTATCCTTAATGTGCCCTTCTACTTCACAATTTGTGCACCAAATCCACAAAGTGTGTCTCATGTGCTGAATTAGCTAATAATTTTTCTAACTATTTAGCCATTGCTGCAATTTGAGCTTCCAAAATGGGCTCACTCATGTGTTTACACTCCCTACCGCCTCAGTGCGCAGAGCTGCTTCGAGTGCCTCACACAGATCTATATAAGTCTTATGTGAAAACACCGTTCTAAAAGGTGTGATCAATCATCCAACGAACCATTGAGCATGCTAGCTCGTGTGTATGTCATAAGATAACTTGGAAAAAAGAGTCTTGAACCGAGCATCGTTCTCCCAAACACTCTCAAGTAGTGCCTTGCTTAATGTCCTTCAACACACTGATTCTCTTCTACTCAAACTCAGGGATATAAAATTCTTTCAAGAAAGCATCGCAACGCAATATAATCTACACAAGTCTGGTCAGGGTCAAATTTTATGTACCAACTATGTGTGTGCCCCTGCAATGTAGTTGTAAATTGACTTGTCTTATGCTCTGGAGCAAGTAATCCCCTTTGTGTGCCATAGTATCTCACACATATGCACATGCTCGGCTACATCTTCAATGCCTCTATATTCGGAAGATAAAGAGACATCTCCATATAAATTTGTTGGGGCTAAGTGCGGACCGTGCCCACCAGATCTAGTACTTGTGTTTCCTCTTGTGTTTCCTCCGCCTCCAGAGCCACCAGATCCACTAGCGCCTAAGCCACCTGACCCTCCTGATCCTCCTCCTGAAGTAGGCAATGGACTAGAGGATGTGTTGCCTTGTGTCCCAACGGTTCAGGCTAAACTGGACTCCCACAGCTCTGAAGTTGTGCTACTTCCAGACGTTATACCAACGTTCTGCGCACCCACGTTTTGTGCTGACGACGCACCATAAAAGATACCTCCAGCTGGACCTCCAAATAACATAGACGACGATTATGCCGCCATAGATGAATAAGCTACCTAATTAACTCCCGAACTTGACTGCAAATTGATGTTATCTACTACAAATCTACTGCCCACACTAGCTTGCTTATTGTTAACTGCCGTAGAATCTGTAAAACTAAGCGCAAAGGCTAGGTTGCCAGGTAGGTTAAGATGCATGCCCGCGGTCCATAATCTTTCTTCTGATGCGCCTTCATCCGAATCCAAGAAGGGTTCTCTGCCATGCTTTCCCAAATGGGGGAGTTCTAGATGCTCTGGCTCCACATCCTCTGCGTGAGCTCCAAATCCTTCACAAGCCATCTCCCTCCGCAACACCATTCTTTCTCGTGATCTCTCGTTGCTTCATCAAATCCCTCTCACGTGCTTCATTAAACTTAAGCCACCTTTCTTCTCTTTATCTCTCTACCACTAGGTCCACCATCTTTACCAAACCTACTCCTACCCCCACACATGGTGGGGTTTAGCTAGCCATAGGCTTCTCTTCCAAAGCTTGTGGATCTTAATTGCAAAGGAATACCGCACAAATATGATCCTCTGGGCTCATGCAAGAACTGGAACTCAACAACTTCTGGGAAAGAGTAAGTAGAAATTACGTACTCAAGAATATAGTTATTCAAAACACCATGGAACCAAACATCCATAGAGCGTGTCCAAATCAAATCTGCATCATATAAGGCTTGGAATTCTTCCTGCATCCAAACAAGCGTGCGAAACCTCCAATTCCTCTTAGACGCATAAGCAACCAACCACTCGTATAGCTCTATAGGAAAGATAACAAAGACCATCTCATACAACACGTCATACAAATCCTCGCTCACCCCCACGTGCGTGCATTAAACTCAGGTCCAATGCTAAATCTGCGAGCATAATCTTCTTCCAAAATGTCTAACCACTCTTCAACACAACCGATACATCTTCATCATGCAACATCCTGAAAAATAGTTGAGAAAGAGGTCTGCAATGAAACCAATGATGTAGCCTAGAATACACCCACAAAGCCCAAGGCGCGCGACACATCACTCGGCTGAACCGAGCGCTCACCCAAAGCGCACAAGGGTACCAGGCCCTCTTTAGAGAAGCTTGTCCAAGATGTTAGCATGAATGAATGTATATTTCATATCCATAACAGATAATCAATTAAACCACAGTGCATAAACCAGATCTAGATCTTAACCATATGAAAGATTAACTAAACAATAACTATAATTAGATTTACCATACAAGATCCATGTTCAGTTACATCCAACACCAATATCTAGCCAATAAGATCCATTATATTAATCACTGTAAAACACAAAAGCTTCATACATACATAATACAATCTCCATAGTCATGCACGCTAACAAACTTGCAGCATAATGCTACAATAACATCGAATTGTCTAAACCGTGCAAATCAATACATATTTATAGGGGTGGGGACTTTCCTTCAATGCCCATGCACCTTCAAAAATAGGCTACATGCTAATAATAACCATGCGCTCTTATATGAGAATACAAAAGCATGCAAGCCGTAATATAATCTTATTATTAGCTCCAAAACTCTACATGGCGCTCAATCTTCTACTAGTCCCAAAATAGCCTTGCGTGGTTTGCAAGTCTTCTGCAAAACGTGTTTTGCACTTAATGTCCAAAATTAGCCCTAATATGCAATTGGCTAAGTCCCGATTTCAAACCATTTCCCGGGGTGCCCGTCCCGCTATACTTCCACGTGATCCTCGCGCGACTGTGTCTGCGCGCCCACCCTCTCGTGCTTTCATACTTAAGCTACATTTCATCACTCAACACGTACACATCTCGTTGACTTTACTTTTGAGCGATACACAAGAATGAGGTACACAAAAAAATATGAACACCAAGAAAGAAGAGGAGGCCAAACTTAGTTATAAAGAGCTTCATCTTCATTTACAAGATATTTAGCATGTCCCACATAAATCCAAAAAAGTTCCTTACAATGCAATTGTTTTCCCCCTTTAGATAAATTGAGTACATTTTTCATTTTTTTAATAATGGTAAAAAAAAATAAAATGATTTACATTTACGATAAAAAAACTATTAAACAAACACAAAAATTTATGTAATTGAAGTTGATAAGAAGTGATACGCAAATGAAACATAATATAAATATTTTGAGATTCTATGAACGCTACACAATTTGTTCCTTACATTTACCCATTACCTTTTTTAACATATTGTGATTATGAACTTTATTTTGCCATTGAACAATGAAGGTCATATTTTTAAAATCGCCATATTTTTTACGTCTAAGTTACTAAAAACGTGAAAACACCTTGCAATTTCAAGCACAGGACATCCATCATTCGACGTAGAAATTTTGGAAAGTTGTCGCCCGGGAAAAGTTGGTGGAGACCTTATTCCACCTGCTAATTAATGGATTCAACCTCATCATATGGCGATAACTACCTATGTTTATCTACGTCCGTGTAGAAGCGTGTAATGCGGAAGCCAACATTAATGGCGCTCTGGTTCTGGAAGGTATTCATTAAAGCACTGAACTAGTGTCAGGCTTTTCAAAGTATTCCTGTTCGCCATTCTACACAGGCATGGCGCGCCGGTGTAAGCTTCTGGGTTTTCTGGTTTTTCTTATCAGCTTGGTTCCTCTGGGGCTGGGGATGTCTCAAGAGGGCTTAATATTGCTGGAAGTTAAAAGAGATTTAGTAGATTTCAACGCCTTTCTCAGCAACTGGAGCTTATCAGACGACTCTCCTTGCAGATGGACTGGCATTACGTGCGACCCGGGGTCAAATCTCGTCGTGGGTGTCGACCTCAGCAACGGCAACTTAACGGGGTCCTTTCCCACTGCATTTTGCCGTCTCACCCACCTCAGAAATTTGTCATTGGCAAACAACAACATCGGCGGAAGGCTTTCTCCCAACCTTTCCAGATGCAGGCAAATCGAGCATTTGGATTTGTCGCAGAATCTCTTTGTTGGGGACCTCCCAGATTTTATATCAGAGCTCGCGGAGTTGAAATATTTGGACCTCTCTTCTAATAACTTCTCTGGTTCGATTCCCCAGGGGTTTGGCAGGCTTCCAAAGCTTCAGTTTCTCAATTTGTGCTGCAATTTTCTAAACGGGACTATTCCGGCCTTCCTCACGAATCTGAGCAACCTGCTGGAGCTCAATCTCGCAGCAAATCCCTTCCTTCCGGGGAGTATTCCTGCCGAAATAGGGAATCTGTCAAAGCTGCAGAATTTATGGGTGCCGAACTGCAATCTTATAGGTGAGATTCCTGAGTCCATAGGCAACTTGTCAGCGTTAGTAAACCTGGACCTGTCACAGAATCAGCTGACTGGCACCATTCCAGAGAGCATAACGCGGTTGACGAGCGTGGTGCAGATTGAGCTCTACAGCAACCAATTAGCAGGATATATTCCTCGGAATATGAACGGTCTTTCTGCTCTAAGAAAATTTGACGCTTCCATGAATATTCTCCGAGGCGATATTCCTGAGAGTCTTGCAGCCTTACCGCTGGAGTCTCTCAGCCTGTTTCGGAATCTTCTGGAAGGCACCATTCCAGAGGCCATTGCTAATTCCCCAAATCTTTCTGAGCTGAAACTGTTCGAAAATAACTTAACAGGCAGCCTTCCTCCGAATTTAGGGGAAAATTCAGCCCTCCAAACACTGGATGTTGTAGAAAATCAACTTGGTGGCTCTCTTCCTTCAGGTCTCTGCAAGCAAGGTAAGTTAGAAATTCTTAACCTCTTTGGCAATGAATTCACAGGTGACTTGCCCAAGGAATACGGTGCTTGTTTGAGTCTCACTAGGGTGAGAATACAAAACAATCAACTTACTGGAAAAATATCCAGTTCCTTTTGGGGGCTTCCTCATGTTTCTCTTCTTGATCTCAGCAACAATAAATTCTATGGCGCTATTTCTCCTCAAATCGGAAATGCGAAAAATCTCATTCTTAAGATATTTGGAAACCAGTTTACAGGACCTTTTCCTTCTCAAATAGGGAACTTAGCTTATCTTTCCGTATTAGATGCCAGCAACAACGGGTTTACAGGATCTCTGCCTCACAGCTTGGGTTCACTTCTTCAGCTAGCTGAATTGGACCTTCATGGGAACCAGTTATCGGGTGGACTTCTGACTGACATACAGTTATGGGGTCAGCTGACTCAGCTCAATCTGGCAAATAACAGGATTTCAGGTCCAATTCCGGCAGAGTTAGGGCAGCTGCCAGTTCTTAGCTCTCTAGATCTCTCTGCAAATAGCTTGAACGGTACAATTCCTCCCGAGCTGGGTAATTTGAAGCTTAACATCTTTAATGTTTCGGATAATCAGTTGACGGGCACGGTCCCCAATACTTTCAACAATGGTTTATATGAATTAGGTTTGTTGGGAAATCCAGGGTTGTGTGGTGATGGTTTTGAAATGTTAAAATCCTGTTCCAGGAAGGGGGATGACAGAATGGGGAGACACCGGAGTTGGACATGGTTGCTAGGTGTAATTTTTGCTTTAGCAGTTTTTATTTTGTTGCTAGGGCTTGCCTGGTTTTATAGAAAATACCGCAAGTACAGTGCGACTGAAGGCAGAGATTCATTGCAGGACAACAAATCTGCTTGGATGCTGACCTCCTTTCACAAGTTGGGTTTCGGAGGATATGAAATTTTAGATTCCATAGATGAGGGAAATGTGATTGGAAGTGGTGGATCAGGAAAGGTGTACAAAGCGACCCTTGGTAGTGGGGATGTAGTGGCCATTAAGAAGCTCTGGAGCATGTCAGATGCCCGCAATGATAATGGATTCAAGGCAGAAGTTGAAACTTTGGGAAAGATCAGGCACAACAACATATTAAAACTGTGGTGTTGCTTTGCTAATGGCGATTCTAATCTTTTGGTGTATGAGTACATGCCTAATGGTAGTTTGGGGGATATCCTTCATGGGCACAAAGCAGGCTTCCTTGACTGGCCCACACGGCACAAAATTGCAGTTGGAGCAGCTCAGGGTTTGGCCTACTTGCATCATGATTGCGTGCCTCCTATCATTCATCGTGATGTAAAATCCAATAATATTTTACTGGATTCTGATTTTAATGCGCATGTGGCTGATTTTGGGCTTGCCAAGATCATTCAGAGCCATGACAGGGTAGCGGATGCAATGTCTGCAGTTGCTGGATCATATGGCTACATTGCTCCAGGTATGAAGATCAACTCATAAACACACATTTGTCATTCCAAAGCAAGCATTCTGGTGCAAACTCCTAAATAATTTTCTTTAACAACTAAATACCATAGAATGAATGCACACATATTTTCAGTGCAGGTTTCATTACATGGATATTAAGCCACTCGTGATGCAGAACAGCATAGTACAAGAGTAACTGACTATCTAAGATTTAAGGCATCACTGAGTGGCGATGATTGTAGTAAACAATAGGTTGCTGGGAAAGCAAGCGGATTCTTTGAATGATTAAAGATCACTAGCAAAACTGACATGATGTAATTGCAGAGTTACTACCACGCGTTGAATCAATCATTACTCTTCAAACTCATGGAGCCATTGCCATGTCTGATTCCTGTGACTGACTAAGATACAGGACATCATGAGTCATTTGATTGTTCACCCGTCCCTGCTAAAAACCCTAGTTAGATATATGTGTTATCAAGTCAATATGCCCTGTGATTGGAGATAAAAATGAAGATAAATTATTAAGTTCAAATGAACATTTCTCCAGGGTTTTGAACATGACTTTGTGAATTGGGGTTTTCCTTCAATTTGAAGGGCTATCTAGAATGCAACTTACCTATTACTAGGCTAAGACCCACCCAATCCTTACAAGGAAGCCTAAAATAAATCAAACTTCGGTAGTAGAAGTTTTCAAGGCTAATACAATTGATGCACAAAACAAAAGTGCCAACGTAGATATGGTGGTCAAAATATTTATTACACTTCCAAGTTCCATGACACTCTAAAACCTAATATTTTGAATTGCAAAAGCTCAAATGGTTTGCAAGCTGATATTCTTGGGGTCTTAGAGATCAGAAATTGTTTCTCATAAAAATTGAACCATGCATTATATCATTAGAACCATGGAGTGCTCCAGTTGGAGATTGAAATAATGTGATGATGGAAGAGAATGTTTCTGTTGGAACTTGGATCAAACCTGAAAGCAGCAGAGGTACTTTATTACTGGTTATCTTCTATAAAAGACTGCCTCAGACATTCTCTTGTATTTTTTAGATTGATAGGAAAACTATCAGTATCAGTCTTTTGTAGGGCAAACTAAATTGAATTAGAGTTTTGAATTACCAATGTTGTGAATTTGGGTTTGTACAAATATTTAATTTATAGAAGCAACTTCTTCAACACAACATCGAGAGTAATAAAATGTTTTTGAATTTCAATCAGGAATTTAGAGTTGCTACCTGATTTGATCCTTTTGTTGCCTGATTCAGAATACGCCTACACCCTCAAGGTCAATGAGAAGAGCGACATCTATAGTTTTGGTGTGGTGCTTTTGGAGCTGGTGACAGGCAAACAACCAGTTGATCCCGGATTTGAGGAGAACAGAGACCTTGTCAAGTGGGTGTGCAATAAAATTGAGTGGCAGGATGGTTGGTATGGTGTACTGGATTCTAGAATTTCAGATTGCTTCAAGGAGGAAATGATTTTGGTACTCCAAGTGGCTCTCCTCTGCACCACTTCTTTGCCCAGTAACCGACCCTCAATGAGGAAAGTGTTGGAGATGCTGCCTGAGTCCAGGCAACAATGCAAGCTTAAGGAATATAGCAAGGAGGCCAATCTTATCTCCTTATCATGACAAGATCAGTCATCTTAAGGGTGGGTGAATGAAATTTACTTTTCTTTGCTTTTAAAAGAGACTTGTTTGGCTGTCCTGTATTGTACTAATAAAATTCGGGCGCCTAGCCATAGACCCCAAACGTGGGTGCCTTGGCAAAGACCCCGGTTTGGTCTTCTAGCCAAGGATCTATATCCATAAGTAAGAAGTATTTTGGTCCATATATATATACATACCCTTGGCAAGGATCCAGTTTAGTCCTTAGTCCAGGATCTATATCCATGAGTGAAAGTATTTTGTTCCTTGTATATATATATACGCCTTCCGAAGACCCTGGGTTGGTCTTTTTGTCAGCGATCTATATACACAAGTAAGAAGTAATTTGCCCTAATATATACACAACCTTTGTTAAAGACTCTGGTTTGTCTTTTTGTTCAGAATCTATATCACTAGTAAGAAGTATTTTGTTCCCATATATTATATGCCCCCACAACTCTGTGTTGTAAGCCAGTATATCAATATCAAGTCTTTTGACAAATGAAATTAGAGAAATGTGCATCAGTTCAGTAGTTCTGCCTGCTTATAGATAGAGAGTAGTAACATTATTATGGTGCTTTGGATTTACTTTAAAGTTGAAAAGAATGGAGAAAGTGGCAAATCCGAATTTATTCAAGCTACGTACTTCTGTTTAGATATTACTGTTGTAATGAACTTCCAGCCCAGGATTAATAACATATACCGACTTCCAAAGGAATCCCTCCAAAAATTTGTTACAAAATTCAATTCAATCCCTCTTTCCTATTCAAGTGCCATGAAGTTGTTCCACTTAATGTTGGTGTTTTTATATTTAAGGAAAAATTAGAGTTTAACAGCACACAGAGTAACTAGTACTTATTGAATGATTTCTTTCAAATAAGGAGTGGTCTAGGATGTCTCTGTGTGTTATGGCCAAAACATAATTGTGATCTATGGTTTGACAAATTGTAAAGAGGTGAGTAGATTCTTGAGTTAAGACGGTCTGAATTTGGGATAGAAAGGAAAAGATAGAAATGAAAGGTCTTATAATATTTGTATAATTTACGATGTAGTGACCTGGTTTGGGTCTACAGAGGGTTTATTATATTTTTGAATTAGTGACCTGGTTTGGGTCTACAGAGGGTTTTTTTAAATGGCATCCTACACAATTTATAAATCCATCTGAGTTGTGCTATAAAAATGTCTGTACCGGTGTTCAACTGTCAATGCCTGTCTTTTGTTATTGATTTAGTTTTCCAGTTTGTGGATATTCTATATTTTATGTAATCTCTGTGGAGATTCTGGGTCACTCTCAATCATGGGTATGTGAGCATTAGAGTACGAAAATAATGTTTGTAAGTTAATTCTTAAAATTGAAGATTCCCATATTCGCACATAATTAAATCTAAAATATGCTCTAGGTCTAGCACACTTGAATGTACCTTGGACTTTCGGCACCTTCGTTACATATACTGTGTTGGAACACCTAATTATGGTAGGTGACTACCTATTCGTTATATTTTTATGTTGTTTAATTGTCACCATCTTTGGGTGGGTGAGTAGGTATTTGCTATATTGTTGTTTATGGATTTGTGTGTCTATTGATTAGTAGTTTATATTATGTTGATGTTTTTTTATCATTGGATTTTAACATATTTTCGTTTCTCTTTATATTGTTTAACATCTTTTCTTTTGTATTTTTGCTTTGTTTTCAGAACTGTATTATGGTTCTGATTTTCTCTTTATGTAGGTTTATTGACTTTTGTTCTAGGTCCCTCAAAGTTTTTGGCCCTTTTTGTTGGTTGTATGTCAACCTGTGTGCCAAGAGAGTCCTAATTCAAATTCAAGTTCTATAAATACATAAATGCATTTGTATATTTAAGAGGGGACAATGAAAGATTTCTCATTTTGAGTGATAAAGAAACATCTCCACGCTTAAAGCAAACATAAACATTTAGACAAAAACATCTAACATTTACTTCTTGTATTGATCAAGTTGTTGAAAGTGATAAGGGATGGGCACTCGCATTACACAGTGTGTTTGATGAATTGCATTATGTTTTGTGTATTGACTTAAAATTATTTTTCCCGTTAAGGGACTTGTTATTAAAGGAGGGATAATAGAAGCCCTTGAAACGTCCTTCGTTTGTTTTTATTATTTTGCAAGGTGTTTTTGCTTCATAAGGCTACCAATGATGGAAATAAATTTCTTGGAGATTGGTACAAAATCTTGGAAAAGCAATTGGGGCTTTTGGAGCTTAGGAGCAAGCGAACTTCCGTTGTGTATTCATTTTTTGCATTATGTAGTTATGGAGTAACGGTGTAATCTTAGTTCTCTGATCAATATATATATATATATATATATATATATATATATATATATATATATATATATATATATATATATATAGTAACGGTGTAATCTTAGTTCTCCGATCAGATCAATAAAATAATATTTAGATCATTGTACCTTGAATATGACAGGCTTAAGAACATGTAGTAGATGATGAATGCATCGGCCTTTGATCCGTGCTTGGGTGCTCTAAACTCCAAAGGGGGTCCTGGATTTGCAAATCAACGACACACTTAATAAAAAAAAGATAGATTAGATAAATATATAAGTATATATATATATATATATATATATATATATATATATATATATATATATATATATATATATATATATATATATACATACACACACACACTTTTATAGTAACGGTGTAATCTTAGTTCTACGATCGATCAATAAAATAATATTTAGATCACCTGTACTTGAATATGACAGGCTTAAGAACATGTAGTAGATGATGAATGCACTGGCCTTTTGATCCGCGTGTGGGTGCTCTAAACTCCAAGGGGGTCCGGATTTGCAAATCAACGACACAATAAAAACAGATTAGATAAATATAAAGTGAGTTGCCTGACAAAGGTCAGTCTCAGGAACCAAAGGGCTTCCTTGTGTGGGTGTCAGCTCACGTTTTCAATCAATATTTTAGATAGAAATAGGTGCGATATGACCAAAGTAAATAAGATAAGCATGTAAATAAGATAAGATTTATTTGATTAGATAAAATAAAAACTAAGATAATATAAGATTGGATCAAAGTTGGATTGGATCAAGATAAGGTGGTGGAATCATGTCCTTTCTCCATTGATGGAGCTTGAATACAAACACTACACCACAAGATGTGCCTACAAGAAAAGCTATATAGAAGGCAAACACGAGATTAAATCGACAAATAGATAGAATTGATTAGAAATTTGATGGAAAATGTGATGGGTGTATTGAAAAACAATGATTGCTAGTGATTGAGATAATCGCTAGCGATTCTTGTAAATTTAATCAAAAGTGCTAAAATGATGGTGTATATCGATAGTTTGCTTTAATGGCTTGATTGTGACATGAAAATAATTAACAACGATAAATAAAATCCAATAGGAGAGATTACCTAACCCGATTACAAAAACATGAGTATAATTGGTGATGGATAGATAGGGGTGTATTGATCTAGAGCTGCACGTGATCCAAGGAACGTAAGCAACTTCTCAGGATGTCAAATTGGGAGAAAAAGGTTGTTTCGATATCCCCTCAAACTTCAATATACCGGAGCTTCGTACATAATGGTTCCACCTCCCTAACCAAAGGGTAGGGATCGTATTTATAGGATCGCCGATGATTACTTGAAATCACCGCGATTCGGGATACATAGGAATCCGTGTGGAAGAGATTCCAACTACCTCTAAAATGGGTTGATTCAGATTGTTTATGCGGGATAAGAGCAAGTGAGATATGTTCATGAGGATAGGGAAAGTAGTTTTGAGCTAATTGGGATTCAAGATAAGATAGAGATAAGGAAGTGGTTAGGGAAGTAAATGAGAAGAATTACACGGTGTAAGAAGAGAGGTTTGAATAGGATTTGGGAGGGAAATGCATTTGAACTCGAATTAGGAGTGGGTTTTAAAGAGGGAATATGTGGAAAAGGGACTAGTGCAAGTTTTTAACAGATGACCAACCGACGACGTCAAGTGTTGACGACCTACAAACTATTGTTTTGACAAAATAACCATGACGGAGGATCCAGTTGGGAACCCATATGGCTGTGGGACCAATGGGTCAAAGGCATATGGTGTAATAAAGATCATGGTCAAATTTAAGTTTGACAAGATTTGGTCATTGAACAAGGGTTTGATATGAATAGATGAAAAGAGATGATAGATTTGCACGTTGTAAAAAGTGGATTTTGCTTGTAAGATGCCCTAAGACGGTGTAAGATAAATATCCATACTACACATGGTGAACTTTGGTAAGGGACTAGGAAAACAAATGATAGGATAACCACAAAGGGGTGTGAGCCTATAGACAAATGCTTCTGAGGTCACTAAGAGGGAGGTCCATCTAATGGGAGGGTCTCCAAGATGTGAAATTTGTGTGACCAATGGGTCATATGTTAAAACCAACAAATAGAAGAGGTATGTGAAGGCCATAGTCTAAAACGGGTCTCGGGGACCTAATAAGCTAATTAATTAAACTTTGTACACAAAGTGTTGTGACTTGGTATAAGGATGCAATCTTGGGCGATTATGGTGAATCACCAATGATTTAAGAAATCACCCACAATTTAAGGAGCGGGAAAATTAGGACCCTATATAAATAGGTCAAAGTTGCACTTGGAGCTTATTTGCGAATGCGAGAGAAACAACAAATGAGCTCTAAATTTGTGCATTTTGCGATATTTGAGTGCAATGGAGGCAATTGGACGAGCATAGAGGCATCAACGACCAACATTAGGGGAGGTAGGTACAATTTGTTGAGTTTTTTTGTTGATTTTTGCTTAGTTTTCAAAAAAATCATTTTTGAAACCGTATTAGGGCATGTCGTATTTCGACACAATAATCACCGATGATTCATGAGAATCACTTGTGATTAGGCAAAACGTCAACGATTATAAGCAAATCGATGGCGATTGTGTTAGATGTTTGGTTTTGATTTAAATGTTGTTGCTTTGAAATGATTGATTGAATTTGGATCGAATGGAGTATAATGGGTTTTCCATATGTTGTGGATGCATGCGAGGGAGAGGTTAACTATACGGGATAGGATCCCAAAGATTTTGGATGACGTATGCGGTCAACTATGAGTGACGATGACTAGGCGCATTTGGAGGATGTTGGATTGGGAGGAATGCGCTATTATAGGTGTATCTGTAGAGAGAGAGAGAGGCTTATTGCTTGCTTTGTTCGAGAGATGAGATCACCAGACATGTACCTTCTGGCTGCCAACTGGTGAGATGACTGTCATTGTAGAGGATGTCCAAAGGATTCTTAGATTACCTATATAGGGGGAGCCTATATATCTAGTTGATAAGGCTGGGAGAGATGAGATGATGCTGGGATTATTTGGTGATGAGGTGGAGGACGTGGAGATTGTATCAGGGCATTTCCATACAGGCCGTTATATAATCCGGAGCTAGAGAGACAAACATTGTTGACCATGATGATGATGGGCATCACTTATTATTTACCTGATTCTGGTGGAGGCCGATTTCCTTGGATGTTGATAGGGTATTGGCCGACATGATGGATGAGAGGACTATGTTTGCATGGGCTCTTGCATTGGTAGCTCAGATACATAGAAAGTTATGCTCATGGTAGATAGGTAAGAGATTCAGCATTGATGTGGGATTCATACTACAGTGTGAGGAGGGAAAGCTCAGAGCCACTTAACATGATACATGGGTACAAGGCCGACGGTCAGGTGAGTGGGAGTTGGTGAGATTTAGTTGGGTGAGGCGGCAGTTTGGTTTGATACAGGATGTACCACCGGTGCTTATTGCATATAGGCGAGACAATGGAGATATGGACACACCACTCCCTACGGTCACAAATCCTGTGACGATGCCAGATGAGGAGGGAGTAGATGATGCCGGTGTTACTGAGGCATATGCAGAGTGGTGGGCGGAGCAGGAGGACATATTAGATAGGAGAGTGCGAGCTCGAGTAGAGGCTTAGGAGGAAGATAGGGATGATGACAAGGAGAGACGAGCAGTGTTAGAGGTTGGAATCATTAGTTTGGAGGAGGATCGAGTCCTATGGGCTGCAACGAGGACATAGTTAATCGCAGACATGGATACTCTTCGTAAGGAGAGAGATACTCTCAGGGAGCGGTTGACAGCAACGTAGATAAAGCTAGCTCATACGAGAGCAGGTAGAGATAAGTATCGTTGACAATGGGAGATGCTGCGGGTTAGATACGGGGATGTGGGGACAGTATCCGAGGCGATAGGTGGAGGAGGCCAGGCAGTACCACCAGGAGCAGTAGCAACTATAGGTGGAGGAGAGATGACACCACCTGGATTCTTCACGCTAGAGTAGTACCGAGCTCTTGGAGAGGAGGCACTCTATTACCAGTGTATAGTGACTACGAGGCTCCCAAATGTACCACATTATGCGGTGCACGCAACGAGCGAGAGGAGTGTAGTGAGGCAAGCAACTTCAATGAGTACGGGTAATGTAGCTCAGTCCTAACGAGTCCCGAAGTCGGATAGAGGACAAGGAGCTGAGCAGGGCAAAACTCCTAAGGTGTCCGATCTAGATTTCACTAGATAGTAGGTGGATGCATTGTATATATGATTTTGATTAGATAGAGCTGGTTTAGAGGTGAGGCGATGATGTATAAACACTTTTGATATATATATATATATATATGATTTATTTTGGTGGACTCAAAATTGTGTTTATGTTTTGCACTTCATGTTTATTGATTTGATTGATGTGTTGATGTTGATGTTGATGTTGTTTGATATATTGCATGTCATATGCGGATTTGTGATGAGATGTTGATATAATTTGAATAGATTTGAAATGATGTTTATATATGGATGTTGATTTTAAATGGTTTTAATTTGATGTTGATATGGATGTTGTGAAGTAGATTAAAATCATATATTTAAATGTTGAAATAATTGACTAAGTTTAATTGTGTTAATGTAGACGATATTACATGTTATTTTAGTATTTCGATTGGATAAATGTATGATATGATGTGGATTATAGATGTGATGTTACAAAACATAGATTTAATTTGATGATGAAGGTAATGTTGATGTGCAATAAATGTCTTAGATTAGATGTTCGACAAGTTTTGAAGCTAAGTGTGATAGATGAAAAGTTGGTTATTTGAAGTTTGCTTAGGATGCCCCACGACAAGGCATCAAAGATAAATGGCCACACACAAAGTGGGCTTCAAAAGGATAGTTCAACGAGGAAACAAGTGGTAAGTGGAGCAAACGGACTTCATGACTTATCACGTATGGTTCCTAGTAGCTTATGGACTCCCCCTTCCAATGGGAATGGGTAATCACAGATAAGATAAGTGGCGAGACCAACGAGTCCACCTGGGGGCTAATGGATGTCAAATGTGATGTGTGAGACCCATGTCAAATGAGTCTTGGGGATATCAATAGGTAACCCTACGAGGATTTAGATGAAACAAGTTTTCCTAACATGATGATTGAGGCAAACAGAAAGGGGTTCCCAGAGATAGGGCATGAACATCCTTAACCATGATTGGTAGGAAGGAGGATGTTATACATGGATAAAAATATACAGAAGGAGAAAGAGGAATTAGGAAACTTAACTCTTTATTGGCTTAAATGTGGATCAGAACTTGATTCCTTAAATACGATACACTTGCAACATGTGTTAAAAGACATTTAACCACTTCCGGTCCTATTAGATAGGGATGGGAAATAAGGGTTCGTCTAACGAGCAATTTCGTAAGGAAGGTGCATTCCAAGCCTCTTATAAGCAAACCATTGGGATTTTTATATGGAAATGGAGAAAGTTGATTAATGCGGGAAGTTTTCTATGGATAACAATCTTCGATTATACTTTTTTCAATATGCGTAAGCTGATCAATGCGGGAAGCTTTCGTGGGATTTTTTTACTTTGATATTTCATTTAAGATTTGATATGAAGGCTGATAAATGTGGGAAGCCTTATTGGACGCCATGTATAATAATGGGCAGCCATCCTTCGAGGGAATGGTCTGCGATATTTGACTTTTATGGTAGCTATCCTTCAAGGGAATGGTTTACAAAATTTTGAATTTTGATGGCATTGATTGGATATATATGGATAGTCAGTGTCCTTCGAGGGACCGGTCTATGCTAGATTACTTGCTATTTTTAGATGAATGAAACCCTAGGTTTGCTTAAATAAGAGACATGAATCCATGAGACAAAGCGAAACAATACCTCCTTAATTATGTTGTTGTAGATAGGGGAGATGGGAAAGTGATGATCGAGGTTTCACACAACGAAGGGAAACTTATCCCGAACATGCTACGAACAATGTCATGGTGTTCCTATTTAAGGTCGGGGTTAATGAAACTAACAAAAGACCGTATGATTCTTAATATCATCACTTGAAGGGATAAGGATAAGATAAAAGAAGGATTTCTAGTGAACCATGGTTGATTAAATGGGCCTTTAAAGGAAAGTTTAACAAGCGCACAATATTAATGAGATTGTGTGATGACAGACGATCTAAGCCAATTCAGAGTAAAGTTTCCAGATTTTACTCTCTCTCTAGCGTTATATGGATTAGATTGAATGGGAGGAATTAATAGTGATGAAATGTATCAAAGGGAATAACGTCCCCAACTTAGGATGATAAAAAGTTTGGTTGATTGGATATGTGTTGGTTAAAGGAGGATTTGGAAACTCTGATAAAAATTTTGTGGATTTGGATGAGATAGGAGGGGTTGCTCGACTATATGTTCTAAGTTCACGAACCATATTGATTTGGGGACGAGAGACCTTTAATGGAAGTTAATGAGAAAATGTCTAGAAGAGGTTTTCTGTATCGAAGTGAAGGGTATTTGATAAGCTTACAAGAAACTGTTTAAGTGTTTCTAATAATTTGATATTTAGGTTGGTAGATGACTTAAGAGGAATTCCTTCTATTCTAAAATCGTCTTGGTTTAAGAGTTTTTGGATTGTAGATTTAAGAGTGGTAGAACGTATTAACACTTCGTGATAGGTGTACGTTTTATCATGTATACACAAAGGTGATTTTAGATGATGAATGATTATCAGTAAAAAAGATATAGATATTGGTATGATAAAATGACATATACGAATTAAATTAGATTCATGTGTAGTGTTAGACAAATAAGACCCTGAGATAGGGGTTGTAAGGGGATTGTTTTGTAAATAAGGAAAGTAATTGTTAGAGATTGAATGTTGGTGTCATTTGATGTATATTTAAGCGAAATCTCGAGATGTTACATGTAGATGTGGGAGAGTACTTTCTTCCGTGACACTAAGAATTTTAACTTGG
Source organism: Taxus wallichiana var. yunnanensis (assembly GCA_018340775.1). NCBI lineage: Eukaryota > Viridiplantae > Streptophyta > Pinopsida > Cupressales > Taxaceae > Taxus > Taxus wallichiana. Next base: position 269,728,335 of record CM031234.1, read on the forward strand.
TCATTAGATGTCATGGTTTTAAAAGAAGAGCTTGAAATTTCTTTGGATAACAATATGTTTGAATTGTCTAATTTAATGATATTGGATGAGATATTATTCATACAAATAGTCACTTGAGCTAATGTTTGAATGGAAGTATCGCCAATGTCACACCTCGCAAATTCAGCTTGTGTTTTCAAAAGGATAAGTCGTCAACTAGTGGTTACAATACATTGATGATCTTTGAGATTCCTTTAGCCAAGATAAACTTTTATATTAAATTCAACCTTTGACCAATTGTGAATTCTTTATAAGAGGTCACTGCTAAGAGTTAATGTACAAATTGACGACTTACATGTGCAGAGGTCCTTATCATAACCTCTACTGAGATTGGTGGTCATAATTGAATGTATTAAGGACATTGGAAAGCAATGAACTTGTTGTAATTGATATTCAGAACATACTTATGTATCATTGTTATGTTGATACTATTTCTTATTTGCGACTAATTTGATGGTTTGATAATCATTCAATAAGAAGTTGTTGATGACTATATACATTGATTAACACCTCCTTGATGTTCGATTTCCTTTCGACCATTTTCAATAGTACAATTATTGACAATTGTTTATTCTGGAAGGCCTAAGGCCATGTTGGTGGGGTTCAAATTCTTTTAACCATGCTTGCATGATAATTTGAACAAGGTGCATGATGGAATTATGCGTAATTATTTTGGAAGGTTAATGGTTTGTTTAATAAAATATGGTCTTTGACCATACCCCTTCATATATGATGTGGTAAATAAACTTTACTTCAGTCGAATTAATCGACCTTGCGATGACAAGGTCTACATATATAACAAAAGTATAAAACTATGGGTATACATTGTTGAAGGTGCTCAAAGGTTATTAATTCAAAGGAATATTGTTAATTGATGGGATGTCCATTCGAACTAGGACTTGTTATTAATTTCTTAAACTGCTCAATATTAAATAGTATTTAACAAGCCACCACAAACCATTTCAAGGGGGAGATAAGTTAGTTAAAGGCATAACTATCTTTTGATTAACTAATAGTTAATGAGATTGTATGGTAATTTAAAAAGGCATTGCTATTTTTAAAAAAAAGGCAACATAAGTCGGCTAAAATGGGAGGGAAAAAACTTGCACTGGTACTCCTGCATTAATGACATAAAATTTTCACCCACGAATCTTGGGGCCTATAAAAGCGGTTTTGTGAAACTTCGAGATGATGTGGCTTTTTTGTTCATTTTTCGATGGAGGTTTTGTGGAACTTTGCATGAAGGGAATTCCTATTTTTGGGAGCTCTCTTTTATTGTGGTGAAACTTTACATGAAAATGGTGATAAATTGCTATCCATAAAAAGGAGTGGTAGATTATTTATGGGTCTCAGCTGTTATTCGAAGAATTTAATCTGGATTTGGAATCACGGGAGAAAGTTGGGAAAAGAAGAAGAAATCATTCCTCTTTCACAGAGGCATGATAGAGTCTATTTCTCCCCTAATAGCATATTCTATTTATTGTTTGCACAAATAAAACTTTTGCAATAGTTCTTCTTGTTATTTGTGGATTTGGCTTTTCTTTGTTATAATGAAAATCTTCTAGGTGTTGTTGATTTCATGTAAATAAATAATTCTGGGTATAAAATAGAACTTTGAAATGTCACAGAATGGTCTGTAACTATTTTTATATGCCTTCATGCGGATGTATTATTGTATACACGAACTCTTTGATAATACTACGACCTGTATATGATGCTAAACCCAGTAACTAGGGTGTACTTGGATAAATTTACATTTATATTGAGTATCGAATCCTTGGGTTCGAGAGTGTGATACGTCTATGATCTATTGAAGGGAGGAGAAAATTCGGTTAGGTTCTTATTTGCCTCTTCTCGCTCGATGAGTAGATTCCATTTATATCAGAGTCTATTTATGGAAAGTTCTATGTGGTCATAATGTTATAGTACCTTGCTCCTTAGATAGGCAAGCAAGTCATGGCCTAGTTTGTACTATGGTGTGAGAACCTTGGAAAAAGTTTGAATGGTTAAGAAACACAATTTAGTTTAAGGGCAAATGGTGGTATTCTATGTGGATTCAAACCTCTGTAGTAATTATGAAACTACATTTTGGTAGCGTATATTTCGCTATGCATGTTATGTTATATTTTGGGTGTTTGTTGATTTTGTATACTGAAATTGACTAAAGATCAACAAGGATTTTACCTTTGGTTACCCCATTGTTTTAATGTCATTATTAGGGTTGATTCGACATTGGAAGTAGAAAGCTTTGAATGTATGGTTAATACAATATTTTGACATTGGTGTAATCTGTTATGATTAAATACTTTTAGGTTTTTGAGTTCGTTGGCACCGGTTATTATCCTTCTTTTGGCCCATAATCGTGAAATAGTGTCGTGGTTTGATTTGCTTATAAACGAAGGGCTATGTGCCTTTGTTGTGTTATTGATTGTTGTGTTCAAAGAAAGGTTGCAAAAGCTATATACTGGGGTAAGAACACTTAAGAACCCCAAAGCTTTGTACAAAACTGATCAATGGAACATCAGATAAGAAGTAAACAAGGATTCCTATTTTGCATGCATTAATCTTGAAGCAAACAAACAAACTTAACAAATATAATTACCCTTTATTCTTGAAAGCTTAAATAAGTGAGCCTAATAAGGATCTAAGCAATCGGTTTGTGCTTAAGAGAATAAGAGCTCACCATCAATGGCTTCAAGGCCAATGGTTCTTCCCATTTACTCCATGGTGTGTGGTGTGTTGAAATGGATAAAGAAAACATCTCAATGAAATGAAATAAAACTCCTAATCCTAGCAATAATACTATAGTTTATGTTAGAGGGAAGAAGTGATCTTATAAATGAGAGGGGGGTTGTGGGTTATTTATAGTTTTCCATTTTTGAAAGTGGGGGAATTTTGGTGCATGTGGGACTAAAGGATAAGCCAAAAAGTTAATTAGGGAGTCAAAGTGATATTTGACTAGGTTTAGAAGAGGTTAATCATGGTTAGGACTAGTTAAACTAGGTTAGGCTAGTTAATCATGTTTAGAGAGGAATTAGGGTTTTGAGAGGGCTTTGAGAGGTCTAATCAATCCAATGAAATGGATTGATAGTCTAGGAAGCTAGTAGAAGTAGTCTAGAAGAGGATAAGAAGAGGATTTAGTCAATAAAAGGCTATACTAGCCTGCTTAATTGATTTATAAGAGGAATACGACCAAAAGAGTGTCGTAAGAGGGGAGTTAGATAGGTCTAACTGACGATGGTATGTCATCAATTTGCAAGAAGGAGAATAGTTAGTGCAATATTAAGAATAATAGTGCTTTGATCAAACTACAGGTGTCTACATTTTCCCCTCTTTGAGGTGATGTAAGCTATATCACTTCAAAGAAAGTAGACAAGCATAAATGAGTAGAAAATTTTGAAGGGGTAGAAGAAAAATTAGTTAGCTAAAGGGATGCCCCCTCGAGTGTCGATGGGGTGATAGAAGAACTCGATCGATGATTGAAAAGAGAACAAAAGAGAAGATTAGAGAACAACAAGAAAGAGGGATATTGAGCTATCCAAAAACCAGTGCAAACCATTTTTAATCATCATTTTCTTAGAATCCTCATCATCGGTCCTTATTAAAATGTAAACATACGATGGAAGCGTAAAATGACATGAAAAGCCAAGATACAAACAATTGTCCCTTGCTAAAACAAAAACCCCATGCAACATACAAACATGCAATGCAATACGAGAAGTAAACAAACTCATCTAACAGGGAAATAAGTACAATCGAACACACTCAAACCAACAACGTTCAACATAGTTGCACAAGTAATTTGTTATCGAGATGTAGTCCCAAATGTTCGATAAACGACAAGGGTTTAAAATGATGCCCCAAGTAATTTTTATATGCAAGGGAAAGGATGGAGGACACTTGGGTCCAATGGAAAAACAATGTGCACTGACTAAAACAAAGATCAAACAATTGATAGTGCCATAGAGTATGAGACGAAGTAAACAACATAGTTTTGTAAAATGACTGTAGAGTTGGGTGATCCGCGAGTTGTTGTTTCAAAACATGTGAAAATGTCAGCAAGATATGAGATGAGTGTCATGTAAGAGACACAAATTTCAGCTGCAAATGAGCTTTTACCAATTTTAGTCCATTTTCGAAGTGTTTACGATTTTTTTGGATTTTTGGATGATTTTATAATTTTTAAACTTTTTGATTGGATCGAGAAATTTAGGAAATGGAAGGTCATCTAGAAGCACACTACCCTAAGGAAAATAGAATGGGTGTCGGGTGGTAATAAAATGACCCGACGTGAAGACAAACGGGCCAACAAAAATTAAAAATAATCATGGCGCTAGATAAAAATAGAAGACAAGAAGCCCTTGGAAATATCTAAAAATGCCCCAGGGTGATTGAGATGATATCATACATTTTGTACGTGAGATATTTTGGTAGATACTAGCACTTGGGATGATACTAGATGATATTGGTGCGGGGGATAGATTTGTGATCATGCACAACCCCTCTTGCCCCCATTGACGATATAATATGTGATGATTAGCTTAGTATACATGCATGATGTAAAACTTAACATTTTTGTATATATGATGTATCAGATGATGCTTATATGTGATGAATGATAGATGGTAGATGTGATAACAACATATGTGCAGTAAACAAACACACAAGCAAAAGCTAACAAAACTAAACAAATATACAACCAAAACTATACAAATCGACAACTAAAAGCAAATTAATCATTACCTTATTTTTGCGGGACAACATTGATATATTTTATGATGTTTTTGGGTTATCTAGAAAGATGTGTTTTCAAGGCTACTGTTCACATTGTTTTTGGGGTTCCCTAAGACAATGTTGGGAAGTTGGTGTTGCTTCGTTCTATGGGGGTTTTCTGAATGTTTTTGTATTTTCTAAGGTCATGTTCTGAACACAATGTACAAGGACAAAGAAGCGTGGATGCCCCCAACATGATGTGGGAATATAAAAAGGGCAGAATGCCACACACATATGTTTCAAGAAGGTGAAATGTGAAGGTACCCCTAACGTTAGATGGGAATATAGAAAGGCACATCCTTCATGCAGATAGAAGAGTAAATAAGCCAGATCACGACTCAACAAAGATGGATTCGGTAGGGTTCTTAGACCTAGCAAATGAAGTTATTTCTAGAAAGCGGTGAGGGTTACCCGTCCTGATGCAAGAGTAAATTGTGATCGGTGAATCCTCCTTGAGCATCGTAAACCGACTTTCACCCAAAGACCTGCCCACTGCGCCACAATTGCATGGTTTTCACATGTGGACAACCTATTTTTTCTTTACTGTTTTCTCAAATTTTCCATGTTTTGTTTGTTTTTTTCTTTGTTTTTCTATTTTTTTAGTTCTTATCTGATATTCTCGCCATGCTTAAGAATAGAACCTCTTGAGATGCATGGCATTAATAGGTCCCCGAAACTTTTCACCATCTAAGTATGTCCGTTTATAAGCTCCCTCGATCCATACTTAACAACCACCACATAGGGCCCGATCCAATTAGCTTCAAACTTACCTTTCTTTTCTCTGTATTTGATGGTGTTCTTCTGATTTTCTTTCAGCACTAGATCACCTACATCAAATTCATGATGAATGATCCGTTTGTTATATCATCTGATACTGCTTACGATAGACTTTCAGGTGATTGAGTGCTTTGATACATTTTTCATCTAACAGTTCCAACTCTGCTAGCCGAACAACTATATAGTCTTCATCTTTATCAAGATAATCCCAGAGAGATATTCTCATGGAGGGAAGCTCCACTTAAGGGTATGATGGCTTCAGTGCCATAAAATAGGAATATGGGGTCGCACCAGTAGGAGTGCGGATGGAGGTTCGATAGGCCCAAAGGGCGGGATGTATCTGTAAGTGCCAATTACGGCCAGTCTTACTTACCATTTTCTCCATGATTCGTACAAGGGTTTTATTGGTGGCTTCTACTTTTCCATTACCTTGGGGTAATAGGGGTAGACCACTTGAGTTGAATATGGAAACGTTGACATAATGTCTTCTTGTTTTGTTTTGAAGGATTTAATATTATCAGTGACAATGGAAGAAGGGATACCATAACGACAGATGAGATGGTTCATGATGAATTTAGAAATTTGCACACCAGTGACGTAAGTAAGAGGCACAACCTCTACCCATTTGGTAAAATAATATGTGGCGAGTGATAATGTGGGTATGTCCATATGAAGAAGAAGGATGGAGCTTCCCTATGAGATCCATGCCCCATTTAGAAAACATCCAAGGTGTTGCAATAAGGCAAAGCTTTGTGTTGATGCATGTATCAAGTTTCCATACTTTTGGCATAACTCACATTTCTTGCGAAATTACAATGACCTGCTGCCATGGTGGGCCACTAATAACCTACCCTTAAGAGCTTCTTATCCAAGACCATACTGCTAGTATGTGCTCCACAAATACCCCTTTGTACTTCCTTAATAACGTGGATGGAATCAGTAACATCCAAACAACGAAGTAGATTCCCATCGTAGCCACGACGATAAAGGGTGCCTCTAGGAGGGTATAATGGGCTATACGGTGGATAAGGGCTTTCTTCTTAGAATGGGTAATGTCCTAGGAAATGTGTCATCTTGTAGGTATCAGAAGATAGGGTCATACTAGGGGGATAATGGACCAAAAATTTCACATGTCAAACAAGATTCTAGCATGTCATATGCGGGTATTTGTAAATGCTCTACAAAGAAAGGCATTTTCTCTCCTGAGGTGGGATGTGTAAGAGATATCCAATGGTAGCCATAGCATTTGCTGATCTATTATGTGACCTTGGTTTTTCTCAAAGATAATCTGTGTAAAATATTCTTTCAAGGTTTCAACCAACTTCTTGTATGGAATAAGTTTCTCATCCTTAACCTTATACTCATCATTAACTTGTTTAATGATAAGTTGGGAGTCTCCAATGACTCGCAACTATCTGATATTCCAAGTAATAGCTAGCTTGAGGCTAGTAATGAGTTCCTCATACTCCATAATATTATTAGTGCAGGGGAATCCCAAATAGAATGCTCTTGGGATAACCTCACATGTGGGAGTGATGAGCACTACTCCTGCCCCCAATCCGTGGAAGGTGAATGATCCATCAAAATGGACTTGCCATTCTATAGATTCTTCAACATACATCATAGATGCATTTGGCAGGTCCAAACCAGGGATAATTTTAGCGGCGAATATTCGTAATATGGCGAAAATTTCATTTTAGGAAAATTTGAAAAGGTGAATTATTCGGAGTGGGTCGGTGTCCTGTTCGCCTAAAATATAAAGTATATTTTTTTTGGGGGGTCGGCTTCGCCTTCATTTGAAAACATCTCCTATAAAAACCTATGTGATTCGCCGGGTAGTATACCTCAAGTAGCTTACCAAATTACCAATACTGTGAAATTTGAACTCGCATACCCTTGAGCACCAGAGATTCATATTACTGTTATCCTGTGATTGTTGACGCGCGACAAATGCAGTGTTGACGTGTGACAAGGGCAATATTGACGCGCGACAAGAGTCATGCGACACACGATAAGAGTTGTACTGCGACGTGCGGCAAAGAGCTGTATTGGCGCGACAAGAGGTATCTTTGACGCGCGACTTGGGCTAAAGTGGCGCGACGAGAGGAAGGCGTTGACGGCGAGAGGAAGTTGACACGCGACATGCAGAGGAAGTGTTGACGCGCGACTTGGGCAGTGTTGACACGTGACATCGACGATTCATGCGCGCGACAAGACCTCGAGAGGCTGGACAGTCGCTTCTTGGTTTTTTCGACGCAGACTCTTTTGAAATAATGGAAGGTGCCACTCAAAGAATACGAATAACCTAAAAGTAAGTAAGAAATCTCGAAATCACTCTTCAAGTATTTGGGAAACTCTGCGGATACGAGATAATGTAAATACCAATCATATAGATGCCACAAAAAGAATCGAGAATCGATTGTGTGGAAGGTATTATTGAGGTGGACATGCGTTCGCATAGTATCACACGGATCAAACAAATGAAACATACGATAATATGCCGGATCTTGAAGATATTGTTCTTGTTGTTGGGTGCAACCGAAGTGCAAGCTAGATATCACGAGATACAAACACTCAAAGCAAAATGGAAGGATGAAATCAATATCAAACTCGGTCCAAGAAAGAGGAAACCGGGTGATTGCGATATTGCTCAAAATTCTACTAAAAAAGTAAAGCATTGAAAACGAACAAGAATATGTGGACCATTGGCGGGACATACAAGTTTGATTGGGAAGCTAAATTTCCATTTATTGAACTGTACAATCATCTAATTTCGAAGAAATCCCATGTGAATGTACATGTACAATATGTACGTGGAAATTGGGAAAGCAACAAAAAATGCAACTGAAGCTGGACACAATAGAAAAACATTGTGGAAAACAATATTTAAGCATGTGAGGGCGGATGGCCAGAAAATCAAAACACATAGGTGGAAAACTGAAAAGGAGTGCATGCATGTCAGATACGCAGCGGAATATGAGGCAGAGCAGAAAAAACACAGACATCTGTTGGAAAAGGGAGGAACAATCACATCGCATATTGGTAAGATGAAAGAAACAAATCTACATGCAAAATTCATACAATTCTCTACTCTTTTTCAAATACTTAAAAAAGGAAGGGCGATGTCAGATTTCCTTGATTTCAAAGTTTTGTATCAATTTAATGGAATCGTTGAATGTACCTCAGTCTCATTGGTCCGAGAGTAATGGATGGGAAATGGCAAAATGCCTCTCGATGATAGAGAAGGAAGATTTGAAAGAGAATGTAAAAAAAAGCAAACTTTATCTCTCTTTGATTGATGAAGTAATGAGCAATCGACAACACCGCATGGGTATGTATCCACATATATACTTTAGAAAATCATATAAGGACTCTCATACATTGGGTGCTATAAAAATGGTTGAAAAGCTGCAATGCTGAAAACCTATATAAAATAGTTGTTTCTCATTTGAAAGATGTTCTTTGGTATGACTGATTATGAAATTGCTACGAAGTTGGTATGCATTGGAGCAGATGGTGCATCCGCATGCAGGGTCACCGAAACAGGGTTGTGTGTTAGATTACAAAAACACGGTGGCCCCATATATGCTACCAATTCACTTTGTATGGCTCTGAGAATGAATTTAGCGTATAAAATGGTAAGCAACCATGAAAATGTTGCTAAATTAGAAGACCTCATAAGAGAACTTCATGCCTATATGTCAAGCAGCCCAAAGCGTTTTCTCGAGTTCCAAAAATTTGCAATTGGAATTACAGACGGCAAAAAACTTCTGAAGGATGTGGAGACTAGATGGATCTCTTTGTATGAACCAGCATGAAGAGTTCGTGAGGAGTATCCTTCATTGGTTGGTTTCATGCACAAATACCGTCATGAAGTTGATAGGCGAGGGACTGTTGTTCCGCTTAACTGATTTGGAGACTTTGCTTACATTGGTTGGTATTCTTCCAATGTTAAAGGAGATCAATACACTGATGAAGCATGCACAGGGCAGATTGATCTATATTGTGGATTTTATACGGATGAGGAAAATGGTATGTCAAAGTGTTGATATATCAGATCTTGTTCCCAGGATAGTTTTGATGCACTGTTTTTGAAAATTGGAGAGATTTATTAGATCTTAAAAATCCTAACACCTTTTTGTGATTTAATATCCACGATCACCTATGCATCTCTGTTAATGGGAGGAAATACCCGATGCACATTTTGCAAAGACGTCAAGATATTACAGGATCGGAGCGAGAAGATGTTCTGTGACACGTAATTTGTTTGAGTCTCGTGATAGTTGAAACAAGAATAAAGCTTAAAAAATTTGAAACCTTGTCATCGAAATTAGGAGCGTTTACGTAAAGATAAAATTACGGAAGCCATGGGTGTGATGAATCCGAATTTTTGGAATACGAGAAGGTGGCCGTGCTGAGACTTTGTCGATAAGCATTTCCATAAATCAATGGGTACAATAATGGAACAATTTACAAAGACGTCGAGCTTAAAGTACGGAAATCAAAGGTATATGCGAATGCCGATTTATTAAAGTTTTGATCAACCAATTTTGCAACAACAATGAGGAACCAATATAAGAATTTAGATCAACCTTACGAAAGTGGTGCTATTACAAAAGTGGCGAGGAATCTATCAAAGTTCTATCTTACAAGAAGATATCGGTGAGTATTTCGGACTATATGAGTTATGCAGAGACAATGACTTTGGGGTCTGTGGAGGATGAAAGAGTTTTCAGTGCATTGTCATTTATAAAATCAAAGCGAAACGAGTTGGATAAAAATCTGGAAAGTTGCATGAGGTGTTACGTTTCACGATACTCCCTCGAAACCTTTCCGTTTGACAAAGCAATTGCACACTGGAATTCCCTTTGCGAAAGAAGAGGTGTAAATAATACAGCTACAAGTACAAATATTCCCAACCTTGAGTGTGTAATTGGCTCTTCCTCACATTCTACGAGAAGACAACATCGAGTTTGATGAAGTTATTGATAATGGATTGTTTCAACTTTAAGTAGGTATCTTCTTTATCTATCTTTTATCTTTATCATTAAAGATGTTACAGGTCTATATACTAAAAATGTCAGGCAATTCACCCATCTATCTACTAATCCATTTCTCGTGTTGGATTTTTTTAAAACACAGATCTAGCTCATTACCAAAGTGGCGGTGATGATTTGACTTTAAGCGGTATCTTTTTCCCCTTAATCTTATTGTTTGTTCTATTCATTTTTTGAGCAGAGCAATTGCTCACTGGAATTCCCTTTGCGAAAAAAGAGGTGTAAATAATACAGCTACAAGTACAAATATTCCCAACCTTGAGAGTGTAATTGGCTCTTCGTCACATTCTACAGAAGACAACATCGACTTTGATGAAGCTATTGATAATGGATTGTTTCAACTTTAAGTAGGTATCTTCTTTATCTATCTTTTATCTTTATATACTAAAAATGTCAGGCAATTCACCCATCTATCTACTAATCCATTTCTCGTGTTGGATTTTTTTAAAACAAAGATCTATCTCATTACCAAAGTAGTGTGATGATGATTTCAACTTTAAGCGGTATCTTTTTCCCCTTAATCTTATTGTTTATTACTATTCATTTTTTCAGCTCTGGTTATAATTAAAGATGTTACGGTGTATGTATTTACATTTAGTTAAATACAAAATTTTTATTTTTGAAAACGTGGGTTGACATCCGTCTCAGGAAGTCATTACTTCTCGGGGACCGACAATGTCGAGCAACTCACCCATCTATCTACTAATCAATTTTTATGTTGAATTTTTAAGACAAAGATCTAGCACATTACCGGTGATGATTTCAATTTTAAATAGGTATCTTCTTCAACATAATCTTATTGTTTGTTACCTTACATTTTTCAGCTCTTGTTATTATTAAAGCGTTACAAGTCTAATTCTTTATATTTACATTTATTTAAAGATATTGTTGGTCTATATATTTAAAGTTGTTGCTGGCACTTCTCAGGACTAACAATGTCAGGCAACTCACCCCTCCATCTACAATGTCATGTGAAACAAAGATCTAGCACGTTACCCTTGATGATTTCACAGTAATCTAATACGCAAGAGGTAATTCTTTCCCTTGATGATTTCTTACCAGTGATGATTCTTTCTTGATTTCTTAGAATTATATTTAATTTATTTTTAAATACAAGTCCACATAAAATTCGGGATAAACAATACATTATACGATTTTAAATATAAGTCCACATAAAATTCCTCATCATCCATATATATCATATCATCACCATATCATTATCATATCCTCATTATCTTCATCTATCATTAATTATCAATTATCATCATTCATCATCTACGTCCACATCTGATTCATGACAATGCAAATAAACAAGAAACATACATATAATTCATGAGAACTTTATGTTGAGCTGTAAATTGTTTTTCAATATTTGAGAAACTTGATTTTATCAATTGTACTTCAAGAAGATCATGATTAATCAATTCAAGGCATAGAAATGGGGAGCTTCAAGAAAATTGTCTTCAAACATACACTTGAACATTGTATCTTCAAAGAAAGGAAAACAAAACATGGTGGTAGCAGGAATCTACTAAGGATATGTAAACAACCTTATTGAGCTATGATCATATGCACCACCTTAAAAATTTGAAAAAAAGAGACATTTTTAATTCAACCACTCCAAGAAGCAGTCCAAGAAGAGAATCTCAAGATGTGAATCCTATACTGACATATTTTGATCTTGATCCATTTTCCCCAAAACATTTTACAATATCTCAAGATGGGAATCCTATACAAATTTAACTTCTATGATTTATCCGGAGAAGGCACTTGTATTTTTTCTTTAAAATAGAATTTTCCTACACCATAAGTCTATTAAGGAGAAATCGTAAATAGTAAAGATCTGTTTCAAATCTTAGTTGCTATTTTTTCCCAAAGACATAATTTTCAAGATAATTAAAGTCCCACAAGATATTTAGGCACTAAATTTTACATTATACACATTAAATTGATCATCGTCTTTCATCATCATCTATCATTGATTATCAATTGTCATCATTCATCATCTACGTCCACATACTATTCATGACAATGCAAGTAAACAAGAAACATACATATAATTCATGATAATCACCATCTAATCACCATATAATTAAATTCAAATAGCATAGTACAAACTCAATAGTTGAAGTTTTCAAATTCAATATTTAAAGTTTAGTCAATAATAAAAGTTTCTAATTTTCAAAACCCTCTTTTCTTTAGAAAATTGCTCTCGCTCTCTTCCCCAACGGCTTCTTCCACTGGCATTGCACCTCTTTCCCCAACAAAGAAATAACCCCCGAACTTATAAGATCTTCTGCAAAGACTGTCCCATATTTTTATAATTCTTTCTTCTTGATTTGTTGCATCTCCATGCGACAGCAAATTTGGATCAGCAATGCTTTGGCTTTGAACAAGATGTCAGGGTCGAGACCATGCTCTTTAATTATCCGCTTGAGTGTATTGTTTTGTTTGTTAACCAAAACAATATTTTGCTTCAAATTTTTGTCATGCGGATAAGTTCTTTCTTTGTTTCCAAGTGAACTTGCAAAACCTTCGCCTGACTCTTCAAATTTTCATATTTCAACTGCACAAAAAGAGTAACGTCAATTCAAAATATTAATGTAAATTCAAAATTTCAAATTAACGAAAATGATTGTTAGAATGTAATAGTACTTACAACCGCTCTATCTCTTTCGGCATTTGCGATTGATACCAAATCCTTGTCCTTTGACCATTTGTTAAAATATGCCTGGGCCTCGGCACTAATATTTTCCAATTTGTTTAGTGCCTTATCTAAAATGCCATCTTTATAGTCGTTGTTAAACGTGACAGTCCCACATCTTACTTGGGTAAGTAAGGAATCCATCTTCGCAGGTTGATTCTGGACTGCAGCGTATAAACTATCTCGTTGCCAATAATTTTCATAACGACTAATAATCTCATTGATAAGAACTTTAGCCCTTCTCTCCCATTCTATAAGCTGTTGGATTTGAGGAATAATAAACTCACTGACATGGGATTGACAATCATTACCAATTAAGTTCTCCAAAGGAAAAGGTGGAAACTCTTCACTATCTGAATCTGATGTAGACGATCTTCTTTGGAGAAGTGTGGGGGCTTTCACCATGACCAAGATCAAGCTGCTCCTTGTTTGTCTTTGGGTGGGCTGATCCTATTTTTGAAAAAATAAATCAAGATTTAGATAAATAAATTTAAATCGAATGTAATTAAAAATTGTAAAGCATATTAAAATTGAAATTTGAAGTATACCTGCTTTGGCCTTGAATCATCTCGCGGGTATCGAAAAAACCGGTTGGCTCATTCTTATCAATGCCCAAATAATCTTCATCTAAATTTATATTGTTCAAAGCAGATATGCCCATTCATATTTGGGCAAGCCACCAAGTGAGAGAGTTGGAATTCAAACGAGGAGTCAAGGTTTAGTGTCCCACTAGGATTTGGAGCAAAAGGCATGCGTTTACCAATGTTCTTTTCACTTTGTTCCTCACGGTTGGCATTTTAAAAATTAATGGTTGAGTGGGTGTCGGTGCCGTGGTTTGATCATGACCGACATGTGCTGAAAAGTACAAGAAAAAATGAAAAATATTAAAACAATTCATAAAGTCAAAACTACGAAATTAAAGCGTTCTATAGAAAAGTTGTACCTTGTTGTCAAGGGGTTGTTTTTCGGTCTTATGGGTGGCATTGTAGGAGTTGTACTCGGTGGTTGTTCAGAAGATATCAATGCATGCGGTGTACGGAGTGAGTTGGGGAAGAAGGTTCCATAGTCCCTACTATTCATCAATATTAAATGTTGTCAATTCATTTTGTTAAAATTTAAATTGAAAAATAAATCTGCAACTTTGGAATTTGTAAATAATATATGAGAATGTATTACTTCTCTGGCGTTTAACGAGTTCAAACTGTTGAGGGTTTGGAGAGGAGTGAGCTTCCGTTTCAGATTGGGAGTCCCCGAAGCCTCCACGTGTAGTTGGCCTCTTCCTCTCGACATCTTTTTTTTTTCGGGGAATGGCTTCAAGATATCTTCTCTGCAAAACATTAAAATTTAAGTTTTAATAACTGTGCACTGTAATGAAGAAAATTGTAATACAATTACAAACTAAATAGTTTATACCTGTTGTTCTGCAAATGGAATTGAGAATTTCTTCAAAACCTCATCAGAGCAAGTAGGAATTTCTTTAGCTTTTAAATTTAAAAGTGCCTCATAGTAGAAGCCGAGGAGATAGTTTGTTGAATAAATGAAAGGTTTATCTGAGATTTTTGAATTTGATATGTCAGCTCTTATTTTTTTGGATAGAAATGTGCACCAATCGAATTTTGTTTTGAGATAGTGGCACAAATGTATGCAATGGCCCAATTTGGTATATCTGTTTGGCGACCCTGCATAACAATTCTGGCTTGAAAAAATGCAATAAGTGCAGCAAGAAAGTGGTGTGCAATTGATTGTGTATCTACACCACGCCTTGATTTATTGACATGGGCTGCAAATGCGAAACAGTGAAAATTACTATAAATTTATAACAGCAAATTGTATCAGAATAAAAAACAGAATAAAAAATTTGAATTAAAACGAATTATACTTACAATCAACATGGAAACCGTACGTTGATTTGAGAAATTTCTTTTTTCTTCCACGAGTGTTGCCTTGGTCAGAATAGGTTGGTAAATTTCTGATAGGAAGGCTTGTAAACCGATGTATGTCATTCGGTTCAATAGTGAATGGAACATTTGGCCATCGCTCGAGTCACATAAAATATACCGTCCTCCTCGAATTGTAGCATGATGAGATGGTAATTCAAAATATCAGGATCTGTTTCGAAATGGGGCATATTAACGAGCCCTGTAAATCCACACTCTTCCATTATAGCTTGATATTCTGAAGACATCTTTAAAGCCGTATGGATGTGAGGGCATAAGAGATTCCTGTAGGTTATCTTGGAAATCGATTGACTTGGATTCTCTTCATTTTCTTGCTGAACTTGCAATTGGGAAGCATGTGAAGTCGACATTATAGCTGTAATTACGTCTTTGTCAAAGATTTAGACCTGTAAAAATTCAAGAACGGGAAAATGAAAACGAGAAAATGAGCTGTACAAGGGTATTTATAACCTAAATAGGGCGTCATGTCCCTATGGCGTGCGTCATTTGCTTCAAATGACGTGGCGTCAATAGAAGCGAAATCGCTTCGTCATAGAAAATGTGTCATCGCGCGTCATTTGTTTACTGATGTCGCGCGTCATTTGTTTCTGATGTCGCGCGTCATTTGATTGCAGTGTCGCGCGTCAATAGAAGACAGTGTCGCGCGTCATTTGTTTACGTTGTCGCGGCGTCGATAGAGAGGACAATGGTGCGTGTCGATAGAGGACAATGTCGCGGCGTCGATAGAGGACAATGTTGTGTGTCAATAGAGCACAATGTCGCGTCGGCCCGAGGACAATGTCGCGCGTCAACAGAGAGGACAATGTCGCACGTCATTTTGTATCGGGCGTGCGTCAATAGAAAAGCGATGTCGCCGCGTCAATAGAATCAACTGACACACATCAGTAGTAGTAAGTGACGCGTGTCAGTAGGAGCAAATGACGCGCGTCATTACGATCTGTTGTCGCTCGATTGTCGCGTCATCGGGAGCTATTGTCACGCCGGTGGCGTGCGTCGTGCAACTTACTCACCGCATTGTCGCACGTCACTGATGGAGCCTTGAAGAACCAGGCGAAAATTTTATTTTTGAATACTGTCAAATTCACCTTTCGCTGAAACTAGTTACGGGGATATTCGCCAGGTATTTTCCACCTTCAATTTTATAGGGGTGTCTTAAAATGAACCTTGGTCCAAACAAAAAGGTTCCATTCCTGACAGAGAAGCTTCCTCCAACTGATCAACAAATACTTGTCCTTTCAAGGACTTTTGATTCACAAACTCGATATAAAATTCGCTTAGGAGAATGATCCAATTAGCCATTCATCTTGTAAGGGCGGGTTTGGATAAAAGGTAGTTGAGAAGGTCAACTTTGGATATTAGTTTGGTTTTATTGTTAAGGAGATAGTGGTGAAGTTTCTAAAAATTAAAGACTATGGCCAAACAGGCTCGTAGGCAATCAGAGTGTCGCTGAGGTAGTAAACGCCCTTTCTCTATGGTCTAGATCATATTGGGAAAACAATGCACAATAGAAAAGCTGTGTAGCAGAGAGATGTACACGGGGAGAGGTTTGCATGGGGTAGGCAGCATGAGTATAGGTGGGTTAATAAGGTATTGTTTTATTAATGAAAATGCCTTTTGACAATCTGGTCCCAGTTGAATGTAACATCCTTCTTTAGTAGATGTGTAAATGGGTGGCACTTATCCAAAAGTTATGAAATAAAGCGACGGATTGCCTGAATTTTCCCTTGTAGACTCCTTAGTTGTTTGAGAGTGGTAGGTGGTGGCATTTCTATGATAGCATTTGTAACCTTTGCAGGGTCCACTTCTATCCCTCTTTGTGAAACAATGAAACCTAGGAGTTTTCTGATAAAACACCAAAGACACACTTCTTAGGATTCAAGCGAACCTTGTAATCTCGTAGAGATGTTGGAAAATACGTCTCAACACTTTAGGGTGCTCTCCTATGCTTTTGGACTTTGCAAGATATCATCAACGTAATCCTCCATGATGTCATTCATCATGTCATGGAAGATGATGGTCATTGCACGTTGATAGGTAGTCTCGACATTCTTGAGCCTGAAAGACACGACTTTGTAGCAAAATGTTCCCCAAGGAGTGATGAAAGCTATTTTATGTTGGTCTTCTTCTGCAATCCGAATCTGGTTATAACATGAAAATCCATCCATTAAGGAAAAAATTTCATAACCAAAGTGGAATCAATGATCATATCAATGTTAGGCAAGGGGAAATCATCCTTAGGACATGCTTTATTGATATCACGGAAATCAGTGTATATTCTTATGCCAACAGGTTTCTTTTGAATAGGGACTATATTAGATATCCACTCTGAATAGTTGATAGGTTTAATAAAATCAGCAGCTAATAATTTCTCCAGTTCTTCTTTGACAAGGAGTGCAATTGTAGGGTGCATCTTTCTCAACTTCATGCTTGATGGGTTTGGCATCTGGGTGCACAACGAGGTTGTGCACGACTAAGTCGGGTATAACCCAGACATATCTACGTATGACCATGCAAATATATCTCCATATTCTCTTAACAACTCTACAAAAACCTTCGCTCTTGAGCTGAGAGTGAAGCTCCCAAATTTATCATTCTAGGTTCCTCTTTTGAGCCAATGTTGACATTGATGGTTTCTTCCACAAGAATCTTAGAAGCATCCTCCATCCAAATAGGATCGGGGGAAGAGTAAGGTCAACCTCCTTAGGTAGCTCATCATCATCCTTGAACGAATAGCTCATTTTTTCCATAGGTTCTTCATTATGTTTGTCTACGAGTGCTTCAAAGAGTTTGTCGCTATGAGACTTGTGTTTATTCCTTGCACAAGGTTTCTTTGAAGTATATTTACTCTTGTTTGCGACCTTCTTATTCAAGTGTCCACACATCTCGGCTTCTTCTCCAAAGTATGCACAAGTGTCTAACTGAATTGAAAATCCTTTCTTGTGATCCCAGCCGGAATAGAATCCCCGAGACCCATGAATTCTGCAAATGCCTCGTCGTTCTCAAAGAAATCGATTGGCACATGAAATTTTGATCCCAATCTATAAGTTTGGGATATACAAGGGCTACTTGGAAATTGGTTTGAGGCTTGGATTCAGATAAGGTAAGGACAACTGAATCAGGGAATAGGTTAGTTGAGGCAATATCCTCGTAGAGGCTACATTGGGAATCCGCGTCACTTTGTCGAATGAGATGAATTGCTCTCATGTTCGAGAAGAGGTAGAGTCAATCTCAAAGGTTGGATCGGCATGAGGTTGTATTCCAAGACCATGCTTATTTGATTTGAAGCGAGGGATATGAATGGGTTCTAATCACCCTTGCGCATTGATTCCACATCTCAGCCCTTTGTAACCCATGACAAACATCATGCGGTGGCCTTTGACATATTGGGGTGCCTGATGGCATGAAGCCATGGTTCCTTCTGGCACTCTGTTAGTAGGATCCCCTAACATTTTTCCTCGAATAGAAACCACCAGAATGAATTTATCCAATGGTTTAGGGCATTGTTCGAGTGCTTTTGAACTGAAAATAGGGCTTTCCTCATGTCCTAGGTGACACTGATAAATCTGATATTAATAAAGCTTGTTTAAGGGTGAACGGATTTCCTCGGCCATATTTTTACGATGTTGGCTCCCATGAGTTGAAAGGGTTAACCAACAAAGGAAATTCTTGATTGTAAGGAGTGAGTGAATCTAGATCCACACGTTCCTTGATAGCCTCTGTTTGCAAAGGAACAATAATGTCTGCAGAAGGGCATTCATAAGCTACACGAGAAAAACTATGCAAGGCTCTACAATTTGTAAATGGTTATGGATTGCCTTGAATGGTGATTATCATCCCTTGTGGCACATTTTCATGCACCGATGGAAAGTTGAAGGAATGGCTCGCATGTCATGGATCCATGGGCGTCCTAAGAGCATGTTGTATGGTAGATCCAAGTCAAGGACATAGAACGTTGTATCATGACAAGTCGACCCTACTTCCATTCGAATCACTATAGTTCCTACCGACTCTCACTCCTCCTCCTTATCATAGGTTGTGATCGTAATAGTTTTGGCACCTAGAGCCGTGAATGGCCTAACTACTTAACCAACTTCAAAGTACAAATGTTTAGACCGGATCCACCATCCAAAAGTACTCTCTTAATTTTATGATGGGTAACAACCACTTCTAGTTATAAGGGTAAGTTGTGCTCTGGGTCATTACGCAGGATTGCAACATGATCAAAAGTGATATGATTGTTAGAGTCAAGGTGCACAATCATGGCTTGGAGGTGCGCGGGATCTACATCGGTTACGACTCTGAACTCTGCAATGTCTTATACAATATGTTTTTATGGGCAGTAGATATTTTGAGGAGATCTAAAATGGATATCCTAGCAGGTGTTTTCTCCAACTGGTCTATCAAATTATACTAACCTTCCTGAGGGATAGGTAGGGGATTTGGTATGATTAAACGAGCGCGTCTTGTCCCTACTACGCAACTCTTTTCTAAGATCCAAATAGTATTAACCTGTTTATCAAAAAAATGAATACATCCTATGAGAGAATCAAAGGGACTGTCATTAGTGGGATGAATATAAGCGACAGTCCTGTAGTCATTAAAGGTTTTTCGTGATTTGGCTTCCTTTTCTTCTTATCTGCATGGTTAGGAAAGGGATCTTTAAAGATACCCATTTTCTCGTTTGGACCTTGTCCTAAGTCGGGGGAGAATCTACAGCGATCTTTCCCTCTTCAATGAGGTCTTGTATGTAATGACGTAGTCTTAAACACCTATCTGTCTTGTGCCCTTTAACATGGTGGAAGTCACTAGTACTCATGTTCCTTGAACCAAACGGGTTTTGGAGCATTTTCTAGGTATGGTACCGTCACGGTTGGGTACTCCACCATGTTTACGTTATCTAATTGTTTCAGTATGGTAGATAGGGACTTTGTTAATGGCGTGAACTCACATTTGGTAGGTTCCTTGGGATGAGGTCCTTGTGAAAGCTTTAAAAGCGGACTAGTCTGCATGGCTTGGACTCTTTTGGAGTCCGTAATGCCATCTCCAATGACATGTTTGTTTTTGTTGAAAAACTTTGGTTTATCTAAGGATTTTGCTTCATGTTTGTCTTTGACAACTAGTTTAAGTGTTCCCTTCGCGATGAGGGCCTTCTCGATTTAACTGCCCTTCTCTATAACTTCTTCAAAGTTAGAGCCACAATGAATTTGCAAATGGAAGGCTATTTCTGGGTTCAAGTTAGGCAAAAATATGCTTACCAGTTGCTTTTCTGGAAAGGCACAAGGGAAACGACTTGCCAATCTGCGCCATTATTGTAAAAAGATCACAAATGTCTCGTTAGGCTTTTGTTTTATATTGTAGAGATCGTTCATTGTGATATCATTTTCCATGTTATAGGAATAATGTCATACAATTTTTTTTGCTAACGCGGGCCACGTTGTAATGGATCCCTTGGGTATGTTATAGAACCATTCCAATCCCAGTGCCCCTAGGTTGCAAGGGAAGAGTCATATTAAGAAGTTATCGTTGTATGTGACCTCTTGACAAGCCATATAAAAGTCTTTTATGTGATCATGAGGATCACTCTTGCACTTATACTTATCGAATTTAGGAACAGTAAAATGTTTTGGGAAGGGTTGCCATAACATGTCCTTATCGAAGGGGTAAGGGCATAGTTCTTCATACAAATATTTCCTATTATGTCCTACATTTCCCTCTTATAGCATAGTAAGCGTGTCTTTCATTGATTATAATTCTTGTTCAATGATTTGTTCTTTGGTAGCGACATTGGTCTTTGTGCCTTAGCCACTTTAAAGGTTGTGTCACTATATGGATCAAAGTGGAACTCATTAGATTTTGTTTTGATTTTTTCTTTATATATGTTCCTACTTGAAGATCCTAAGTTTGCTAATTTTTGGCTCAATTTTAGGATCTATTTTTGAAGGATCTCTTCTTCAATTAAAGGATCCTCTTCCTCATCGAACTTAGGAGGTGGTGAGGCTTTTCGCTCAATCTTCACTTTACATAAAGCTTTGTAATAAGGTCGTCGTGGATCACCAAGTGGTTTTGATGGGCCTCCGTCAACAATGTTATGATGTTGACCAGAAGTAGAAGCGTACCCCATGCCAAAAGGGTTATCTATGTCTAAGAGGGATTTTCATTCTTATGTTTTATGATTAATGACCTTAATTTTCACTTCGCGCTCTTGTGGAAGCTTAGCCCCTAGTTCCAAGACTCTCGCGTGTACTTGACCCCTGTTATAAAAAATGAGTTCGTCAAAGCAACCTAAGTCTAATTGGTTTTGTTCTTTAGAAGAGTCATACTCCTCTCCGCTATGATCAATCAATGGCTATGTGTCCTTGACCTATGAAAAGAGAGGCGCTAAGTTGTTGCCGCTAAATGGGAATGATTCAAAAGGATTTTCTTCTAAGTTGCGATCGTTTGGTTTGGATGTCATCTTCGTGATTCTAGGCATCACTAGCCAAAGTGATACTAAGTTTCATCTAAATGTGTTTGAAGGTTTATGTGAAACCTAGGCGTATGTTTGTGCAAGTCGCTCGATGTGATGTTGAAATAACCTAGTGGTGTTCTAGAAGTAACGTTGTGCAGTTGTTTTTATGACTCAAAGAACACTCATATGAACACTCAAATGCAATGATCACTCAACTTGTTTTTGCCAAGTTTATACCATAACTATGATTAGGTGAAGGGTCCCAAATGGATAGTGACAATACCGTATCAATACGT
Organism: Taxus wallichiana var. yunnanensis; assembly: GCA_018340775.1. Lineage (NCBI taxonomy): Eukaryota > Viridiplantae > Streptophyta > Pinopsida > Cupressales > Taxaceae > Taxus > Taxus wallichiana. The sequence goes on from CM031234.1 coordinate 269,750,387, forward strand.
AGGTCAAGTTAGAATTCTAACAAGTCCTAAATATTAAAGTGATATTGACACAATATCTCGACGAGGTATACTAAAACTAGTTTGAATGCCAATGAAAGCTAAGTTTTTCGAAAATGGAAGTTACGAGTATGCATAGTGTAACAACACTATCCTGATACATTAACTAAACAAGTAAGGTGTTAGTATTAGGATGACGTTATTTCGGTATATATAAGGCAATATTGACACCCTCAAAGCTATGAAATGAGGCTAAAGAACCTCAAAGCTATGGAATGGGGTAAGAACACTTAAGAACCCCAAAGATTTGTGCAAAACTGATCAATGGACCATCAGATAAGAAGTAAACAAGGATTCCTATTTTGCATGCATTAATCTTGAAGAAAACAAGAAAACTTAACAAATATAATTACCCTCTATTCTTGAAAGCTTAAATAAGTGAGCCTAATAAGGATCTAAGTAATCATTTTGTGCTTAAGAGAATGGGAGCTCACCATTAATGGCTTCAAGGCCAATGGTTCTTCCCATTTACTCCATGGTGTGTGGTGTGTTGCAATGGATAAAGCAAATAGCTCAATAAAATGAAATAAAACTCCTAATCCTAGCAATAATACTATAGTTTATGTTAGAGGGAAGAAGTGTTCTTAGAAATGAGAGGGGGTAGTGGGTTATTTATAGTTTTCCATTTGGGAAAGTGGGGAATTTTGGTGCATGTAGGACTAAAGGATAAACCAAAAAGTTAATTAGGGAGTCAAAGTGAGATTTGACTAGTTTTAGAAGAGGTTAATCATGTTTAGGACTAGTTAAACTAGGTTAGGCTAGTTAATCATGTTTAGAGAGGAATTAAGGTTTTGAGAGGGCTTTGAGAGGTCTAATCGATCCAATGAAATGGATTGATAGTATAGGAAGCTAGTAGAAGTAATCTAGAAGAGGATAAGAAGAGGATTTAGTCAATAAAAGGCTATACTAGCTTGCTTAATTGATTTATAAGAGGAATATGACCAAAAGAGTGTCATAAGAGGGGAGTTAGATAGGTCTAATTGACGATGTGTCGTCAATTTGCAAGGAGGAGAATAGTTAGTGCAATATTAAGAATAATAGTGCTTTGATCAAACTATAGGTGTCTATAAATGTTGCCTATCTTGAGGTAGTCAATTATTCATTTGAGTACATTATCACTAAGAGACTTGTTTGGTGGATGCATGTGCATTGATTGTAATACAATGATAAAGGAATCTTGGGTCTTTGTTTGGGTTAAGGTAAAATACAATTACCTTAAAACCGTCGAATCCGTCTACAAGTACTCTTTACTTGTATACATATATATAGAGGAATACTTGGTTATGAGATCATCTAATAATCTATGCTAGAGATACATGAATATTGAGGCTTATGCACTCGAATGCTTGAATGACCTTCTATCCAAGTTGACCAAGATTTTATATTGACTTGGAATTTAGATAAATATATTTTTGGTGATTGAATATGGTTTAGCTTCCATGGGATAATTAATCCCTTAATAATATAAAGAGTTGGACTTAGAAGAACATTCTATTCTTTGAATAATTGTATGACAGTTGTCATATTTATTCTATGATTAATTGATGTGAGTATAATTTCCTAACTATTTCATGGAGGATATCTTGTTTAAAGATGAAGTCATTATTGTTTTTATTAACTTTGTTAATTTTGGAAATTTCCATTAAGGCATTAGAATAGAATAATGCTAGATGAAATGATGATTGCAAATGAATTTATCCTATGTAGATGCAGAATGGTTTGCAGGTTACTATGGTGTTTATGGTTCCAATTATTGCAACCTTTCATTTATGTAAATACTAAATAACATAAAATATTAAGTGGGAAATATGACTTATCATGTCAGTTCTTTTGAACCGACCGTTGCTAAATTTTTTCAGATGGAGTACTTCAAGTCTGCAAGACAAATGTTGTTGAAAGAAATTAGTTGTTCAATTTGATTAATTAAAGCTGAATTATATTGCATAGTGAAAATTGTAATTGAGCGAATTAACATTATACTGATTAAATTGATTGAGAGGCTAAAGTAGCCATTCTATTATTATCTGTTTCGGAAATGAAATAAAGAAGGATGTATTCATTTAATTGAGACTTGATTGCATCAAAAATTTATATGAAAGGTTTCTTTATCTTAATAGGTTGTATGATGTGAAACTTGAAGGGAATAATATTAGGTATTATCAAATAAATAATTATGATGTATTTAAAGAGTGATACACACATATTTATACTATTAATGGTTTTATTGGGTTAAGAATATATTGTTGGGTTTGTAATTGAAAACAATACATATATATTAAATGATGTATGTGATATTAAAGTTACATATAATTGACTTATATGAATATGGATTGTTGTTTAATAATTGTCATTGATTCTATTAAGTACTATTCTAGACTTAATGCATTACTAGTGTAAACAAATTAAATATGATCTGTAATATTAATGTAGTAGATTGATTTAAATCTGCAACTAGTAAACCCAATGATCATGATGGAATGAATCTAAACATGCAATTGATATTCGTGAATCCGTTGTTTAGACCCTTGGCATGAAAATATCGTAAGGGAGTATTGTTGAGGCTAAGAATTGTCTGTTTGTAATTTAAATTAATTATCTTAAGTCAGATAAGATATAATGTTTTCAATTAGTGGAACTTGGTGGGCCAACTCACTATGACCGCTATAACGTAGTACCCATTTAATGACTTAGGTCATTATTTGGTTACTGTGGTATAACAACTATACTGAGTTATCTCGTCAAGCTCCACTAATTGCGATGGTTGTAACATCTTAGGATTCAAGTATTGTTAAGTTACAAATGTTGATTGTATTACGAATATGTACCTCGATGTCAACTAAGATATGATGGTCATCATGAAAATGTTATCTCACTGCGGTAACTTGATCATTAATAATGACGCGTGATAAATTTAGCACATATAAGGGAACAACTATTATTGATGTACTTAGTGTTGATAGATAATATATAATCTATCTATAGACCTAGATCTCTAGGATTCCATATTTAGTTATATGATACGAACAGGATGTTGTATTTTAATAGCAACAACATGAAATCACATGGAATAAGTATCATTCGTCGTATGTTCAAAGCACGACGGTATGGAATGAGGTACACAAGTACTTTTAGACCACTGGGATAGGGTACAAATGTAATTATCTATCTTATAAACTAAATCAACCTAGTAAATAGGAATAGACATTAATGAATGCTTAACTATTAACTATGAACTTAATGAATTAAGAAATGGAAAAGAATCCATATAAATGGATAATGTGATTAGGTGATATGACAAGTTCCTAATGGCGAGTGTGTCGTCATGGAACCAAGCATGGCATACATGTCTCTGAAACTTTGATCAAAGTAGTGTAAGCTACTGATTACACTATCCTGATTTCACCAAGTTCTAATGTGTAGGGATACCGGATGGGATTCGATTGGTGAATACCTATGTATACACTTAGAAATCATCACTTGATTATCAATGCCTAAAAAGGAAACCAACAATATACTTTGTATACACACTCGTAAAGAGTAATCTATGAGGGGATAGTTACTAACCGACTCATGCGTTCACACATGGTTTATGACTGTTATCAGATGGATTGAATTTAAGATTTACGCTAAATTTAAATGTTGGGTATTTAAATTCGGGAAGCATGAAGTTAAGGTAAAGGAAAAAAAATCCCTAGTTGAGAAGCGTAATAATGAGGATGTTACAACCCACGGGGAGTTTATATGCATTATTTTTGTAATGTTTGATTCTAATAAGGGTTATTCAAGTAAGATGTCATTTGGACTAAATGGGGGTTGTGGTTGTTCAATATCCATTTATGGCACGTGTCGTAGATGGGAAATTAAGAGATGTTTGTTCAGAGACCTTATACACTCTACAATGAAGAAGAGTTAGAATGATCTAATTGAAGGTCTTCATTTTTATAAGGTTTTCAACCTAAAATTTGAAGATCTTGCATCGGTCTAGATCATGGCCATGCAGTTGATGATAATGGAAAAACTCATTGTTCCTATACCAAGTGGGTATAGGTTGAGATTCATCAATGGATTCGATGGGAGGAAGCTCTATTAAGCAAGCTTGTAATTTTTGTCAAAGACCACACTATAAGGCTCCCCTAATGGGGTGTATTGTTTGCGTGGAGATGAAATGTTTAACTATTGTGTCTATATTTGAGACATGGTAAATTTTGACTATTTTAATATGGAAGTTAAATTATGAAAAATAACATGCATGGTTTGTTGATATTCGATGTTGGAGGGTTTTGATTTATGATTGTGGCGTGACCTCGGTTTATCTTTTCAAGGGCTCGAGTCTCTAGTTTATGGGCCATGGTGAAGGCTTCTTCGAAGGTATGAAACAAGTAAATTTGTAATGTGGATGATATATGGTGGGAAAATGATTGAGAAAAAAGGCTGATTAGTTCGGGTTGAGGAAGAGAAAAGGATAGTTGATTTACAAGGCTACACTTTGATTTAATTTAATTTGAATTAAATATAAATATTTCAGAGTCACTATTGAACCAAATGATGTATAAATGCTAAAGAAATGACACAAGAAATCTAATATGTAATATTTGAAACCCTAAGAAAAGAAGGAAAGAGGACTTAGTTGATTTATGTTTGACCTAGAGTTGGCTTGGACTAGGAAAAGTGATGAACAAACAGGGAAGAGTGTCACAAATGTTTTTACGTAAATTATGGACTACAGGAATAAGGCTGGACATGGGCGCCCACAATAGGACAGGGGCATCCGGGGCCTCTGGAGACCTCTTCTAGGCACTTGTGACTACACAAAATCTAGTTTTTACTACATCACAAGTATGTCGAGAATGTCTGTGTTGATCACCTGATAGTAACATAATGATCACCAAGGGTACTTGTAACCTGCAAAATAAAATTTCACCTACAAAACCCACAAACCACATCAAACCTAAAAATAAAGATGTAATATGGGGAGTCAAATTGACCCCAACGGTCACCCCGAGAGTGAACTTACAACCGAGCACTGCACTACATCTCAGACTCCATGTAGTTTTGACGAGTGTGTGTAGAAATTGTGCCTTAAGATGACCTTGTGTAAGTTACACTTAATAGTGGGCTGTAGCTAAATGCGATAATGTACTAAAATGCGTGGATGGAAAAATGAACTTCCCCTTCCTATGATGTGTATGTAAAATTGATGCAGCCCTTGTCCCTTGAGTGGATGCTAGATGGATGCTTTAGAGTGTTTTAGGTTCCTTTTAGATGTAAGCTTAGGTGATGATAGTAATGCTTAGTGCTTGATATTTGATTTTGAACACATAACTATGTATTTATATGATTCCCTTGTTTGAATTTTGTAATTGACAATTGGAAGGTCGACCCATAAGTGAAAAAGATGCCCAAAAGATAAAAGGGACCCAAAAGGAACGAGTAAGATAGAAAAGGGTCGGGGAGTGCTCGGAGGGGATAGGGCGCTTGGGCACTCCTGTCCTAGTTGGTTGCTAGTGTTTGGAGCCATAAAAGATAAATAAGTAAAATACCGACTAGGCTGTAGGGTGTGTAAGACAAAATAGAAAACAATAGAGAAGGAAAAGAGGCCAAAGACAATCGTCAATTACTAATTTTATTTCTTATGAATTATATTAATGCTAGTATGTGTTTAGGACCTAGAAATGTAACCAAGTTCTTGATTTTGTGTCTATATTTTCCCCCAATTTATGTTGTTGAGTGAATACTCAATAACAAAGAGTAGATAAGAGATGCGTACCTTTAATCTATAGAGCGTGTGGTGAAATGCGTCTTTGAGTGGACAAGTGAAGCGTGGAATGAGTGCAAAGATGAAGTGTGGAAACTAGGAAAGGAAAGTGACCCTAGGGGTGTATGTGTATGTGTTGCATTGTACTTGTTGTTGTTGTAGCTTGTGATTGCTTCTTCTTGTAAGGACAAACCTGCAAAAAGAAGAGCAAGAATGTAGTCAAAGTCTTATATATGATAAATTAGAGAAAAATGTGCATAAGTATGTAAAAGTGTGTAAAAGGAAAGTGTGCACCTAATGTAGAAGAGTGTAAAAGGATAGAAAAGTGTCATGAAAATGCTGTGTAGAGCAAGTTTTGGGCGATCTCGTGCCAAGAACTATTTTTGGGCGATCTCACACCAATGGTGAGTTTTTGGGCTATCTCACGCCAAGTGTGGGTTTTTTGGGTGATCTCACGACTAAGAGTAAGTGTTGGGGAGAGAGGTCTAGTGTTACTCTCATTCCATGACTCTTCCCGATAAACACTAATGTAGATGGTGTGCCCCTGATTTGTTCATGATGTCCCAATTTTTTCAAGTTAGTTCCGAGTTATCTTGATTGAAGTAGATAGAATGAATTATGTAAGCGGAGGACTATTCCTATAATTGTAGAACTACTCTAAAGGCTTCTATGAACTGCATTGATATGAGAAGGTGACTATGTGTGTCCCTAGGACATAAGTGCCTAGGGAAGGACATAGGTGCCCAAGTGCCATTTTTTGATGATGGACATTAGTGTCGTGCTGTATTGAGGACCCAATTCAAATTCTAGGCCATTCTTTGATTGTGTTTATGTGTCGTTTTTGCACCGAGAAGATCATGCCGTAGATCCGAGTTGATTTAGGGGTGATTTATTTATGTATTGTGAAGATAAGGATAAGAGAAAGAAAAAAATGAGGGACAAAATGAAGGAAAGAAAGGATAAAAGAGTAAAAAAAAAAGCTGAACAAGCTAAAAAACGGGCTGCTCGACGAGCTGAACGAGTTAAAAGAGACAAAAATAGAAAGAATCTAAAATATAGAGACTTTCTTAGGGTGCATGTGACATTGGTAGGATAATACAACCCAAAAGAGAGGTTGTGATGTTGAAATTTGTCTTCTCCCTCTTTTCATAATGTTCTAAAACTTCGGCATGGATATATTCTCTAGAAAAACTTTTTGTCAAATAAGGAGCTATGAGCATGATCTAGAGAAACCAATTGGTAAAACCTCCTCTCTTCTCTTCTTTGTTTTCTCCTAAAACTGAAATCCTAAATTTTCTTAACTCTTCTTTAGATAATTTGGAAATAGATATAAAAAGTATGATCATTCTTCTTAAGTTTTGACGGATTTGGATATTGTGGGGGAGTTATCTCAAAATGTGTCTCTATCTACAATTCCTAAATGGGCTCAAATCGGGTTCTATTCCTCTTCCTAATAACCTAAGGAAGATAACCCCTTGGCAACCCTCTTATTATGCTTGTTTGAGGTTGTATCTTTTTTAAAGAAGTTTGTCTTGTTAAATTGGGTTGAAATCTTTTTGCATCTTGATCAGTCTCTCCTAACCAAATTTGAGAAATTTGCATCAAAGTCTTGTACAAAATATATTTTCTCATCTTATAACCCTAGTTGAGGGTTTTCTAGGTACGTGAGAGAGAGAAATTTTGTATCTTGAGAAATATAAGGTTTCATTATCTAAATTTGAACTCTTAAGTTTTTTTATTCTCCTGCATCTTTCCTTATTTGAGACCTCATGCCACAAATGCACTAAGTTCTCTAGACAATAAGTTTTTTTTTCCAAAAGCAGTAGTATGGTTAAGCTGCGAACATGATGATTTTTTTGGAAATCTGCATTTTATTCCATTACATTGTTGTTTACTTGTTCTTAAGCATTGTGGATACCCTCATCATGTAAATTTAATTGGAAATGGAGGAGTCATTAAAACTTAGTATACTAATACTACTTGCTTATTTCAAGATCTTGCTTTGTAAAATATTTATTATTGATTATGATTTAAATTTGTAGAATATGAATATAATAATATTTGTTTTTATTGTCTTATGCTCTCCTAACTGATTATAGAAATAAGAATTTAATTCTTAAGATCAAAAAGAGATTAAGACAATGTTTCAAATCTATTTAATATTATTAAAACATTATTTTAAGCATGGTTGTATGTCAAGATCTCAAATATATTGTTGCATCTCTTTATTTTATGCTACTGAATTACTTCAAAGAGTTAACATCATTGATTATAAACCTGCATGTGATAAAGTTATTCAACTATCACTAATATCATATACACTAGGAATTGTTTCTAAATATTCATGCATTATCCTTATGAGAAACTTTGGAAAATGGAAAAAGGATTATGATGTATAATCAATTATGTTTTATATTATTCTATTAGTAATATTGCAAATTGTTTTGTTTTTTGTGATTCTAACCATGTTTTTAATATTGTAGATAGAATATCTACTTATGGATATACTTGTCTCAAGTTGAATACATGTGTAATCACTTGGAGTATTAAGTAGAAATATATATGGCGTACTATAGAAGTAGAAAAATAATCTTTAAAGCTAGAAAAAGGTTATTGATGGACTTCATATGGGTTTCAAAGGAAGCATTCTACTTCTAAGTGACATCTAGTGTTGCATTGCTATTGTAAACAATCTAGATCAACATTAATAAAATGAAGCATATCAAATACGTGTGCGGTTCAAATGTTGAATCTATTCTCCACCTCTGAATCTAATGATAATGCGGTAGAACTTGATCGGTGATTTTAGAGCTCACATTCTAGCACGCCCGGTGGGAGTTACCCATGCTCTGTTACCTTTGGTTTCATGATTAGTCATTTTATCCATTCTTTGTTTACTATTGTCTACTGTTGTTATTTCATTTTCCATGCCTTATGGCATCATTTGGCTAACATTCACACTTTGTGGGAAGTGATTATGTCATATGGTGTTTATGCGCAGTTATAGTAATAATGAATCTATGGTTCTCATCACGTCTTTGACCTCCTCAGAGCTCGGTGTTTTAAGAAAGGTGTTTTGTAAAAATCCATTACCGATTTGGATACTCATGGATTGCGTTGGAAGTATTTTCATTTTATGTTTACAAAGATTCCATAGTTTTTATTTTTCCCCAACTCCTCGATACATCCAAAATCTCATTTCCTTGCTTTATTAGTATATTTGGTTTCATTTAATCGACATATGATTTAGTGTATTTTTAGTGTTTATTAATCTCTTATGTTTGTTATCATAGTTATTCATAGTCTCATAGTGTTTGTAGGATTTTCTTATAAAGAAACAAAATCTGAATTATTTCACTTTGAAATTCATATTAAGGGTTCAATGTTTTTGGTGTTTTCTTTTTGCTTGTAGGAAAAAGCCCATTGTAGTGAAATGAATCTCCAAAAAATCATAATCATATTTAAACAAAACAAAAGTATATATGTATATCTATACTTTTCTTTGAATCAATTATTTTTCCTCTTAATATAGCTAATCATAACTAGATTTAGTGTGGGTCTTTTGGCATTTTCTTTACAAAAAAAGCGTCTTTACTTTTTAATAAATAGTTTAATTTTACCCCATCTCGGCCTCGGCTGGTGAGTTATTTTTTTAATCTATCTTTGGCTTATTTCAACCATGTTGCATACCCTTCCCCATTCAAATTTATTTGAAATCCTCTCCTAACTCGGGCTTGCCGAGTCACTCCTCTAAGTAACTTACAAACTAAAATCACTCAAATTGACCACCTTCATCATTCAAAATCACCATTAGAGATACTGATGATCTCGACGAGCTCCATCCTTACTCCCATGCTCTTACCGCCAACGTTGCAATGATCTCTGCCGCAAACCCTTAACGCACATATCCCATGCACATAGTTTAACCCAAAGGTGCCGTCGTATCTCCCGAACACACCCCATCCTCTACCCGCAACTATCCCTCAACCCATCGACCCCATGACCAATCTACATTCTCCACCATTTTCTCGTAATCCTACAACAACACACACATAGTCCTCTCTTAAAGCCACAAACCATATTTTGTTCTTATCAACTATGTTATTTTTTTCTCTCATGGCCACGAATAATATTTTCCCATGTATTGATTACTGTGGTCGAGATTTTACATGAATCTGACGTCAATTGTTGCTATTTTGATATTAACATGACTTCCAATAATTCAACTCTCCATCGGGGTTATTACGTGTGCTAATTTGTGCATGCTCGCACTTCATTGGAGAAGTGAATCTCCTCGATTATCTTTTGATATTTATGCATTTATCTAAATCGGTGTTTGCATTTGAGATCAATTCGACCTTGATATCCTCTATGCATAGATCCTCATGGAAGTTATTATTTAGTGTTGACTCAAATTCATTTGTCTTGAAGATTATTTGATACTAACGGTGGTTGTTATTATGATTTTCCACATGTGGTCTCCATTCTTTTAAGTTGTATTTCACGTGTTTGGAATAGTCTATAAATTTGGATCAAAGTATTCTCAATAAGTATGGAGTATTTTAAAATTAGCCTTACATGCTCTCTATAATTTATTTCATTTATCTTCCATCCATGTTCATGACATTCCACCGTTGAATCATTCCATACAAGGTAGACATCTAGTATAGTTTATTAAGTCTTAAGATGATTAAGACAATGTTTGAAATCTATTTAATATTATTAAACCATTATTTTAAGCATGGTTGTATGTCAAGATCTCAAATATGTTGTTGCATCTCTTTGTTTTATGCTACTGAATTACTTCAAAGAGTTAGCATCATTGATTACAAACCTGAATGTGATAAATTTATTCAACTTCACTAATATCATATACAAGTTAGGAATTATTTCTAAATATTCATGTAGGATCCTTATGAGAAACATTGGAAAATGGAAAAAAGGATTATGAGGTATAATCAATTATGTTTTATATTATTGTATTAGTAAAATTGCAAATTATTTTGTTTTTTGTGATTCTAACCATGTATTTAATATTGTAGATAAAATACCTACTTATGGATATACTTGTCTCAAGTTGAATACATGTGCAATCACTTGGCGTATTAAGTAGAAATCAATATGACATACTATAGAAATAGAAAAGAATCTTTGAAGCTAGAAAAAGGTTGTTGATGGAATTCATATGGGTGTCAAAGGAAGCATTCTACTTCTAAGTGACATCTAGTGTTGCGAATGATCTTGTAAACAATCTAGATCAAAATTAATAAAATGGAGCATATCAAGTTGGTGTACGGTTCAAATGTTGAATCTGTTTCTTCACCTCGAATCTAATGATCATGTGGAAGAACTTGATCTCTACATCTGAATCTAATGATCAAGTGGTAGAATTTGAATCAAATGATAATGTGAATGACGTTGATCTTCACCTTTGAATTAGATGGGCATGTATTGTTTGAGTTTTTTCCTATCGAGTTGCCTTTGAGGGGGAAATAAAGAGGAATGTGTATGTTTTACAATGCCACCTCTTTTTCAATGCCAAACCTTATCGGACTGATTGTATCAATTGAAATCTCCTATAGTATTTCCATTTTGTTGGATTAAATTGTCACTTTATGTGAGTTTACTTGTGTAGACACCATAATTCTACCATCTCCCTAAACCAATTAATCATCCACAAATATTCCCACAAAATTCACGTTGAATTAATCAATTTTAGTTGATTAATTAATCCTTTTCAATCCTAATTAAACCTAATCCTCATCACATGTAATTATTCTCCATGTCTCCCCACTTGTGAAATAAAAATTAAAGTTTAATCATCACCCACTCTTAATGTCCCCCACTCACCTAATCATGCCCACTTTTTAAAATTGTAGTTAATTAAAATACTCTTATTTAATCCAATTTCCATGCTATAAATAGAGCCTTACCCCACTTTTAAAACAAAGAGATAAAAATAAGAAAAACTCTGTCGGATCTCTTGCATTCTTGTTGCATAGAGCATACTTTCCATCTAGTCCTAATGTCTGCATGATAAGCACCTTTTCCCAGACCATAAATCCACCATCTTCACATCCCTTGGTACAAATTTTGTGAATTAATCGTCATCGCAACGAAACTCATTCTCACGTTGGAGGAAGAACCTACATATCCAGTGAGTTCGGGACTGTCCAAGTAATTTCCCTTTCGAGGTTTGTGAAGGAAACACATGAAATGAGGTATAAGTTTAGTTTCAAGAGTACTTTTTATTATCGGTGATTTATAGATCTCACATTCTAGCACATCCGGTGGGAGTTACCTATGCTCTGTTACCTTTGGTTTCACGATCACTCATTTTATCCATTCTTTGTTTACTATTATCTACTATTGTTATTTCATTTTCCATGGCTTATGGCATCATTTGGCTAACATTCACACAATGGGAAGTGATTACGTTGTATGGTGTTTTGTGGTGTTTTTGGAGGTTATAGTAATAATGAATCTATGGTTCTCATAACGTCTTTGACCTCCTGAAGCTCGAGTGTTTTACAATAGGTATTTTGAAAAAATTCATTACCGATTTGGATTCTCATGGATCGCGTTGGAAGTATTTTCATTTGATGTTTACAAAGATCCTGTAGTTTTGTTTTTCCCGACTCTTGGATACGTCCAAAATCTTGTTTCCATGCTTTATTAATATATTTGGTTTCATTTAATTGTTATATGATTTAGTGGATTTTTAGTGTTTATCAATCTCTTATGTTTGTTATCATAGTTATTCATAGTCTCACACTTGAGTGTTTGTAGGATTTTATTATAACAAAACAAAATATGAATTATTTCACTTGAAATTTATATTAAGGGTTCAATATTTTTGGTGTTTTCTTTTTGCTTGTAGGAATAAGCCCGTTGTAGTGAAACGGATCTTGAAAAAAATTATCATCATATTTAAACAAAACAAAAGTATATCTGTATATGTATACTTTTCTTTGTATTAATTATTTTTCCTCTTAATATAGCTAATCATAACTAGATCTAGTGTGGGTCTTTTGGCATTTTTCTTTACAAAAAAAGAGTCTTTACTTTTTGGTAAACAATTTAATTTACCCCATCTCGGCCTCGGCTTGGTGAGTTATTTTTTTAATCTATCTTTGGCTTATTTCAACCTTGTTGCACACCCCTTCCCCATTCAAATTGATCTAAAATCCTCTCCTAATTGGGCTCACCGAGTCACTCCTCTATGTCGCTTACAAACTAAACTCACTCAAATTGACCACCTTCCTCATGCCAACTCACCATTAGAGCTACCCGATGATCTCTCGTCATGAGCTCCATCCTTACTCCCATGCTCTTACATTCCAACATTGCATTGATCTTCGCTCACAAACCCTTAAAACACAAATCCCATCCTCATATTTTAACCCAGTGTCATCGTATCTCCTAACACTCCCCATCATCTACCTATAGCTATCCCTCAACCCAGAACCCGTAACCAATCTAAATTCTCCACCATTTTTTGAATCCTACAAAAACACGCACATAGGCCTCTCTTAAGGCCACGCACCATATTTTATTCTTATAAACTCCGTCATTTTTGTTCTAATGGCCACGAATAATATTTTCCCATGTATTGATTGCAGGTCGATTTTTTAGCTAACATGGCAATCGATTGTTTTTATTTTTATATTAATATGAATTTCAATAATTCAACTATCCATCAATGTTATTATGTGTGCTAATTTGTGCATGCTCGCACTTCATTGAAGAAGTGAACCTCGTCGATTATCATTTGGTACTTATACATTTATCTAAATCGGTGTTAGAATTTGAGATCAAGGCGACCTTAATATCCTCTATTGAATAAATCCTCATGGAAATTTTTATTTGGTGTTGATTCAAATTCATTTGTCTTGAATCTTATTTGATAGTAACGGTGGTTGTTTTTTTTTGGATTGAGGGTAAATTGAGGGTGTTTGAAAGGACCCACATCCTTGTACACATGAGGATTTTTGAGAGGATCCACAACTGGTTACATTCAAGGGGATGACTCATTAGGAACCTAATTGAAGCAACCATGAAACCAAAGTGAAGATGCAGCAATCGTCGACAATGACCACAGCGAATGGGACAACTTAGAGCATTTACACGGCGTCGCGGCGAGAGGAGCAGACCACTGGATCAAGAATAAGCAGCAGAGCAGCCACAAGTGTCAATAGCGAGAGGAGTAGCCACGACCACAGTGAGAGGAGCAACAATAGTGAGCGGAGCAGCCACCAGCATTAGCAGCGAGAGGAGAAGGAGCCACCAGCGTCGACAACGAGAGGAGCAGCCACCAGCGTCAGCAGTGAGGAGTAATCACCAGTGTCAGCATGAGCAGAGATGCCACCTCTAGCAGTGAAACCACCTCTCGAGGAGGATCGTGCCTCAAGGGATTTGAAACCGGGTGGACAAGCACACAACCAAGTGCCTTGACCACACCACTCCCACCCCATCTACATGTAGTAACGGTGGTTGTTATTATGATTTTCCACATGTGGTCTCCATTCTTTTTAAGTTGTATTTCACATGTTTGGAATAGTCTATAAATTTGGATCAAGTATTCTCAATAACTATGGAGTATTTTAAAATTAGCCTTACATGCTCTCTATAATGTATTTCATTTATCTTCCATCCATCTTCATGACATTCCACCGTTGAATCATTCCATACAAGGTAGACATCTAGTATAGTTTATTAAGTCTTAAGATGATTAAGACAATGTTTGAAATCTATTTAATATTATTAAACCATTATTTTAAGCATGGTTGTATGTCAAGATCTCAAATATGTTGTTGCATCTCTTTGTTTTATGCTCTTCTTGAATTACTTCAAAGAGTTAGCATCATTGATTATAAAACGAATGTGATAAATTTATTCAACTTCACTAATATCATATACAAGTTAGGAATTATTTCTAAATATTCATGCAGGATCCTTATGAGAACCATTGGAAAATGGAAAAAGGATTTTGAGGTATAATCAATTATGTTTTGTATTATTTTATTAGTAATAATGAAAATTATTTTGTTTTTGTGATTCTAACCATGTTGTTAATATTGTAGATAGAATATCTACTTATGGATATACTTGTCTCAAGTTGAATACAGGTGCAATCACTTGGAGTATTAAGTAGAAATTAGTATGACATACTATAGAAGTAGAAAAGAATCTTTGAAGCTAGAAAAAGGTTGTTGATGGAATTCATATGGGTGTCAAAGGAAGCATTCTACTTCTAAGTGACATCTAGTGTTGCATTGCTCTTGCAAACAATCCAGATCAACATTAAAGAATGGAGCATATCAAGTTGGTGTGCAGTTCAAATGGTGAATCTATTCTCCACCTCTGAATCTAATGATCATGTGGAAGACCTTGATCTCCACCTCTGAATCTAATGATCAAGTGGTAGAATTTGAATCAAATGATCATGTGAATGACATTGATCTTCACCTTTGAATTAGATGGGCATATATTATTTGAGTTTTGGCATATCAGAGTTGTTGTTGAGGGGGAAATAAAGAGGAATGAGTATGTTTTACAATGCCACCTGTTTTTTCAATGCCAACCCTTATCGGAATGATTGGATCAATTGAAATATCCCTATAATATTTCCCTTTTGTTTGATTTAATTGTCACTTTATGTGAGTTTACTTGTGTAGACACGTAATTATACCATCTCCCTAAACCAATTAATCCCTCACAAATATTCCTACAAAATTAATGTTAAATTAATCAATTTTAGTCGATTAATTAATGCTTTTAAATCCCTAATTAAACCTAATCTTCCTCACATGTCATTATTCTCCATGTCTCCCCACCTGTGAATTAAAAATTCAAGTTTAATCATCACCCACTCTTTATGTCCCCACTCACCTAATCATGCCCACTTTTTCAAACCGTAGTTAATTAAAATCCTCTAATTTAATCCAATTTCCATGCTATAAATAGAGCCTTACCCCCATTTTTAAAACAAAGAGACAAAAAGAAGAAAAAATCATGTTAGAGCTCTTGCATTCTTGCTGCATAGAGCATAATTTCCATCTAGTCCTAATGTCTCCGCATAAGCCTACTTTTCCCATCCATAAATCCATCATCCTCACATCCCTTGGTGCAAAGTTTGTGAATTGATTGTCATCGCAGATAAAGATCTTGCTGACGTTGGCGGAAGAATCTATATATCAAGCGATTCGAGACTGCCCATGTCATTTCCTTTTTGAGGTTTGTGAAGGAAACATACGAAATGAGGTATAAGTTTAGTTTCAATACTTTCTTATTATCGGTGATTTATAGAGCTCACATTCTAGCACACATGATGGGAGTTACCCATGCTATGCTACCTTTGGTTTCATGATTAGTCATTTTATCCATTATTTGTTTACTATTATGTCTTGTTGTTATTTCATTTTCCATGCATTATGGCATCATTTGGCTAACATTCACATTGTGGGAAGTGATTCTGTTATATGGTGTTTTGTGGTGTTTGTGCAGGTTATAATAACAATGAATCTATGGTTCTCATAACGTCTTTGACATCCTCAAAGCTCGGTGTTTTACGATAGGTGTTTTGCAAAAATCCATTACGATTTGGATACTCATGGATCACGTTGGAAGTATTTTTTTATGTTTACAAAGATCCGTAGTTTTTGTTTTTCCTTGACTCCTCAATATGTTCAAAATCACATTTCCATGCTTTATTAGTAAATTTGGTTTCATTTAATCGACATATGATTTAGTGGATTTTTGTGTTTATCAATCTCTTATATTTTTTATCATAGTTATTCATAGTCTCACACTATTTGTAGGAGTTTCTTATAGAAAAAATAAATCTGATTTATTTCACTGACATTCATATTTAGTGTTCGGTGTTTTTGAGATTTTCTTTGTGCTTGTAGGAACAAGCCCGTTGTAGTGAAACAGATCTCCAAAAAATCATAATCATATTTAAATAAAACAAAAGTATATCTGTATATCCATACTTTTCTTTGTATCGATTATTTTTCCTCTTAATATATCTAATCATAACTAGATCTAGTGTGGGTCTTTTGGCATTTTCTTTACAAAAAAAAGAGTCTTTACTTTTTGGTAAACAATTTAATTTACCCCATCTCGGCCTCGGCTGGTGAGTTATTTTTAATCTATCTTTGGCTTATTTCAACCTGTTGCACACCCCTTCCCCGTTCAAATTTATCTAAAATCCTCTCCTAATTGGGCTCACCGAGTCACTCCTCTATGTCACTTACAAGCTAAACTCACTCAAATTGACCACCTTCCTCATGCCAACTCACCATTAGAGCTACCTAATGATCTCTCTCATGAGCTCCATCCTTACTCCCATGCTCTTACATTCCAACATTGCATTGATCTTCGCTCATAAATCCTATCCTCATAGTTTAACCCGAGTGTCATCGTATCTCCCTAACACTCCCCATCATCTACTGCTGCAGCCTATCCCTCAACCCACCGATCCGTGACCAATCTACATTCTCCACCATTTTCTGCAATCCTACAAAAACATGCACATAGGCCTCTCTTAAGGCCATGAACCGTATTTTATTCTTATCAACTCCATCATTTTTGTTTCTCATGGCCACGAATAATATTTTCCCATGTATTGATTACGAGGTCAGATTTTAGGCTGACATGGCAATCGATTGTTGCTATGTTTATATTAATATGAATTTCAATAATTCAACACTCCATCAGTGTTATTACGTGTGCTAATTTGTGCATGCTCACACTTCATTAGAGAAGTGAACCTCGTCGATTATCTTTTGGTATTTATGCATTTATCTAAATCGGTGTTTGAATTTGAGATCAACTCAAACTTGATATCCTCTATGCATAGATCCTCATGGAAGTTTTCATTTGGTTTTGATTCAATTTGGTTTTGATTCAATTTCCTTTGTCTCTAATCTTATTTGATAATAAGCTGTGGTTGTTATTATGATTTTCCACATGTGGTTTCCATTCTTTTTAAGACGTATTTCACGTGTTGGGAATAGTCTAGAAATTTGGTCAAGTATTCTCAATAACTATGGAGTATTTTCAACTTAGCCTTACATGATCTCTATAATTTATTTCATTTATCCTCCATCCATGTTCATGACATTCCACCGTTGAATCATTCCATACAAGGTAGACATCTAGTATAGTTTATTAAGTCTTATTTTCTATGTAGCAATTTTTACGTTCACATTTGGATTGAATCATTGCATACTCTATGTGATTATTTGGTCCACCACTTGGGTACCTCACCAATATTTAAATTCCATTATGAAATCCAATTATCCCATTCCAATATGTAAAATTGAATAAGGATGAATACAAGATAATTGTGTTTAATAAGGATGATACAAATGTGTTTGTTATAGATTTGAAGTCATAATTATGTTCTACAAAACATTTCAAAACCACATCAAATATAAAACAAACAATTGAATCAATATGACAATGAAACCCTTACATTGATGTCAAGTCATTAGCTAAGCAAAAAAATTGTAATAGCTTATTTTAAGCTATATCAAGCATATATCAAGTGACTTATTTGAGATCACTATTTATGTCATCAATTATCGAGATTTCTAAAGCTCCCTCTATAAACAAACCCCTCATAGATTGTTTTGAGCTCAATATGTATGTCATCAATTGTATAGATTATTTAAGATACAATACAAATGAATCCCTCATAGCTTGTTTTGAGCTATATCCAACCAATACCAAGTAAATTGTTTGAGCTCATTCCATATTTCATCAAATGAATAACTTATTTAAGCTACACCACAAAAAAATCCCTTATAGCTTGTTTTGGGCTATATCCAACCAATACCAAGTGAATTGTTTGATCTCACTCCATATGTCACCAACTATATAGTTTATTTAACCTACACCACAAATGAATCCCTCATGGCTTGTTTTGAGTTATATCCAACTTATATCGAGTGACTTGTTTGGGCTCACTCCATATGCCATCAATTTTTGAGCTTGTTTAATCTAACTTCGCACACGAATCCCCTCATATCTTGTTTTGAGCTATATCACACCCATATTCATTATAGCTTGTTTGAGCTATATCATATTTGGCTTGAGAGGCTTATTTGAGATTATTTCTTATAGCCTTACTTGTTAAAGCTTGCTTAAGCTAAAAAGGATCACAATGAATAGGTTGAGTTCTTATTCACACCTTTCTTCATTCTCCCTCTCCTTCAAACATGGTGGATTCATGCAAAACATCACGTAACAAGTTATTATAATAAATTTCTAAGATGAAAACACAAATATCTCATATGAATACCCAACTTAGTGAACGATCACCAAAAAGAGAAGCTGAACAACCTAACAAAGACATCACTTTGCACAAAATCAAACGTCGAGTTTACACCCCTTAGAGAAAGTCTCTCTAATGTTTTCATCACCTAAAAGAGGCTAAACTAATAAGATATCCGATTTACAAAACCCTTTTCCAAAGGGAACCTAAGCCATATTGGTACAAACCTAACACACACTGTGAGTTTCATCACATTTATGGTCACCACATAGATAGATGTGTGAAATTTAAGAATTACATCCAAGAATTAATTGACAACAAAGCCATCTCTATAGATCTTGATGACAAAGCTCTTTCAACCAAAGACACATCAACTACCAAAACTTTCAATGAAGATTTGATTACTATAAAAACTCTTGCACATGTTGAAATTACACAAGATCACATTGAAAAATTCAAGACTCTCTAATTCCAAACCAATCTATATCTTCTTCAAATTTTCTTCCATTATTTCAAATAGACACTTTGGACAAAAAAAATATTCCAACATCTAATGAGATCTTGAACTCACTTCAAGACTTCCTTTCAACCCTTGATATAATTACGCAGACACTACTGAGAAGAGGGTCCATCATCAAGTACAATTGAGTTTGATTCTATTCTTTCACTATTGGCTCATATGCCTACCATTTTAAACCTTGTTTTGAAACACAACCACAACAAGTTTGGACACTTGCAACAATGCAGCCTTTCGTGTCCATTATTCTTCCAACGATCGATCTTGTAGTCATCTCATCACCAATGATTCCCACTTATCAATACTTTTACATACATACATTCTTTGAGGTACATGTACCCAAGAATTTCCTTATGCAAACTCTTCCATATTTAATTGTGAATCTATCACCAAAATAATTAATTAATGGCCAAGAAGACGCAATGACTAAAACATTACAAAATTATCATGGAAAGTAGTTTCAACACACAAGGATGAAATTGGTACATCCAAATCTATCCCACTCTCTGGGCTTACCGTACATCTTTTCACACGCCTACTAGAGCTCTTGTATTCTCCCTTGTTTATGGTTATGAAGCCATTTTTTTTTATTGAAGTTGAACTCCCGTCCTTATGAATATACCTTAAAGATGTAATCAATGAAAATGAATACCAATGATCACGGCTCAATGAACTAAAACTTATTGACGAAAAATGACTTAATTCTCTAGATCATATTCAAGTCTATCAAAACCGGCTACAACATATCTATCAAAAAAGTAAAGCCTATAGAGTTTGAGGTTGGTGATCTTGTTCTCAAAGAAATCAAAAGAATACAACCAAAGAACGAGAAAAACAAGGTAAATTTGAACCTAACTAGTTAGGGTCTTATGTAATCATATCTAATTTTGGCTCTGGAGCCTATAAGTTTGCCACCTTGAAGATGGTCGGGAACTTGACGAACTAACGAATACAACCCATCTATAGAATTCTTTTTCCTGAGGTGCTCTCTATCCTAGGAAAAATACACTTGTATTGTCATACGTCCGACTCATTTCCAAATAATTTTAAACCTTTCACTATATTGGTAGATATTCTCATTATAAAAATTGCATTCTCATACTCATTATCATGAGACAAGTGCTAATATAGATCCCATTAAGTCTTGTGGATCTCATACTTCTTATAATATCTCCCATTTTTGGCTACCTTCATCTATGGTCATATCAAGAAGCCTACCGATGGTAATATATTCCCTCCAAATCAATTCTCTCTTTCATAATAAATATCTAACCTTATTTACCCGAGTCCTTTGATTGCCCATCTAAATCTTTAGTGTTGGACCCTCGTGTCCTACTAGTCATGGGGGATGAGATTGGGGAAGATGTTCCTTCCTAAATAAAAATCACTATAATAAAAATCAATCAATCAAATAACTTATAAATAATTAACTATCACACCTTTCATCCTTCATTTCCTTTGGTGTTGATCCCACACTTCTTACTAGTAGTGTGAGACTGGAAATGGAGGAAGGTGCCCTTACTCATCTACATCTTGTCTTTGGTGATGAACCTTTACCTCTTATTGGTGGCATGGGGCAAAGCATAGAGGGTAATTCATAATTTAAAAAGCATAAAAATGTCATAAAAATAAAAATATATATTAATACTCACCTACATCTTATCTTCGGTGATGAACTCTTGCCTCTTATTGGTGGCATGGGGCAAGGCATAGGGGGTCACTACAAAAATACAAAACCTTATAAATTTGAAAGTGCTTACAATTATAAAATCCCCAAGAAGTAATTTAGATGCCTAAGTGAAGAGAGAACTATCCCTTCACCTAAAATCTTACCAATCAACGAGGCCATGTAATGTTTAAGTCTAGTAAGTGACCTATAAAGTGAAATTCATTTCAAAACTGGTTCAGTAACCTTAAGAGGAATTGAGTCACAATTTCCCAAATGGACCATTGTTAGCACTTGTCTCTATATTCATTATATACATCTTGCATCCTTCTTGACTCTTGGTGATGAGCCCTCACATCTTACTAGTTATGTGGAGTCAAGAACGGAGTTGGAATTATTTTTCATCATATCATCACTAGCATATTTTGCTAATGGATCAAAAAAATTTATATTATTTGAAGCATGAGTTACCATGAGGAATAATGTACATGCAAATGATACCTTGGCTACTCACCTTCATAAGAAGTTTACATTCTAGTATAAAATCTAAAAAATTCAAAAACATTAACAATCCTAAAAATTCCAAAAATATTCAAAATCCTAAAAATTCCAAAAACATTTAAAAATATCAAAAACAAAAATCCAAAAACATTTGTACAATCTCAAAATCCCAAAAACATTCGTAAAATCCAAAAATCCTAAAACATTCACAAATCCCAAAAATACAAGCAAACATTAAAAAATCTCAATAATCCAACAAACACAAACAAAATCCCAAAATGTATAAATAAATCAAGTACTTAAACATCAACATAATTTAAACTTTGAATTTTTTTCCCCGATAAATGTTCAACCACTTTGTGAATTTAAAACCCACATCATTTCTCCATCGCATGAATCCTCGGTTGGGAAAATTTTGGCTCTCATTTATTCGTTATTTGATGACGATGACCCAATCCATTCTAAATCATTGTATCCCTTCTTGGGGGAAAATCTAATCATTCATCATTGTGGAACACATTAGGGACATGTTTGAAAGTTTTTGTGTTGCATTATTAGTTGAAAATTTATTTGTTCTCTTATATCTTGATATATTATAGGGGGAATCTTGATTTTAGGTATCTAGTGTTCCCTCAATATGATTGTTATATATGACCACTTCTATTATATCACTTGCATATTGTATAGGGGCATCATATATTTTTGATGGCTTTACATCATGCTCTCTTGCATATTACAGTCTAGTCATCATGATCTTCTATATCATGATGCATCTTGTTATGTGTTATATTAAAATTAAGATTCTTTCGTCACATGAGTATCTTCCTGCATGATCAAAAAATTACTTTGCACCCCATCCATTCACCCTTACTAATACATTTTCCAGTTTGGGAATCCTACTTGATCACTATTGCATTTTGTGAATCCTACTTGAGGATATTTCTCATGCAGAATTCACTATCCTGCAACTCCTCATCCCCCACCATGGTCAACCTATCCTTTCTCCATTCATCCTCCCTCCTCATTTATACCCTCTGAAATGTATGCACACATCATACTTCTCACCATTCTTGTCCCCTTTAACCATTATGTGTATCTTCCTTCCTTTTCTTTATGATTTTCCCTTTTTACTCTTTCACTTTCAGATTGACAATCTTACTTAATCACCCATATAGTTTGGGAATCTTATTGAAGTTATACCTCCTTCCTAAGATCTTCTTGCTGTAGAAACTCATCCATCATTTCCCCTTTTATTGAATGAAAATCACCACCACAAACATCTTTCTACTCCACCTCTTCTACTTGACATTTTTTCCTCGTCACTCCCACCACATGGGAATCCTAATTAAGGATTTCCCTCCAAATCCATATTCTCCTTTGCATATCTTCCTCCATAAATTCATGTAAGACTCCTTTGTTTACTTATTTATTTTTATCACCTCCTCTCACCCCTTGTTCCATTCTCGCATACACTATTTCCTCTTTTATCATTCTTCCTAGTATCCATATTCTGCTTAGTAATCTTACTTACACATTCTCACAGTATGAAAAATCCACTTGAGGGTTCCCCTTCAATCCATCTTGTCATACATTCTTCCCCCACCTCCATCAATCACTTAGGTCACCATTCACCTTGAAGACCTTCTTTCCATCATTCTTGTTCTTCATCTTTGGCTTGGTGATCTACTTAATCATTCGTGCAACATGACAATCTTACTTAAGAGCCCCTCTTAAGGATGATTTTCATCTTGCACTTCCCCATCCATACAAGTTCCCTCCATACTATTTTTCCTTCCCCTCACCATCATCATCTTCTCCAACCAACCATTCTATCCCCATGCACACTACATTGTTGTCTCTTCTTCCTCATTCATCATCACATCAGTTTTCGATCTTATTTAACCATTCATGTAGCGACAATATTACTTAAGATTTCCTCTTAAGGATGATTTTTCATCTTACACTCCTCCATCACTACACATTCTCACCCTTCACTTTTTATCATCATTCCCCATCATCACATCCTCTTACCACCTCTTACATTCTCACCAACTTCACCTCCTATTTTCCCACTCCTCATCTCCATCATCCCCTTGCTTGGAAATCTTACTTAATCACTTCCATCGCATGACTATCTTACTTAAGGGTTCCCCTTAAGATGGATTTTTCATTCTATAATTCACCTTCTGCTCACTCACCATTCCTTTTGTTGATAGTTACTTCATCTAGTCTCCCCTACCAACCAAATTTTCCTCCTACCATTACCCTTTCTCAACCTATCATATCATAGAGTGTGTCCATCATCTTCAACTTATGAATGCTACTTGTTCCATCCTTACTCAACCATGTTCCTTTCCCCCATTTTCACTCCTTATTCTATCTCTTGTCCTCCCACTCTTTGTCACTCTTTCCATATATCGTTTCTTTCCCTTCATTTCTTTCATCCTCTCCTTGCCTCCATTTTGTCACAAATCATGACTAACCCTTTCTTAAATCTTTCCACTTCATCTTCTCGAATTATCCCACATATCCACCCCTTTTCCAACCCATAAGTATTGTTGGATTCCCTTTAGCATTATTTCATCGTCATCTTCCATTTACCCATTCACTACCCATGTTTCATGATAATAATAATTATTGGTCTCCCTAAAAATCACTCGTCATCATTATCCATTACCTTTTTCCATTTCTTCACTTTTCCTCTCGTCCTCCCCAAAAATAATTATTGTTGGTCTTCCCCTAACATTCTTTAATTTGCATATCCTCCTTCATCATCCATTCTCTCTTTCCTCCCCTCCCTTTTCTCCACCCCACCCTTTCTTGTCATTTCTTCCCCGCCTCTCCATCTTCCCTTCTCCCTTGTCTATGTCTTTACTGTCTTCATCATACATCCTTTGTTTATTTTCTCATAATCCTCATCTCATGCATCTCCATGGTTTATCCAATCCATCTCATTCCTCCCCTTTTTATTCTCTTTACATTTATAATGCTAACCACTCTCCATAGAATATCCTCATTTTTATTTCTTCCTTCTACATCATTTCCTCTCATGTCCTCTCCTCTTTCCCATTATTTGTTCTTGTCTCTCCCTTTCTTTACATATTCTTCCCCCTTTTCCCTCACTTTTCCTTATTTCTTCACCATCATTACCTTGTCTCTTTCTCAATTTTGTCACACCCCATAATTTCTGTCTACCTAGTTGAAATGGAAAGGTCATAAAAGATGGGTGGGTCATGTGAATCAAGGGATAATTTTTTTTGTGGAGTCGTATATGCAGCCATACATGTGTGTGCATAACCTATAAAGGATATGCACACATACTTGTAGTTTTATGTGCAACCTCGTAGCATAAATTATCATTCGGCACATGAGGTGTACTCAACATTTATGACATGTTCATGTTTTTTTGTTGTTGTATCTGTAGTAAATATGATTGAGCACCATGTTATGTGGTATGTTATGAGTTGTTTACCTTGTTGCAATGGAGTATTGGACTGATGACTTACTTATGCTCTATGCCTATATTCTACGGATCATGATCTTAGTCTATATACATGGTTGTAGCGTGCTTGAAATAATGGGATTAGTACACTAACATTGAACATGTTGTGTATCATTGATGATGTTGATTCTATTTTATAATTTTCTATTACATTGCTAGACAAATCCTAGGAAGTTCATTTATTCAAACTCCTACTGTGTAAGTGTTGCGATATGTTGCTAAAACAAATTTATTGGGTATTTGTGAATAGGTATGATATCAAAATTCATATGTTGGGGTATGTGGACCATGATTATATTATTACTATTACTCACCTTGGGCCTTGATGTTAATATTTATATAAACAAATTGGACTACATGCATTTTAGTAATGTGATCTTGTCCATGTGCTAATGTATAATGTTTAGATTGTAATTTATGTTGCATGGACTAATGTTCATAAAGAATGGCATAAGCTGATGAAAGGACCTAACCTAAGGTTGATTTTCATTTGAAACTATGGTGATTGAAGCTTGTGTTTATAAATCATGGATTAAATATTATGGGGGCTAAACTAATTCAAACAAAAGGTATTCAAACTTATGATGTTCTAGGCTTATCTAAAGGGGGAACATTGGAAACCCCTCACAACGTTACTCCGTATAACCTACAAATTTTAATTGGGGAATTTATGAATCACAATCAACCTTCCATAGGGAGATAAACTAGTTGGAGGCTCAGTTATCAAAGTGGCCAACTTCATTTAGTGACTTGTTTTGTGAAGATATGAGACATTGCTAAATTTGAAAGTGGAAAGTTTGTGGCGAGGGATTTGGAGAGAGCAGATACTTGACCCCACATGATTTAAATGGAATCAAAACTACCCCACAACCTCGGGAAAACATCAAGTGGTCTTGGGGAAAAAGATGGGTTGGTTTTGGTTATTGTTGTTTTGATTTTTGTGGGAGGTTTTACTTGATCTCTGAATGCTCGAAGCTCTCCCTATTTTGGGGTTCTTTATTGTTTTGATCTTGCATGAATTTTGTAAGCTGTTAGTGGAGACAATCATGGGATGCATTAATGTTTGGCTTGATAAATAATCATGGAAAATTTTGAGGCCTTCGCGGTGTTGAGGATTTGATTTAAGGTTTGTGCTTGCGGTTGAAAGTTGGGAAAAGAAGAAGGAAGTGGGCTATCGTTTTCGGGCATGATTTATTATATTTATTTCTTAAAAGCTTATTCCATTTACTATTTTCACATTGAAAAATATCTATAATAGTGTTTGTTTGATTTTATAAAATGGTTTTTCTAGTGGTATTACTTCTAGGTCTGTCTTGCAATTTATTTTTTTGGAATCCGGGTATATATGAGCGTTATGGAAAGTTACAGTAATGACTGCAAATATTTTGTTGTTAAGATATTAGCAAATATATTTATATACAAACTCTTTATAGTTCTATGGTTGGTGATGTGTGTATTACCTAATAACTATGGGATTTTATGGTGGTAATATTCCAAATCTTCGACTCAAAATAAACATTTTCTTTATGGCTTATCGTTTTGTAAATTGTTCTTCCTGTATTCGTTAATTGACCCGGACTGATATAGATGAGATTTTCTATCTTATCAACCCCTTTGGTTT
The DNA here is from genome assembly GCA_018340775.1 of Taxus wallichiana var. yunnanensis. Taxonomy (NCBI): domain Eukaryota; kingdom Viridiplantae; phylum Streptophyta; class Pinopsida; order Cupressales; family Taxaceae; genus Taxus; species Taxus wallichiana. Next base: position 269,777,288 of record CM031234.1, read on the forward strand.
TCATTTTCTCTGTCATCTTCAAGGTTTTTAGTGTGATAATGTACATCTCTCTTGGTTTGTATTTAGGTTATCGACTGACCCCTTGTTCGAATCCTTCTTTTCTATGGGGAAATTCTTCTTTTTATTTTATGTGGTTTCTTAGTCTCTATTGTTGATGGGTTCTAATTAAGCTAACTCTAACTTTGTAGATAGGGATCCATAAGTAAATCCATGGGTCTATGTCATATAATCTTGAGTCTCTATTTGTGATAACCATTTACCGATATGGTACATGTTTTGTCTATAGAATAATTTTATGTTTGAGGGTGGTATCTTTGATATCGAATCATGCATATATGGTTTTTATTGTTGAAAAGAGGATGCGAGTTAGTAAGGGTTCGAGTGGTTTAAGATTAGTAAAGTTACCTTAAAATTTATGAATTATAGCATGTTCATTTGGGGATTTTGTTTATATTTGATTTGGTGACTTTAAAGCCCACCAATAAGGGCACAACTTTGTATTATTCTCTGTTATATTAACAAAGAGCTCTCGGAGATTTTATAGTTATCCATTTTTGTGTTTTTCCTTTGATGGGTAAATGTTGTTAACAAGTGGTTTGAATGTGAAGTTGGTTTGGTGCTTGTTGAGACAAAACAAATCATGTGCGTCTTCTATAGACTGCGAAATGACTAAGGTAAAACATGTCTTACCTTCATGTTGTCGAACTTTTGATTATTCCTCAATTGAGAATATTGACTCTTTGTATTTATTAGTACCTTCGTAATGGTAAACATTTATGTGAATAAGACTTGTGAAAGGGTATGGGATTATGTTTGTTATGGGTTGACCGTATCATTTCGATTGAAGAAATATTTTATGCAAGTATCGGTTTTGTTAAGAAGATATCCCATAGTTAAAATATTCACTCTACCTTAGGAGAAGTATCGATACTTCAAGGTAGTATAGATATGGTTAGTTGTGATACACAATCAATATATATATATATATATATATATATATATATATATAATACCGAGAAAGTAATTAAACTTTAGTTGATATGATGAGAATAATGAGATCTTAATGTAAGCTGATTTGAATTCTTCCTATTTGTTATTTTATTGAATGCTTTCGGATTTAAGACCATGATCGGTTATTTTTAATGATGCGATAAATACTATCTTAAGTTGTAGATATTTATTTTCAGTTCTTTTTGTTGTTTACATGACTTTAACATTGCAATATTTTTTTTTATGAAAATATTAAATGACATAAACTATTAAATGGAAAACAAGACTTATCATGCCGACTCATTCGAACTAGCCTTTTCTAACATTTTACAAATGGCATAATTTAAGTCTTCATGACGGATGTTGTTAAAAGAAATTGTTGATTCGATTTGTTGATTTAATATTGGAACATATTGATTCTTTGTGAATGTAATTGAGTGAAATATTGTTGTTCTACTTAACTAATTAAAGGGGACACGTTAGACTATTCTGATTGTAATTGTTTTGAAAAAGAAATAATTAAGTTGTATTCATTATTTAATTATGCCTTATCATGAATCAAATTTTGTGGAAAGATTACTCTAGTTAATTAATTGAATGTTGGGAACTTATTTGATTAATATATTTAAGATTGAGTGATTAAATAGTAAATACTAAATGAATGGTATATGAGTAATTGCATTTAAATATGAAATGATTAAGTGTATTATGGATTGCTACTTAATTATTTTAATATTAATTCTATTAAGTATTATCCTTTGCATGATACATTACTAGTGTAAATAGAAAAAATTAGGATTGCTCGATTAATGCAAAAGTAAGCTAATTGAAATTTACAACCGGGATGTAAAAGAATGGAAGAGTATAACTTTAATCTCAATTTGCAACTTACATGAATATAACAACATATTTAACTATAATTTAAAGCTATATGAGCATTTATTAACCACATGCGTAATGTTTATTCGTAAAAAAAGAAAACCTATTATTGCATCAATGTGAAAGGGATGATCATAACAATTGAAATCTCATTGTGGTAACTCAAACATTAATAATGACGTGCTTAGTGCTAATAGGTAACATAAGATTTATCTATAGACCTAGATCTCTAAAATCCCATTAATAGTTATATGATACGAACATGATGTTGTCTTTTAATAGCAGCGACATGAAATCACATGGATTTAGTATCATTTTTCGTATGTATAAAGGAAGACAATATGGAATGAGGTACACATGTACTTAGAGATGGCTGGGATATGGTACAAATATATGTATTTGTATTAAAAAACAAAATCAACCTAGTAACTAACAATGTACATTGATGAATACGTAAGTTGATGAACAATGAACATAATAACTTAAGAAAGGAAATAATCTCGATACTATGAATGAGACGATTGTGAGGTGAATGGAGGGGGGTTTTATGTGACTACTTTACTGGTCACGAAACCAGGATATCTAGCGTGATGCCCTAAACTATGGCCATGGTAACGCAAATGATTGATTATATTGTCTGGTCACCATTTCTTCCATTTTATGCTTGGGAGACTACACTAAGAAGATACACATTCTCTTAACCTTTTAAAAGGTATAACCAAATGATATACTAGCTATATCATCTCGGGAGGAGCATTGAGGGGATCGAGTAGGATCTAAACCCTTATAGTCGCACATGGTTATCATAGCTTGTTTGGTTGTATTATGAACATTAATTAATGTTGGACTAATCTATTTTAATCGATTAATCATTGAAGGAATTTAGATAATTAACTAATGCTGAAATACTTCAGCGGGTGTTGTAAATGATGTTACTCATTTCAGCGTATGACAACTTAAGGGATTTATAACTCTTTTGTGATGGAATTTAATCACTGCATGTCAAATTCATTTAAGGACTTAACTGTAATTAATGGGTTAGTAAAAAAATTCCCTAGTTGAGAAATTTAATAAAGTGGTTGTTGCAGTTTGGTATCATATCTGAAGGTTACAACTCTTGGACTAATTGGGTCCTTATACTTACTAAATTCTAATTTTATTAAACAAGTTAAATGAATGTGAGAAGGATGTACCGTGGATAATGAACTAGACCAAATTATGCTTTTGGTTCAACAGTAAATAAGTTAGATAACACTCTAATAGTCATTTATGACGCATGAGACTGGAGGTCGCTTTACATGCGCATCTAGTCGAGTGTGAAAATGATTAGTTCTTTGTAAAATAACTTTAACTAATTGATGACAATCAACAATTTATTTTATTGATTGTTGAATTATCTTGATGATAGATTTTGAAAATTTAATCAAACCTAAAGTAAAACGTGCACAAAGAAGACGAAGTAGATAAGAGAGGGTTATCTCTGCTTTGTAGCAGTCAGTGATTTGAAAGGCCAACCGAGGCCGAGAATGAAATCTACAATAAATTCGACTCAAAAAAAAAAACAAGAGTGTTAGCTCTTCTCCACCTAAAAATTTAGGAAAAGTGGTGGAAACAATGTGGTAGCAAATGTAGATTGCTAGAATGAGTTAAACAAGAAAGACTTGCTACGATTTTTAGCAAACAACATAACAACGTTGCAGTGAATAATAAGCTAAGATGAAAGAACAAGATTTCCTGACATGACATAAGGTAGGTTAAGTATAATTTCTTATCACTATTTTAATTTGATACTAGTATAGTTGAGTTCTTGGTATCTAGTGATTAGCTTAAACAAAATTAGAAATATGAATTATCCTTTGCATATGAAGAGAAATTGCAAATATATGTCTGTCAATGCAACAATGACATTGACTTTGTTTGATCCTCATCAAAAATTTTGAAGTTAATGAGTTCTTAAATGACTTAAGACATAGCTATTAAATTTTATTGTTCTGACATAAATAAATGTTTTTGCTGAAATGGAAGATAACTGTACTTGGAAGCATGTGAAACAACAAACTAGAAAAGAAAAGAGAGGAATAGTTGGATGATTTAAGTAATCATTGACTGTGAATTTATGATGAGGATATCCAAAAGGTGAAAACCATGGACGGATTTAGATAAAAACAACCCAAAAAGGAAGATCATTGTGTACATTTCAAAGAAAATTGGGAATTGCACAAGGAAAAGTCTGAAAAGACAAGTGTAAGAATGAAACAACACAGTTTTGGAAGATAGGGTGAGGTTAAAAACAATGTTTTCCTTGTTTGTTTTTGTGATATATAACTTGTTTTTACTTTGTGTTATGTATATTAAATAATATTGCATGTTATGATCGATCAGTAATGACAAAAACTTATGTTAAAGTTTTTTGTATGTATGACATTTTCTTTGATTGAAAGGTTGTTACAACCAATAAAATTGAATTCAGACTTGGAAAATTACAGGTTTTGATAAAAATGTTGATTGTTCTCCTTTATTGTTAGATATAACCCGGGTTTGATTTTTTGATTGTGTTAATGAGTAAAAGTCATCGGGACGATGATTCATTAAGGGGGAAGAATGTCACACCCCGTAATTTCTGTTTGCCTCGTTGAAATAGACAGGTCATAAAATATGGGTGGTTCACGTGAATCGAGGGATAAAATCTATTACGAAATCATATATGCATTCATATGTGTGTGTGCATAACCTGTAAAGGATATGCACACATATTTATAGTTGCATGTGCAACCCCGCAACATCGATTATCATTCACCACACGAGGTGTACTCAACAATTATGGCATGTTCATGTTTTATTTTTTCATTGTATCGGTAGTAAATATGATTGTGCACCATGTTATGAGTTGTTTACCTTGTTGTAATGGATTATTGGTTTGATGAATTACTTATGCTTTGTGCCTATATTCTACGAATCATGATCTTAGTCTCTATGCATGGTTGTAGCATGCTTGAAATAATGGGATTAGTACACTAACAGTGAATATTTTGTGTATCATTGATTACGTTGATTCTATTCTATACTTTGCTATTACATTGCTAGACTAAGCCTAACAAGTTCATTTATTCTAACTCCTACCTGTATAAGTGTCATAATGTGTTCTTGCACAGATTTATTGGGTGAATGTGAACATGTATGATATCAAACTTCATATGTTAGGGTATGTGGATTCTGTGATGATATTATTACCGTTGCTCACCTGGGGCCTTGATGTTAATATTTATATAAACAAATTAGATCGCATGTGCTTTACTAATGTGATCTTATACATGTGTTAATATATAATGTTTGGATTGTAATCTATGTGGCATGGAATAATGTTCATAAAGCATTGCATAAATGATGAAAGGACCAAACAAAGGTTGATAGTAATTCAAAATTATGGTGTGAAACTTATGTTTATAAAGCATGGCTTAAATATTATGGGGGCCTAAACTAGTGCAAAAAAGGGTATTCAAACTTATGATGTTCTAATCTTATCTAAAGGGGGCACATTGGAAACCGCTCCCAACATCACCTGTACAACCTACAAATTTTAATTGGGGGATTTATGAATCACCACCAACCTTACATAGGGAGATAAACTAGTTGGAGGCTTATTTATCAAAGTGGCTAACTTCATTTAGTGACCTATTTTATAAGATAGGTGACATTGCTAAATTTGAAAGCAGGTAAGTTAGTGGCGAGGTGGATTTGTAGGGAACTAATACTTGACCCCACATGCATTAAATGGCATCGAAACTACACCATGACCTCGGGGAAAAAAATGGGTTAGTTTTGGTTATTGTTGTTTTTTTCTTTGTGGGAGGTTTTACTTGAGCTCGCATGCTTGAAGCTATCCCTATTTCGGGGTTATCTTTTTTTATCTTGCATGAATTTTTCAACTATTAGTGGAGATAATTGTGGGATGTATTAATTTTTGGCTTTAATAAATAATCATGGAGAAGTTCAAGGCCTTCACGGTGTTGAGGAATTGATTATGGGTTTGTGCTTGTGGAGGAAAGTTGGGAAAAGAAGAAAGAAGAGGGATATCATTTTCGGGCATGATTTGTTTTATTTCTTGCTTAAAACTTATTCCATTTACTATTTTCACACCGAAAATCTTTGCAATAGTTTGTTTGATTTTATAAACTGGGTTTTTGGTGGTATTACTTTTGGGTGTTGTCTTACAATTTTTGGGAATCTGGGTATATATGAGCGTTATGGAAAGTTACTGATGAATGACCGCTAATTATTTATTTGTTAAGATATTAGTGGATATATTTATAAACAAACTCTTTATATTTGTATGAATGGTAATGTGCATATTCCCATTAACCATGGGATTTTATGGTGGTATTATTCCAAATCTTATGACTCAAAATGGACATTTTATTTATGGCTTATAGTTTTGTGAATTGTTGTTCTTGGGTATTCGTTAATTGATCCACTCATATAGATGAGATTTGCTTTATTATAAACCCCTTTGGTTTTCCTTTTCTCTTTGGCTTCAAGGGTTTGACTATGATAATGAACATCTCTTTGGGTTTGCATTTTGGTTATCAACCACCCCTTGTTCGAATCCTTATTTTGCTATGGGGAAACTCTTCTTTTTATTTTATGTGGTTTCTAGTATTTGTTGTTGATGGGTTCGATTAAGATAACTCTAGCTTCACAAGTAGGGATCCCTAAGTAAATACATGGGTCTATGTAGTATAATCTTGAGTCTCTGTTTATGAGAACTATTTACTAAGATGCTACATTTTTCTGTAGAATAATTTTATGTTTGGGGTGGCATCTTTGATCGACTCGTGCACATATGGTTTTTCGTTGTTAAAAAGAGGATGTAGTTAGTAAGGGTTCAAAATCTTAAGACTAGTAAAGTTGCCTTAAGTCTATGAACTATATCATGTTCATTTGTGGATTTTATTTATATTTGTTTTGGTGACTTTGAAGCCCACCATTAAGGGCACAAATTTTTATTATTCTCTATTCTACTAATAGAGATCTCTCGATTTTTATACTTATCCATTTTTTTATTTTGTCTTTGATGGTTAAATGTTGTTAACAAATGGTGTGAATGTGAAGTTGGTTTGGTCCTTGTTGAGATAAATGAATTGTGTGGGTCTTCTATAGACTACGAAATGACTAACGTAAAATGTGTCTTACCTTCATGTTGCCGAAATTTGATTACTCCTTAGTGAGAATATCGATGCTTTGTTGTTATTGGTACCTTCGTAATGGTCAACATTTATGTGAATGAGACTTGTGAAAGGGTATGGAATTATGTTTGTTATGGGTTTATTGTATCATTTCAGTTGAAGAAATATTTTATCCAAGCATCATTTTATGTTAAGAAGATTTCATCTTCACTTTTCTTTAGGAGAAGTATCTAATACTTCAAGGTAGTATAGAGATATGGTTAGTTGTGATACATAACATACATACATACATATATATATATATATATATATATATATATATATATATATATATATAATACCAACAAAGTAATTAAACTTTAGTTGATATGATGAGAATAATTGGATCTTAATGTAAACCGATTTGATTTCGCCTTTCTTTGTTATTTTATTGAATGCTTTCATATTTAAGACCATGATCAATTCTTTTTAATGATGCAATAAATGCTATCTTAAGTTGTAGATATTGATTTTGAGTACTTTTTGTGTTGTGTTTACATAACTTTAAAAGTGTAGCATTTTGTTTATGAAAATATTAAATGGCATAAACTATTAAGTGGGAAATAAGACTTATCATGCGGTTCATTCAAGTGACCTTTTCTAACATTTTACAGATGGCGTAATTTAAGTCTTCCTGGAAAATGTTATCAAAATAAATTGTTGATTCAATTTGTTGATTTAATACAACAATGTATTTATTACAATGAATGTAATTGAGTGAAATATCATTGTTCGTTTAAGCGATTTAAGGGCTAAGTTAGCCTATTATGATTGTAACTATTTTGAAAAGGAAATAATTAAGTTGTAATCATTATTTAATTATGTCTTATTATGAATCATAATTTTATGGAAAGATTACTAAATTTAATTAATTGAATGTTGGGAACTTATTTGATTAATATATTTAAGATTGAGTGATTAAATAGTAAATATTAAATGGATGGTATATGAGTAATTACATTTAAATATGAATGGATTAAGTGTATTATGGACCTTTGCTTAATTATTTTAAGTACTATCATTGGCATGATACATTACTAGTGTAAATAGAAAAAATTAGGATTGCTGGATTAATGCAGTAAGCTAATTGAAATTTACAATCGGGATGTAAAAAGAATGTAAGAGTATAACTTTAATCTCAATTTTGCAACTTACATGAATATAACAACATGTTTAACTATACCTTAAAGCTATATGAACACTTATTAACCACATGCGTAATGTTTATTTGTAAAGAAAGGAAACCTATTATCGCATCAATGTGAAAGGGATCATCATGACAAATGATATCTCGTTGTGGTAACTCGACCATTAATAATGACATGTTTAGTGCTAATAGATAACCTAAGATTTATCTATAGACCTAGATCTCTAAAATTCCATAAATAGTTATATGATACGAACATGATGTTGTCTTTTAATAGTAGCGACATGAAATCACATGGATTAAGTATCATTCGTCATACATACAAAGTACCATGGTATGGAATGAGCTATGCAGTACTTAGAGATCACTAGGATAGGGTACAAATACATTTATCTGTCTTGACAAACAAAATCAATGTAGTAACTAATAATGGACATTGATGAATACGTAAGTTGATGAAAAATGAACATAATAAATTAAGAAAGGAAATAATCATGATGTAATGAATGTGACGATTTTGTGGTGAATGGAGGGATGAGTTTCATATGAGTAATTTGAGATCACGAATCTAGGCTAGCTAGCATAATTCCCTAAACTAAAACTATGGCAATGTAAATGAGTGATTGTATTGTCCGATCACCGTTTATTTTTTGTTATGCTTGAGAGGCTACAATAAGAAGATACACATTCTCGAAACTTTTTAAAAGGTATAATCAAATGATATCATCGCTATATCAGCTCGGAAGGGCATTGAGGGGATCGAGTAGGATTTGAACCCTTGTAGTCACACATGGTTATCATAGCTTTTCTAGTTGGATTTTGAACATTAATTAATGTTGGATTAATATGTTGTAAGTGATTAATCATTGAAGGCATCGAGATAATTAACTAATGCTGAAATAATTCAGAGGGTGTTGTAAATGATGTTACTCTTTTGAATGTATGACAACTTAAGGGATTTATAATTTTTGTGTGCTGGAATTTAATCGTTGCGTGTTAAATTCATTAAAGGCCTTAATTGTAATTAATGGGTTGATGAAAAAATCACTAGTTAAGGAACGTAATAAAGTGGTTGTTACAAATTTCCATTCTTTTTTATCCTTTCAAACTCTACATGTATCTCCATGCGATCTGTATTATATTCCCTTCTGTTATAATGCCTTGGTCCCGTCTATATTCTCATTGTATCCACCCTGTCATCTCTTCTTCCCCTAGCATTTTCACCTTCCTCCTCCCCTCCCCTAATTTTCTCTACCACCCCTACACTTTTCATTCATTCTGTACCAAATTCTCTTCCTTTTTATGATCTTCTCCACATCTTCTTGTTCTCCTATAGTTTCTTCCTTTTCTTTGTTCTATCATCTCTTTCGTCTTCTTTAAATTCTTCATCTTCCTCATCTCCTTCATTTTTCCATCATTTCTCTTCCTTTATCTCATACATACCTCTTCAATTTATCTTTTATGTTCCACTACCCTTGTTTTGTATCTTTCTCTCTCTTTTTCTTGATTTCACCCTCTACTCTGTCATCTTCTCTCATCTCATCTTCTCCTTCTTGTTCGTCCTTCCTCATTCCATTATTCCCCTATAATCCATCTATTTTTATCCTCTTCAACCTCTTTCATTTGCTTTTTATCCTCCTCTGTCTCTATCTACTCTATTTCATACCCTTCTCTCCTCCACCTCTGATTTATATTTCCTCATGAAATTTTCCCATTCTTCACCTACTTATAATTAACCACTACTCTTGTTCATTCCTTTTTCTCTCTTTCCACTCTTGCTAATTACGTCCTTCAAAAAATCTTCACACCTAGCATTCCAGGCCAATTAAAATATTTCCAAAGTTACAAACCACAAATTATCCATTCTCTTACACCCCATTCTCGTCCTCCTCTCCACAATGTCGACCTATCCTCTTTTCAAGAGCTATGTCGTCTCTTCCATTCTTGGTAGCCATATTGAGGGGGAATCATTACATCCATACCTACTCATATCTTCCCATGGTATTTTTTTCTTGGATGATACCATAACATTCATCATCTACAACATCTACTCTCACAAACCAACGTCTTCTCTACTTTTTGCTTAGCGAAATTCGATTGAATTTTTCCCCCATTCTAACAATCAAAAATTTGTTCTAATTTTTGCTAAAAGAATGCTTAATCTTTTCTTCCTCTAATAAATTCTTATAGAAGGAACACCTTCCATAAGAATAATATCTTCAAAACCTTAAATCCCATCACTTGGGGCATCTTCATCCATTTTTTCTACTTTCTTTGAAAGGACACTAATTTCATAGTACCCTTCCAAAGAGGGGAAATGTAGACACCCTAATTCTACCATCTCCCTAAACCAATTAATCCTTCAAAAATATTCCCATAAAAATCCACATTGAATTAATCAATATTATTTGATTAATTAATTCTTTTAAAACCCCGATTAATTCTAATCCTCCTCACATGTCATTATTCTCCATGTATCCCCAGGTTGTGAATTAAAAATTCAATTTTAATCCTCACCCACTCTTTATGTCCACCACTCACCTAATCATGCCCACTTTTTCAAACTACAGTTAATTAAAATCCTCTAAGTTAATCCATTTTCCAGGCTATAAATAGAGCCTTACCCCTCTTTAGAATAGAGAGACAAAAAGAAGCAAAATCATGTTAGAACTCTTGCATTCTTGCTTCACAGAGCATCATTTCCATCTACTATTAATGTTCACATAATCTTACTTTTCCATCTATAAATCCATCATCCTCACATCCCTTGGTGCAAATTTTGTGAATCGATCATCGTCGCAGAAAATCTCTTTCTCACGTTGGAGGAAGCACCTACATATTAAGCAACTGGGTCTTTCCAAGTCATTTCCCATTCCGTGGATTGTGAAGGAAACACATGAAAGGAGGTATAAGTTCAGTTTTAGTACTTTCTTGTTATCAATGATTTCTATAGCTTACAACTTGATTTACCCAACGAAGCATTAGATATGAGATTTTTTCAAATTGATAATCCTATGTAAGAATTCATAGGAAATCACTTTATCTTGAGAATTTGGTTTTTATGGTGTACTATGATTTTTATAAATCCCATGCAAGACACTTTCTTTGTATAGTGGCTTTTTGAATTCCATGATGCACTAAAGCATTGTATAACATATTTTCTAAAAATCTACAACATAGTTTCAATTGTTCATGGATTTCTTAAATATGTGGCATATTTTGGTAGTGTACCGTAGAGTTGCAAAACCGCGGAACACTACAATAGTGGACCGTGGAGTTGTGAAATCTATGGGACACTTTTGTAGTGCATCGCGGAGTTGAAAACCCCAAAGGACACTACTACAAAGTGCACCATAGAACTATAAAACCCGTGAAACACTTGAATTTGGATCGAGACTTGTTTAAATATGTGGAATCTTGGAATAGTGAACTATAACATTGCAGTAGTATACTTTGGAGTTAAAAAAATATGTAGAATAAATGTTTTATTATATGATAGCCTAAATAACTCAGATGGTTTATTGATTGTAATTAGTTTTGTACCAAAAGGTAACTTGGATTATGTTATTTGGAACAAACTTTATTTTTAACATTGAAAGGTAAATTTATGTGTTTCCTACTTAACATTAAGGGGGAATATTGGGGTTGTAATGTTAAGCATGAGACATGGTTAATAAAAACATGTCAAAGACTAAAAATCATGGATTATGAGTTAAACTTAAAATATTAGCATGAACTCGAGTCATAATTAAAATTGGATCCGGACCACCCACCTTGATATAAATTAAGGTGATCTCTTTGAGATCGGTTACATGAAGAAACAAAGAAGTGATAATGCATACGAACTATTTAGAGATAAAATTTGGATATTATATGAGGTGAATGGTTAAGAAACCATGAGCAAGTGTATTTGATAGTTTATAATTCCTCCATGAAGGTGTAATTACTTTTCATGCATGGAAATAGTGTTGGTTATGGGTGAAACATATATTCTCAATAAAGGTAAGTTATTTTTCAGTGGGGTTTTACCTCTCATGGTTTTCACACTTATATATCATGTTATGGTGTTGTGTTGTGTAATTTAATTTCATGTTTATGTATGTAATCTAATATTTAATTCACACTTTGTTATAATGCATATTATTATTATTTTTCAATCATAAACTATAATTCTTGGCTTGTTTATTTAGTTGGGTATATAATTTTTTTCATTATCTATCCCCACATTTCTTGATAAACATAAATTACTTCATGCACAAATTAACATACTACGATGCAAAGATTCAATGAATATTAGAACATTGATGGTAAAATATAAATCATAATTTTAAAAATTATATAAATTTCTTCAATGCACATCTATTTAATCTATCAAACTAATAATACTATCAAGTTTCATTAAACTTACACAAGCATAATTTAAATATCACAAACAAAGCACTAGAATGATTTTAATTCAATAACAATTTAGAAAGACCATCACAAAAAAGGAGATGAGAGAAGACAATTTCAAATTGCATGGAATAATAAAACTAACTCACATTCATTAATCAAGAATTCATCTCTTTTTTGAAAATGGAGGAATCACATGTACTTATACAAAATTGGAGGGCCTCATTCCACCGCCCTTGTCAAACCATGATTGTCAGGATCAATAAAATATGCTTAGATAGCTAGCATTTTCAAAAATATCCTAAATGATTCTTGTTAGGGTTATTACAATAAAATCATGGCCCAACAGGCCTATGATAATATTCCTAAATAACTACTCATTGATCTTGAGTCTACAATGGGCCTAGTTTGGGTTAGATTTGATTGTACAAGCTTGGATCCTTGAGTGCCTTCATATGGTTGGGTGGTCCTATAATTCGATTTTGTAATGGCATCTATTCATATCTTATAGTCCCTCTCAAGTTTATTGAAATAAATTATGGGCTACTTGAAAATTTTAGGAGATTTATCCAATTGGATTTTGTGAAATGCCACAATTGATCCCAATATTTATTAGAGGCTCGCCACTTTTTAATCTTCTCCTTAAAAGTAGAGACTAACTCAATGACTTGGGATGCATATTTCTCATTTTCCTTGGAAATGTTTTTATGGAAGTGGCTCATAAACTACCTTAGATGGATTACAAACTCATATTTTATTATTACCTCCTAGCTTTCTGTTAGGACCCTTGAAATTGTGGCTTCTATACATAGTTGGCTACTCCTTGAGATGATCTCATTTATTTGAGTGGGTAACTTGTTTAACTACTCATCATAATATTTCAAGGTAGCTCTTGTATAATTGGCATATGTTTGACATATGCCCATGTCTTCTATATTAATAATTGTGGGGTCTTTGCAAACTCCATCATCTATAATTTTGGTAATGACTTGGACTATTCATTTTAGGTCACACATTTTGTGGTGGATATCTCATGCCTTTCCTAAGAAATCTTTCCCCTTTTTCCTTGTTTCAATTCCTTCTTTTACCAACCAAAAAGAGATAATAAGGATTGTTCCACATCATTGGAAATATTTATTAGGAGAAGTAACCTTTCCTTGGGTCTTTAAGGAATTTTTTCTTTCTTATATTCCCCTAACCATTTCAACTACAACTTATGCATAAGCTTAGATGAAAGAGACTAGGCCGTATTGGTATTCAATTGTTTGATAGCCTCTTGTTTTCCTCTTCTTGGACAAGGTGAACAAGTCCTCGAAGTCTCATTCCAGATGATAGATTAGTTGGTTGTAATTTTTTTCTTTTTCACTCTCCTTAAGGTCTTTGTCCTTGAATTGAATTGAATTTTGATTTGAGGGTCATCTGGTTTGTCCAATCACCTCATTCCCTTTCAGTGAATTGGAATTTTATCGATCCACCTTTGTGTGGGACCAAGTGAAGGTATGTCTTAAGAATTTTATTCAATTTGAGTCCTCCAAACTAATTCCACTTATGTATTGGTTTCTCTTGCTTTTATAGCGGCCTCTTCACTGCTTCGATTAAGATACCTCACAAAATACCACTGAGGGACCTGTGGTTAGTTCATGAGTGATATCTTGTAATTTTACAATATTATCTAATTTAATTTTCATAGATGGAGTGGGAGAAATGTGACCTTGGGACTTCCTTGGTGGTTATGGATATGTGGAGGTGCCTCTTATTGAATTATCTTGTAATTCTCACTTTTGGAGATGTAATTTCTCTTGTCATTTACATATTAATTTGGATGAGCTTGTCATCCTCTTTGGTGATTCACACTCAATTATTAAAATCTACTTCATGGGAATATATGAGAATATGAGATTGATTTTCCCTTTTAGTGACTCGAGTGCTTAATAACCCTCTTCCTTAGTTCATACCTCCTTGGTGGATGCTCTTAAACATTAAAAGAATATTTATGGGAATCATTAACCTTGAGGTATGGACATCTGTTAAATTCCTTGAATCCAACCTTCAATGGAAATGAAGGATGGGTCCTTAGCCTCTTTTATTTACACTTATTTTCTATTCCATTGCTAATATGGAAAGCAACTTCTTTTATCCCGACATGCGGCACATAGTAAGGAAGATGCAGTTGATGGATTAAGTAGCCCATCAATAATAATTAGTGTATTATCATATTAAATAACATTTTTCATCTTCCTACATGCTTGCAATACCACCGTAGAGTCTTGGCATAAGTTTCTCCATGAGAAACTTGTACATTATGGGGTAGAAAGTATTGCAGATATCCTCGGGGTGGGCCTTGAATCTGTGGGCATATAGGTATGAATATTCTTTATATACCTCCCTAACTCCTTTTGGTTTCTAAGGTAGACACAAATTAGGGCATATTAGGATTCCATGATAAAATCCAATAAATATGAAGTAATATAGAAGTACTTCTTGTGAATGAAATAAACATCCTTGGAAGTGAACAAGTTTGAAGATACTATATGTCCAAGGGTTGGTATTTTTCCTTCATCAATAATTAGAGAAAGTAAGGGGGTGGAAAATACGTCTAATTTGAAGATGGAATGGTTTCAATATTATTTGTTCATTAAGGCCATTCTAATTCTCACTCCAATCGTAAATCTTTGAATGCAAATATTATTAAAGATCTCATCGTCCATGTTATCAATTAGTTCTTTGACCCAATTTTGGAGAACACTTCTAACATCATGAGTGACCATCCAATATTTAATAGTAGTGGGATTATAGATGGTGGTTTCCTCGGTAGATTACAAAATACTTTAAAAAGTAGAACAAAAATGAATGCTACCTTATTATTTCATTTGTTTGACAATAATATCACTTCCTTTGTAATGATTAAGGTAAACATGGGGGAAAGTAAATAAAAACATGGAAATACCTGAGGTTTGGATAAAAATTGGTGTATTTTGGCCTTTTGAGTTCCCTAATATATTTGGCCCTCTAAACTTGGTCTATGGGCATGTCGGCTTCATCAATGGCATCCATCGATGTCCTTTCCCTACGAATTGTCAATAAAATAGCATAGTAGTGAGATAACTCATGGTATAATGATGTAGGGTCTAAAAATAGTGTATCTTACTAATATTTGGTCTTCATATGAATACAGGAATGCATCCACATTTGAATTCCTTGTTTCTCCCACCACGAATTTGGTTTTGACTCTGTAATTTCTTGTAAAATATCTACGGATGTTGGAATCTTGACTCTTTGAAACAATGCTAAATTTGGGCTCTACAAATGGCTTTGAAAATAGTGCATTTCCTTGGTTAGCGTATTTGTTTCAGATTGCACAATATATCAACCTTGAATTTGTGTGCTCTACATTAATGTTTCATAATTTAGGACTAGATGTTTCTTTGTTATAAGGAATGTTTCCTTTTGAAATACTATACATTTTTAATGGAGTCCTTAGACATGTACAAGGTAAATTTGACCATATCCCTTAGATTTAACAACCCACTTTTGACCTCTACATTCCATGTTGATTTCATGTTGGAGGCCATGTGCATTACTATGATTGTCTCCTAGAATTTTGTATGATGATGTTTCCATTGATTTGTTATTTTTTCTTTGTCTTGGTTCTCATACTTACGAGGTGTGATGTTTTTAACCTTCACACATGAGATGTGTGAGGTGAAACTTTGTAGTCCTTTGTGATATTTTAACATTTAGTCCTTATATTTGAGAGTCGTGAGGCTTAACTTCTCTCACTTGAGAAGTGCGAGACCTTCCTTTAGGATTATTTTTTTATATTTGAAATATGTGAGCCATTTCTTTGTCAATTGCGAGGAGAAGTCAAATTCAAATTTATTATAATTCATCAATTTTAGAGTAAAAATCCTCATAAATGTAAAGTGTGAGGAGAAAATTCTAGATAACTACGAGGTACGAGGAATATGAAAGTACCAAAGAGATTTTGAAGAGCGAGCAAAAATAATTTCTAAATGCAAGCATGAGTTCCTTAAAATTTCTAAGTGCGAGTGCTAGTAAACATTGAAATGCGAGCACTTAAAATAGGAATTAGGTGAAAATAAGGAAAACATTATTAAGAGAATAAATGAAAATACCCAAGTATTACTAGTTGTTTTAATCCAAATTGGGTCCATATTTTTAAAGTTTACCATTTTGAACATGGGGTGCTATGCATGATAACAAATGACAACTCAATGGGTAAATCACTACTAAGTATTTAGAAATTAAAATCTTTGGTTTTGGAAACTTCAATGAAATACTATGAATTTAAGATGAAGTATACCAAATCAAGAATTTTTTTTGAAACCAAACACATACTTATACTTCATGACATACTAAGTTTGGACATTAATAGAAAAGTTTTGTGTGTGTTATGTATCCATTAACCTTGTTCCTTTCGAAACATGACATTATTTCCAGATACAAGGATCATTTGATTTTTCATTAGATTATTTGTTTTCATACTTCATTTTCTATGGGATGGCTCAAGGAGGGAGTGTTAGGATATTTCTCTGCTGCCACCTAGGTGCCCATAGCCCTAACAGAGATAATTTTGGTTCCTTTTATGGCCTTTATCCACTACCAATCAAACGTCAATATCCCTGGTGGAGATCATCATAATCATATTTTAGGAAATTCCTTTTACTTTCATTAATTTGGACATTTTTTCCTCTAGAGATTTAGGAACCAAGTTAGTATGTTTCAAGGATTTTGTAAAATAAACTTTTTGGGAACTCCTCTTTGATATCATTCATGGTCAATCAAAACAATCCTTAATATATATTAAGTGCAACTTATTCCTCCTAACCGACTAGAATGATTCTAAAATTCAATTTGTACTTTATGTAATTCAACATATTAATGGAAACGTTATTCGAAATGTTGAGTCTTACTTTCATATTATTTTTCCAATGTATCCTACCGTTATTTCAAATTTTAAAAACAACAATAATTATTCCTATATCTTGTACTTAATTTATTTCTATCTTGATTTTGAATGCAAGGTGGGACAGAAAAACATAGAAAGTAGTAAGCAAACATAAGAGAGAGAAACTAAACTAAGAAAATATGAAAATGTAGAATAAATATACTCCAAGCAAGCAAGAAATCACATAAAAGATACTAAAATACTTCCTGTTATAGTTATTCTATTGGGGCTTGAGATGGAGCAACAAATAAAAAAATGCTTTAGGAATTTCCCATTGGTGACAACATCATTTCTTTGCCTTACTGAGATATTTCAATCAATGTGTTCGGCCTAAAATATCAATAATTTTATAAGGACCAATCCATAGTGGAGAAAACTTTTTATGTTGTCTTTTCATTTCATGGGCTTTGTCCCATAATAAAATAAGATCTAAATTATGAATTTATTAACCTTAACTCTATGTCAAACCATATTTTAACAATATCTTGGTGCTTACTCAAATTTTGTAATGTCATTTTTCTTTCATTTTCAATTTGGAGAATGTCTAGGATTCTAGCTTCAATGTTTCTTTCTCCCTCCATGTATTCTTTAATATTCTCATAAATATGTATCTTGAGACTGATTACAAATATTTTTATCATCCATATACTAATAATAAAGGAAAATTTTTTAAACCCTGTTTGTATTTGGTTCAATCATCTCATAAATCACATTTTAGCGATGAATTTCATTGTCTTGGCTTCTTCTCTGTTGAATTTTTTATGGCATTGATGAGATTAATGTTGGTCAATTCACCACACCATTTCCTTATGGATAATAGTTAGATGAAAACTTGATGATCAATTTTTTTTTTCATATGCCCACTCTATGAATTTAGTAAAAGAAAATGTTGGTCCATTGTCACATATGAGAGAAAGTGGGTGACCAAATCTTGTCATGATATTTTATTCAAGTAATCGAATAACATCAATGGTCCTACAATTCTTGGTGGTTACTACTTCAATCTACCTTATGTAATAATCATTTGTAGTTAGTATAAACTTATGCCCTACTAGGGAAATTGGGTTAGTGACCCCAATCAAGTATAGACCCCATTTTACAAAAGGCCTACTTTCAATCACCGATTGTAATGACATGGATGATTTTATTTTCTATTGGAAAAATTCTGATAATGGTGGTAACTTCTTACATTTGAATGGTAATCCTTAAATATTTTTGGCCAATAATAGCCAAATACTCTTCTGAGGAATTTCCATTTCCCAACTTTTCATGAAAGTTATGCATTATTTTAGTAGTTTCTTGTTGAGACACATCTTAAGTAAATGCCCTCATAATTATTTCTATATAGGATACCTCTTTTGATCATAAAATAGAGGTCTTCACTCTTAATTCCCTCCTTTTTTCTCTTTTTAATTGGGGTGGGCATGCACCATGCAAAAGATAGTGGATAATATGATCATACCATTCTCTTCCTTGAATGTATTTTTCATCTACTTGAAATATGTCAATCCTTGGGTCTACATCAGCTATTAGCTTGATTATTCCTTGACCTATGATTATCTTGGAAAGCTTAATCTATAAATAAAATTCTAAATTTTTTTCATCCATTTACCCTTGAGTTCACTTTGACTCATTTTGATCTAACATTAACTTAATGGTTGGGTCTACAACAATGGCATGCATTTTATTCCTAAGTATGTAATGGTTGAACTTCTTTATTGATTTTATCATTGTGGACACCTATAGTTTGATCAATGCAATATTATTCCTAATATTGCACTCCCTATTCTTCCTTGCAAATTGACGGCACACCGCCAGTTAGACCTATCTAACTCCCTTCTCATGACATCCTTTTGGTCATATTTCCTCTTATAAACCACTTAAACAGGCTGTCATAGCCTCGTTCTGACTACATTAGCTTCTTATTCCCTTCTAGTTTGCTTTTATTAGCTCCCTGGAATATCAATCCACTTCGTTGGATTGATTAAGCCCTTCAGAAACCCTTCCAGAACCCTAATTACTCTCTAAGAGAGATTAATTAGTCTAACCTAGGTTAATTACCCTAAACATAGTCAAACCTCACTTAGACTTGCTAAAAGTGCTTTTTGGACTTTAGCATTTGTCCCACATGCACCCAAATCTCCCATTTTCCCAAATAGAAAACTATAAATAGGGCTATACCCCCTCCCTCATTTTCTAAGAATTATCTCTTCTTCCTAGCATAGATTATAGTATTTTGTTTAGGCTTTAGATTGTATTTCACTTTCTTCCATTGAGCTAATAGCATTTCCTTTTGTATTTTATAGCATAATAATGGAGTAAAAGGGAAGATCCATTGGCCTTGAAGCCATTAATGGGGAGATCTCTTTCTCTTAAACACATAATTGAATGCTTAGATCCTCTTAGGTTCATTATTTCAAGCTTTCAAAGAATAGAGGTTAGCTTCATTTGCTTAGTTTGCTTGTTTACTTCAAATTAATGTATGCAAAGAAGAAAACCTTTCTCATTTCTTATCAGATGGTCCATTGATTAGTTTGCTAAAAGCCTTTGGGGTTTCTTTAGATATTCTTACCCCAAATCCATGGCTTTTGCAACTTTTCATTGAACACAATCATAGAAAAATATTTTTATCCATCATATAATACTTAAGTTGGGTGTCCTTCAGTTTGGTTCTCATGAAGGTAATTTGATGTTAATTTCCTTCTACTTTTGAACGAGCATAACTACAATGGTATTCTCAGAGGCATATGAGTATAAGTAGAATTATTTAGAAAATTTAGGGATCACAAGGATGTGCTTAAAATATGGCTTCCTTGATGTCGGAAATAATTCTTAGCATAATAAGTCCACTAAATCTTTGAATCCTTCTTCACCATGAAATTTAAAGGATTAACAATTTCTATAAAACTAGAGATAAACTTCCTTATAAAGTTAATATTACAAAAGGAAGACTTGAATTCCTTTTTTTGTTTAGAGGACCAATATTTGAAATATTATCAATCCTTTTAGTGGTCAATAGAAATACCTTATTTTTAAAGCACATGTCTGAAATTTACCTTACGTCATACATAATATTTTATTTTTTTGGTTCGGAGATATACCATGCCTTATACATCTCTCGAATACCTTATATAAATGTCCCACATGATATATCCTATTTTTATAAAACACGAAGTAAATTCATCTATGTAAATAATTAGACACCTAGTAGACAAACATGGGAAAGCATGATTCATGGCCCTTTATAAAGTAGATCATATGTTGATTAATAAAAATGGCATCCTTTGTAGAGCAAAAAAGTGCCCCACTTGGTGGTGAAGGTTATTTTCATTTTGTCTTCTTTTTAAGTACTTGATTATATCCTAAAAATTCATCAAGAAAAGACAACATCTCAGACCCACTTACTATTTGTATGACTTAAATTAAGGAAGGGAGAGGATCATTATCATTTTAAGAGATTTTAAAAAAATCTCAAGTCTACACACAACCTAATTCCTCCACTTTTATTCCCAACCAAGACTAAGTTAAGAACCCAAGTTGAATGCCTAATGGGAAATATTATACATGCAATAAGTAGTTTCTTGATTTCTTTTTGAGGTTCTAATATGGGATTCAGTGGTATTTGTCTTATTGTGCAAGGTTTTGGTTTTCTTTCAATAGTATGGTATGTGTGATGACTCTCGGATCAACTATCTTCAAATCCTCATATAGGAACATGTTATGACATCCTTATAGTTATTAAAAATATTTACTATTTTGTTATTTTCCTCATTTAAACAAGTCAATCTTATGTTGACTAACTTAAGTGTTATTTGGTGTCGAGGTTTACTTGAGTGTAATCTTTATTCTGGATTTGGGTTTTGTATGGATTTTTACTTCTTGGTCCAAATAAAAAGCCTTTCTAAGGATATCATTCCCTTGGAATTGTATTTTCCTTTAAATTCATGACACTATCATAGATTAATTCACTTATGTTGTTTTCATCGAGTAATTTAGGATTAGAGACATCTAAATTATTCAAGAACTGGATAATTTGGTGGCATCATTGAATACCTAGAAATGGTCTATGTTGTCTAGCACAAAGGGTGTAAGAACTATTTCTACATATATCCTTTCTCCTTTTAGATCTTGGGATGAAACCAAAGTGGAAACAAAAGTGGATAATGCATCAACCTCCGATTTTTCTTCCTAGGGACGAGATGAAATGCTAAAAGCATGGAAATGTTCAATAAGGTCCCATAATATATACTTATACCTCTTGAGATATGATTATTTGCATTGATATATATTTCTTACTTGATTAAATAAATATTCTGAATCTCCAAAACCATGAGTTGTTTGACTTTATGTTTGATGAAAAATTGTAATCCTAACACCAAGGCTTCATATTCAGCTAAATTATTAGTCTAAGGAAATTACATTTTGTAAGAGGTAGCCTATTTTTGGTCATTGGGGCCTTTTAAAATAATTCCTACTTTGTAAAAAAATGTTTAGAGCAGGATCCATCAAAATGTAAATACCATAAACCTTTAGTTTCTTGGGTTTCTTTAGGAAATTTTGTTTCCTTCACATCAAGAGTGTATACACATATATTAGGTGAGAAACACATGACTTCTTCATTCTTAGTAATATTATACTCGGTGATCATGTGCTTTATATTAGGTTCTCTTTCTACTATAATATGATTTGGCATACCTCTCCATGGAAACCACATATGGGAAAATTTATTGGACATGTATTCATTTAAGACTCTAGGCCAATCCCTAATCAACAATATACCATAGGATTATGGGATTTCCACAAATTGGATGTCCATAAATTGTTGGATCCTAGGATCATAGGCTAACCGAATGTGTACACTTAGGAGTTCCCTATTACTTCTATCTTTATTTTTTCCAAATGGAATACCACTCTATCACATTTGATAGGGGTGGGCTAATATTTTTCAAATACTTGAAGGCGTGATGTTGGCAGAGGATCCATATTCAACATTATTGGCTAAAGGCACACACACACACAAGAGAAATAAAGAGAAGGGTGCATGAAGAGAAGTGCGTAGGAAAAAGAGGTTTAAGAAGGGTTTAGGAGAGACCAAGGCATGCGTGGGGAGACAATACACATGATCTAAGGACTTAGCCATATTCGGCGTTCTGGAGGCACTTGAGGAAAAATGTGACCCAACTAGGCATGCCAAGTGGATAAGGTGCCAAGCATGGAGACTTGATGGTCAAGAAAAGGATATTCCATGTAGGGAATATTCCTAAGAAGAAATCATTACAGAAAGTGGAGAGCTCGGAACAAGATAAGCATTCACCGATGAAGGACCACATGGACACTTGGCATGAGGTCTACTCTTGAAGGAAGGTATGATGGGGTATTGGACCTATAAGAAGAGATGCTCAGGAGAAGAAGAGACACCAAGATATATATGGATAGACATATAACATGGAAAAAGGGGAAGCTCTACAAAAAGTATTAGGAGGCCCTAGGGTTGGGGTTTTCATTAGGGAGTTGCAAGAAGGTCATCATATCTAAGGGATGGGTCTGTAAAATTTATAATAAGGGGGCATAACATAGCTAGGACTCCTGATATATGAGTTAGATCTCTATTTTAACATATATTGTATGGGTGGATCCTTGGCAATTATTGTATTCGACTGACATGGCCTTTTGAATGTAATGTGGTTATTTAGCACTCTTGATCATATATATATATATATATATATATGTGTGTGTGTGTGTGTGTGTATATATATGTGTGTGTGTGTGTGTGTGTGTGTGTGTGTGTGTGTGTGTGTGTGTGTTATGATATCTTGTTCATGGGTGCAAACCCTAGTGTCATTTCTTCATATTATGAATCAGATCTATTCTTCATAATCCATGTTGTGTTGTTTCTCTCATTTTCATGCATGGGTATAAGGATATGGTAGCTCATGTTGTGATTTTACATGAATATCTACTTTTCTCGTAACTAATCCTCTAACAATGGCAAGATCTTCTCACAATGCTCACATAAAGGAGGGGGCTCGGTGCCCACACATGCCTTGGGTGAGCGCCCAATGCCCATTGAGTGATAGGCCGACACACATGGGGTTAGAATTTAGTAGGTGGATAAAAATGACTACATCTTGGTTCCATTTTCGGGACCTCTTTTCAAAGTTTTGTGAGAATGATGTGTGATGATAGAGTGTTTGACCTTGGAAAAGTTTTGAAGCATGGTTTAAGAGCATGGAGGATGAGTTTTCTTAGATATTTAGTATTGGACTTGAGTTTGATACATGTAGATGGGTAGAAAAGCACTTGTATCATGAGTCTGTATGAGACCTTCTTTTGTTTGCTTTCCAGTGGAGTTGTATGAATGGATTTATGATACATCTAGATCAAGATGGTATTATAGATCTGCATGTGGACCCAAGATGAATATCAGAGGCTGCATGATGTTGATCTGACTTGGACATGTGTTGTTGATCATTGGTGGAGAAGAGAGTGCTAACCAGTTATACCCTGGAATACACTATTTCTATGTATTCTTGTCCAGAGGTTGTTGAGTTTGAGTTCTTAAGGGAACCTAGAGGATCATTTTTGCATGTTATCCCTTTAGCCATAAATATCCTAATCATTACACTAAGTTTGGAAGCATTTCCTATGGCCAGCTAAGATTTTTATAAGCATTGGGTGAGGAAGCTAGGGTGGAGGAAGATGGCGGACATTGCATGGTGAAAAAGAGAGAGAGAGAGAGATGACTCAAGTATAGTGAAGCTCGTGAAAGGGAGTTAGCTAGACAACATGAGGTTGTAGGAGTGATGGATCTATGGAGGTAGACATTGTGGGAAGGAATTGAGGTTCACGTGGAGGACATGGAGCCTATTATGTGTTACCCCATCTTGGAAAGCAGGAGAGAGACCCCTTCAACTTCTGATGAGAGTTTGTCACTTGGAGAAAGGAGAGCCATCAACACACATCTGAATCCACCTGGTGACCAACCCCTGGCGCTTAGTCTTCCAAATCAAGAGATAAGTATTGCTAACCTAGTTGGTATTGGTGGGAGTGACCGATCTACACCTAGGAGATATAATTTCTCATTTGGTACATCTATGGCTGCATAATCATTCCCTGTGTTTGGAGGAATATTGTCTGGAACGACATTTGGAAAAGTATGGGTACACAAAGTTTGGGTATCACGTCTAGAAGTGGCATGGGACACACATCTGGTAGTGGTGCAATATCACAAATTATTGTGCTTAGTTAGTGGGACATTAGGGACACTAGGTGACCACTTTAGGCCCATTACCAACTACAAGAGGTGGATCTAGTGGTATAAGAGCTGGAGGACCTGGTGGACCTATGATCTGGGGGATTTGGTGGATTAGGAGGAACAAGACCTGGTGGATCTAGTGGATCTAGTGGTGGAGGTAACACGGAGGAAATCAAGGTTCTAGATTAGGTAGACAAGGGCCTCAACCACCTCAAGCAAGTGTTTTTTGAAATTTCTTTACATCTACCAGACTACAAAGGTGTTGAGGATGCTACGAGAGCATGTACACAAGTGTGAGCTACTATGGCACAAAGGGGATCACTACCCCAGAGTGGAAGGCAAGTCAGTTTGCAATGACATGTTGCAAGGACATGCACATAGTTGGTACCAAAAAGTATGACCCCATCAAACAAGTGGTGGATTACACCGTACATGTGGAATGCCTTCTTGGCTGAATTTCATATCCCTGAGTTTGAACAAAAGAGCATAGAACATGCTAAAGGAGATTCAACAAGGTATGGTAGAAAGTGTGTGGGAGTATGACGCACATTTCAAGACCCTCTTATCAAAATTTTCTTATGATATTCACCCCTCTTCAAGCATGCTTAGTGGTTTTTTGGAGGGTTGATAACACCTTTTAGGAGAGCACTTTTACATAAGACTTTCACAGACCCACGCGAGGCCTTGGAAGCTTCCCATGCATGTTGAGGCTGTTGGAAGCATTGATATTGGTGTATGTTAGCCCTTTTTTGAGGCTATAGGATTCTACAATGGCCAAAAGTAACTAGAAAATTTCTACAAACTCGTGCATGAGACTCACAGTGGTCTATGGTGCATGAATTATGAGGTAGAGGGGCATACAAAGGATAATTTCCTAGAGATCGGTATGCGCCATGACAGTGGACTGTGAGATTTTCCATGGAGATCATGATGTAAGTAGGTGCCCACTACTATGTAATGCGCGATCCATAAAAATGTGTCTTTTATTGCAAGATTTGCACCTCTACTACTCATGACACCAAGGATTGTAGATTGATTGACCAGATACATGATGCCATTGATATTGGTGTGTGATCAAACTAGCCTCACAAACAATTCCAAGGATGATGGTCATCACTATGAAGGGCGCATGGATGGAGGGGCACATGGAAGAGGTTTTTGAGGAGGATTTCATGGTCATGGTAACCACGGAGGGGAGAAGTGAGTTCCCATGTGGAACCTATTACAATTGTGGGTCTATGGAGCACTATAAAGCACGAATGCCCTGATTGTTACAATGCTCTTGGTGTGGAAAAAACATAAGTATGAGGAGTGTCCAGAGCTATTTGAACATATGAGCCAACAACACCTAGAAAGAAAAGGCACCAATGGAATGGTAAGTGTGAGGAAGGTCGATTCACAATGGATGCCAAGAGTGGCACGTAAGAGTCAAAACTAGAGCTTGTACTAGTTACGATGTGAGCTGAGGCTACATGCATGCAAGGGATATACCAAGGTAAAAACCATTGGTTACAAGAGAAGAGGTGGTGCATGGGAAGTATCTAGACCCTACTCATAGAAAGAAGTGTATCAAGAAACCATGGATGTGATTGAAGCCTACAAGGAGATCAATGCCTAAAGGAGAAATCAAGGTAGTTAGAGAAAAGGAAGAGTGTTGAGGCTCCACAGAAGGATCTGGATGAGGTCAGGGAAGTATGCAAAATGTTAAGGCAAGAGAATATCATTCCTTTGTTAGGGAATGGTTACGGAAAAGGTACCACACACCTAGAGAAGAGCATGAAAGGTAGGTTCTACATGCTAACCTTCCTCCCCATAGCCTTGACTATGATAAGGAGATTACCTTAAATGTTGTTGTGGATGGATGGATTTTGAGAAATATTTTGATTGACATGGGTGTGGAAGTCAATGTCCTCACTCTAGATGCATGGCATCAAATGGGAAGGCCCCCATTACAACCATCCTCGAATGTGTTGTATATGGATAACAAGACAAAGGAAATGCCCATTGGTGTCTTAAAGGATGTTGTTATCACTATCCAAGGGGAAAGTTCACTGGGGATTTTGAAGTCTTGGTGCTAGCCGAGGCAGACAACTTTCCAACATTACTTGGGTGCCCCTGGTGTTATAAGAACAATGTTGACCTACGGTTCAATAAGGGGTACATAAGTTTTGAAACAAGGAAGAATGGGTTATCATCCCCTTGACCGATGGGAAGTTAGCACCCTATACTAAGCCCTTGGGAGAATAAGTTCTTGATAGGATCTATGTGCACTCTATCAGGGACCCTGAGGTGATTCACCCTATAGAAGGAGTTATTTAGTTTGAAGATGCTCTTAGTCCATGAGTGATACAACTAGTGTGGCATGTGACAATTGGGCGCATGGGACTTATGAGTTAATTGGGAATAGTTAAGAGGGATCAGTTACAAGGGTGACAAAGGCACACTCAATCAAGCACTTGGGAGGAAAGAAGTTTACCAAGTTACTCTAGAGGGGCCAACCCGATGATTTCTTATGAGAAATGGAGGCTCAAGTGGAAAAATGAGATTCAAAAGAAGAGGGATGCTCAACTATAACTTGCTTGGGACCGCAACACATTGTGGGTGACACATCACGATAGCCTTCTAGAGTGGCATGAAGTGAGAATCATGTTCTCTATTAGGTTTTCCCAAAGCAATGCACCCATTTTCAATATGAGACTACCATGGGAAGGAACCCACCTCGTTTCATGTCCAAGCATGTGAGAAAGCATGGATGGAAGGCTGCAGAGGCCTTGCCACCTTCTTTATGGGTGCATAAGTTGTATTCCACCTTTACAAGGTTGTGCATGTGCATGGTACATTCACTCAAAGATGTGTCATCATAAGAAATTGGTAGGAGTTGAGTTGACCTCCTTCAAGCTTTCAAATATCGGAGTACTAAACCATCGGTGGATAGGGCATTGCAGGTTGTTAAGTGCCTTATGATGGGAGATAGTGCCATGGTGGAGGATAGAATACTAGAGTTATTGGGTGAACTTGGTTTGGAACATGCACTTTGATGAGGAAGAGTTAGAAGAGGTGCAACTTGAGCGCATGCATGCATGGAGAAAGAGAAGGGAAAGATGGTCTATGTGATAGATGGTGAAGAGATGGAGAGTTTGGATGTTAACCATACTGAAGGTATGCATGAAGTTATTGATAGTGCTGATGAGAAAGCACACACCTACCATGAGCCCCTCAAAACAAAGAAGGTTAACATTGGTTTAAATGGAACCTAAGGAGGCCACTATTGGAGACTATTGGTCAGAGAAGGAGGTTTCAAAGATCATTGATCTTGCGCATGAGTTTTAGGACTTATTTCCACATGGATACCATGAGCTTAAAGGCATTCACCACTCCTTGGGAGAAATGAAAATCAAGTTAAAAGAAGGTGTGCACCCGATTGGAAGAGGCCTTATCGAATGAATCTAAATCTTCGTGTCAAAGTCAAGGAGGAGATAGAAAAATGATCACTTTAGGCATCATTGAAGTTATGGAGGAATCAGAATGGGTAAGCCCCATGGTCATCAACATTAAAAAGGATGGAAGGATAAGGATCTGTGTTGACTATAGGGACTTAAATGCAGTATGTGTAATTGATCCTTTTCCAACCCCTTTTACCGAGGAGATCTGGAAGGAGTGGCTGGGGTGAGATCTATTCCTTCACGGATGGATTCTCAGGATACCATCAAGTTAGAATTACTAAAGAAGACCAAGAAAAGACAACTTTCACCACTTGAATGGGGAATTTTTTCCTATATGGTCATGCCTTTTGGACTGAAGAACATGCTACTGTGTTTTTTTGCGCATAGTGGTCTAGGCATTTCAAGATTTCATCCATAAGTTTCTTCAAGTCTACCTTGATGACTGGATGGTGTATGGACTAGTGAAAGACCATTGTGACAATTTGAGGTTGATGTTTGAAAGATGTCAAGTTGAGGATATCCCTCAACATTAAGAAATGTGTTTTTTCTACTCCATTTGGAACCCTATTGGGGCATATCATATGTAAGGAAGGCTTTCTGGTGGATCCCACCAAAGTTTTATTATTGTGGGATGGGGGAGCCTACAAGTCAAAGCAGTAGTGCATGGATTCCTTGGGCATATATGGTACTACCGAAATTTATCAAGGGGTATGCCAAAATCATCGTGCCATTGGAGGAGTTACTAAAACACAAGAGTGCATTTCACTTAGGGAGAGGGCGCAGAGAATGTTTGATACATTGAAGGATAAGCTCATCATTGTGCCCATATTACACTTTCCTTCTTGGGATAAGCCATTCCATGTACATGTTGATGCTTCAGGATGACGATTGGGGTAGTTCTTAGCACAACTTGGAGAAGGGATTATTGACCACCCCTTGTGTTTTCTACTAGAGGAAGTTACACACCAGAGAAAATAAACTACTACTACTACTGAGCGTGAAGCACTATCAATGATCTACGCACTACACAAATTTAGGAAATATCTTTTGGAAACACCCTTCATATTCTACACAAACACATGGCATTGAAGTACTTGGTGAACAAGCCCATTTTACAAGGGCACATATGTGGTGGGTCTGTTGTTTCAAGAATTTGAGTTTATAGTTGTTGTGAAACTAGGAAAGAGTAACTTAGGACCTGACCATTTATCAAGGATTGATTCAGGAGAGGACACATAGAGCATTGAGGATGTTATGCTAGATGCACAACTATTTAGGTTGTGTGCATGCCCTCTGACTTAGAAGATATTTGTGTTTCTCAAAATGGGTGTGGCATCGGAAGGAATGAAAATTTGGAAAAAAAATAGTTAGCTATACGTCACACCCTACATGCTAATTAGTGGAGACTTATACAAACTAGGCCATGATGAGGTTTTGTGCCGATGTGTGTTAGAACATGAGCAGTGTGTTGCAATCATGGAGGAAGCACATGGTGGGATTGTAGGAGGGAACTATGTAGGGAATGCCACCACATGTGGAAGATTCTACTGGCAGGGATTTTGTGGGAAAGCATCTACCAGATTGTATTGAGTTTTGCAAGGCCTGTGACCATTTTCAGTGCCTTGGCAAGCAGGAAAAAGGGATGAGATGCCCTTGAGACCTATAGCTAGCGCATAACCATTTGAAAAAGTGGGCCATTGATTTTGTAGGACCAATTTCACCTACCATGAAGGACTGGTTCACACTATATCATCACTTGCACTGATTACTTAACAAGGTGGGTGGAGGCAATGCCTACAAGGGATTTACACAACAAAAACTACTAGATTCTTATGGGAAAACATAATCAATAGGTATGGATGTCCTTTAAGCTTGACTAGTGATAGGGTACACATTTTTTGAATGAAACAGTTCAAGGATTTTGTTGGTAGAGTTCATGGTGGCCCATCATAAGACTACCCCTTATCACCCCACAAGCTAATGGAACTACTTGAGGCATTTAACAAGATATTAAGCCACACATGTTAACAAAAATTTGTGATGTGGGAAGACAAGATTGGGATGACAAGGTATCATCCATTCTATGGGCATACAAGACAACCTACAAGAGATTGAACAAGGCCACACCATTTCAATTGGTGTTTGGCATAGAGGCTATTTTACTAGTTGAATTTATGCTACCATCATACGTATTATGTGTATGAGAGGTAATTGATGAACAAGCAATTCAAGAGTGCATGGAGAAGTTAATGTAGCTAGATGAAAGGTGATCACTTGCTAGATGGAGTCAGAAGACTGAAAAGGCATGAAAAAGCATGACATGATCATCATATTAAAAACAAACAATTCGAGGTTGGGAAGATGGTCTTGCTTTATGACTCCAAATTTTGTGCCATCTGGGAAACTGAAATTCCATTGGTTAGGGCCATATATCATCTCATACATCCTTGATTCAAGTGCTTTCCAAGTTACAAGCACTGGATGGAACATAGTTACTAGGCCATTTCAATGGGAGTAGGTTGAAGCCCTACTATAAATAAGTCTTCCTTATGTTCATAAATAAGGCAGTATTTCCATTTAGCTTAGGATTCCCTTAATGCATTTCTTTTCCTTGTGTTTCCCTTTCTGTTCTTGTTCCTTTCTTTTTGTGTTGTTTTTTACACGCCTTATGTGTCAAGTAGCCACTTATTATTTTCAAAAGGTTGTGTATGCATAGAGGACCGCACATCTATTTTTGTGTGGGGTGGAGTAATGCAAAGTAAAATGGAAGCTGGTAGTGGAAGTTGTGTTTTGATGGCCTTGGATTGAAGGATAAAAAAATCACGTAGTGTGGAAGAGCATGCATAGAAAAGGTGGACATAAGGATTTTGGTGTCAGGATAACTTTACAAAGACCACGTACAAAGGATGAGAAGTGCAGGAACAACATGAGGTAGGTGAGGGAAAAATAGGTTAAGGACAGAAGAAGTGCCTTTGGCGCTGCAAGTGCGCGTGTGAGGATCTTGGTCAAGTAAGATTTTTGCATGCTAGAAGGTTGTAGAGATTTTTCACGCAGGATTGGGCATGGGGGTAAGAGCGCTTAAGGTTGGCTTTAGTGGAAAAATCACCTTTATTGCAAAAGTACATGTTGGTAGGTGGCATAGCATTTATTATGGGAGATGAGAAAAAAGCTATAAGTAGAAGGTTGGGCACATTATTGTTTACCTTGTAATTATGATATCGAAGAGCTCTTGTGAACTAGGGCATCCGCAAAGAAGATTTGTGTGAAGGAAAAATTGTGAAAATATGAGTGTGACTAGTGTGATTTGTGAACCAGAGTGGAAGAAGTACATGGGTAGGTAGGGAAGAAGGTTTTAGGAGAGTAGTTATCATCTTGTGGAAGGGTTGTCTAGGTTAGGGTTTACGTAGCTAGGGCATGGGAGTAAAGGGATTTTTTCGTGAAGGTAAGCCACAAATTTGAGTAGAGTAAGGAAGAGGAGAAAGGAAGAGTTTTTTTTAGTAACCGACAAGAAGATGGCACCAAAGAAGGAAATTGTTTCACCAAAGAAGGGAAAGGGAAAAGGGAAACAAGTTGTTTCCACTAGTTTCAATGAGGAGTGGTATGCAGAGATGCAATACCCAGATGGCGTGTTCTCGGAAAAAGGAGTGGGTATCCCATGTAAGGAAGATGGTGGTAAGTGATTACAACCATCGAAAAGCACCACAGAGAAAGAAATGGCATTGGAAATGGTGAGACCTATAAAAGGACACCTGATGGAATGCCCATCTATGATGATGAAGTGAAGGTGAAAATGGAGAAGGTCGGATTATTGCAACTATATGAGTTGCCCTATTTTGGTAAACCCAAGTGGTTGTACCAATGGCTGATGTCATGCATACATGAAGACCATTTCTACTTCATGGGGTGAAGGATGAGGATAACTCCCCAAATGATCTCAAATTTACTTGGTCTTACTTACGAAGGAGATTCATTTGATGATGACTTGGAGGACAAGGAGGCCATAAAGAAAATATGGAGGCCTATGACTATAAGAAGGGGTCACTACTTTGACATTTATGATTTTCCAACCTAGTGATGAGGATGGCCACGTGCTTAGTGACCAAGATGAATGGATCAAGAGAGGTGGACATATAAACAAGTCTTGGTTAAACGTTTTATAGAAAAATTTTAGAAGGAACCATCTATAACCTCTCAGCATTCATAGCAGAGGAGATCATCAATGCCACGCATGAATGGAGAGAAGATCATGTTTGGTAATGTCCTCCTTACCATCATCTTTTCAGAAATTGGAGTGCCCGATGGGCCAGAAAAATTTGTATGGGAGTACCTAGATGAGAACCCCCCCCCAAAAAGAGATTTGAGAAATATACTTGTGACACCATGATGACCGCCCACAAGGCACACCTAGAGAAATGGTACAAGTGAAATGCGTGATGTTTGGGGTTGAGTGGAGGATACCCAAAAATTTTCTAGTGCTAGTGTAAGGAGAAGCTGAGTTTGTTGTATACCAACACTTTTGCATTGGCAGGTTCACTCTTTGAAGAAGGGACCAAGAGCCCATGGTGTAAACTATCATTCTCCTTCACTGCACAATATTTCAAGCCAAGGGGTCAATCACTTCAAGGAGGCCAAAATACTAAGGTTCGACCTCAGTGAGGTGGACCAAGACCACCATGAGCTACGTGCAAAAGCTAGTATACCCCAAGAAGTGTGCTTATGTGGAGAAGTATGTCTCCCATGAGGTGCATATGATAAAACTTGTGATGTTGCCAATTATTGGAAGGACCACAATGAGGGTATACCTACACATTAGGCCCAAGTATGAGAAAGGTTGCCTACATGGAGAATGATGTCTCCATCCCAAAAGACCCCACCATAAGGAAGAAGGCCACACCGAGGAAGAGGGAGAGAGAGAGGAGGCACCAGAGAAGAAGGCACCGAGTGTACAAACAACACAATTTATTGGCACACAAGAGTTAGTGTGAAGCCGAGCACATATGCTCAAAGGAAGAAGTCCCCGTTAAGGAAAAAGAAAAGACACCTGAGGAAGAGGCACCTAGAGAAAGAAGAGATCCCCCTACAAAAGAAGAGTCACCGAGGAAGGAGTCACCTGCTAAAGAAGATGAGAAGGAAGAATCCCTATACTAGAGTCACAGTTAGGAAGAAGTGAAAGGTAGTGGAGGAGGTGGAATCAGAAGGAATGGAGAGCCTGGAAGCCTATAGAGGTGAAAAGGATGATGATGAGCATGAAGAGGCTCAGGACCATCTGTGTATGATGTACATGACTCGGAGGAGGAAGGGAATGAAGAAAAGGATGAGGAGGAAGGAGATGCTCATGGAAAGGGGGAAGTGAGGAGGTAAACACTAAGGATCAAAGGACCCCAAGCCTCACCAAGGAGCAGGTAGTAGAGAGGCCGGAAAGGGAAGTAGTGGGCATAATAAAGGACTTGGTGGAGTAGGAGGTGGAGCACATGATGCTAACAAAGTGCTCAAAGAGATAGAGGAGGAGAGTGTAGGGAAGGAGTATGGGAGCATGGGCGGAGATCCCAGCTTAGTGGTAAGCTTTCCAAAGGTAGCACACACATAGGAGGGAAGAGTGTGGTAGTGGTGCAGGAGCAAGGAATGGGTTACATCAATGATCCAAGTAAGGTACTATGTGCATGCACTTCCAAAGTACCATGCCTACAGACCAACTCCTTGCATGGTCTTCATTTGAAGAAGAAGGTGTATACCCATGTATGAGGAAGATGTTATCTTGGGATTTTGAGTCCCATGTTGATGAGCCCAAGTTTGAGGTCAAAAAGGGGCATTGATGAAGATACTAGAGACCAAGGGAGTGAACCCCCGATAAACACTCAATAGTTATCCGATGAGAAAGTTCTGCAATGCACTCAACAAGGTATTAGTGGAGGTTGAGGTGAGACTCTTTGGGAAGGAATGACAAGGTAAGGTTCTTGGAGGAAGAGCTGGAGAAGAAGAATGAAGAGATCATTGAGAAGAGCAAGGATCTAAAAGAGAGGAGCTTGATCAATGCACACAGTTAAGGCATGAACTAAGGGAGGAAAAGGTGAAGGTGTGTGAGGTCTACAAAAAGATAGAGATGATTACATATGCCATTATCTTGAAGCATCCAGACCTGGCCCCACCTGAGTAGAAATATGAGTCAACCTTGCAATGCTTGGAAGACTTAACCCACATCCTTACCATGGAAAGGTGGCCACTCACACTAGAATCAGAAGAAGAGGCATTGGCATGCCAAGAAGAAGGAAGAAAGGCTAAATATTAGGAGACAGTCACTTGGTATTCCAAGCTCCTTTCCACTATGAAGACCGCCGCATGAATGGTTGAGGCCGTATATGATAATTGTGTTGACAGAGATAGGTACAAGTATACTAGTTTCTACACATGAGGTGGATCTGAAAGAATTCCAAGAAAAGAACAAAGGAAATAGGGAGAGTGGGATAAAATCCTAGCAAAGTTGAGAAGAAAATGGAAGCAATCAAAACCTTGTGAGGTTTGGTTAAAAATCAGCTTAAGGAACTGTACCCCCAGGTCACTCACAAGAATGGATGTGTTGGATGACCTTAGCAAGTAAGCTAGAAGGGATTGTAGATACGTTGAATGCTAAGGGTGATGAATTGAGCTTTGAAGAGGTGAGCACTCTAGTGGGTGACCTACTCTAGTAGGCATAGGGTGAAGTGGATGCCTAGGAGAAGATTGAGGCAACAATGAGGAAGGAGTTCCCACTCCTCTTCAGAAAATAGCAGATTTTTCCATTCTTCCATTCTTAATTCCTCCATTCTTCCATTCTTTCATTCTTCATTCAAATTATTTGAGTCCCACCATTCTTTATTCTTTGGGAAGCAGGATGTTTCGAGGACAAGAGAACAAGCTTAGTGTGGGGTGATGTTGGGCCTTGAATTATTGGCTAAGTACCAAAAGAGTGCATGCAGCATAGGAACAATAAAAGAAGGGTGCATGGGGAGAAGCACACATGATAAAGGTTTAAAAGGTTTAGGAGAGACAAGGGCGTGCGCAGGGAGACAATACACAAGATTTAAGGACTTAGCCATATTGGCATTCTAGAGGCACTTGAGGAAAAATGTGACCCAACTAGGCATGCGAGTGGATAAGGTGCCATGCCTGGAGACTTGATGGTCAAGAAAAGGATATTCCACACAAGGAATATTCCTAGGAAGACATCATTACAGAAAGTGGAGAGCTCGGAACAAGATAAGCATTCACCGATGAAGGACCACATGGACACTTGGCATGTGATCTACTCCTAAAGGAAGGCATGGTGGTGGGTACTGGACCTATAAGAAGAGATGCTCGGGTAGAAGAAGAGACACCAAGATATATATGGATAGACATATAGCATGGAAAAAGGGGAAGCTCTGTAGAAAGTATTAGGAGGCCCTAGGGTTGGGGTTTTCATTAAGAGAGTTGTAAGAAGGTCATCATATCTAAGGGATGGGCGCGAATATCCCCGTAACTGGGCCAAAGTGAAAGGCGAATTTGACAAAGATTCAAAAACAAAATTTTCACTGGTTTTTCAAGGCTCCATCGTGACGTGACAACAAGTAGTTCGTAATGATGCATGTCACCGGGCGCGACAATAGCTCCTGATGACGCGCGACACTGGAGCGACAATAGATCGTAATGACACGCGTCATTTGCTCCTACTGACGCGCGTCACTTGCTACTACCGATGCGCGATGCGTGTCGGTTGATTCTATTGACGCACGACACTATTTTCTATTGACGTGCGACACAGTCACAAAATGACGCGCGACATTGTCCTCGCTGGCGCGACATTGTCCTCTATTGACACACGACATTGTCCTCTATTGACGCGACATTGTCCTCTATTGACGCGCGCCATTGTCCTCTATCGACGCCGCTTGAAAATCAAACAAATGACGCGCGACACTGTCTTCTATTGACGCCACGACACTACAATCAAATGACGCGTGACATCAGAACAAATGATGCGCGACATTGTAAACAAATATCGTGCGACACGACCTTTTATTGACGCGCGACTGCTTCTATTGACGCGTCATTTGAAGCAAATGACGCACATCAATAGGGGACAGTGATGCCCTATTTAGGTTATAAATACCCTTGTGCCGCTCATTTTCTCGTTTTCGTTTTCCCGTTCTTGAATTTTTGCAGGTCTAAATCTTTGACAAAGACGCAATTACAGCTATAATGTCGACTTCACACACTTCCCAATTGCAAGTTCAAAGAAGAAAATGAAGAGAATCCAAGTCAATCGATTTCCAAGATAACCTACGGTGAATCCCTTATGCCCTCACATCCATACGGCTTTAAAGATGTCTTAATATCAAGCTATAATGGAAGAGTGGATTTACAGGGCTCGTTAATATGCCCCATTTCGAAACAGATCCGGATATTTTGAATTACCTTCTGTCATGCTACAATTCAGAGGACGGTATATTTTATGTGACTCTGAACGATGGCCAAATGTTCCAATTCACTATTGAACCGAATGACATACATCGGTTTACGGGCCTTCCTATCAGAAATTTACCAACTGTTACAACCAAGGCAACACTCGTGGAAGAAAACAAGAAATTTCTCGAATCAACGTACGGTTTCCATGTTGATTGTAAGTATAATTCATTTTAATTCAAATTTTTATTATTGCTTTTTTATTCTGATACAATTTGCTGTTATAAATTTATAGTAATTTTCACTGTTTCGCATTTGCAGCCCATGTCAATAAATCAAGGCATGGTGTAGATACACAATCAATTGCACACCACTTTCTTGCTGCACTTATTGCATTTTTTCAAGCCAGAATTGTTATGCAGGGTCGCCAAACAAATATACCAAATTGGGCCATTGCATACATTTGTGCCACTATCTCAAAACAAAAATTCGATTGGTGCACATTTCTATCCAAAAAAATAAGAGCTGACATATCAAATTCAAAAATCTCAGATAAACCTTTCATTTATTCAACAAACTATCTCCTCGGCTTCTACTATGAGGCACTTTTAAATTTAAAAGCTAAAGAAATTCCTACTTGCTCTGATGAGGTTTTGAAGAAATTCTCAATTCCATTTAAGAACAATGTATAAACTATTTAGTTTGTAATTGTATTACAATTTTCTTCATTACAGTGCACAGTTATTAAAACTTAAATTTTAATGTTTTGCAGAGAAGATATCTTGAAGCCATTCCCCGAAAAAAAAAGATGTCGAGAGGAAGAGGCCAACTACACGCGGAGGCTTCGGGGGACTCCCAATCTGAAATGGAAGCTCACTCCTCTCCAAACCCTCAACAGTTTGAACTCGTTAAACGCCAGAGAAGTAATACATTCTCATATATTATTTACAAATTCCAAAGTTGCAGATTTATTTTTCAATTTAAATTTTAACAAAATGAATTGACAACATTTAATATTGATGAATAGCAGGGACTATGGAACCTTCTTCCCCAACTCACTCCGCATACAGTCGCATGCATTGATATCTTCTGAACAGCCACTGAGTACAACTCCTACAAGGCCACCCGTAGCACCGAAAAAACAACCCCTCGACAACAAGGTACAACTTTTCTATAGAACGTTTAATTTCGTAGTTTTGACTTTATGAATTGTTTTAATATTTTTCATTTTTTCTTGTACTTTTCAGCACATGTCAGTCATGATCAAACCACGGCACCGACACCCACTCAACCATTAATTTTTAAAATGCCAACCAGAGGAACAGTGAAAAAGAACATTGGTAAACGCATGCCTTTTGCTCCGGCCCCTAGTGGGACACTAAACCTTGACTCCTCGTTTCGAATTCCAACTCTCTCACTTGGTGGCTTGCCCAGTGCAATGGGCATATCTATTTTGAACAATATAAATTTAGATGAAGATTATTTGGGCATTGATAGCAATGACCCAACTGGTTTTTTCGATACCCGCGAGATGATTCAAGGCCAACAGGTATACTTCAAATTTCAATTTTAATATGCTTTACAATTTTTAATTACATTCGATTTAAATTTATTTATCTAAATCTTGATTTATTTTTTCAAAACAGGATCAGCCCACCCAAAGACAAACAAGGAGCAGTTGATCTTGGTCATGGTGAAAGCCCCCACACTTCTCCAAAGAAGATCGTCTCGCATCGATTCGAGATAGTGAAGAGTTTCCACCTTTTCCTTTGGAGAACTTAATTGGTAATGATTGTCAATCCCATGTCGGTGAGTTTATTATTCCTCAAATCCAACAAGCTTATAGAATGGGAGAGAAGGGCTAAAGTTCTTATCAATGAGATTATTAGTCGTTATGAAAATTATTGGCAACCGGGATAGTTTATACGCTGCGCATCCGTAATCAACCTGCGAAGATGGATTCCTTACTTACCCAAGTAAGATGTGGGACCTGTCACGTTTAACAACGACTATAAAGATGGCATTTTAGATAAGGCACACTAAACAAATTGGAAAATATTAGTGCCGAGGCCTGCATATTTTAACAAATGGTCAAAGGACAAGGATTTGGTATCAATCCCAAATGCCGAAAGAGATAGAGCGGTTGTAAGTACTATTACATTCTAACAATCATTTTCGTTAATTTGAAATTTTGAATTTACATTAATATTTTGAATTGACGTTACTCTTTTTGTGCAGTTGAAATATGAAAATTTGAAGAGTCAAAGCGAGGTTTTGCAAGTTCACTTGGAAACAGCAAAGAACAACTTATCCGCAGCAAAAAATTTGAAGCAAAATATTGTTTTGGTTAACAAACAAAACAATACACTAAAGCGGATAATTAAAGAGCATGGTCTCGACCCTGACATCTTGTTCAAAGCCAAAGCAGCTGCTGATCCAAATTTGTTGTCGCATGGAGATGCAACAAATCAAGAAGAAAGAATTATAAAAAATCTGGACAGTGCTGCAGAAGATCTTATAAGTTCAGGGGTTATTTCTGCTGTTGGGGAAAGAGGTGCAGCCAGAGTGGAAGAAGCCGTTGGGGAAGAGAGCAGAGCAGAATTTTCTAAAGAAAAAGAGGGTTTTGAAAATTAGAAACTTTTATTATTGACTAAACTTTAAATATTGAATTTGAAAACTTCAACTATTGAGTTTGTACTATGCTATTTGAATTTAATTATATGGTGATTAGATGGTGATTATCATGAATTATATGTATGTTTCTTGTTTACTTGCATTGTCATGAATAGTATGTGGATGTAGATGATGAATGATGACAATTGATAATCAATGATAGATGATGATGAAAGACGATGATCAATTTAATGTGTATAATGTAAAATTTAGTGCCTAAATATCTTGTGGGACTTTAATTATCTTGAAAATTATGTCTTTGGGAAAAATAGCAATTAAGATTTGAAAGATCTTTACTATTTACAATTTCACCTTAATAGACTTATGGTGTAGGAAAATTATATTTTAAAGAAAAATACAAAGTCCTTCTCCAGATAAATCATAGAAGTTAAATTTGTATAGGATTCCCATCTTGAGATATTGTAAAATGTTTTGGGGAAAATGGATCAGTATCAAAATATGTTGTATAGGATTCACATCTTGAGATTCTCTTCGGGACTGCTTCTTGGAGTGGTTGAATTAAAAATGTCTCTTTTTTTCAAATTTTTAAGGTGGTGCATATGATCATAGCTCAATAAGGTTGTTTACATATCCTTTAGTAGATTCCTGCTACCACCATGTTTTGTTTTCCTTTGCTGAAGATACAATGTTCAAGTGTATGTTTGAAGACAATTTTCTTGAAGCTCCCCCATTTCTATGCCTTGAATTGATTAATCATGATCTTCTTGAAGTACAATTGATAAAATCAAGTTTCTCAAATATTGAAAAACAATTTACATCTCAACATAAAGTTCTCATGAATTATATGTATGTTTCTTGTTTATTTGCATTGTCATGAATTGTATGTGGACGTAGATGATGAATGATGATAATTGATAATTAATGATAGATGAAGATAATGAGGATATGATAATGATATGGTGATGATATGATATATATGGATGATGAGGAATTTTATGTGGACTTATATTTAAAATCGTATAATGTATTGTTTATCCCGAATTTTATGTGGACTTGTATTTAAAAATAAATTAAATATAATTCTAAGAAATCAAGAAAGAATCATCACTGGTAAGAAATCATCAAGGGAAAGAATTACCTCTTGCGTATTAGATTACTGTGAAATCATCAAGGGTAACGTGCTAGATCTTTGTTTCACATGACATTGTAGATGGAGGGGTGAGTTGCCTGACATTGTCAGTCCTGAGAAGTGCCAGCAACAACTTTAAATATATAGACCAACAATATCTTTAAATAAATGTAAATATAAAGAATTAGACTTGTAACGTCTTTAATAATAACAAGAGCTGAAAAAATGTAAGGTAACAAACAATAAGATTATGTTGAAGAAGATACCTATTTAAAATTGAAATCATCACCGGTAATGTGCTAGATCTTTGTCTTAAAAAATTCAACACAAAAAATTGATTAGTAGATAGATGGGTGAGTTGCCTGACATTGTCAGTCCCGAGAAGTAACAGCTTCCTCGGACGGATGTCAACCCACGTTTTCAAAAAATAAAAATTTTGTATTTAACTAAATGTAAATACATACACCTGTAACATCTTTAATTATAACCAGAGCTGAAAAAATGAATAGTAACAAACAATAAGATTAAGGGGAAAAAGATACCTGCTTAAAGTTGAAATCATCACTGCCACTGGTAATGAGATAGATCTTTGTTTTAAAAAAATCCAACACGAGAAATGGATTAGTAGATAGATGGGTGAATTGCCTGACATTTTTAGTATATAAAAATAAAAGATAGATAAAGAAGATACCTACTTAAAGTTGAAACAATCCATTATCAATAGCTTCATCAAAGTCGATGTTGTCTTCTGTAGAATGTGACGAAGAGCCAATTACACTCTCAAGGTTGGGAATATTTGTACTTGTAGCTGTATTATTTACACCTCTTTTTCGCAAAGGGAATTCCAAAGTGAGCAATTGCTCTGTCAAAAATGAATAGTAATAAACAATAAGATTAAGGGGAAAAAGATACCTGCTTAAAGTTGAAATCATCACTGCCACTGGTAATGAGCTAGATCTGTGTTTTAAAAAATCCAACACGAGAAATGGATTAGTAGATAGATGGGTGAATTGCCTGACATTTTTAGTATATAGACCTGTAACATCTTTAATGATAAAGATAAAAGATAGATAAAGAAGATACCTACTTAAAGTTGAAACAATCCATTATCAATAGCTTCATCAAACTCGATGTTGTCTTCTATAGAATGTGACGAAGAGCCAATTACACTCTCAAGGTTGGGAATATTTGTACTTGTAGCTGTATTATTTACACCTCTTCTTTCGCAAAGGGAATTCCAAAGGCTGTAATTTCTTTGTCAAACGGAAAGGTTTCGAGGATTATCGTGAAACGTAACACCTCATGCAACTTTCCAGATTTTTATCCAACCTGTTTCTCAGTTTTGATTTTATAAATGACAATGCACTGAAAACTCTTTCATCCTCCACAGACCCCAAAATCATTGTCTGGCATAACTCATATAGTCTGAAATACTCACCGATATCTTTGTAAGATAGAACTTTGATAGATTCCTCGCCATGACCTTGTAATAGCACCACTTTCGAAGGTTGATCTAAATTCTTATATTGGTTCCTCATTGTTGTTGCAAAATTGGTCGATGAAACTTTAATAAATCGGCATTCAAAGATACCTTTGATTTCCGCACTTTGAGCTCGACGTCTTTATAAATTGTTCCATTATTGTACCCATTGATTTATGGAAATGCTTACTGACAAAGTCTGCACGGCCACCTTCTGTATTCCAAAAATTTGGATTCATCACACCCATGGCTTCCAGAATTTTATCTTTACAGAAACGTTCCCTAATTTCTGATGACAAGGTTTCTGAAATTTTTTAAGCTTTATTCTTGTTTCAACTATCACAGACTCAAACAAATTACGTGTCACAGAACATCTTCTCGCTCCGATCCTCGTAATATCTTGGACGCTTTGCAAAATGTGCATTGGTATTTCCTCCCATTAACTTGAGAGATGCATAGGTGATCGTGGATATTAAATCACAAAAAGGTGTTAGGATTTTTAAGATCTAATAAATCTCTCCAATTTTCAAAAACAGGTGCATCAAAACTATCCCTGGGAACAATACAATATATCAAGACTTTGACATACCATTTTCCTCATCCGTATAAAATCCACAATATAGATCAATCTGGCCTGTGCATGCTTCATCAGTGTATTGATCTCCTTTAACATTGGAAGAATACCAACCAATGTAAGCAAAGTCTCCAAATCAGTTAAGCGGAACAACAGGTCCCTTGCCCTATCAACTTCATGACGGTATTTGTGCATGAAACCAACCAATGAAGGATACTCCTCACGAACTCTGCATGTTGGTTC
Organism: Taxus wallichiana var. yunnanensis; assembly: GCA_018340775.1. Lineage (NCBI taxonomy): Eukaryota > Viridiplantae > Streptophyta > Pinopsida > Cupressales > Taxaceae > Taxus > Taxus wallichiana. The sequence goes on from CM031234.1 coordinate 269,820,063, forward strand.
ATACAAAGAGATCCATCTAGTCTCCACATCCTTCAGAAGTTTTTTGCCGTCTGTAATTCCAATTGCAAATTTTTGGAACTCGAGAAAACGCTTTGGGCTGCTTGACATATAGGCATGAAGTTCTCTTATGAGGTCTTCTAATTTAGCAACATTTTCGTGGTTCTTACCATTTTATACGCTAAATTCATTCGTGAGCCATACAAAGTGAATTGGTAGCATATATGGGGCCACTGTTGTTTGTAATCTAACACACAGCCCTGTTCGGTGACCCTGCATGACAGATGCACCATCTGCTCCAACGCATACCAACTTCGTAGCAATTTCATAATCAGTCATACCAGCAACATCTTTCAAATGAGAAACAACTATTTTATATAGGTTTTCAGCATTGCAGCTTTTCAACCATTTTTATAACACCCAAATGATGAGGAGTCCTTATATGATTTTCTAAAGTATATATGTGGATACATACCCATGCGGTGTTGTCGACTGCTATCACTTCATCAATTGAAAGAGAGATAAAGTTTGCTTTTTTTACATTCTCTTTCAAATCTTCCTTCTCTATCATCGAGAGGCATTTTGCCATTTCCCATCCACTACTCTCGGACCAATGAGACCGAGGTACATTCAAAGATTCCATTAAATTGATACAAAACTTTGAAATCAAGGAAATCGACATCATCGCCCTTCCTTTTTAAGTATTTGAAAAAGAGTAGAGAATTGTATGAATTTTGCATGTAGATTTGTTTCTTTCATCTTACCAATATGCGATGTGATTGTTCCTCCCTTTTCCAACAGATGTCTCGTGTTTTTTCGCTCGCCTCATATTCCATCGCGTATCCGACATGCATGCACTCCTTTTCGCTTTCCACCTATGTGTTTTGATTTTCTCGGCCATCCGCCCCTCATTCTGCTTAAATATTGTTTTCCACAATGTTTTTCTATTGTGTCAAACTTCTTGCTTGCATTTTTGTTGCTTTCCCAATTTCCACGTACATATTGTACATGTACATTCACATGGGATTTCTTCAGAATTAGATGATTGTACAGGTTCAATAAATGGAAATTTAGCTGCCCAATCAAACTTGTATGTCCTGCCAATGGTCCACATATTCTTGTTCGTTTTCAATGCTTTACTTTTTTGAGTAGAATTTTGAGCAATATCGCAATCACCTGGTTTCCTCTTTCTTGGACCAGAGTTTGATATTGATTTTTGTCTTCCATTTTGCTGAGTGTTTGTATCTGTGATATCTAGCTGCACTTCTGGTTGCACCCCAACAGGAACAATATCTTCAAGATCTGGCATATTATCGTAGGTTTCATTTGTTTGACTGTGATACTGTGCAGAATGCATGTCCACCTCAATAATACCTTCCACACAGTCAGTATTCTGATTCTTTTTGGTGGCATCTATATGATTGGTATTTACATTATCTGTATCCGCAGAGTTTCCAAAATACTTGAAGAGTGATTTCTGAGATTTCTTACTTACTTTTAGGTTATTCGTATTCTTTGAGCTGGCACCTTCCATTATTCTGAAAAGAGTCCTGCGTCAGCAAAAGAACCAAGAAGCGACTCTGTCCAGTCTCTGAGGTCTTGTCGCGCGTGAACTGTCTGATGTCGCGCGTCAACACTGCCCAAGTCGCGCGTCAACACTTCCTCTGTCGCGCGTCAACCCTTCCTCTGTCGCGCGTCACTTCTTAGCCCAAGTCACGCGTCAGTATAGCTCTTGTCGCGCGTCAATACAGCTCTTGTCGCGCGTGTCAATACACTCTTGTCGCGGCGTCAAGATGCTGACTCTTGTCGTAATGCGCCAATACGGCTCTTGTCACACGTCAATATTGCCCTTGTCACGCATCAACACTGCATTTGTCACGCGTCAACAATCACAGGATAACAGTAATATGAATCTCTGGTGCTCAAGGGTATGCGAGTTCAAATTTCACAGTATTGGTAATTTGGTAAGCTACTTGAGGTATACTACCTAGTGAATCACATAGGTTTTTATAGGAGATGTTTTCAAGTGAAGGCGAAGCCGACCCCCAAAAAAATATACTTTATATTTTAGGCAAACAGACACGACTCCACTCCGAATAATTCGCCTTTTCAAATTTTCCTAAAATGAAATTTTCGCCATATTACGAATATTCGCCGCTAAAATTATCCCCGATTGTATTTGACCTGACATGGCATTTTGAATGTAATGTGGTTATTTAACACTCTTGATCAATATATATATATATATATATATATATATATATATATATATATATATATATATGAGAGAAACAACACAACATGGATTATGAAGAACATATTTGAGTCATAATATGTTCTAGATATCTTGCTCATGGGTGCAAACCCTAGTGTCATTTCTTCATATTATGAATCAAATTTGTTCTTCATAATCCATGTTGTGTTGTTTCTCTCATTTTCATGCATGGGTATAAGGATATGGTAGGTCATGTTGTGATTTTACATGAATATCTAATTTTCTGTAACTAATCCTATAATAATGGCAAGATCTTCTCACAATGCTCACATAAAAAAGGGGCTCGGTGCCTGCGCATGCCTCAGGTGAGCACCCAACGCCAACTGGGTGATAGGCCCGCGCGCATGGCGTTAGAAGTTAGTAGGTGGATAAAAATGACTACAACTTTTGATGGTATTTTGTGGTTTTTTAGCTAAATATTTTAATAATAAATCCCTCTATTCTCGCGATCCGAGCTAGTTCACGAAAAGTAATGTTTTCCTTAATTTTCTTCATATCTTCTACAATGTTATAGCTAGTTTTAATAATACATGAAGAAGATTCTTATGATCATGGGACGGGGCTCACTTCCTTAAATAGGTGGAGGATCATTATTATCCTTTGGATTATGTGGAATTGTGTTGCTTTTGGAGTCGTAGAAGTGGTGTTATATGCCTAATTTATTAGTGCAAAGTTACTCTTTTCGTACTATTGAAATGCATGTATCTCATCCGTGTTTTCTTCAAGGATCATTTTCCTCTTGCAAGGAAAAAAATAGGTATCTATTATATGGCGGGAAAAAATGTATCTAGAAATTGTTCACTCTTATCATCTATTCAACTAGGGTACCGAGGTAGCGAGTAAGGGACACACCAAGACAGAAACACAACAAATAGAACTAAAGGGGATACATGGACCGTTATGATCGCATACCCCAAGGGAAGTAACCCAAGAAGAGGAAGGAACCCCTGTGGAGGTATTAACACTCTATGGGAGAAGATTATGAACAAAATAAGCATGCAATATATATGCTAACCGAAGTAAAGAAACCTAACATGTGCATAAAATACTAATCTAAAATATATATATCAAGTAAATGTATGAGACTACTCTATACAAAATGACAAGTCAAGTTAGAGCACTTACTTATTGGGGGTGGTCGTTGATGCATCTATATCCCAAAGGACCATACACCAAAGAGAGAACAAATTTTGGGTGGAGAAGGGGAAACAATCCAGTCCTAGCTCACTATAGATGACCCAAAAGTGCAAGCAAACCAATCCAAGAAAGAAGAATCTCCAAGCCAAGAGTCAAGATGTAAGAAATCCAAGAGCTGAGCGAGAAGATGCAAGTTGCGCAAGAGAGAAAAGCTAATGGTAAGTTCCTTTTGATTTGATGTGATGATGATGATGTGAAAATGTGATTTTTGGTCATTTTATACTGCCATCACCCATGGGTGAAGGTGTCGACAAGGGATTTTGAAATTTGCACCGAAGTAATCACCTGCATGTGATGACGTTAACTAACGATGAAAAAGTAAAAAGGAGTGTGCAATGTGTCATGAAAAGAAAAGATAATGCAAGGAAAAAGTAATAATGGTCATAAGAAATCAAGGTGTTGGAAGAATGTGAGGAAAAATAAGAAGATAAAAGTAAAAAGAAAGACATAAATGGGACAAAAATTTATTCTCTCTCCATGTATCATCCCTAACCCAATGGTTACGTGAATAACCATACCCATATCTGGAACAAGCCCCTTAAGGCACCCATTCCCAGAAATAGATGCATTAGTGACCTCTAACTTGAAAAGATAAATTGTTAGTAATAGGTATGAAAATAGAAAGTGTAAAAATTAGGTGTATACATATGCCCCAACCATTGATTACCACATGTCACAATAACAAAACATGGGGTAGTTAAGAAAAGAAAATACATAACACCAAAATGAAAGTAATGTTGAAAGTAAATAAAGGACTAGTTGAAATGAAATATACTTACCAATGCATACCTAATAGTGTCGGTTGTCCTACCACATACAGCGCAATCCATGCTACTAGAACCATGGAGAAAAAAATTGAAAGGAAACACTAGAGATGATCATCAGTAAAATAAGACATAAATCACCTAGCTAGGGGCCCATGGGATGGATGTCATGGATTCAGAAATTAGAGATATAGGGTAAAAAAATGTGATTTTTGGCCAAAGAGTGGAACAAGGCATATAATATGTCAAAATGAATGAGAGAAGATCATGATCCCAACAATAGATGATAGATTTTTGGAGATCGAGAACTAAAATGATGGGAATTTAAAGATTGAGGACCATCATGAAAAAATTGAAATAGAAATATTAGGTTTATATAGGATTTTTGATTTTATTTTCTTATTACTATTTTTGGAATTAAGAGAACTAAGCTATGGAATTCCAAATTTGGAGATTAATGTGATGAGATGGCATGAGTATGAGGAGGAGGAAGAGGATGAGATGAGGAGGAGGGTGCACGACCAAGCGTAACTCAACCATGGGTAAGTTGATTGCATTTAATTTTGTTAGGTAGATTAGGAGAAATTTGGTATTTTTATAAAATTATGAAGGTATTAGAGTGTCATTTTGAGTCAAACTTACATCATTAGGAAAGAGTAGGAAAAATATAAGTGGGTTTGGGAGGGATTTTATTTTTTCTTTGTCATTTTGTATATTTTTACATTTAAATTTTAAAATTTTGTGGCCATATGGATTTAGATGCCATCATCCCCCCTGAAAAAAAGGCCCCGATGGCATTGGGAGGATTTAGAAATTTTTTGACGGGGGCCGATGGCATATGTTAGAGGGCTAATGGCGTAAGAATATGTAGAAAATCATGTGAATTTTATGATTTTAGATATTTAAATTGATTTTTGATGAATCTAATGCCTAGATTTTATTGATTTGTGAATGTAGGAGGAGGATTAGAGGATCTACCTATGGCAAGTGGTTGATATAGCATGGATTAATGACATGATTTCACGGATTGAAAATGTAGAGATAACACAACTACATGGATGGGATTTGGGGCATCATGCAGATTCCCAAGATACCATTGAGCCTAGATTTGTTGTAGATGTTTTTGATCGCACATGGGAGCCTCAGGCCAACACCTTTCAGTGGTGGGTAGGTAAAGACAATGGAGATGAATGTGACACTTCAAGATGTGCATGGGATATTGGGCTTTTGATTAGAGGAGCTCACATGTATTGTGATCTCATGATGGATATTTCAGAGAGGAGAGCCCTGGCCATATGGGCCATGTGAGAAAAGTTATATGATGAGGGGGGATGCTATGTTTGATGTGACACATGTACATCTCTGAGAGATTCAACTATTTGGAAGGTGGTTATGGGTATTACCGTGGCACACATATTGTGTCACAAGGAAGATGGACCATTCCATTGTTTTTGGTGGTTGTATGTAGAGATGTGATTGAGAATGATGTTTTATTTAGTTGGGGACCACTATATGGGTGTAACTAGTGCATGATTTATACAAGGTTCCGATGGAGGGCACAGAGGACCATAGGTCCATATGATATTATGAAAGATTGGATATATGAGATATTTCCCATGTATAGGCCCACAGGGATGCCCATTGGTCATAAAACAAGATGCCTCGAGAGTAATTCAAGTGGGCACAGGGATGATAGTGAGAGCATTTCGGGAATTATACCATTATGACATGTACATCTAGATGAGGTCATATGGGAGCCCTACATAGGAATGTTGATCAGTGGCCCAATTGGCCATAGGTAGAGGACTTAGAGGTAGTTGAGGAGGTGACAAGTCATTATTTGCATTGGGTAGAGACCCATCTGATGGACAAGGTACCTAGACAGTTTGGGATGTTAGATCTTGTCATGGGTACCACCACTACTAGCCTATAGATAATGACATGTGAGAGAGGTTGAGTGTAGTGGATAGTACTAGTGTTGTGACCCAGAAGAGTATGGGAGTCATAGGAAGATAGGGCCGGAGGTAGAGATAGAGAGGTGGGGTAGCTTCAAGACCCACCAAGAGATTATTACAATGGAGAGCTCAGATGAGGGATCTGATGGAGGGACGTGCACTTAGACCTGGACCCAGTGGGTGGGATATAAGGCACAAATGGTCCTAACAGAGAGGAAGAGAGGAGAGATAACCAGGCCATGGTTGAGAGAGATATAGGATGCATCTAGAGGTGGTTACTGATGCCATTGGGGATGGAGATGGCCCTATAGCTACAAGACAGGCCTAGGACCCCCATAGAGGATATATGATTTTGGTGCCCGAGATAGATGGGCACAATATGTTTGGGTGGAGATCTCGATTTGATGAGGTGAGATGGAGGTAGTATTGGTGGTGGTGAGAGATGGTGAGACCATCATCGAGAGAGCCTAGGAAGCTAGGTATGAATGATGATGATTTTAATTATGAATGTAGATGATTATATTTGATGACTATATGAAGTATTGATTATAGTGAATTTTGGTTTTGCAGAGAAGATGACAAAAGAGAGTGACACTCCTTGATAGAGAGTGCACACCATGAGATCTGGACCTAGTATTGGATATTTAGGATACCTTAGTCATGGTGGACCCCATAACACCATTGACTGGTGAGTTAGCGGGAGACTTTCCATTGATTAGAGAGGCTTCCAGGACATATTATAGAGATGGAGAGGAGAGATGCATAGGCATTAGAAACACCATGACAACATAGATGTGATGTTATGGAGCTTATTGCAAGAACATGGTGCCTTGGTTTAGAGAGTAGGAAGAAACACCTTTTAGATGTCTAAGAGCACTATAAAGAGGATCAAGAGGCTAGAGGCACAACTTGGTGAGAGCACAAGGAGAGGCCTCTCAGAGCCCGATCTAGGGCAGAGTCTCTAGCTCACACAACTCAAGCATCTAGCATAACACCTTCGACACAAAGCATCCAGAGACCCCTCTCAAGGGGTGAGGATGCTTGAGCCACCTAGATATTGATGATGTACTATGATGGATTATGATGTATTTTTGTCGATGTATAAAACTTGATTCAAGAGATTATATATATATATATATATATATATATGATTTTGATTATGATGATGTGTGTGTTATTGATATTGATGAAATGATGCTTTACTTATCACTTTCCTTTCTTTCTCATGCATGTATGTGGTAATACTCATGATACTTAGGAAGAATGATAATGATATTTAGGAAAGATGATGAGAGAGAGAAGATAAATCCAAGCAAGGTCAAGGACCTAAGTGAGGATGCACAAGACCACATGATTCACTAGGAAAGGCTAGGGTGAATCAAAGCCAAATAGGTGGAATCAAGACCGTGACACTCCAATGGTAGGAGATGTCAAGGAAAAAGAGAGGTGATGATAAACCCAAGTGGGGAAGAGAGCCCAAGAAAGGATAAGAGAGTTTGAAGATGTGTAAAACCCAAGGGGGGACAAGAGCCCAAGAGAAGGTGAGAGCTCAAGCCAAAGATGAAATCAAGGTATTTCTAATGGAGATGCTTAGCCATCGAGGGTGAATGATGTAGAGTATCAGTGATGATATCATCAACTTGGTTCAAAATGACTTTAGCACATGAGTCATGAGGTCCTCAATAACATGTTGTGTAATAGCTACCTGTTGATGGACTTCAGATCATGTGGAAAAAAAAGTGTCATCTATTTGGTCCTCCAACTAAGAGAGGATGCCACATACCAAATATCATTAAGAGTGGGATGAGGCTCAGGGTGAGGTGGAGGCCCATATGTAGGTTATGGTCTAGATGGTCTAGGGAAGGTGGGAGGACTCCAAGAGGAGTTGGCTCTATGCTTGTTTCCATGTGAAGAGGACTCAAGAACCAAGGTGCCTACTATGCATGACCCAAAATCTGCATCAATATGTGAGAAGTAGTAACATGTGCAAACAATATAATGGATTGAGGAGAAGGTCATGTGTAGCCTTTCGATCTTGATCTCTTCTAACCTCAACTTCAATATTTTTCATGTGTTTTATAATATCTACAATCATACATCATGCCCTAGAGCCTCATGCCATGTACAATATGGATCTACCCATAAGGTTGAGGATCCATAAGGGAAAGAGGTAGGGAAGGATGTAAATGACTGATATGGGTCGGCATGGATGATGTTCAGCACATCTATTGTGCTTCATCATCCATAAGGTCATCAAATTCATAGTCAAATCTAGATATACACTCCCCTTCCTTTTATGATGAGGAGGTATGTGATAATAATGGAGTATCATGAGGGAAAGGATGAGGTCTATGGAGGAGTTTCGAGAGGCTTCAGCTATCATCTACTAGGAGGAGGCTTAACCAAATGTGAGGAGTCTTCTTACACAAGAATGACATTCACATCATGAGAGTGTGCTTTAGAGGGTGCTTTGGTAATGTTGGACTTCTTTATCCCAAATTTGGGCATAACTAGCCAAATGGGGATCATCAAGGCATAACCATCATCATAATCAAGTAGTGGTGTTTCTATAATGCACAAGAATCAATTGACCATACTTTTCTAGTTGAACCTTTTTTTTAGTGGAGGTTGAGGTGTACGTGAAATAGTAACAGAATAGATGGATCCTTCTTATGAGGTCACAAGTTAGGAGGAAGTTGTGAGATGAAAAGATATGGTAGATCAAGAGGTATTAATCTAAAGTAATCTCATGGGATCATCATCATCAAAATCCAAGAGATTGGGAGGTGTGCACTGACCAATTTTGGATGACCCACATTTCCATGAAGAGACTCAACAAGATAGTTAAAACATTGATATTCATGGAATGGGATGGGAGATAGTTCTTGAAGGGTTGGGAATTTATATGTCCCTTTTTTTTAGAGAGTATCATAATTCCAAGGATTTGGGTCACCTTGAATTTTATATATTTCCCTTGATGTGTAAACTTGACACATTGGTATGCAGAAGAGGTGACCACATGCATACGGTGGGTCTAAGGTCAACTAAGGAGGATATTATAAGATAGGGGAAAGTTAAAGACCATGACCTTCACACATATGGTCCTAGGAGGAATAGTGATAGGAAGCCAAATACAACCCATGGGAGGCATCTTTCAACATGATCATACCCCTGACAAGTAGTACATGTGGTTTTGAGGTTGTTTATTGAGTAACCAAGGGATTTGATGAAGTCTAAAGAGGCCACACAAGTGTCAAACCTTCATCAATGAGGGCATGCTTGATTGTGTTTTGACCAATTTTTATAGAGATAAAAAGTGGAGGATCTTCACCTGAAGCAAGATATCATCATGGAATCATGGCAAGCTATGGGAAAAATGGATGCAAGTTTGAACATAATGGTATGATCCATACAAATGGAGAGTTCCTCACATTGATGGTGGATGATTTCTTCCAAACCATGTAATGTAGGAGACTACCCCAAAGTAGGAGGGAAAGGTATGTTCATATCAAACAATCATAGTCATAAGATGCTCATGATGGTGAGGTGACATGCATGAGATCTAAAAATGGAATTGGAGACTAGGAATTTGAGACAATGCTTCCAAAGGATCCCACTCATCATGTGGCTGGTTAAGTGATGGGTTGAGAGTGTTTAGGATCCTCAAAAATAGTTAGAAGGAGGAGTGATTAGAGATACTTCAAAAATTTTTTTTTATGCTTGATGCCATCGGCCCGACCAAAGGCATCTGTGATTGGAGAAATAGTTTTAGACACCTTTGGCCTTATAGTAATTTTTTCACAGGGGCTGATGGCATCTGTAGAAGATGAATTTTACTTTAGGATTTTGATTTTGAAAAAGACACAAGGGTAAATGACTCTGTGAGTTTGAGGTTGAAATGATGGAGGGTATTCAGGTTCTATATATGATATCACACACCTCACATCATTTATGGCCCATTGTGTTCTTAGGAGGATAATCAAGATCAACCACATTTTTTTGTGAATTTTTGGTTTCTTAGAGCTTTCACCTAAATTATGGTTAGGCATAGGGTTAGAGAAAACTTTAAGTTCTTCATTAGCTTGATTAATGGCATTATGACAATTATTTTTCTTTGAGCATCATGAGCCTTGACCACTTTAGTCAAACACTCTCTAGAGATGGCTTCATGGTCAAATTGAGGGCCTAAGAAGAATGTGATGGCAGCCATGTGAAGGGCATTTTTTTTTCTCATGAGAATGGCCCCAATTGGCATGCCACCAACAAAACTTGTTCTCATCATGCCATTGAGGGATAGGTCGAGAAGGATCAAGGATCTGACTAAATGGTTTAGGCATGTCATCTTCAACTCATCCTTGGTTAATGGATGATAATAAGTAGGATGTTTTTTTATTATTAGATTTTGGATCGATATTAAAGACATTCCTATTTGAAGAATCCATAAGAGGAAGGGTATTTGAGACCTCGTCATCTGTGGCATTCTTGTTCTTTGATTTTTGAAGGATTTGTATTTTTTAGTTGTTTGAGTCTTAGGAGGATCCTTCTCAAACTCCCTCATGAGATAATCTTGTCTTTTATCTTGTTCAAAATCTTCATCAAGGAAGTAGGAGAAAAGGACCTAACCTTATATTGAAGGTGAGGTTCTAGGGCTCGAAGGAAGAGTTGGAAAAGGCTATCATTGGCATATTATGTGTTTTACCTTTAGTAGATAGGTTTTCCAACATGTTTGATGAATGCTTGAGCTGATTCATTCTCATGTTTTTGATAGTTAATGAAATCATTGATGTTATTTTTAGGTAAATCATGATATTGGAATTCATTAACTAAAGTTGTTACTAGAGATTCTAGCTCCACTATGGAGTTAGGGGTAAAGTGTGATACCTAGTCCAAGGCATCCCTATAAGAGTCTTAGCTAAAATTTTAGTGGAAGCATAAGAGTTAACTTTGATCCATTCTTTATAAATATTTCTAAAGGCCTTAATGTGTAGAGTAGGATTGATTGATCCATCATATGAAATAGAAGGGGCAATGCCTCCAATATCCATGCTAGCAATGTAAGGGTGCTAGAGGCTCTTGTTGGACTACCGCAAGACTTTTGTTGTGAATGGGAGGTTGGGAAATAGGTGCCCCATTAGGTCCATTAGGTAAGGGAGGGGGAATTTCACCCCAGATCCTGGGTTAGGATGGTTAACCATTTGAACCATATTGGTTTACATTTGGAGGAGTTGGGCCATAGTGGAGTTTTTTTGTTGACTCATTTTATCTATGAGTTAGAGGATAAGATTAGTGGGATTAGAACTAGAGGTATTTTCAAGATGATCCTACCATAGTAGCCTTCCCACTATCCACCCTATTGTCAAGTTTCTCAGATACAAATTCAAGAAGATGTTTATGGATTACTGACTCAGTTCCCCTTTGTATTGAGGAAACTTATCAAGGAATTTTGAATCTTGGGTGGAAGATCAGAGGTGTCCTCAATTGAATCTCTTCCTCTTCATCACCTAAGACATTATTTTTGTGGGTGTTATACTTTTTTTCTATTAGCTCCTATCACACAATAATCTGAATAGAAAGGAAAATCTTAGATTCTAGGTGATTAATTAATTTATGAAAATGACTGTTCACTAGAATTAGAGAGCTCTAGGCCAAGATACTCCATGATGGAGTGTTGATCTGACTAGAAAAATCTTGGAAAAATAGGGCTATCGAAACCTACAAAAATTAGCCTGAAAAAAAAGCATTTCATGGGGGTGAAGGCATCTGTGATGGGATCTAGATAGAGAGATAGCCAAGATAAGATCGATCCCTATATGTAAAAATGACATAGGGGGCCGATGCATGTCTAGGAAAATTGATTTTTAGGTTTTTTTGGAAATTTTAAAGATAAAACAAGAAAAAAATGAAAATGGGTGCTTTTAATGAGTTATTCTTGATCAGAAGGTACAAAATAAGATTCATGTTGGGTTCACCAAGGATGTATGGTGGGAAAAAATGTGTCTAGACACTGTGCACTCTTATCATCCATTCAACTAGGGTATCGAGGCAATGAGTAAGGGACACACCAAGACCACACACAACAAATAGAATTAAAGGGGTATAGGACCACTATGATTACATAACCCAAGGAAGTAACCCTTACACTAGGAAAACCTAAGGTTTCCAAGGCCCTAGTTGAAGAAGAGGAAGGAACCCTATAGAGGTATCAACACTATGGGGGATGATTATGAACAAAATAAGCATGCAAATATCTATGCTAACCAAAGTAAAACATGTAACATGAAAGTAAAGAACTAAAATACAATATGCTAACCTAGCATGTGCATAAAATACTAAGCTAACATATAAAGTATGTAGAAAATGTAGGAGACTACTCTATACAAAATGAAATTTGAGTTAGAGCACTTACCTATTTGGGGTGGTCGTTGATGCATCTATCTCCCAAAGGACCATACACCAAGAGAGAATAGATTTAGGTGGAGAAGGGAAGCAATCTAGTATCTATCTCACTATAGATGACCTAAAAGTGAAAGCAAACCAATCAAGCAAGAATAATCTCCAAGCCAAGAGTCAAGATGCAAGAAATCCAAGAGCTAAGTGAGAAGATGAGCACAAGAGAGAAAAGCTAATGGAAAGTTCCTTTTGATCTGATGTGATGATGATGTTTTGAAAATGTGATTTGGGATCTTTATATTGACGTCATTTCCAACAAGTGATGACGTCGGCCAAGGAATTGAATTTACACTAACACAATCACTCACGAGCGATGGCGTTGGCCAAGGATGAAAAAGTAAAAAGGAGTGTGTGATGTGTCATGAAAAATGAAGATAATGCAAGCCAAAAGTAATGAGGACATAATAAAGTAAGGTTCCAGAAGAATGTGAGGAAAAAGAAGAAGATAAAAAGAAGAAATACATAAATGGGACCGAAAGTTGTTCTCTCTCCATGTATCATCCTTAACCCAATGGTTACATGAATAACCATACCCCTATCCTAGAACGAGCCCCTTAAGGCACCCATTCCAAAGATAGATGCATTAGTGACCCATCTACCATCATATCAGGACTAGGCGGTTTGGTGTTATTTTCTATGTTAGATGATCTAGTAATATCATCAACATTCTAAACTATTTCAAAATTATATAACTCGTTTTGTAATACTTAAAAGGAATGAAAAATTATATACAGTCTAACTCCAAATGTCTAGATGTATTATGTACTAAACACCAATTAGGAAACGTAGTTTCACATAAATTTATCTCTGCAACATTTTTGGGAGGACTCTTCTTGGTTTTTATTTTTGTTGAAGGGTATATTATTATACATCTAATAGCTATAATTATTATTAGGACCTCCATCTCCCATGTTTCCCACCTATCATTGTATATTCTATAAGTATTGGCTTAATTTTCTCATTATGCTCTGGATGGAATCCAGTTCTCTCTTTGTAGTTTCTAGACTATTTGTTTGAGAATTGGAGTGACTAATAGTGACCAAATCTTGACTATATCACTTGTTTATGGATCAACAAGGGGTGTTGGATTAAAAAAACCTAATTCTTTATTGGGGTGATGTAAATGATGGGAAAGGCATTGAGAACTAGGTTTTGTATGGTATTTGGCACATTTGGTTGGCCTAGGAAGTTGATTCGGGTTTAAATTATGAAAGAGACGCAACATACTCATGTGGGTGCATTTACTCATCAATCTGGATGGCCTGCGAATATGAATTTCCTAGGTTATTCATATTTTGAGACCTTATGAACATTGTAGTCATAGGATCCAAAGCATTCTTATAAATTTCAAGGCCAGGTCTAATGTGGGCTTATATGGATATGTGGTCATGCTATAGACCTTCCTAAATATTTCATAGAAGGATATGATGGTTCCTTAGCATCCCTTTTTAGAGTGGTAAACTTTTGGAAAATGATGGTTGGGTTGGTGATCCTTCAGAACTAGGAGAAAAATATATCATGAAATCCTTGTTGGATAGTAATAGAGTCCTCTGTAAGATCCAAGAACTAATCATGGGAAACATTGTATAGTGGAAAAGGAAAGATCCTACATGCTACATATTTATGTGTTAAATTGAGGGGTTTTAAGGATGATTTGAAGGTTCCGATGTGTTCCTCAATAGATATACTTCCTAAAGGATCAAACATAAGAAAATATTTCCCAGGATCCTAGAAAAGTCATGGAATGTGCCTAGGATATTAATGGAATATCATGCTAGTGAAGCCATTATTGGCACATATTAAGAGGATTGACTACATGATGTGGGTGACCCATGTTGGTTAATGATCCTTAGGGGGATATGTGGTTCCTTTGGACTCTTTTATTTCCCTTTATCGATTTGTCACTTCCTACTAAAATTCATAGATATATGAGACAATCCTTATTCTAAATGGGACCTAGTAATAATTCTTGGCAAATCTAATGTATATACACACAACTAGTATCTAGCTTCAAATTATAGAAAGCATATGAATAATTGTGAATTAATGTAAATCAAGTCCCTCCTTTTAGTGCAAAATTTTCTCCTTTTCCTATTGATGTGCATTGGCTACACACCTAAAGGGGTAAGATGACATGATCTTATGTCCTCCTCATTTTAGATTAAAAATGTAACTCAAAGTGCATGATTTGTAGGGCATTGACCTTTGATGATTAATAAAGAATGATTTGTTGGATTTTGGTAATATTTCTAGCGCCACTTCCTACACATCTTCACCGAGACTTGTCTCTATAGTATTCCTTAGTATTTATTCTAAATAAAGGATATTACTCAAAAGAAACCCAAAAAGGGAAAAAGGGTAGAGAGAAAGAATTTTTGCAAAGGTCAAACTTCATGAAATTGGAATTGAATGAGTTCAATGTGCCTTTTAAAGTAGCGAGTAACACTTAAACTTGTTCATGAACAAATTAACATGCTACTTGATGTAGAGATTAAATGGATATTAGAACAAAAGGGTAATAAATAAATCATAATTTGAACAAATTATATAAATTATTTGAATGCACATCTGTTTAATCTATTAAACAAAGAATAATATCATGTTTCATTAAACTTGTAGAAGCACAATTTAAAGATAAAAACAATGCACAAAAATGATTTTAATGTCAATAACCATTCATAAAGAACATTATAGAAAATGGAGATGAGATAAGAAAATTTCAACTTGCATGGAATAGTAAAACCAACTCGCATTCATTAATCAAGAATTCATCTCTTTTTTGAAAATGGAGGCATTACATGTACTTATACAAATATGGGGGCCTCATTCCACCACCTTTATCAAACCATGATTTACTACGATCAAGAAAATATGCTTAGAAAACTAGAATTTTCAAATATATCCTAACTGATTCTTGTTATGATGATTACAATAGAATTATGGCCCGACATGCCTCTTAGAATATTTCTAAGTAACTACTCATCCCTCCTTTACGAGTGGACCAAATTTGGGTTACATTTGTTTAACGTGTGTAGGCTCGAGATCCTTGAGTTCCTTCATCGATTGGGTGGTCTTGACATTTGATGTTGTAATGGAATCCCACCATATCTTATAGTCCCTCTCAAGTTTCTTGAAATCAATTATGGGCTTCATGAAAAGCTAAGGATATTTATCCAATAGGATTTTTTGAGATGCCACAATTGATCCCAATATTTCTTAGAGGGTCGCCACTTTTTGAATCTTCTCCTTGGTAGTAGAGACCAAATCAACAAATTGGGATGCATCTGTCTCATTTTCCTCATAATGTTTATTAAGAAAATGGGTTATAAGTTTCCTTAGATGGCTGTAAACTCATCTTTTGTTATTACCTCCTGGATTTATGTTAGAACCCTAGGAATTGGGGCTTATATTAATATTCGAGATACCCCTTGAGATGACCTCGTCTATTTGAGTGGGTAACATAATTAATTTCTCATCCTAATCTTTTAAGGCAGCTCTTGTATAGTTGGCATATGTTCGACATATGCCCATGTATTCTGTAGTAATAATCATGGGGTCTTTGCAAACTAATTTAATATAAATTGAATTAAATATTAATTTCAAAGTAACTACTATAACTAATGATATATAAGTTATAATGTACAATAGTATACAAGTGCTAATTATTCAACATTGTAAAAACTAAGCAAATGAGAGAGATAGGTGACTTAGCTTATTTTTGTATAACTTGGAGGTAGTTAGAACCATGTAGTTGTTGGATCGGTTGGAAATTTTATCACAATGGCTTCTAGAGAGTTTTAGGACTCTTAAATTTGTTAGACAGAAGTGCCTATAGGAGGAAAGGATCTCACGGGTGCTAGTGTCTACTTGAATATTAAGGATCTTCTCTTTTCGGGTGCGAGAGTCTTCATTCCAATATTTTTTCACTCGACCTCGTTGTTAGGGTTTTAGTCACACTTGTAACCTACTGAAAAATATAACTATCTACACACGCTCACAAACATATTATATATCAATAAAATATACAATATGTGAAATCAAACCGATCTCTGCATGTCAACCAATGAGTGAACTTAGTCTTGAGAGCTGCACTACATTTTAGACTCCATGTAGTTTTGTGTGCTTATGTGTGAAATAGTGTCCTTAGGTTTTCCCTCATGCCAATGATGCCAAGATAACATGATATAGCTATCTTTGATGCAAATGTGTGGTATGGAATTCAACACTTCCCCTTTCTATGTAGTGTATGCAGCCCTTTTTGATAATAGTGATAATATGTAGATGTGATAGCCCTCTTGAATTGCTAGCTAGAATAATAGTGAGTATGTTGTGTATATATATGAGTCTCTTACTTGAATTTCGACATTAGTGATACAAAAGGACAACTATTAATGTTGTATACGGATGATAAAATAAATAAGGCCAACCAAAAATGATAAAAATGTGTAAAAATAATGAGGACATGATCGCCCCGGAAGTGGCATAGGCTCACGGGAACTAGTTTCCATAGTTGGCCCTAGTGTCTTGGGACCACAAACGACTGATGTGACAAAATAGATGAACAAGGATCCTTGTGACCTAACTAGAAATGAATACAAATGAAATGAGAGGTGTAGAAGAGAGTCATAATATAAATCAATCAAAGAATGTACAAGGACAAGGGAAAGTGTCACCAATGTGTACTTTTCTTACTTAAGATTCATGCATATAACAACATACCAATGGCATAGTAAAGTGGTGATACGTGCATAATTTTGTGTATACACAAACTCCATCATCTACACTTTTGGTGATTATGTGGACCATTAGAATTCATTATAGGAAACCTATGTTGTGGGTGTACAACTCGTGCCTTTCCTAATAAAATATCCCCCTTTACCCTTGTTTCAATGACTTCTTTTACCAACCTAAAGAGAGATAATAATAATTTCTCCACGTTGTTGGCAATATTTTTAGAAATAGTAGCCTTTCCCCAGGTCTTTACATCTTGGTTTCTTTCTTGTATTCCCCCGACCATTTAAATTATAACTTTTATAAAAGCTTGGATGAAAGAGACATGGTCTTATTAGTATTCGGATGCTTGAGATCCTCTTGTTTTCCTCTTCTTGGTCAAGGTGAAAATTCCTAAGAATTCTCATGTCATATGAGAGCTTGGTTGGTGGTCATTCTTTTCTTTTTCACTCTCCTTAAGGTTCTCATCCTTTAATTGAATATAATTTTGATTTGGGGTTCCTCTTGGGTTATCCAATCATTTTTTCCCTCTAATTAATTAGATTTTTCTTGATCCACCTTTTTCTAGCCTAGGTGAAGGTTTATCTATAGAAGTTTGTTCAATTAAAGACCTCTAAACTAATTCCACTTCTGGAGTGGTTTCTCTTGTTGTTATAGTGGCATCTTACACCTCTTTTAATGAATACACATCATACTACCGTGGCTAATTTTTTCATCCTCTTGGGTGATCCACACCCAATCATTAATATTTGCTTCATGGGTGTATGTGAGATTGATTTTCCTTTTAGGGACACAAAGTTCTTGGCTACCATCTTCCTTGGGTCGTACCTCTTTGGTGGATGCTCTGGAATATTAAAATAACACATATGGGAAGAAAAATCCTTGAGTTCTATCCATATCTTAAATTCCATGAATCCAACCTTCAATGGTATAAAATGATAGGTCCTTCAATTATTTTCTTTGCACATATTTACTATTCCATTGCTAATGCGGAAAGGAACTTCTTCTTTGGCCATCTTATTTGAAACATAGTAAGGAAGCTGTAGTGGTTGAGTAATTATCCCATTAATAATAGTTACGATGTATTGTAGATAGAAAAATACATTCCCCATCTGTGTGTAAGCTTGCAATACCTCTACAAAGAGTCTTGACATAGGTTTCTCCATGATCAACCTATACATTCTAGGGTAGAAATTTTTAGAGATATACTTGATGTGGGATTTGAATATGTAGGCATAGAGGTCTAAATATTCTTCATTTACCTCCCTAATGCCTTCTAGTTTCCGAGGTGGAGAGAAATTAGGGCATGCTTAGGATTCCAAAGACAACATCTACAAATATAAAGCCATGTAGAAGTTCTTCTTGTGAATGAAATAAACATCCTTGTAAGTGAATAAGTTTGAAGATACTATGTTTCTAAGGGATGGTATTTTTCCTTCATCAATAATTAGATAAAGTAGGGGGCCTAAGAGACATATAATTTGGAGATGGAGGGGTTTCCATAAAATATGTTCATCAAGGTCATTTCAATTCTCACTCCAAGCCTAAATATTTGGATGAAAATATTATTAAGGCTCTCATCATCCATGTTATCAATTGCGTCCTTGACCCAATTTTGTAGAACACTTAAAATGTCATGGGTGGCTATCTAAGATTAAATAGTTGTGGTACTATAGATAGTGGTGGCCTAGGGTAGCTTATATGATGCGGGAACTACACTCCTAGCTTGTACATAGGGTTTTCAACATCAATTTTGGCTTGCAAGAGTATTTTGATAGATTATAAGGTCATCTAGGTATGTTTGTTTTGAATAAGACCTTCACAAATTTGAATTTGTTAGTTTCCCTCCAAAACTAGAAATTTGAATCTTGAAGGCAATTTTGGCTTGTAATTTATGTTTATAACTAATCTTGGAGTCTCCAAACATGTAATAAGCTTAAAAGAAGTCTTATTGAGCTCTAGGAGTCTTAGGAAGGTCATCGTTGTGATCTAGTTCTAGTGTAGACACAAAATTATGCACTTTAGACATTATTTAGCCCAGTCTTATACTACTATTTAGAAGGTTCTCAAGTGAATAAAGTACTAATTAATCCCACAGTTTGGACATCTTAGTTTTATATTTTATTTCATCATTCATGCATATTTTCTTACACTTATCCGTCCATTTCACAATCGCCCCATCATTCTAGCCCAAAATCAGGGCACCCCATTCTATATTGGGCCCCAGGCACCCTCATCGCCTACTACTGTGTGCCCCGGTTCTATGCACATCCTTTCTCGCTTCTTTTTGGGGCCTTTCTAGCCATTTTTCATCCTTATCCTTTTCCCAGTCGACCTTGTCGGGATTAATTACGAAATTAAGCTTGAGAGCCCTATAAATATAAAGCTATAAGACTATAATGAGGGTCCTAGTGTCACATACTACTATCACTCCATCTAGAGTTGCATCCATTGCATCACTTGCATCCATATAGTGTCATGCATCAAGGCTAGGAGATCTACATCACACACACTGCATAGGGGAAGGGATTCTATTTTATTCCATGCACACATAATATTTACATTTTCTATAGTTATTATTGCTTGTTACTTCACAAAGTTCGAGTGACACAAGAGCACCTAAGGCACGACATGCACACACACTCTCGAGAACTAGATCCAAGTCAAAATATAATGCAAAGCTGCTCGGTGATAAGACCATTAGTTTGGCAGATGAGGTCAGTTTGAACCATTCATTTGCATATTTTATTTTTCTAGGGTTTGATACTTCCTTTTGTGTTGCAGGTCATCATTCAACTCACTCGATGAATCCGGTCATGACAAATAGGTAGAGTTTCAGATCAACTTGTGACCCTTCCGAAACTAGTTTTTGAACATTTACAAAGACCAAGGCACCTAAACTACAAACCATGGCACCCCAGAGGTGCCTCAATACCTTCCAGGGTGCCTCAGTCAGTTCAAAACTTCTAGATCTACCCTTTGTAGGACCTCTGAGTGACTATTCTGGGTTATGGAACTCTTTTGTTAGACCTGCGACACTGTGCGACCATCTACAACAATCAGCTAAGTCATTCTTCTACTTCCTTTGGCATAGTTAGGGTTTTATTTCATTTAATATAATTATTTAGAATCATTTCATATTATTTACTACATTTATACAACATTTTAGTCCTCCTAATTAGATTAACTAGGGTTACTATTTCCTACCATATAGTTCTATTTTAGTTAATCATTTTGGTGAACCCGACTTCCATTTTTTGTTTATGCCCATTACTCATAGTGGTCGCTTTGGACCTCTCCATTACTATGAGCTTCATTCTCCTCTTCGCCATACCTCTAGATCCATGGCTAACATACCTACCTCTATAGCTGAAAACCCTTAGACACCTCTACCCAGGTTCCCCTTCACGAAATCGAAACCGCAGTTAGTGAAAAATCCTATGATGAGGATACTAATGTTGACCAAGAACAACTTGATGCTATCACGGATTTTCACCAAGCTTTATATGAGAATCCCACTCATCTCCCTCATGTTTTACATGCCCTACTTACTACTAAGAGAGATCGTGAAGCATCCCTACCCATTTCTTCCGCCCCTATGGTATCTACACCACCCGTTTATGTTTCCACTTCTCCTATAACAACTATCATCCCTCCAACCCACCAGGGTGCTTCTAATGGTCTACTTGGTTCCTCCTCTAATACTCCTGATTTTGCATCATTATACCAAGATCTCCAAAACCAAATCCACCAGTTACAAGTCGCTACTTCTAAAGGGTCTTTATCGCTTGACTCCACCTCCTTGTTGCATTCTCCCTTTGCACCATCCATCTCTGCTTACCCATTCCCACCTAACTTCATCTCTCCCAAACTGCCCATTTTTAAAGGCCATGGTGATCCATAAGAACATCTTTGTGCTTTCCATGTCGCATGTCTCGACTATGTTGATGATCATACTATCCTCACCAAATTGTTCCCACGTAGTCTACAAGGACTATGCGATGTGTTAGTTCTATGACTTACCACTACATTCGGTGGTTTCATTTACGTCTATGGCTGATGTTTTTCTCATGTACTTTTCTATCAATATTGGTTCCACACTCTCTTATGCCCAACTCGCTCAACTTAAACAAGGCTCCACCAAACGCTTCCCTGATTATGTCTTACGATATAAGAATAGTGTAGCCAAGATGACCAATGTCCTCGCAGACTCAGAACTGTAAGATTTATTTGTCCATAGTCTCTTGCCACCTCTCCAAGATAGTGTGCTCTTTGAAACTTTTCCATTGTTTGACCAACTTTGTCACACTCTCAAACTACGTGAGACTAAACTTGTCTCTGTAGGAAAGCTCAAATATCAGGATGCACCTTCTTCCTTAGCCCGCATGCCAAGTAAGACACTATTCAAGGCACCCACACATAAATCTAGCGATTCACAAACTGCTATTAATGCGGTCTCCACTCCTAGGGAATTGCACCCTCAGCCATACCGGTGTCCTTTTACTAAACTTAGTACCCGCTAAGCATCTTATTTCCACAACTCATTGATAGTAATCTCATTACTTTACCACCACCTTTACAACTCAACCCATCCCGACCCAAAGGGTGTAACTTTGACGACCGCTCTTATTGTGATTATCATCAATGCATTGGGCATTCCATTGATCATTGTTTTAAGCTCCAACATCTTGTCCAAGACATGCTCGATAGTGGCCATCTTGAGCTCCCAAAATCCCCCACATCTATCCCTACCAATGATAACCACAAACTCCAAATATTTAACAACCCGCTACCCAAACATGATACTAAGCAAGTTGATTCATCTTCTAACTATGTTTGTCATACATTGTCTTCTCCCCTGGACCTCTTGAATTTATTTTTTTCTCACACTACTGACTTTAGCACTGATTATCTCCTTCTCCAATGTTGACTACCACATTATGTTTGTATCTGACCATTTACATATACATGCATCTATAGTCTCAACCTTTATCAATAACACTAAGGTTGATCCTTCTTCCCCATTAGTAGCATGTTCCATGTCCTTCTTATGATCTATCGGTTACCCTCCATCACAAATCGACTACCCGTTCAACAGACCCTATGGTGTTGTTAAGTCCATAGGGTCCTCTCACTCTTCTCCTCCCTTGCCTTGTAAATCAAACATTCAATGGATGTGACTTACTTCTTGGCCTCAATTAGATTCGTCAATCCCAAGCTATTATTTCCATGAACCATTTACACCTCAAATTTGTTTATGACAACCAAGTTATTTCCATTAATGACATTCCTCCTTCACCTCCATTATCGCCACCTTCTCACTCCGATACTCGTCCATCTCCCTGTCTTACTCACACAACTCCTTTATTGTCACTGCATATGCATCCTATTCCTACTTCACTACCTTGATTGGCCCCTACATGACCACTCCATTCCATTAGTCCTACACATTGGTAAAGGCTTATTCCTAGGACTACTACCGTATCCCACCACCATCGCACAACACCTCCTCGATCTCCATCACCCACACACTTTACTACGCCACGACATTTGTCTTATGTACACCCATCACATGCATATCAACTTCATTCCCCATGTAACATTTTTCTACCATACCACCATTACTCAAGCATCGCCCTCCCCTTTCATCATCCCAGGCATGGTCATGAGACCTTCGTCCTTCGACCTCATCGGGTGATTTCTCTTTCATGACCGCTTGGGGGTCGCCATTATCCAACCCCCTTCTTCATATTAGCATAGTTGAATCTCTACTCTTTACATTATTATTCACATATATGTATACTTCTTACACATTCTAGCACCCTCATTACCCGATGACACACTCTTGTGCTTTGGTTCACACTAGACTATTGAGGGATTACCATTACACTGAACCCCACACACTACACTCTAGGTTCTACACACTTATTCTATTACGTAAATTGTACATTCCACATTATACACTCAGTCTACATCCTACATTATCTTACATACCTCATCTATTAGTCATTTATACATCATCTATCTTATACATATTACACTAGTCGTCATATGATTTGCGTCTAGTTTTCAATCGTCTTACTTCATCCATTCTATTTACACTAAATTCCATTATATATGGGTTTAGTTTCATTTACCATCATTACATATTCCATTTCTATCTACACTTCCTATTGCATTTCACACATTACATATCCTATACACACATATCCTTCATTGAATTTCTTACACCACACTTTTACATGGTTGTTTATACTACGTTGTCTTCACGCATTGCACTCTACTACCCTATGACACACTTTAGTTCCTTGGTCCATACTCGAATACCGAGGGTTTACCAATCAAATGGACCTTACATTCACCATGCAACATCTTCCTTGTGTGACATTTACGGCCTTAGGGACATACAACTTAGGTTAAATAGTAACCCCTTTCATCTTGTAGTGGTATATGCTTTAGGTTAAATCACCACCCTCGTTATCATCTTTGAGTGGCATTCATCTTAGGATACATCACCACTCCCTTCTTCTTCATCCCATCGTGACATATGATTTAGGCTACATCGTCACCCATCTCCATCCTTTCATCCCATAGTGACATATGTTTTAGGCTAAATCGTCACCCATTTTCACCTTTTCATTTCATAGTGATATACGCTTAGGGTTAAATCATCACTTACACATTTGAAAATTCATGGTATACGCTTAGGCTATAGGGTCCATGCATATCTTTCCATCTGTCTCCTCACCATCCACTCATTCTATAGTGATATACACTTAGGGCTAAATCATCACTCTTCTATTCAACAAGTCATGGTATACGCTTAGGCTATAGGGTCCACACATGCATATCTTTCCATATGTCTCATCCCCATACATTCATTCTATAGTGATATATGCTTAGGGATAAATCATCACTCTTCCATTCAACAAGTCATGGTATACACTTAGGCTATATGGTCCACGCACATCTTTCCATATATCTCATCCCCATACACTCATCCTATAGTGATATATGCTTAGGGATAAATCATCACTCCTCCATTCAACAAGTCATGATATACACTTCGGCTATAGGGTTCACACACATCTCTCTACATGTCACATTTCATCACCATTACATACACATACTCATCACAACGTGTTAGATACAACCAACACTACTCGACCATTTCCCGATGACACACTCTCGTTTACGGTTCATTCTTAACTGCTGAGGGGGTAAAAAAATGAACCTCACTACATACACATTTCATCCACTCAAGGGCACATTTCTCATATAATTCCATCTTGCATTCCATTCCATCCATCCATAACATATTGCATTGTCTTGGGGGCATTTACTCTTTCTTTACTAGTGTTTTGCATGTTCACTTTACTACACATGTTAGCTTGATTTCTTATATGTCATTATCATACACACATGTGCATTCATGTCTTTGTTTAGTGTGATTGCAAATATAGGTCTCTACATATAGCATGGATGCTCGCCTTCTACCCTTCCTATAC
The DNA here is from genome assembly GCA_018340775.1 of Taxus wallichiana var. yunnanensis. Lineage (NCBI taxonomy): Eukaryota > Viridiplantae > Streptophyta > Pinopsida > Cupressales > Taxaceae > Taxus > Taxus wallichiana. The sequence continues at coordinate 269,844,940 of CM031234.1, forward strand.
ACGGTCGCTAAGGGCATCCACATTCATCTTATCTAGGTGTTGTTGTTTCATTTTGTACTTAGCATCTTATACTCCTTATTCATACATGCTTTGATGTATTTGTTATCGCTCTCACATGCTAATGGGTGTTCCATGCGTAACACTTTTTTTGCAGATTACATGTTTCCAAGACTACTTGTTTGATTGTTTTTACTTGTCTTCCATTGTTTGTTATTGTATATGGGTTTTCCCTTTGCTTGTGTGCATACTTGTCTACTTTTTGCGGCCATGATGGCCTTCCGTGTATTGCGACGTCGTGAGTGATGTCCCATGTTTAAAACCCACTTTGTGTGGTCTGATTATTTTATTGTGTGTTTACTACTTTTTTTGGTAGTTCTACATTATATATGTATTTTACACTTGTCTTTTTTATTGCATGTGTTTTTGGACTAACACTTGTGTTGGCTAGTCATCCCCTTTTGTGCGCACCTTGGTATCTACCAAGTGTTTCCCTTTTCCCTTGTAGGGCAGATATTTCTACAGGTCAAAGTGCGGTTGGTCCTCTTTTGGGACCGCATTCTCCTTTCAGCGACATCATGCACCCCCAAAGAGGGTGCATCATTAAGGGTTTTCTACTAACACAACGTATTTACACCGGTTCACACATAGTGAGTGAGTTCAGACCAGTCTATGAACTCCATACACAACGGCCTTAACAAGACATGGTGTCCTTCGGCAATTCTATGGAGTAGTTATAGGCTTGGGGGTTACATTGGGTGTGCCTCTCTACACTTCTCCATCCAGTGGCATCAGATCACCCAAAAACTAGGAAAGTACAAAGATCTCTTCACACATTTCAGCAGAAGTGGTTAAAGTTAGAGGATACAGTGCATTTCCTCCCTATACTTCTTTCAGCCAGGGTGGCGTGAGATCACCCAAAAAACTTGCGATAGTACAAGATATCCTTCTACACCTTTCTCTCGACATGGATCAGTGCACATGTTCCATTTACATTTGTTTTCCATTGTATTTTACATTTGCATACTTTACACATGCGTATTTTACATAGCATTTTTACATACATACATACATATTTGACTACTTGATCATTTTCTCCTTGCAGGTCCACCATATGAGAAACAAGAAGTCAAATTGGGGGCAACAACAACAACAATAACAACATCGACAATGACAATGACAATGACCACTACATGCATTTGCCTTTACTAACCATGTAGGTACACTACACACAAGCAACAACTACACATGCGTTCCACCCTAGGTTCACTCTCATCACTTTTTATGTGCATTTTTCATCTTTAGAATCCACACTCCTCCACATTTTTCTTTTTGTCATTCCACGCTTGAGTCTAGTCCATCGACATGTATTCTTCTACACTCTACATGGATATCAGGTACACATCTCTATCTACTTTATGTTACTGAGCGTTCCACTCACCAACATAAAGTGGGAGAAAAAATGTAGACACAAAATTATGCACTTTAGACATTATTTAGCCCGGTCTTATACTACTATTTAGAAGGTTATCAAGTGAATAAAGTACTAATTAATCCCACATTTTGGTCATCTTTATTTTATATTTTATTTCATCATTCTCGTATATTTTCTTACACTTATCCATGCATTTTACAACTGCCCTATCATTTTAGCCCAAAATCAAGGCATCACAGCCTGTATTGAGGTGCCTGGGCGCCCTAGTCCCACTCTGGGTGCCTCGATCTATGCACATCCTTTCCTACTTCTTTTTGGGGCCTTTCTAGCCATTTTTCATCCTTATCCTTTTCCCAGTCGGCCTTGTCGGGATTAATTTTGAGATCTCTATAAATATAAAGTTATAAGACCATAATGAGGGTCTAGCATCACATACTACTATCACTCCATCTAGAGTTACATCACTTGCATCCACATAGTGTCATGCATCAAGGCTAGGAGATCTGCATCACACACATTACATAGGGGAGGGATTCTATTCTATTCCATGCACACATGCTATTTACATTTTCTATAGTTACTATTGCTCGCTACTTCACAAAGTGCAACCGGTACAAAGAGTACTTAGGGCACGACTTGCACACATTCACTAGAACTACATTCAAGTCGAATGTAGTGCGGTGTTCGATGATAAGACCACTAGTTTGATGGTGAGGTCACCCAACCCATTCATTTGCATATTTTATTTTTCCTAGGGTTTGATACTTCTTTTTGTATTGCAGATGATCATTCAACTCACCCGGTGGATCTAGTGCGACAAACATGCGAGTTTTAGATCAACTTGCGACCACCTACGAAACTAGTTTCTAAACATTTACGAGAGACCGGGATGTCTAAACTACGAGACCATGGTGCCACAGGGTGCCTTGAGTTAGTTCAAAACCTCCATATTTTCCCTTTGTAGGACCTCACGAGTGATTTTTCTAGGTTTGGAACTGTTGTCGGACTTGTGACACTATGTGACCATCTATAACAATCATCTAAGTCATTATTTTACTTCCTTTGGCATAGTTAGGGTTTTATTTCATTTAATATAATTATTTAGAATCATTTCATATTATTTACTGCATTTATACAACATTTTAGTCATCTTAATTAGATTAACTAGGGTTAATATTTCCTACCATATAGCCTATTTTAGTTAATCACCTAGGTCCTAAGCTTCTAAACTAAGGTGGGGTCATCTAATGATTAAAATAAATGCAAAACCATGTATTTGAAGATGTTTTATGAGCCAAGAATCGAGTTAGAAAGGCTTGGGAGCATATATAGGCCTCGTTTATAATTGTTTCAAGTATTATTTGAATGATTAAACAAGGAGAAGGAGTTTTGAGAAGTTTGGAGTCATTCTTGTGTATGCACGGTTATTTTGAGATAGTTTTTCATTGTTTTAGTTCATTTTCATTGATATTTGTCTCGATTGAGGATGTTAGATGAGAGTTTCTTCAATGGTCATAAGAGTTCTTGAGAATTGTGTGATCATTGAATCTATGCATGCAATAGAGAAGAATATTATAATTGGTAAGGAGACTCATACTAAGTTTTTGCATTGACATTTGTGAGGATTCATAATTTGTGTATGGTATGGTGAAAACTTGGGATAGTCAGATTTAAGCATAAGATTGAAATGAAATTTGAATGGAAAGTGTTCAAGGTAATGAAAGGATATTAAAGATTGTTAAGTGTGTGATTTGTAAGTTGGTTTTCTTCAAAAATGCGTGAGGAGTATTGAATTGTTTGTGTTAGTATCCTATAAGTTTGTGACAACAAATCGAGACATAGTGTAAATTCTTACCACAAGTTTGGAAGTACGGATGGTCAAAGAATAAGGTGCATGGTGTAAATAAATTTGTAACTCGATAAAATGATATTAGGAGTCTTGGACATTAGTCTTTGGAGTAAGAATCGAGTCACCATTTATTTTGATATGCTTCTAAAACCCATATATCATTGTTGCTCAATGATTTAGGTGAGAATAACATGATTTTATGACTAATTTAGTGTGAACACTTTATTGTCAGAATCATAAGCTTCATTGAAATGTAATAGTCATCAGGAGATCTAACAAACAAGGAGTGAAATCATCATTTAATTTGAAAGGCTTCATAAGCATTGAAGCCCTTGTTTTAAGGGTAGAATAGGGTGATCTTGGTTCCTTCTTCACAAATAATTAAGTAGAGGATTTTACTATTAAGGTGAAGAGGTAAAACAACTTAACATAGACCTAAGGAAGGTGATTTAGCACATTGAAATCAAGTATAAACAAATTGGTATGAAAATATTCTTTCTCGAGTGTATAGTGAAACCCTCATTGGGGTTTAGCATAATTTGTTGTTGTGAGATTTCTATTGTGAACTAAGACTTTAAATTGAAAAGGTGAATCTATGAGGAGGTACTAAAAGATATTTTTACAATTTCAGCCCCGAGAATCTTACAACCTCTTGCATTTTTGAGCGCTTAGTATTGAAAACCCGTAGGGTGGCTTAGAGGCCTAATTAGAACCCTTGAAGAGTCGATTTACAAGAATTTTCTTCAAGTAGGCATAGTGAAACTTTTAGTTGTAAACAATGAGACTAATGGGTACCATGAAGGATGATTAGTTTCACATTTGAGTCATCTTAACAAAAGTTAAGTGTGAAAAACCCTTTAGGCAGGGTTGGTAGAGTCTTGAGAAGCTAGAAAGGAGGAAGTGCAGGAAAGGAGGTCTTAATCAAAGTTTTGAGACTCAAAATTTGACACACACTTCAAACAAGATAAAGGGTACTCAAAAGTGTTCTTAAATTATGTTGGGTATGCATGAGTTGCTCCCAATTAGTTTTGGGATTATCGGTGCCTTAAGAAGCATTAGAGGGGGTTTTATAAAAAGGTAAGCCAATTTATCTTTTTGGTTGTTTTGATTCATATGAAAGGATGAATTGACATATTTATGGGTCTAAGGACATGATGAAGTGATTAGTTTAATTCAATAAGGTGAATGATCAAGAAATTGCACGGTTTAAAGGTTTTGTGTATGAGAGTAAAGAGCTAGTTTGAAAGCCTAATAGTCATTGTTTTGAGTTTTAAATCTTCTTAACATTATGAGTTATTTGAGAGTGATTAGGCTCTGCATCATTATACAATACTTTAAAAGTTGGACCAAAAATGAATGCTACCTTATTACTTTTGTTTTTCAACATTAATAACCCTTCCTTTGTGATGGTTAAGGTAAACATGGGCGAAAGCAAATCAGGACATGGAAATACCTCAGGTTTGGGTACAACTTGGTGTATTCTTTCCCTTTTGAGTGCCATAATATTTGCGGCTCTCTAAACTCGGTTTGTGGGCATGTCGGCTTCATCGATAATGTCCATCGATGTCCTTTACCTATAAATAATTAAGAAAATAAAAAAAAACTCATGGTCTAATGATGTAGGGTTGAAAACAATGTCTCTTACTAATCTTTGGTTTTTATATGAATATAGGAATGCATCCACATTTGAAGGCCCTACTTATCTCGCCATGGCTCTAGTTTTTGACTTTGTAATTTCTTGTAAAATCTTTACAAATTTTGGAATCTCGAGATCTACGGAATAATGTTAAATTTAGGCTCTGTAAATGGCTTTGAAAACGGTGATTTGTAAATTACCTTGGTTAGCATATTTGTTTTAGATTGCACAATCTATCAACCTTGAATTGGTGTTCTCTACATTAATGGTGCATATTGCATGGATTAATGTTTCTTTATTTTAAGGAACATTACCTTTTGAAATATTATGCCTTCTGAATGCAAACCTTACACCTGTACAAGCTAAATTTGATCATATCCTTCGGCTTTAACCAACCCCCTTTTAACCTCTGAATGCCAAGTGGATGTCATGTAGGAGGCCACATGTATTAGTATGATTGGCTTGCGAGAATTTTGAATTATAATGTGTCCATTGACCTTTTATTTTTCCTGTATCTAGGTTATCACAATTGTGAGGTGCGAGGTTTTGAACCTTCACACTTGATAAGTGTGAGGTGAAACTTTGGAGTCCTTAGTGATATTTGAATATTGAGTCGACGCATTTGAGAACCACAAGGTTTAATTCTTGCACTTGAGAAGTGTGAGACCTTCCTTTAGGTTTAGTTTCTCGCATTTGAAATATGTGAGCCTTTTCTTCGTTAAGCTTGTGAGGAGAAGGCAAAGTCATGAATTTTGTGAGTAACAAATCCTCTCAAATGTAAAGTGTGAGGAGAAGTTTCTAGATAACTGCGAGATGCGAGGAAGATTAAAGTACCGAAGAGATTTTGAAGAGCGAGAACAAAAGAATTTTCAAGTGCAAGTGCAAGTGCCTTAAAATTTCTAAGTTTGAATGCGAGTAAACATTGAAATGTGAGCACTTAACAAAGGAATTAGAGCGAAAATAAGTAAAACATTCTTAAGAGAATAGAGGTAAATACCTAAGTATTACTAGCTATTTTAAACCAAAGTGGGTCCCTATTTTTAAATATTACCATTTTGAAAATGGGGGTGTTATGCAATATCAATATACTTATGTCTTAATCTATATTAAAGAGAGAGGAGGAGAATAATCATATTGACCATCTTATCTAACATACCTGATGTATATCGGAACATCTATTTTGACTCATAAGAAACACGGACCACTAGTACACATTAGGCTCTTCTTGGCATAGTTTCCCCTCGTCTATTAGATTCTATACTACTTATATTGCCACTTATTTTACCTTAGACACGAGCTTGAAAGCATTTGAAGTTTTTGTAGAATACTCGACACACCTCTATAGACTTGTGTAATTCCATTCGAGTTTTGTATGTCACATTTGGAAGAAGGAAAACATCAACAACAATCGTTGATATTGTCCCTAGGATATAAGCCGTTTTCAATACTATTCTCCTATTTAAAATAGTACAAAAAAATCCATTTAGGCACTTTATGTGTTTGTCTTGTGTTTGAATTATGGGGTTGATTTCACAAAAAAATCCACCTAAAGATGACTATATATACAAAACCCTACGAGGTCATTTTGAAAAAGTTAAGATCATATCTCATCCATCTATCACCTTTTAGATAATTATTACAAAAGTTATACACAACCTTAGACACTCATAAGTACACAAAAGCATCCCTAGAGCCTCCACTCCAAATACGAAGTTTATTCTTATCCAAAGTTACCATTGTTAAGTTTATTGTGCCAAGAGTAGGTTTGTTACATTACATTGACTAAACATATAGGGAAATTGAAGAACAAACACTCCACTTAAATGTTTAGTAGATCTGCATATAACTACATGAGCATTACTACACCTTTGGATATGTCGTGCAATGCCTCTTTTGTATCATTGGAGGAAATATGGACTTACTCAATATTTTTATCTTCATGGTTCATTGAGTACTAGATCATGGTTTGGTGCGAAGCAATCATATTCGAGTTTCACACCTCATCACATAGATTAGAGACATGTTTCTGAGAGAAAAACCAAAGATAGTGGAGGTCGAATTTAGAGCATACACGAGACAAAACATGGAAAATCACAATTTACATAAAATTGGTTACGAAACTATCCCAAACACATTCCCAAGTGATCAAATTCATCGAGTTCGAATATTATCCAATTTTGAGCCTATTTTGAGCACTCTAAATCCTTCGAGTGTTACGCGAGGATACGTCCCTTAGATTTTGGTGACATCCAAGAACATCCTAAATTTATCATGAACTTGGGGACTTAGAGGGGATGTCCCCTATTGCTAAAAATCTTTCAAAAGTTTTTAATATTTTACTTTTAAATGTTGTTATTTTTACCAAAAACATTAAATTATGATCTTGAAAGTACCAAACGTACATTAAACATGGTTTAAATCCTTAAATTTCATTCAATACAATTTTAAAAAAAAAAAAAAAATTTATTGTAATAGCCGTCCCCCTATTGTCGCCTAAATTTGGGAAAAATGTGTCTACCCAAAGCCCGGTCCGTCCATACCCAGTCCCCTCACCCCAAAACTCAAGTAACAGTGAAGTCTTTTGTGCTCAATTCAAATACCTTATTGAAGATAGAGTCTCACTCATGCTCCATACACTTTTCCCTTTTCAATTGCAGTCAATTACTGGTCTCTTTTCTGCTCAATTTAGTTTTGATTTACAACATTTTTTTAAAAGTTGATTATACCTAGTTTTGTGTAATTTAAGTCACCAGGCTTACAATACATAAAACAAGAGAAAACCAAGGACGAGAGAAACAAAAACCAACAGGAAGAAATCAAGGAACACCAAGTGAAAATTATATAAACAATGTCAAAGATGTTGAAAGTTATATGGAACATGTGCTGATAAACAATGTCAAAGATGTTGAAAGTTATATGGAACATGTGCTGATAAAGTCTTAAGTATCTTGGGACAATAATCAATAAGCATATAAATACACTAGTACCAGAATAAGGTGGCTAGAGTAGGGAACCTTTACTCAAATGGTAGTGGTATTGGACACAACTATTGCTAAACAATTTTTTTGTTTTCTTGTACAATCTCCATTAAACAAGCAGCCTGGCTTGTTTTCCTGTATTTATGGAACTGCTACTTCAACAACTTGTCTGCTTTGTTTAGCTGTTTATTGTACTGCTTTCCTCAACTAGTATATACTGCGAGCTTAAATTAGGTTTTTGGCCATGACACCAAGAGACCGTAAAGAAGAAATAAGAGTTACTTGTCTGCTTCTACATTCAAATTTCCCTTCTTTACAATACATTTCTGCCATTTGGATTTGAAAGTGGGAATGAATAGAAATTCAAAACAAATTATTTCTGTAGAAGCAATCCTTTAGAAGGATTTCTGAATTTTCATTTAATAGAGTTATGTCTAACCCTTAACATAAAATCAACTAAAATAATACTATGCAAGACAGTTTTACAACTCTATATCTATGAGCAGGAAGAATTATTTAGCTGATGCACCTTTATCCAATATCATCTAGAATAAGATAAGCTAGTGGAAATTTGGTCTACACTGCAAAGCCTAAATATATAGGAACAAAATTCTTGTTGCTTATAAAACCAAGGCACCTGTCTTTGACGAAGAGTGTGTATGTGTGTGGGAAAAAAATACTTGGGGATATAGATCTGAATCGAAAGTCCAAACTGTGGTCTTTATCAAGGTGTGTATATGAGGAATGGGTATAGATCCTGGACAAAAATGACAAAATTAGGGTTTTTCTTGGCAAGGCACCTACTTTCATAATTTAGTGTGTTGCATGCAAAATCGCCATATAAAATTCTGTCGTGGTAAGATGATAAGCTTAACTTCTAGCAAGTTGAGTTGTGAACCAACCAATAAAAATAACACCCAAAAATGATAAATAGTCCATTCGTTGAAGCTTGGCATCCTTCCTTAATTCCTTAAGCTTGTGTTGTTAGCCTGACAAGGGCAGCATCTGTAAGACTTTCCTCATGGAGGGTCGGTTATTGGGCAAAGTGCTGGTGCAGAGGAAAGCCAATTTAAGTACCCCTTTCATTTCCTCCTTGAAGCAATCTGAAATTCTAGAATCCAGCACACCATACCAACCATCCTGCCAATCAATTTTTCTGAGCACCCATTTCACAAGATCATCGTTCTCCTCAAATTCGGGACCAACTGGTTGTTTACCTGTCACCAGCTCCAAAAGCACCACCCCAAAACTGTAGATATCGCTCTTCTCGTCGACTCTAAGGGTGTAGGCATACTCTGTATCAAGCATCAAAAAGATCAAATTAGGTGACAAATTTGAATTCTTGATTTAAATTTAAGAAAACACTGTGAATGTTTGGTGGAAAAAGTTGCTTCTCTCATTTTAAGAATTTTTTTCATTATTGAAAATTGTAAAGAAATTTTAAAAAACTGTAGTCTGTAATATTCGCAATTTAAAACTAACTAATATTTAGGTTGGCCTACAAAAGACTGAAACTTATTACTTACAAGATATATCTGAGGAGATTCTTTTTATAGAAGATAACAAGTAAGAAAAAGACCAAGGTCGTTTTTAGGCTTGCTCCAACATCCAACATCCAACATCCAACATAAAACATTCTCTTCCATTATCGTTATATTCAAATCTCCAAGTGAAGCAATCCATGGTTCTAAACATATGCATGATTTTAATAAGATCATAGTCCATGGATTACTCTGTAAATCATTCTTGTTGCAACTTAAAGACCAGATTTAATAGTTTCCGAATCAAACTTCAATGCCCTCCAAACCTTTTTTTTCTGTTGATGAGTAGTGCGCACTCATTGGGCACTAGATTACATAGATTGTTAGCATCTCTGCTCATACTTCGGAGGAAGTATATAGCAGATTTACAATTATGAGTAAGCGTACAACTAAACTAGTGATCACCTTCAGCCTAAGCAGCTACGAGTAAGGGGCATCCACACCGTCAAAGTCACCAGGGCACGATCCTGGCCTCAACCGTTTTGACTCTCCATGTCGGGTATCTCCAGGTCTTGCACTCAGCAAGACTTGATCCCTAGTGGGCTCATTGAAAGCCTAACAACATCACCAATAGACCAAGGACCCTTCGATATACCCTCCAAACCTTGTTGCATAATCATGTCATGAAAGTGTTATAGATATTTTAACCTTCATACCTGCATTGGCACATAGATTATGTGCACAATCAATTGTATTAGCCTAAAAAAATTCTAGTCTAGTTTGATTATTATTCTTACTCTCCTTGTAAGTATTGGATTGGTATTAACCTAGTTATTGGAAGTTACATTCTAGAGAGCCCTTCAAAATGAAGGAAAACCCCACCCTCAAACTGACATGTTCAAAATCCTGGTGAAATGTCCATTCAAACAGGCAAGCTAATCTTCATTTTTCTCTCCAAACACATGACATTGGTCTAGCTAGCGGTTTTAGCAGGGACAGGTAAACTATCAAACGGAAAACGGTGCCCGGAATCTTAATCATGGTCACAGGATTCAGACGTGTCAGTGGTTCCACAGGCCTGATCTGTAATATTAAACATGGCCCAAGCAAGTAACTCTGCAATTATGCAGTTTCATAGCTATGTTTGAGGTCAATCTCATAATTAGTCTTAAGAACCAATCAAAGAGCATGCTTCTTTTCCCAGCCCCCTACTGTCTACCGTGATTTTAGTCACTCAGTGATGCCTTGAATCTCAGGCTATCTTGCATCATGAGGGGGCTTTTCATGTATGTTCATTCATTCTATGGTATATAATTGCTAAAGAAGATTATTCATGATCTTGCACCACAATTCTTGGTAATGAGAGGTGTGTTGGGGCAAACTTATGTACATACCTGGAGCTATGTAACCATAGGAGCCGGCAATTACAGACATCGAATACACTCCCCTCTCAGGAAGATCAATGATCCTGGCAAACCCAAAATCAGCCACATGGGCATTGAAATCTGAGTCCAGCAAAATATTATTGGATTTGACATCACGGTGAATGATGGGAGGCACACAGTCATGATGCAAATAGGCCAAACCCTGGGCTGCCCCAACTGCAATTCTGTGTCGCGTGTGCCAGTCAAGAAGAACTCCCTTTTGGCCATGTAGGATATCCCTAAACTACCATTAACCATGTAATCATACACCAGAAGATTAGAATCCCCGTTACTAAAGCAACACCATAATTTAAGAATGTTTTTGTGCCTTATCTGTCCCAAAGTTTCAACTTCTGCCTTGAATCCATGATCATTGCTGCCGCTGGTATATGAACTGCTCCAGAGCTTCTTGATGGCCACTATGTCCCCGCTATTTAGAATGGCTTTATACACCTTTCCTGATCCACCACTTCCAATCACATTTGCCTCGTCTATACAATCCAGAATCTCATATGCTCGGAAACCCAAATTGTAAAACGAGGTGAGCACCCAGGCAGATTTTTTTACCTTCAATGAATCCCTACCTTTACTCTCACTATAGAGGCAGTATTTGCTATAAAACCAAGTGATCCCTAGCAACAAAATGAGTGCTGCTACTGCAAAAACTGCAATTAGCAACCTTGTCCAACTCCAGTGGCTCTCTTTTCTGCTATCTCTCTCTACATAACAGGATTTTAACAATTTAAAACCCTCGCCACACAACCCTGGATTGCCCAACAAACCTGATTCATATATGGTAACGTTGAAAGCGGTGGGAACCATTCCTGACATTTGATTATCCGAAAGATTGAAGCTGTTTAGCAACAAATTACCTAACTCGGAAGGAATTGTGCCTTTCAAACAGTTTACAGAGAGATCTAGATAGTTAAGAACTGGCAGTTGCCCTAGCTCTGCAGGAATAGGACCTGAAATCCTGTTATTTGCCAGATTGAGTTCTTTCAGCTGACTCCATGACTGTATGTTAGTAATAAGGGCACCTGATAACTGGTTCCCATGAAGGTCCAATTTAGTTAGCCGAATGAGTGAACCCAGGCTGGGAGGCAGAGTTCCTGTAAACTGATTGTTACTGGCATCTATTTGAGAAAGATATGTTAACTCCCTATTTGAGAAGGAAGAGGTCCTGTGAACTGGTTTCCAGATATCCTAAGCATGGAAAGATTTTTCGCATTTCCAATTTCAGGAGAAATTGTGCCATAGAACTCATTGCTGCTGAGCTCAAGAAGAGAAACACGAGGAAGCCCCAAAACGAACTGGGTATTTCTCCAGTGAGCTCATTGTTCTGTATTCTCACCCTAGTAAGGCTCAAACAAGCCCCGTATTCCTCAGGAAGGTGGCCTGTGAATTGATTGTCGAAGATGTTGAAAGTTGCTAGCTTACCTTTCTTACAGAGACCTGAAGGAACTGGGCCGCTTAGCTGGTTTCCCACAATATCCAGCATTTCCAGGGCCGAATTTCTCCCCAAATTCTGAGGAAGGCTTCCTGTCAAGTAATTTGTGAACAGTTTAAGGCTAGAGAGATTTGGGAATCGGCAATGGCCTCCGGAATCGTACCCACTAGCCGATTCTGGAACAATTGCAGGGACTCCAGCGGTAAGGCTGCAAGGCTCTCAGGAATATTCCCGGTGAGAATGTTCATGGAAACGTCGAATCTTCTGAGAGCAACTAGACCGCTCATATTCCGAGGGATATGTCCAATTAAATTGTTGCTATAGAGCTCAATCTGCAGCACGTTTTTCAGATGTGTTATGCTCTCTGGAATGGTGCCCGTCAGCTGATTTTGCGACAGGTCCAGGTTTATCAAATTTGACAGATTACCTATCGACTCCGGAATCTCGCCTGTTAGACTACAATTGGCCACCCACAAAAATTGCAGCTTTGACAATGTGCCTATGCGGGCAGGAATATTACCAGGAGTGAAGGGATTGAAGGCCAACCTCAACTCGACCAGGTTGCTCAATTTCGTGAGAAATGCCGGAAAAGTACCGTTCAAAGTATTGCCGTAGAGATTCAGCGTCTCAAGCTTTGGGAGCTCGCCAAACGCCGGGGGAATCGAGCCCGAGAAGTTATTAGAAGAGAGGTCTAAATATTTCAACTCCCGGAGCTCTGATATAAAATCCGGGAGCTCTGCAACAAAGCAGTTGACCGATAAATCCAAATACTCGAGCCTCCTGCACGCAGAAAGATCAGCCGGCAACATTCCGCCCATGTTGTTGTAAGTGAATGACAAATCTCTGAGATGGGGCAGTCGGCAAACCGCGCTAGGAAAGGGCCCGGTTAAGTTCCCATTGCTCAGGTTGACCTCCACCACGAGATTCGATCCCTGGTCGCATGTAATGCCAGTCCATCCGCAAGGAGAAACATCAGACCGATTCCAGTTGTCTAAAACCCCGTCTGAATCCACCAAACCATTTTTCACTTCCAACAGTATAAGGCCTTCCTGAGATTCCTCCATAGCCAAAGCAGGGATACCCAGTAATAATAAAACAAGGCACAAAAGCTTGCCGGCCATCTCTGATATGAATCCCATATGCTTACAACTGTGAAGCGAAATTCTCTGCGGATACCCATCTGAATGTTCTTCCTGTTATATACCAATTCCATAAAAAACCAGGCCGCCATTAATGGACATCGGCTTTTCGGGAATTACAGAAACAACCTCATTCGCAAATTTCCGATGCTGACAACAAACAATCAAAAAAATTCTACGTCGCATGAAAAAGTTGGTGGTATTTTCGAACGTGATGGATGTATCAAGGCATACAATTAAATCCATTGGGTATTTAAGCGAAATAAACGGTGTGCTTGTTCTCAACGGTACATCGAAACTATTTGATCGGTTGTAATAATGTTGAACAATGTGAAGTTTAATAATTTATAATTTATTTAATTTTCGGGAAGTGACAATATTTATGAATATTTAAGTCAACAAACAAGATTAGAATAGGGAGGGTCTTTTTTATTGGAACACTTAAATATGTCAACAAAAATACAAGATGGTTATAATAAAAAGTAGTACAAAAAAGGTCGCAATCTTATAAATAATAGGAAAAACACACAATACCAAAACAAAATGTTATAAGTGATCAAATGGGTTGTGGTCCAATGGTGTGTATGATGGTGTAAAAGGTGTTGCCTAGCCATCCGTCAAGGTTCCACTTCCAAGAGATACCAAGTAATAAGGGATGAGGTCACGATCGTGTTCCAGGCGATTTTGGCGGAATGGAAACCCCTCAGTCCTTGGCAGCTATGCCTAAGAATTTTGTGCTGACTAATCCTGTGAGTTTCATATTCAATCAAACAAAAATGTTACATGTGGCAAACCAAGAACAAAATAATCAATACAACAAGTGTTACAAGATATCGAGAAAATGTCATGGCCCTATCAACCGAAAATGTTACAAGTGGCAAACTAAGAATGAAAGAATCAACACAAAGAAGTGTCATGAGATAGGTGTACTACCCATCATTTGTAAAATATACTAAAACTCAAAATTATCCGAGCTGATTAAGAAACTCTTGATTGTTGGAAATGTTTCAAAAAAATAGAAGTAGAACTTATTTATTATTTTGTTGAAGGTATGTTGTATAGTGTGTTATTGTATGTTTTTTTATTAATCAATTAAATTTTATTTTAACTATAGTTTTTAATAAATATAAGTTTTTATTATTATTCAAAAAAAAATTAAGGGATTTCAAATCCTAACTACAAGCAAATAAATTAATCTTGTTGACGAATAAAAATCTCTAGATTTTTATTTTGATTGTAATGGACTATAGTGTTGTATAATTGTACTAAGATAACAAGTGATACAATTGAATACCAAACCAACATAATTGTGCTTTGTCCATATATCAAGTCTTTGAATGGTTTGGAAAGTTTATCTAAAAATTCATTTCTTTGTGAATTTAAGAGAGATACATGTAACTTGTATCATATTTGAAATTATTAGATTTGAGATGATAAAGCTGGAGAGTGTGAAGTTCAATAATTTATAAGCTTGAAACTAAATCTCTAGTAAGTGATAATATTCATTAATTCTCTTGGAATATTTATGTCTCGGTTTCCATCATTCAAGGTATCAACTATGATTTATTGAAACCATTTGATCCAATGTAATAAAGTTAGATAATTTTATGTTTCATAATTTACAAGATTATTGTGTTTTTGTAAAGTGATGATATTTGTGAATATTTAAGTCGAAAAAAATATTAGCATATGGAGCTAATTTTGGTCATTGGGAATAATTAGGAGAAATAGAAGTGGCTCATAAAAGATTTCATACAATTCTAAAGAGCTGAGACCGATATTGTTGTATTTTTCCACACATCGAGGTCTTTAGTTATGATCCTATTGTGTGGATTTGACTAATGCCTCAAGGTTTTCTTGTAACAATCTATTATATTTGGTATCAAAGATACCACTTGGGTTCAATTCATGGAGCAGGTGATGAGGAGGTTTGTCAGCCAAGAGTCCAAAGTCTAGTCTTATTCCTAAGAGGGTTCGCGGAGTAGGTGACAAGGAGGTATGTCGGCCCAAATTTCAAGTTGTAGGGCATGTTGGGATGTTACGATCCTATTACGTGGTTTTAACTTATTCCTCAAGATTTTGGTATAATGGTTTATTACATATGGTATTGAATATACCACCCAAGTCTGAGTCGTGGAGTGGGTGACAAGGAGGTATTTCACCTAAAGTCTAGAGTCTAAAGTTTGTTTCTAGAGGGGATTTATGGAGAAGATGACAAGAAGGTCTATTGGCCCAAAGTTTAAGTTCAAACCATGGTGGCATGTTATGATCCTATCATGCAGATTTCACTAATGTCTCAAGGTTAAATCCTTTAGGAATCTAAGAGAGATAAATGTGGCTTATTCTCATCGATTAGTGCACCAATTGTGATGGTGAAACTATTTGATCATGTAATCCACTTCCTAATCTCCCTCTCTCTCTCTCTCTCAAACTATTCATCTCCTTTTGAGCATTGTCTAGACTCTTTGTTGCTTATCTCTCAATGAGGGATACTCTATCCAAATTTCTTTGGGTAAATCCATTAGATTTTGATTCATTAGAGTAAGCATTTCTTATCACCTTATTTTGGGGATTTAGTGGCATTAAGCATTGGTTGCTCTGTAAGGAATTTTGGGCTTGTATGTATAATGCGGTGAGTGTGTTGTTACTAATCATTAGTTAGAAAGGGTTGTGTTCTTGATTAGAGTCATTAATAAACATGGTAAACATCATTCCACTAAGTTCCTTTCTAGTTGTTGGGCTTAACGTGATGCTCCTTCACCTTGGGTGTGTGATACAATATTTGTGATCATCGATGACTCTTGATGAGTAGCGTGACCACATTATAGAGATGTTGAGATGGAAATAATGTTCAATACTTACCTATTTTGAATGAAATTTCACCTATGTAAATATACAACACTTCCTTTGTGGCCCCATTTTGAGTTTTTCGTTGGTTTTGGTTATGTCCATGTTATAAGAAAAAAATTAGTTGGGAGTGATATTGGTTTCTCATGTAGTGGTTCTAGACATAATCCATGTATCTTGACACTAGTTAGATAGTTTTTATGTACATGTGACATTTTTCTAAAATCAATTGTTTTCGATTGATTGTGTTATCTGCTTTGAAACTTTTAACCCCTCTAGACCGTCTCATTTATAGGGAAAATTATGGACTTTGGATATAATGTTAGAAACATCATGTATTTGTGTGAAAACCCTATTGGAAATTTGAAATAAATTTATTTTCTTAGGAAATTTAGGAGAAATATCATGTGAGTGGTTTTGTAGTTAGGAATTCCTACACACTTGAGTACTTTCTTAATAAATGCATTGTTAATTTTTTTATTGAAATGGACAATTAAGTGAAATTTATGGGTCATAAATTTTCACTCAATCTTACTATGAACTCCCTTTACATGTTGCTCTAAGGTCTAGGTATAGGTTCTAGATATCAAGTTTTGCATACCTTCATTTGAAATGCCAATTTTTACTCTTGGTGAAGATGGACTTATTTCAATAAGGAATGAGGGTAAGTGCATGGAGATCAACGAAACCTAAACTCCATCGAATAATTTGGCATGCCTATGATCAAAATTTGATAAAGCGATAAGAATAAATAGTTTAAAGCTCGAAATCTAGTTTTTAAACTACTATTTTTTTTAAATGGTTGAGATTGAGAGGTTCAAATGTGGTGCACACACAAAGTATGTCTATTTTTGTGTCAAAAATATAAGAACCTATTGTGTGTGTGCCCCCCATTTTTTGAGTTCTATAAATTATTTTTTAAATCCCTTCGGTAGAAAGTTAGCTAAGACCATGTATGAGATTCCACTAATTTTTCATAGTTTTTGGATGAATATATAAAGTTTTATTAATTTTCAAAGTGCACACATCCCGAAAAATGAAATATTGGTGTGTACACCCCTGTAACTTTGAGAAAAAAATGTCATTTTTTTTTTTTTAATGCGTGTAGAATGGAGTTTTGAAGAGGATTTTTTTTTGAAATTCGGATGAAAAAATCATAAATTGTGCACCAAAATGTATGCATAGGTTTTTGCAAGAAAAGAAGGCACTAGTAAAAGAAATTATGGATGAAAGCCTTAAACTAATCAGATTTTAGAAAGAAGCATATTGTCACCAAGGTAAAACTGAGCTTGACGTCGTAGTATAATTTTTTTGGAATATTATGTTATAACGCATTTTTTTATCAAGATGTACACGTGATATTTTGTTGTTTTTTTGTAAATCACATATTTATTCACAAATTACATAGTCCAAGCCATTAGGTAGGGTGTCCAAGGAAAATCCAAGCCTATGGATTGGGATTCCTAAACCCATAGAAGGAAAAATGTGAGCGCGTTATAACGCGCTCGCATTATTCCTTGAACTAAAATGCCAAAAGCACAAAAAAATGAAAGGAATCTGCAAATGATGTCCCACTGGTCACGTGGTTTTTTTACGGTCATAATGTTAGCGCTTTATGGCTTAGATTTTCTAAGTGTATGCGTGATCAAGTCATAACGCATTCACGTTATAAAACGACCGAGCCATAACGTGAGCGCGTTATGGCCAAAATGCCCAAAAATGGATTTATGTCCACTTTTTAGAACCCCATCTTTTGCATTTACCCATGATTCATATGGTTGAGCTAAATTTGTGTCTATGCACCCTATTTTCTTGTTGTATTTAGGGCATCACAAGATGTTAGAAGATTTTATGGGGTTATAACAAGTATTCTAAACTCGGTATAAATCTTAAAACTACGATTTGGGTTCTTCAAGTATTAAGAGAGGTAACTCATTTGTATTCATATAGGATTTTCATGATGGGTTAAAGAGAGGTTCTAGCTAGGTTATCATATATAGGGATCCAATCTAAGACCATCCACACCATGCAAATGTAAAGGTGTTCAAGGAGTGCTAAATTTGTAAGTCCATAGGATAATAGTCCTAGTCCTAGGACAGATATAGGTTTCCAAGCCTTAAAACTAAGATAAAGATAGGTATCCTACTAGGATTTTGTAATAAAAGAGGAAACCACTAAGGGGTGTATAAAATCCAAGGGGCACGGTAATAATAAGATAGTGCAATACACCAAAGCAAGAATACATCTACTATATCCTATAAAGAATGAATGACCAACAACAATAGGAATATACATTCATAATAAGATACTAAAGAGGGTTATAAATAATTACTTGTAGCATGTATGTGACCATTGATGTTGTAGACACAAAATCATGCACTTTGGGTAATTATTTAGTCCTGGTATCATACTACTAGTCATATGATTCTTGAGTGAAAATAGTACTAATTAACCCATGTGTTTTGGCCATCTTGCATTGTTTTCTATTGCTACTTTCGATATTGCACCCGTACTTTCCCAGCCTATACTTTCATACTTCGTCTTCCCTATTTTTGATTGGGGTGCCTAGCCAAGAATGGGGTGCCTTAGGTGCCTTGGTCCCCACTGGGCACCTTGATCCTCTTTGCACCTTCCTCTCAACTTTTAGGGACTTTCTATCCATTTGAGCTTCTTATATTTTTGGTGGTTAGCCTTTTTGGGGTTAATTACAAAATTAGAGAAAGAGAACCATATAAATATAAAGTTATGAGACCATAATGAGGGACCAATCACTAAGTGATTAACTAAAATATGGATATGGGGTAGTTAATCTAATCTATTCACAACTACACATGAGGTAAATAAATGCAATAAATAAACAACAAAATGACCCTAAAGCAACTAAACTAGTTGAAATGAAACCCTAATGTAAAAGGGAAGAGGAAAGAACTCATCGATCGCGAAGTAATGAAACGGTGTCGCGGTGTGACTAAAAATTAGGAAGTAGGAACGACTGTGCAAGAGCCCTGAAAAGGATGGATCTTAGCTATATGGCTAGACTAGAGCGCTGGAGAGGGATTAAGGTGCCCACGGGTGCTCGGTATGAAAACTTAGCACCACTGGTCTATGCAACAACTCTAAAAATGATCTTCACGGAGTTCATAAAATGGTCTTAGACCCTCGTTGTGTGTCACATCAGATACACTTCCTTGCTTTGAATGTCATTGTTATTCAAAGATGACTAAAATACCTAAAAAACACCCCAAAACAAGCATCAAACCCTAAAAAATAAAAATGCATATGAAGGGGTCGGACTTACCTCAGCTACCACAATGGTGGACTTACTAACTGAGCGTTACACTACATCTCAAACCCGATGTAGTTCTATGTACAAGTGTGTGTGAACATGCCCTAGGTTGCTCTTGTGTTAGTCACACTTTGTGAAGTAGTGAGCAATAACTATGTGTAGAAAATGTAATAGAATGTGTGCATGGAATAGAATAGAATCCATCCCCTATGTTGTGTGTGATGTAGATGTCCTACCATTGTGCCTTGTGATGGAGCTATGTGGATGCAAGTGATCTCCAATGCACTAGACGGATGGAAATCTATGTGTGTGATATTAATGAATGATGATAGGTCCCTCATTAAGGTCTCGTAACTTTATATTTATAGGGTTCTCTTTATCTAATTTTATAATTAACCCCGAAATGGCCGACCACCAAAAAGATAGAGATGTCAAACAACTAGAAAGACCCCAAAAAGTGGCGGTAAAGTGAAAAAGGATCGGGGTGCCCATGGTATGACTAGGGTACCCATGGGCGCCCGATCAAGGCTAAAATAACGAGAAAAGGCCAAAACAGAATGGCATATAGGTGTAAAATATCGATAATGATGAAATAAAATAAAACAAGATGGCCAAGAGACGGGGGTTGATTAGTACTTTCTTCTCTCAAACACCCTCTAAATAGTATTATAAAACTAGGACTAAATAATGTCTAAAGTGCATGATTTTGTGTCTACATTTGCCCCCATGTCATGTTGGTGAGCGAAAAGCTCGATAACATAAAGTAGATAGAGATGTGTACTTAATTTCCATGTAGAGTGATGAAGAAGGCGTGTTGAAGGACTAGACAAAGTGTGGAGTAATAAAAGATGATGGAGCATGGAAACTAAAGATGAAAATGCATAAAAAAGTGATGAGAGTGAAACTAGGGCGGAATGAGTGTGCTTTGATGTCGATGTGTGTAGTGTACCTGCATTGTTAGTATGTGAAGTATGATGTCATCAATTGTTGTTGTTGACATAATTTTTATTGTTGTTGCATCCTCCATTTGATTGCTTGTTTCTCATACAGTCAGACTTGTAAGGAGAAAATGATCAAGTAGTCAAATATGCATGTATGTATGTGTAAAATTGTTATGTAAAATACGCATGTATGTAAAAGTACGTAAATGTAAAATACACAAATGAAAAATTGTAAATGGAACATGTACACTTGATCCATGTCGAGAGAAAGAGAGTGTAGAAGGATATCTTGTACTGCGAATTTTTTGGGAGATATCACGCCATAGGCCGAAGAAGTATAGGGAGGAAATGCTATGTCCTCCAACCTTTAACCACTTCCATGAATGTGTGTGAAGATATCTCTGTTCATCCTAGTTTTTGGGTGATTCGACGCCCTTTGGATGAGTAGTGTAGGAAGGCACGCCTCACGTAACCTCCAAGCACTCGTAATCGCTTTGCTTCCCGGAATGCTAAGGACACCATGTCTGTAAAGTCGTTATGTATGGAGTTCATAGACTAGTATAAACTCACTCGTTGTATGTAATTGAATCGAAACTAATGTAGAATCTACTGTGTAGTATGTAAAAACCCCAAATGATTTCCCTCCCTCTTTAGGGGTGCATGCTACATCGCCGATAGGAGAATGCAGCCACAAAAGAGGACCAACCGCGTGTACATAGAAACTCTTTCCTATAAGGGAAATGAAAATGATTGGTAGAAACCAAGGTGCACAAAAATAAGGATGGCTAGCCAAAAACACGTGTTAGTACAAACAAGCATGCATATAAAAAACATGTAAAAGCTACGCAAATAGTGTAAGCTACCAAGCAAGGTAATGTAAACACACAAGAAGATAGAGTAAGCCACACAATGCAGGCTGCAAACATGGGACATCATTCACGATGTCGCAAGACACGCAAGGCCATCATGGCCACAAACAACAAATAAGTGTGTACACCAAACATAGGGTAAGGCCCACATACAAGAAACAAACAATGGAAGACAAGTACATACAAACAAAGAAGTAGTCATGGAAACATGTAATCCTGCAAAACAAGTGCTTCAAATGGAACACCTGTTAGCATGTTACATAAATAACCAATATGTCAAAGTGTGAATAAACAAGTAGTGTAAAGTTTAAAGTACGAAATGAAACAATAGCACTGTGAGAGATGAATTTGGATGCCCCCAATGACTAGTGTAAGAAGGGTAGAAGGCAAGCATTTGTACTACAATTAAGATACTTGTATCTGCGATCACATCTAGACAAAGGTGTGAACGTGCATGTGTGTATGATATAAATAATGATGTATAATAAATCAATCTAACATGTGTAGTAAAGTGATCATGTAAAACACTAGAAAACAAGAGTAAATGCCCCCAAGGAAATGTAATATGTTGTGGATGGATGGAATGATATGGGAGAGCCGCATGCCCCCAGTGAATGGAAATGTATACGACAAGGTTCATTTTTTTCCCTCACCAGTCAAGAATGAACCGTAAATGAGAGTGCATCAAAGCATGAAAAGGTCAAGTAGTGTATGTTGTGTCTAACACGTTGTGATGAATGTGTATGTGTAGGTTGATGATATGTGACATATAGAAAAGTTGTGCATGAACCCTATAGCCAAAGCGTATATCACGACTTGATGAATGAATGGGTGATGATTTATCCCTAAGTGTATATCACTACCAGATGAATGAACAAGTGATGATTTAGCCCTAAGTGTGTATCACTATAAGATGAATGGTAAGGAGTGGCGGTGTAACCTAAGGTGTATAACACTACAAGATGAAGTAATAAGTGATGATTTAGCCTATAGCATATGTCACTAAAATATGAAATTTCACATGATTGAAATGTTGTTGTTATTCCAAGATGAGTGAAAGACTTGTAAAAGACCCCAAAACAAGCATCAAACCACGAAAAAAAAATGCATATGAAGGGGTCGGAATGACCTCGGCTACCACAATGGTAGACTTACTAAGTGTTGCACTACATCTCAAACCCGATGTATTTTATAAGAAAATGTGTGTGAATGTGCCCTAGGTTCCTCTTTTTTTTGGCACACTTTGTGAAATAGTGAGCGATAAGTATGTGTAAACAATGTAATAGAATGTGTGCATATAATAGAATAAAATCCCTCCCCAATGTTATGTCCGATGCGAGATGTCCTAGCCTCATGCCTTGTGATGGAACTATGTGGATGCAAGTGATATCCAATGCAATAGATGGATGCAACTCTAGATGAGTGATAGTAGTGATGTTAGGTCCCTCATTATGGTCTCATAAATTTATATTTATAGGGTTCTCTTTATCTAATTTCAAAATTAACCCCAAAATTGTTGACCACCAAAAAGATAGAGATGTCAAATGGCTGAAAGGCCCCAAAAAGTGGCGGGAAAGTGCAAAATGGTTTGGGCGCCCATGGTGGGACCAGATCGCCCATCAGTGCCCTAGTTACGGCATGGGCACCCGATCGAGGCTAAAGTCACGGAAAATGGTTGAAACAGATTTGGGTATATAGGTGTAAAATATCAAGAATGATGAAATAAAATAAAACAATATGGCCAAGAAACGGGGATTAATTAGTACTTTATTCTCTCAAAAGCCCTCTAAATAGTAGTATGAAACCGGGACTAAATAATGTCTAAAGTGCATGATTTTATGTCTACACTAAGCACTTAATATCACAACCTACGGTTGCATCCATTAAAGGCATCTATTAGTCCATTTGCATCCATCTATCTCCATCACAAGGGACAAAGGTTGGTTCATCTACATCACACTTCATAGGAGGGAATTTTATTCTATTCCATGCACCATTTACTTATATTCTACATCTAGTTATTTCTCACTACTCACAAAGTATGGTGACACAAGAGCATCTAGGGAATGATTTCCACACACACCTAGAACTACATTGGATCTGAGATGTCGTGCAAGTTTTAGTTAGTAATTCCACCATTGTGGCCACTGAGGAAAGTCTGACCCCTTCATATGCATCTTTTTTTTAGGGTTTTGATGCTTTTCTTGGGGTTTTGCAGGTGTTTCCTCCATATCTGATTTGCAATGACATATTGTGAAGTTCAATGACATTCATGTGACATGAAGCGAACATAGGCGATCATTTAATGACACCTCATAGGAGATTTCTTGGTCATTTCCACAAACCAGGGCACCCAAATCTCATAACAAGGCACCCCAATTGCCCTTATCCTTCTCCAGTGCCCAGTCTAGCTAGACAGCCTAGATCTTCACTTTCCCAAGCTCTTGTGCAGCGGTTTCCTCATCTGTATAGTCGGTCTCTCCGTGACACAATCCCACAACCTCGAAAAATCAACTAAGGTCTTTCTAACCCTCTTTACACATTAGGGTTTCACATTTCATTTGTTTAGATTTCTTGGGTACTTGTAGTGTTGCATTTACTAATTTATTTATTGCTTCTATAGCATCAAATTAGACTATAAATATTCCATTTTAGTTTAATCATTTTGGTGAACCCATCCTTCGACTCCACCTTCCATCTATGGTTATTAATCTTTTCTCACCATCGCTCACTCTTATGACAATTTTACTGAAGCACATCTTAAAGCTCTTAATGATCATATTATAGAGCATCCCTAAGATCTATAATTGCTTTTACATGTTTCTTATGAGGAAGCTACCAATTTGGTGGAACTTAATGCTTCTGCGGCCATCTCTACTACTCAACCCCTTTCTTATGCTATTCCACCCATTTCTACCATCCCCATTTTTGTTACTACTCCTACAAATCATTTCACACCACCTCTTATCTCTCATACATGGCAAGTTTCTTCCATTAGCACACAAGATTTATCCTCTCTCTATTAAGACCTCAAGCATAAATTCGTCAATTTGACAACGGGCTATGTCTCATGCATCTCCATTTTAGATTCCATCTTATTATTGCATACGCCATTTGCACCCACCATCTCCACTTATCTGCTTCCTCCTAGTTTTTTCACCCCTAAGCTTCCCATTTTTAATGGGCATGGTGACCCACAAGAGCATCTATGAGTGTTTCATGTAGCTTTTCTTGAATTTGTTGATGATCATATTCTTTTAGCTAAAATATTTCCTCGTAATCTCCATGATTATGTGATGTATTGGTTTTATTACCTACATGTACATTCGGTAACCTCTTTCATAAATCTAGTTGATGCTTTTCTCACACACTTCTCCATCAACATCGGCTCTAAGATCTCTTATTCCCAACTCACACAAATCAAACATGGATATAATGAACACTTAGCAGATTGTGTCTTGCATTAAAAAAACAATTTAGCTAAGATGTCCAATATGCTTACAGATTCTAAGCTTTAAAAATTATTCATTTAGAGTCTCTTACTACCTCTCTAGGAGAGTGTTCTATTTGATACCTCTCCTTCATTCAACCAACTTTATCATACTCTTAAGCTTTGTGAAACCAAGCTTCTATCTATAGGCAATCTTAAGTATCAAGAACAAATATCTTCCTCCGCTTGCTTTCAAAACAAGAAAACATTTAAACCATCTACAACTAAACCAACCGACGTAAAAAACATTGTCAACGTGAAAACTACTACTAAAGAGCTTCAGTCATAACCACCTTAGCGTACATTCACTAAATTTCCTATGGCCCCACATCTTATATTGCAGACTTCTTGAGAGAAATCTTATTAAACTTCTTTTGCCACTTGAATTAGACCCATCGCAACTAAAAGGCATAAACTACAATGAGAACTTTTGATACGACTATCACCGATGTGTGGGACACTCTACAAATAAATGTCTCAATCTCTACACCATCATCTAATATCTTATTGATAACAAAAAGCTTGAGTTGCAGAGCCTCACAGACTCTGCACCATCCACTAACAACCATAATCTCAAACTATCTAATATTTCACTCCCACAACATGAGAAGAAAGCAGTTGAATCTTAAGCTAATCATGCATATCAAACAATGTCTCCTCTTGTATCAAGGGCTCTTGAATTTCTAGTTATGCATACCGACGCTTCTTCAGCGATAATCTTCTTCTCTAACCATGATTATCATGAAGCTTTCACATCTAATCACTTACATATTAATACATCTATTGGATTGATCTCTATCAATTATACTAAGGTTGAATCGTATTGGCTTATTAATGCATGCTCTATTCCACTTCTCATCGCTATCGGTTATCCACTATCGCAAATTTCATATCTGATGAAAAATTCATATGGTGTCGTCAAAATTCATGTTATGGTAGGCCCTCTTACTATGCTTACATCCTTCCTTGTCGGATAAGTAGCTAATAGTTGTAACATGCTTCTAGGCCTCAATTGGATTCGTAGGTTTAATTCCATCATCTCTATGAATCATTTTTACTCAAATTCATTCATGACAATCAATTTGGTTCTATCGACAGTGTACCTCCATCTACTCCATGGTTTTCATCTCCTCAAGCCTTGTTTATTGCATTTCCTCCTTCATCTAGTACATCACATTTTATGTTACTTAAAGATAAATATACTCCTAGTTCACCTACTCATACACCCTCTACATGGCCTCAACTCTCTGCTAGTCCTACACATCGGCATAGGCCCATTTCTCACATGATCCTTTGCATCTTGACGTAGGTCACCGCCTTGTTTTATTCCATGTGGGTGTCCATCACCTCCACAATTGGATTCTCATCGGTCTCTATCACCCACGCATTTTATTGCACCTACGTGCTCATCATATATTCATCTATCACATGCACATAGGCTTCACTCACCTGTGCAGTTTCTATCTACTATACCACCACTATTAGCACATGTTCATACACTTTTTTCACCACCTTCATCAAATGAGGGACCTTTTACTTCACTTTCATTGGTTATTTCATTCACTCACATGCCCTATGGGGGCATGACATGTATCTCTTCCTTCCTCCCTCCTACTAGCGTATTTTCAATCCTAGCATACACATATTCATCTACACTTTAGCATCGTTATTACTCGATGACACACTCTTGTGCTTCGGTTCACGCTTGACTATTAAGGGCATACTATACACATGAACCCCACACACTACACATTTGATACTACACATCTTGTGTCTTTGTGCATCTTAAAGTACATCTTGCATACTACATCTTACATTTATCATTCATATCTCAACCTTTATGCATCTACATAGCTTACATATTCTACAAGCTATAGTATTAGTCAATCATTATACCTATATCATATACGCATATTACATATCATAATACTCATCCTACATACTAAATATCACACACTTTACACATTTATGCTATCTAAACATCGTGCATTGCATACTATACATCACCTATTACACATTTTACATATCACATGGTTGACTCTCACCACTACACATACTACACATTTTTCACATCTACTAGTACCTTTGCACTCACTACCCTATGACGTACTCTAGTCTAACGGTTCATACTATACTATTGATGGTATACATCACAATCAGATATTGTCACATTCACACATTCATCATCTAACCTTCTATCAGGTGACATTACTAGGTTAGTGACATACGTTATAGGCTAAATTGTCACCTATTCCATCTCCTTGTAGTGGTATACGTCGTAGGCTACATCACCACCTCCTTCGATCATATCATCATGGTATACACTTTAGGTTAAATCATCACGTGTTTACATACATCATCTCTAGGTCGCATGTCTTCACCACACATACACATTCACCACAACATGCTATACACAACACATAGCTCGATCATTTCCCAATGATGCACTCTCATTTTTGGTTCATTCTTGATTGTTAAGGGGGCATAAACAAATGAGCCTCACTACATATAATCCCATTCACTCGAGGGACATGCGGATCCTATCATCCATTTTGTATTCCATTCCATCCATCCACAACATGTTGCATATCTTGGTCGCACTTACTTTTTCTTCCATTTGCTTGTACATGTTCTTCTCTCTACACATGTACATCTCTCTACACATGTTATATAGATCACATATATGTCATTACCTTTACCATACACACATGCACGTTCACATCCTTTTCTATATGTGATCACATATACATAGCTTCTACATGTAACATGGATGTTTGACACACTACCAGTCCCACACGGTGGCTTTGGGGATATGCATTACGAGATGTTATTGTTTCATTTTGTTTCGTAGCACACTACTTTATTAGTTATACACTTTTTTGACATATGGATAACATGCTAACAGTGCTTCATGTGTAACATGTATTTTGCGGGATTAATTGCTTCCATGCCTATTTGTCTATTTTTTTTTTTTCTTTTTTGTCATTGTTTTCTATTATATGTGGGCCTTGCCCCTTTGTTTGGTGTGCACACTTGTTTGTTTGTATGCGGTCACTACGGCCTTGAGTTTCTTGTGACATCGTGAGTGATGTCCCATGTTTACAACTTTATTTTCATGTTATATGATTGGTTTCTTGTGTGTTTACTTGCATTCTAACTTACACATTGTTTGTGTAGCTTACACTTGTTTTCTACATGCATGTTTGTCTTTGTTTCTACTAAAACTTGTCTCTACCCATTTTTTTGCATGTGCCTTGGTTTTACCAAGCACATCCCCCATGTAGGGTACAATTTCTATGATCGGTCCTCTTTTGGAGCCACATTCTCCTATCTATGACATTGTACATACCCCCAAAGAGGGGGCATCATTTGGGTTTATACATACTACACGACACGAGTGCACTCAATATAGTTCAATTTTTTTGTTTCCTTCCATGACATAGTGGGTTGAGCAGTCTAAAGAACTCCATACACAACGTCTTTTGTAGGGTAGATTATCCTTAACATTATGGGGAGCAATTATAGGTCGGAGGAACATCAGAATTTCATTCCTACACTTCTTCATCCAGTGGTGTCAGATCACCCAAAAAACCAAACAGTAAAAATATCTCTTTACACTCTCGGGAAGCGATTTATAGGCTAGAGAATACATCATATTTTTCCTCCCTACACATCTTCAACCAATGGCATGTGATATCCCCAAAAAATCGCACTTCATCAATGTTTACATGATCCTTTCTATACCCCTTTTCTCATCATGGATCTAGTGCACATTTTCCTTTTTCATTTTTGTACTTTCATCACATGATTTTTACATATATACATGTGTATTTGATTACTTGATCATCTTCTCTTTTACAGTCCTGTCTATATGGGAAGCAAGAAATCAACGTCACACACATAGCAGGTACATCACACACAATACTAACCATGTAGGTACATCACACACATTGGAATCTACACATGTGTTTCCACCCTAGGTTCACTCTCATCACATTTTATACTTTTGCATCTTTAGTCTCCACGCTCCATCTTTTTGTCACTCAACACTTTGTGTAGTCCCTCGTCATGTTTTCTACATAACTCTACATGGATAATAGGTACCCATCTCTATCTAATTTATGTTACCGAACATATGGCTCACAAACATAAAGTGGGGGCAATTGTAGACAAAAAATCATGCACTTTGGGTAATTATTTATTCCCGGTCTCATCTACTTGTTCATATGGTTCTTGAGTGAAAAGAGTACTAATTAACCCATGTCTTTTGGCCATCTTGAATTGTTTTTATGTTTTTACTTTCGACCTTGCACCCATACTTTCCCATTATGTACTTTCATACTACATATTACCTATTTCTGGCCCTGGGCTCCCAACCAAGACTAGGGTGCCCGGGCGCCCTAGTCCCCTCTGGGTGCCCTGATCCTCTTTGCACTTTCCTCTCACCTTTTGGGAACTTTATATCTGTTTGAGCTTATTATATTTTTGGTGGTCGGCCTTTTCGGGTTAATTACGAAATTAAAGCAAGAGAACCATATAAATATAAAGTTATGAGACCATAATGAGGGACCAAGCACTAAGCACTTACTATCAACACCTAAGGTTACATCCATCAAAGGCTTTTATTGCTCCATTTACATCCATCTAGATCCATCACAAGGGACAAAGGTTGGTTCATTTTCATCACACTTCATATGAGGGGAGTTTATTTTATTCCATGTACTATTTACTTACATTCTGCGTCTAGTTATTTCTCACTACTCACAAAGTTTGACTAGCACAACATCACCTAGTGCATAATTTCCACACACACACACCTAGAACTACATTGAGTCGAGATGTAGTGCGGCGCTCAATTAATAAGTCCACCATTGTGTCAGTTTTTCATATGATTTTGATGTTTTTCTCTAGGTTTATTAGGTGTTTCCTTCATCTCTTATTTGCAACGACATCCGGTGATGGAAGCGAACACATGCAATCATTCAACAACACCTTAGAGGAGGTTTCTGGTCATTTCGCGAGACCAAGCCACCCGGATCTCATACTAGGGCACCCATATCCTTCTCCATTCGCCCAGTCTAGCCAAATAACCTAGATATTCACTTTCCCAAGATCTTGTGTGGTGGTTTCCTCCTCTGTCCAACCAGTCTCTACTCGACACAATCTTGCAACCTTGAAGAATCAACTAAAAATTTCTAACCATCTTTTCACATTAGGGTTTCACATTTTATTTTCTTAGATTGTTTGGGTACTTTTAAATTTTCATTTAATTATTTATTTCGCTTTATATAGCATCAAATTAGACTACAAATATTTCAGTTTAGTTTAATCAAATGCATAATCCTCCCCATAAACAACAACAAGAGAGAATCGTTGTGGGTGGAAAAGGGAAAATCTCAACAAGAAGGTATCTAGTCCTTACTCACTATGGTGACTTAAATGCAAAAAAGGAAAGCTCCAAAACTCCAAATTCAGCTAATAAGTGAGAAATAGTGCAAGCAAGAGAATATTATGTGCAATTTTAACGTAAGAAAGTAGTTGTGAAGTGGTTTTATGGTTGGATAAAATCCAAGTATATGGACCTAATTCCATCACCCACGAGCGATGGTGTCTACCGTATAAAAATAAAACATGCACCATCACCCATGGGTGATGGTGTTTACTATATAAAATTAAAATAGGCATCATTTCCCATGGGTCATGGCATCGACCTTGGGGGAATACTTAAGGTTAAGGGTTGCAAAACATGTGAGGAGTGGAGGCTAAGAGATAAATGAGGATGGTGACAAAGGTCCAAGGTGACAGATGGCGAGGATCTAATGATGCATAATAAGAAGTAGATAAAAATAATAGGGTGAGAGGACATAATGTGTGAACAAAGGGAAGAAATGAGGTAAGTATAGGGTAACTAAGGCCAATAGATAGATATCTCAAATTTTATGGTCTAGACAACATTCCCAAGTCCAATCATACCCCAATGTTGGTAGGCCCCTTAAGAAACACACTCGGGAGGAGAATGCATCAACAACCCTGTACAAAATAAATGGTTAATAAGTGTCAAAATATGGTGTATACATGTGCTCTAACTAAATATCATTGTATGTCATAATAGTGAAACATGAGATGGTATTTGGAAAAATATATATGCAACATGAAATCGAAAGGAAATGTTGAAAATAAATGTAAAATGAAAGTGTTGTAAATAAATAATAAACTCCACCAAATGAAATATATCTACCTCATACTTACCTATCGATGTCACAAGGATTTCCTATGGCGGGTGGAATAGCTACTTAGAGCCCTGAATAACCAAGACTCAAAATAAACACCAAAATATAATCAGTAAAATAAGACATTTAAATAACCTATCTTGGAGGTCATGTGAGGGATAGTCGAGAAGTGAATAACAATGATGAAGAGATTACAAAAACTAATTAGTATATGTTACAAGGATGATAAAGTGTGATAAAACGTAGTAACCAAGACTTGATTTCATGGAGTTAGTGGGCACGAAAAGATAAATAGATAAATTATAAAGTATCCAAGGTAGGAATAAATAGTCATATAAACCCATATGGGAAGGATAAACCCAAGTGGCGTGAGCATAAAAGTGAGATAAATGGTTGATGAAGTAGGTAATTTGAAGAATGTTGTTAAATAAAAGGTGTTATTTTATGAATATTTCTGGATTTGAAAAGGGAGGGTGAGCATTATGAGGTGCCCCAAACCATGGTGTGGTAAAATAAGTGGCATCGTGAGATTCCCGGGAAGTGTCAATCATGTTGGTAGTATGGTTAAAGGTATGCATTCTAGCCAAGCTCTTTTGATAATGGAGTACATTGAGGTGTCTAGACTGTGCTTGTGATATGATGTAATCATCATCATAGGAAGGAATAATGATGCATGTAGGTATGTTAGTGTCATTAGGGGTAATAGTGTTCAAAGAAGGATATTTTGAAAAGACTCCCCACTTACTAAAAGAGTGAGGAGAAAGAGGTTGGCGATCATGGAATAGTTTGGCAATCCTAAATTCATTGCATTTAAATAATTCATCCTTAAGATTGTAATAGGTTTCATTTATAGTACAAGGAGGCTTCTCGAATTCTAATACAAGAATAAATTGGTCCAAGGGGTAAAATAATCGAAGGAAGCTTATTGGTGATGGATCGCAATAGATGGTTTATTTTCTAGCCATATTTTGTATTTCATTAGGCTCATCATTTTCTAAGTCAAAAAAAGTGTCATTGAGCTCAAGACTTGTTAGGAAATGGATTTGTACGCATGCAAACGATATGCAACAATTGGGGACAAAGTCCCTCCTCAATGAAGGTGAGGTTTCCTTTATTGAAACCAAAATTGTATTTACATATATACATTCAAAATTGTATGTGGGGGTGTTTTGGGACATCAAATGGAAATAAGTGTGAATGATGGAAATGGAATGGAATGAAGGAAATAAATGGAAAGGAATGGATGGAAGGAGCATACAATAGTTAGGTAAAAAGATCCTAATATTGCATAGAGAAGAAGAAGAAGAACAAATAACTAACTCAAATAAAATAGAGTTTGAATCAGCTAAACAAGAATAA
Organism: Taxus wallichiana var. yunnanensis; assembly: GCA_018340775.1. NCBI lineage: Eukaryota > Viridiplantae > Streptophyta > Pinopsida > Cupressales > Taxaceae > Taxus > Taxus wallichiana. Next base: position 269,877,348 of record CM031234.1, read on the forward strand.
ATGAAAGGGAACACACATGAGCAAGTAAATATCAGAGCTTGATCACTGTGAACAAGAACAACATATTAATAACATTAAAAATAAGATCAAAGATATTATACGCATGTAATATTTAAACACTAACATCTAATGAACATAAGAACATCAAATGCTACAAGAGATAATGAATGGGACACAAATTTCATATTTCATTAACTCTCCAAAATGTCTTCACAAAATAACACAAAGTTTCTTTCCTGAAACAAAGCTTGCACACAAAATTAGTCTTCTCTCTGTCAAATTCCCTCTTACAATGATCCCCTAACTTCCTTTTATAACCCAAAAGTTGGTTACAAGGTAGTTAGGGTTTACATGAACATTAAATTAGGGAACCTTAAGTGACTTTGACTTTTTCAACCAAATTTTAAAAAGTAACTTGAAAATAGAAATCACTTAAGTTATCAAAAGTCTGCCAAAAGTGAGTTTAACAATAACATCACTTTAAAATATCATTTTAAAACATAAAACAAGACCCAGTGCCTTATCCATTAAAGTGGGGTCCGCCTATCTCAATCATATGAGAAATGGACTCTCCCACTTTGTTAGATACCAAAATTCTATCTCCTCACCCATTGGTGAAATTAGGATTTTCCACCTTTTCCAATTGAAAATATTTGAACCTTTCCAATGTCTTGAACATCTTATCATATTCAAGAGGTTCACTTGGTTGAAGCACAACCTTGCAAAACACCTACAATTCCAAAATCTTACCTGGCATATTATGCAAGTTGACCATTTTCGATCGAGCATCCTCAAACAGGTTCCTCAATTTGATACAATGTTCCATTGAAGTAGAGGAGAAGTTGATGGCAAGAATGTACATGTCCTTAAACAATTGTGATAATTTTTCTTCAACATGTTCTAATGAATGCCTCTCGATTATGCTCATCCATGAAATCACAAGGGATTTCATCTATGAACTCTTGAATTGAGGAAAATGAAGTGAAAGCTTCGTTGCATATGCTCTCGTAATGAATCATGGAATATTCAAGAAGCATCTTGTGTGACTTGAGATGTAAACACCATATAAAGTGTGTCCCTTGGCATTCAAATTCAATGATCCCCTCATCCTTGAAAAAAATAACCACTTTGCCCACTAACAGTCTCCCACAACTGCTCTCATTAAAGATGCAGATGTATTATCAAGGGCCAATGAATGATCATCTAGGTAAATGTCCAAAAGATGTGGCAAGTCACGCTTTATGCAATGATGCAAAACAAGTATATAAAACACCTACACTGTGTCCTTGTGCAGATTTCCATATTGCATATCTAAGAATTCTAAATCTAAAAATTTATCATCGACTTCCATAGATGGGGACTTCTAGGAGACATTAAATAGAAGGCCTACATGTGCAAGTAGTGATATGATCTCTTGTGTACCTTTCCAATAATCCTGCAGAAATATGAAGTTCTCTGCCAACTTTTCCTCTATCAACTTTCTCATTAACATTGCACATCCATGTCCAAGGGAAAACCTTAGAAGTTTAATTTTTGGTAAAACCATCTCTACTGCATCCAATTCTTGCACAGAATGACCAAGACTAAAATATTCAGTTCCATCCAGTTTTTTGAATGAAGGTGTTATAAATGTATCTTTAAAATCCAACTGAATATGTAGTGTGCCTTATTTCAAGATAGATGGAGGAATGATGTCCACAAGATTTGAAACCTCCTCCCAATCATTGTGATCAATGAAGTACTCAAACTGGGCCTCTCATGATATGTGCACTCCCATAAAGAAAGGTTGATCCAAAATTACATGATCCACGATTCGTTGATCCCTGCATCTAACCGACAGTTGCACCTACCCAATATCCAGCGAAGCATTGTTAGGATAATTAATTATGCATTGTATAATTAATTATTTAACTATTGTTATTAATTAATTATTGTTGTATATTGTTATATGGTTTTATCAACCATATTTGGCTTATTATTTTCACGGGTATAATTGTTATGTAGTTATAACAATTATGTCATTTTTGCTTCCCGTATGATATTTTGGAAGCTTATGTAATCAAGAATATTGTTGCACCTGTGTAACTTAGTTTCTTATTTGTATTCAACTGTACAATACCTATAAGTATTTCAGCTCATACATATGTAATTTGGTTGATTTCACATTAATAGAATACACAGGCTACCGTCCCTGTTTTGTGAAACTACATTTCGTACCAAAGCGAATTGAAGCTCTTGGAAAGGTTGGAGAAGGTTGTTGAGGAAGGAGAATTTGTGGAGAATAAATATGCATCAACAGAGATCTAGTGTTGCCTCTTGCAACTTCCCAAAACCCCTGCAAACTCACAACCTCTCTGTGTGTTCTCGGGTAAGCGTAAAACAAAAAAAAATTGTTGTGGTGCCTCTCGCACGAGGAAAAATTGCTTCTGGAGCATTTTTCTAGTTTATAGCAATCAATTTAAAAAAATTGTGTGTGTGTATTAATTTTTCCCCATTAGGGTTTTTTCATTAAATTTGGGGTAAGTATTATAACTCATTAATGCTACCAGTCAAGGCTATAATAATTGGAGGATTCTTTGCTATATTTGGAGGTCTTTGCATTTGTGAATACAAACTAGGCTCTCCACAAGAGCTCTATATATTGGCAAGTTACATTAACATTGACACCAAGTCATTGAAGCACTAGGCCCGTAGGAAAGGAGTGAACCTTTTTTAATCGATTCTCGCAAATAATGGATCCATCAAATCGTGGTAGAGCTTCTTTGCAATTTCGAACCTGCAGTAGGCAAGCAATAAAAATGTCCAAAGACAAAGCGTTGAAAACAACCTCTACTCCCATGAGCCATGTAACGGCCAATGAGCCCCTACAACCTACTTCAAGTAGAGGTATTGTTGTAAAAAAGCGTATTCACACGTGTTTTTTCAAAAGTCGAACCTACAATAAATGTGCCACTCGTACAAACAACCACCCGCATCTAAATACAAACTACCGTGACTGCATCAAAACTCAAACAAAAAAAAAAATAAAACACAACAATCGGTTAAAGCCAAGCGGTTCCATAAAAATGGCGGAGGCAATTAAAAACAAACAAAGGCATGAAGGAAAGCCAAGATATTTCCAAAAACGATAATTTTTTCAATAAAAAGGAGTTACAAATCCATTCTTTGAGTGAGATAAACCCTAATCGTCCTCCTCCAAACATGCAGGCCACGTGGGACTCTAGCCACGTCACTTTTTTCAAAAGGTGAGTCGTTTCTTCTCTTTATTAAATATAATATGCTTTGCATTTTAGCTAAAGCTCATAGAGCCAAGGTGAATAGAGGGAATGACTTAGGGATAGAAGGTTTGGGGTTCAAACCCCACCCCCAACACAAAATTTTGCATTTTGAAATTTAGAGGCAAAACTGGTGAAAACTGCACAAAGTTAGAGGTGACCAAATAGTTTAGTTATAGCTAAACCTGCCTCTAAAATTTTAGCGAGAAAAACCCTATTTTAGGGCAAAAAAATTCTCCTATTAGGCATGTTTTTTCATTCCGGACAACATTTTCCAAAAGAAGATTGTCTAAAAACTTCATTTTTAGCTACTTATTTAACAATTTTTGGCATAAAGGGTCATATTGGACTCTAGAGGCCACCAAGGCCCGTAAAACAAAAATTTTTTTTTCTATGTCATTCAATTTTTCTAAATTTTTGAATGTAATTACATGCTTCAATATATTGTACTAATTTGCAGGTTGCCATAGTCAACCACAAATATTGTAACTACTTAGAAACTGGCATAAAGTTGTAATAAAAATAGTAATAAAAATTGGTTCTGAAACACTCACGAGATCCTAGATCTCATTCGCAAGCATTCGGTATATACGGTGCCTCTGGGAAGCGCTTACGAGTAAATCCATCGTGACTACTACTACACTTAACGCCTAATATAGCTACAACAATGTCATCTGGGCATTGACCCTTTAAATCGATGGGGAGTAATAAGGTCACAAGTGCACACACTATGAGCCATCCCATCCATTTGTGAACGATTGCACGACATAAATCCAAACTGAGAAATTATCTGAGTATATAGAAAAGTTACACATGTGTATGAGGATATTTCTTTGATCTAGTGTCAATAATCACATAGACCCCTTTCAGTACTTGTCTTGGTACCACATATTGAATTCTTTCATGTATGTTAATGCCTCTTTCATGTACCGTTGGGTATATAGAAAGGGTGAGCTTCTTCCATGTACCACCGGGTATATCGAAAGGACACATATATAGAAAGGTTTGGTATATCGAATGATGGTATATAGATTGGGAGACCTTATACCTAGAGTGATAAGAGCCAAACCCTGTCAATGATTTCTACAAAATGGGCACCAATGCCCCTAAATTTTTTCTTCCAGATTCACAACTACTCAGAGGAAACAACTATGTTGCATGGAAGACTAAAATCAAGACATAACTTGAGTTTGAAGAGATATGGACTATTGTGAATGGTACTCTAACTAGATCAACCATTGATACAACACAACAACGGTAGTTTGATAAAGCATATCAGAAGGCCAAAATCATCATCTTATTTGGAGTTCCGATGATGTGTAACCCCACATTTGAGATGCCAAAACAGCCAAAGAAGCATGGGATAAATTGTGCACATAGTATATGAGGCCAAAAACAAGAATGTCATACTAAATTTACAAAGTCAGTTACACACACTGAAATTTAAGTAGAATGAGAAAATTGAAGCTTTCTTAAGAAGAGTTGCAGAGTTTAGGGCTTCACTTCTAGCCCTAGAAGAAGTGGTCACAAATGATGCTCTCGTTCCCATTGTTCTGAGAGCACTCCCCTCTTCTTACCACATTTTTTCACAACACTAAACGTGTCAGATACGACAGTTAGTTTTGACAAGCTAGTAAACCTACTACAACAAGAGGAAGCCATGCATAATAAGGATGATGAAGAGGAGATGTACATATTCTTCTCATTAAAAATGAAAAGGAAAAGGTAAAGGAAAACCTAATTCCTATCAAAAGCCCCAACTCATAATCGGTATCATGGGGAAAAATAATAGAAGAAACAATGTCTAATCTACAAAAGAGGACATGACTTAAAATATTGTTGGTATAATACTTATAAGAAAGGTTCATCAAGAAACTCTGGACCTCAACACCAAAAATATCACAAAGGACATACAAACTACAATCAAGGGCAAAAAGGGGAACTAGAAAAGAAGACCCCATTAGCAAGGAAACATTCTTTAAGCAAAAAGAACATTCAGATAATGAAGACTTCTTGTACATTGCTCAATCAAGTGAACCATCCATGTCATCTAGTGATGTATGGTATGTTGATTCGGGAGCCACTTGACACATGACCGACCACAAAGACTGGTTTACCTCAATGAGGGACACGCCTTTGAAAAACCATGTTTTGTTGGGTGATGATTCTTCATATACAGTTCAGGGGATTGGGAACATTTCTCTACCCCTTGGTTCACACAACTGCAGACTATCTAATGTCTTATATGTCCTTGGGTTGACAAAGAATCTACTTTCAGTCAGTCAACTCCTAGATCACAACCTAAAAATTGACTTTGATACTCATTCGGTAAGAAAACGTGTTTGATTCGAGATAAATCATAAGGCTTGAAAATAGTTACAAAAGCCTCCAATGTGGGACACATGTTCTAACTTGATTTTGTCCACAGAGATGATCAAGCACTTGTGGCTAAGAACTCTACCTCAACACAGTTGTGGCATTAGAGACTTGGTCATGTTAGTTTCAATTATCTTAAGACACTTCCGACGTAATATGGTACATGGGCTACCATCTCTTCAGAAGGATACAGACAAGTGGCCTCACTACCTAGTAGGAAAACATCACAGAGCTTCATTCCAAAAAGTACTTTTTGTGCTCATTAAAAACTTGACCTAGTTCATACTGATCTTTGTAGTATGATGCAACCAAGTCATTCTGGATTTCAGTACTTCATGCTTTGTGTTGATGACTATTCAAGAAAAATGTGGATTTTTTTCTTCACAAGAAAAGTGAAGCTTTTGAAACCTTCAAGAAGTTCAAAGTAGTTGTTGAGAACGAAATTGGTCATCACATCAGAACTCTCCACTCATATCAAGGGGGAATTCACCAGTAATGAGTTCAAATACTACCTACAAACTCATGGGATTCGTCGACAAATGCCCTCCACACACACACCGCAAAGAGAATGGTGTTGTTGAGAGAAGAAATCATACTATCATGGAAATGGTGTGATGCATGATCGATGACTCTGGACTTGCAAAGACATTCTGGGTAGAAGCAGCAAAGACAGCTGTGTATTTTTTGAATAGAGTGCCCACAGTTGCTCTTGACTGAGTAACACCACAAGAAGCATGGTCAAAGTGGAAACCATCTATTGCACACCTTAGAGTATTCGGGTTCAAAGATAGTATGCACATACCCAATCAGAACAGAAATAAATTGGACATGAAGTCATAGAAACTCATCTTCATTGGGTACAATGAAGAGAATCTTGGGTACATATTGATGGATCCAAAAACCAAGAAAGTCTACACCAGTAGATATGTTGATTTTTTTGAGAAGAAGGAAGCAGAGTCTCCTCCTCTAGACTCACCTGATGTAGATTATTCACCAGTTGTAAAAATTGAAGTTGATGTTCCCACTAATGATGAAAGTGATGATGGGGATGATGGTGTTGATATGATAGAACCATGACCCATGGGAACATTTCAGCGTATTCCCAAGTGGTGTACTAGCACATTACAAGATGTAAGAATGGATGTTCCACGGATACATCCACCCCTGGACCACGGAATCACAATAAAGAAAGAGAAGAATTTAACTTTTCTTTGATGAGTAGAGTTATTCGAGTCTAATGAGCCCTCTACAATCCAGGAATCCCTATAGTCAAAAGCTTGGAAATATGCCATGGACTTTGAGTATCAATCAGTGATGAAAAACAACACTTGGTAGCTTGTCGATCTTCCACTAGGGAAGAAACCCATTAGATGCAGATGGATATTCAAAACAAAGTACAAAGCAAATGGGACAGTGGAAAAGTACAAAGCAAGACTTGTAGAAAAGGGGTATGCACAAAAATAAGGCATTGACTATGAGGAGACATTTTCTCCCACAGCTAAGATCAAGATGATCAGGATGATCTTTGCTCTAGCTACACAGTTTGGATGGAAATTCCATCAGATGGACGTAAAAAGTGCCTTCCTGAATGGATATTTACAAGAAGAAGTCTACATGACTCAACCTGAGGGATATGTAGTACCTGGTCAAGAAACAAAGGTATGCAGACTTAGGAAATCTCTGTATGGCCTCAAACAGGCACCCGGGCATGGTACATCAAAATTGATGAGCATCTCATACAACATGGATTTTTAGAAATCCATACGATCCCAATATTTACCTCAAAAAGTAAGGGGAGATTTTGATTGTCATTGTCTATGTTGATGATCTAGTCATCACTAGTAGTTCAGTGAGGATGATCGATGCAACGAAGAAAGATCTTAATCGATCGTTCGACATGACCGATCTCGGGTTGATGCACTATTGTCTTGGATTGGAAGTATGATAGAAAGAGAATCATATTTTTTCTCATATGAAATATACCAAGGTAATGCTCGAGAAATTCAGGATGATGGATTACACACCAATTTCTACACCTATGGAGAACAAATTGTAGTTATCTCATTCAGATCCATCTCTTAAGGTAAGTGCCACTCTCTATCGGTAGTTGATTGGGAGTCTCATTTACCTGACCTAAACTAGACTAGATATCAGCTTTGTAGTAAGCTATATATCCAAGTTCATACAGGAACCCAAAGTGTGTCATTGGAATGAAGTCGGGCTCATCTTGAGATATCTCAAAGGATCATTGGATCTTGGTCTAGAATACAAGAAGAATGACAACTTCTTCTTGACAAGATATTCAGATTCAAATCATGCAGCAATATTGATGACAGAAAATCCACTTCAGGATTTGTGTTCTTTATGGGATCTGGACCAATATCATGGGGAAGCAAGAAACAACACTTTGTTTCTCATTCTTCCATAGAAGTCAAGTATCGTTCTACATGAGAAGTTATTATGTGAAGCGATATGGCTACGTTGCATACTCGAAGGACTTGGAATACCACAAGACAAACCGACCACCATGTATGTTGACAATGAAGGTGTTCTCAAACTTGTTCGCAATCTAGTGTTTCATGAAATAACAAAACATATTGAATTACATGTTCATTTCATATGCAAACATGTGTTGAAGCACAATATCAACTTGATTTTGTCAACAAATTTGAACAAAGAGCATATATCTTCATGAAGTCACTTGCACGTGAAAATTTTGAGTTGTTTAGAGAGTTCCTCTCCTCATCCCTTGAGATAATGCACAATTAAGGGGGGAATGTTAGGATAATTAATTATGCATTGTATAATTAATTATTTAACTATTGTTATTAATTAATTATTGTTGTATATTGTTATATGGTTTTATCAACCATATTTGGCTTATTATTTTCACGGGTATAATTGTTATGTAGTTATAACAATTATGTCATTTTTTCTTCCCGTATGATATTTTGGAAGCTTATGTAATCAAGAATATTGTTGCACCTGTGCAACTTAGTTTCTTATTTGTATTCAGTTGTACAATACCTATAAGTATTTCAGCTCATACATATGTAATTTGGTTGATTTCACATTAATAAAATACACAGGCTACCATCCCTGTTTTGTGAAACTACAAGTATTATCTTCATTTTGTGGTGATATGAAACCTTCTTTATCATTGATGGAGCTCCATGAACCGCTAGATCTATGTGAGCTTTATGGTGATTACCTTTGAATGTGTGTATAGTATTGTCTTCTTCTTGTGTGAACCTTTCTCTTTGGCCTATGTTGGCTTACCAAGAAACAATTTTAACAAATTTTTGTGGCCTTTGTTGGTGAATGTGTGACTATCTTGGACTCTAACTGCTTAGACCTCCTTTCAACTATGTGGTTATGCTTGGACTTCCCGGTGAATGCGTGGACCTTGTTTTGGGCATGATGGATCTCCTTTTGGTCCGCTTGAGCTATTTTATTTTACTCTGAATGCGTGGACCTTATTACCTTTGGATGAGTGCGTGATGAATCTTTTGGCCCACGTAGAAACAATTTTAACAAATGTTTGTGGCCATTTCCTTTGACTAGTGTATGGCTATTGTGTGTAGAAACAACCTGTGTGGTCTATTCTTGAGCTTGTGAGAACGGTGTTTTATTCTTTGACACCTATGAGCTATTTTGGAATGCGTGGGAATTATATCTTCACTCTCCTGCGTGGATTTTGGCATAGTAAACAACGACTTCTCTATGGCCTACGTGGAAAAAGATCTTTTATTTTTACAAATGCATGGGAATTTATCCACTCGTATTCCTTGGATGTGTGGAAATCATACTCATCTTGGTGCGTGGTCGCTCCTCCCTTGGTGTGGAAAATATTTCCTTTAACCTGTCAAGATAAATGTGTAAAGAACGATGTATTCATGTACCTCTAGGCATGATGTATTTTGGCATGTTCTTTACCTTTACGTGGCCCAATTTGCTTTTATTATGCATGATAATTTGTTGCCTCTATTTGACCAATGCGTGGACAATGGCTTGACAGGTAAATGCGTATGGATTTTTCTTTTGCAAACATGCGTGGAAATGCTTTAACTGGTGCATTCCCTTTTGCGTGGGCAGCTGAGTTTCCTTGGTAATGTGTGGACAACCTCCTCTTTACCCTACATGGAATATTTTCTTGGTTCTTGGACTGGTTTAGTCACAGATAAATAATAGAGAAGTTGGAAAAAAGCTTCAAAGCTTCTTCATTATCAATATTACTTTCACATGTCTTTTGCCATAGAGTTTCATGGAGGAAAGTTATGAGGATCCAAGAAGCTTTCTTGATTTGTAACCGTTTCTTCTTTCTTCCCATTGAATAACCGGTTCCAAATTTCTTAACCAATTCCCAATTCCTTCAGGTAGTGGGCATTAATTGCCAAGAGAATAGCGGGGGAATTTAACCATTTTCCCATGACAATGGCAAAGCGGGCTGACAATTCCCCTCCATTTCCCCACATGGTAAAATTGGAGATATTTTTTCGTTTGACATCTGGTTGGGTTGGAAATCAAGAAGGAATTTCCACAAGCGAGAGAAAATGAAAAATTTTCTAGGAAAGGGAAAATGGGAGTGGAGAACCAACTTGACATTCCCGTAATTGGAGGAAGAATTTTAATTGTCCACAACAATGGGGAAAATGAGAAAAGTTCTTCCAAATTTTTCAAACAACTTTTATGAGGATTAAATTAATATTTATTAATTAAACATCCTAAAATTTAATAAAATTAATTTTATTAAATAAAAAGGTAAGATATTAATTAAATATTAATTAATTAATTAAAACACGATTTGCGACATAAGCAGGAGAAGTACTTATCCGAAATGGACAAAATGAAGGCCAAAATGATCAAGAGAATAAAACAATCATGATGAAGGTGATAAATCATGAGAAAGGACACTTCCAAAAAAATTTAAAATTTTCACGTTATAATTTTGCAAAGTCAAAACATAGCTAATAACAGAATATAGTTAGAGAACTTATGGTATGGAACATTATTCATTGTATGAGTAGTGAGAATCTAGAAAAGCTTATTAGGGAAAGGTACATGCATATCCCATGGAATCAACATCATTCCTATATCATTGTTTTTTATGAATGAATTTAAGTCTTTGATACTTGGATGATGTGATTGTGTGCATGCAATGCATCCAAGGTCCACTTAATCAAATATTGTAAAAAAGAGTAAGAACCATGAGTTTGGTGCATATGCTCTTGGGTCCTATTGTAATAGGGATCCAAATACAACCAAATATATTTTTATGTATTTTTATCGAATACATGATAAGTTATTCAGGTATGTTTAAGGTCATTAGCAAAAAATCCAAGGTTTTAATGAGAGAGATGAAAGCGAAAATAATACTTGAGCCTTCATCCACCAAGACTCTTCATACTTGTATTCATATATGATGACACTAATAAGAAGGGGAAGATTCTCAACACAAAATAAGATTTTTTCATTTTTCATATCATCGTTGGGAAACTCTATGGTTAGACTTAGACTCTTGTGAATTTGAAGGAATATTGATTTTTGGATGAGGCTCAACTAAAGGATTGAATGGGATGTGCCAAGTAAGTTTATGGTTTATAAATGAAGATTTTTTGGGTCGGTAGACAAGATGCTTATGTGCGGGTTTTCTTTGGTAATTAATTTTATCCATATTGACATACTTGGGAATTGAGTTATTTATGATCATAGGACCCTTTAATAACACCTACAAATTTATTCATAGTTTTTTAATATGGATGGTCCTATATTGGTGGTCCTTGTGAGATTGGATAAGATATTGATATTTCTCATAAACTTATTAGATAAAAGCATTGATATCAAATTTGGGGACAGATAAAGAAATCAATGGCAACGTTCTTAATATCCTTATAATCCTCATGAGAATGAGAGATAGTGTAGAGCCACCAACAAAATAGGTCGGGATTAAAAGAAGCCAATTTCTTGGTAGGAGAGAAAATGTGAGGCATGGGAAGAACTTGTAATCTTTCACCATGCAATAAAGGCGAGTGGTTCAGATTGTGAGAAGTAACATTTTGAGCATCATTATTTGGATAGGAATGTGTGATATACTTCCCTTTATAGGGCTTGAGGGTTAATGGAATTAGACATTGATTTGAGGGTTTTTAAAGGCTTATAATGTTGTTCAAATTCCTACATAATGTAATATTATTGCTTGGCTCTGCTTAAGGGCCTCTTCCAATGTGGTGGGAGAGAAGGATCAAACCTTATAGTGGATATCAGGAAAAATATCCTTAAGGAAGATTTGAAAAATATCTTGATTACCAAGATAATGGCTGGTTTGACTAGATCGAGGCTTCCATTGCTTGATAAAATCTTGGGATGATTCATTAGAAGATTGTTTCAAGTTGATGAAGTTTATAATGGTGTTTTTAAGAAGGTAATGTTATTACAACTATTTCACTAAAGTTTCTAGATCGAAAATAGAATGTGAAGGGAGCTAGTTATACCATTCCAAAGCATCTCCTAGAAAGCCAAAAAAATCATTTCTAAAGGATAATTTTTTGAATTTGAGTGTCTAAAGTTATACTCAAATTTAGATATGACCACACAAGGTTTCCAAGAGTAAAATTTCTCTATTAGGTGCTAAAATTGGAAATTTTAGGTCAAGTAAATTTTTATAATTGAAAGTGTGTTCTTATTCTCTTTTCTTCCCTCCCCTCAATTCACACATTATGACTCCTATTTCTTGAAATTATTTCAATCTTTTTTTACCAAAAGTATCCAAAAAATAAATCAAGGCCTACATTAGTGTATAGGTATATCATGTCCAATAACCAACCTTGTAATAGTCAAACCACATATAGTAGACTAATGAATTTTTGGGAGCCTTGGAATAACAAAATACACCTCTCATTTAAAACAAATATTCTCAATTCTATATGTGTAATCAATAAGAAAAATAAGTACAACACTATTCCATTTATAGGTGATTTTGAATTCAAATTTGAAAATATTGGTACACACGTAGTGAATTCCAACTGCTAGTAGTGTTTTGAAAATCATTTATCATATTATCAAAGCAAGGATTATCATCTAGAAAATTATTTTCAAACTTAGGAAACTGTGAAGAGGGAAGAGATGCATATTTACAAAAAGGTTTCTCAAGAACATGCACATTCCTATTCTCTACAATTGCATGATTAATTGGATCATAGACTCTCAATCCTTTTGATTGACTGCCATACCCAAAAAAAATCAAGATTAAAAAGTAAGATCAAGGTTTTTATTTTAAATTTAGGAATAAGAAGAGAAGTAGGGCTGCCAAATATCTTTAAATAAGAGATATCATGTTTTTGCTTAGTCCATAATTCATGAGGTGTGGTTTAATGCAATGCTTTGGTAGGAATTCTATTTATAATATGAACATCCTCGTTCATAGATTCATCCCAAATAAATTTAGGAACCTTAGAAGCATGAAGCATGGTCTTATCCATTTTTATGATTGTTTTATTCTTTCTTTCAACTATGCCATTTTGTTGAGGAGAATAGGGAGGGGAGTGGAGGTGTTAACTCCATGCGAATTCCATTAGATAAACAAAACTCATCAAACTTATTATTAACATAGTCACCTCCATTATCATTTTTTATTCTTTTAATTTTTAGATTAGCCATGTTTTCAACAAGGGATTTAAACTCTTGAAACTTAGATAAGACATCATACTTTTTCCTAATGTAATAAAACAAGTCATTATTGAGAAATCATCAATAAAACTAACATCATATAAAAACCACCAAGAGAAGGTACTTCCAAAGGACCTCTAACATCACTATGAATTAAATCAAGTAAGCAAGAGGAATTACACTCATATGTTGTTTGCCACACAAGAAAGTTTCACAAGATTCATGATCTAATTTTATCTTAGGAAGACTTATAACAAGGTTAAAGAAGGACATCTCATACAAAATCTTAAATTTTACATGCCCAATCCTTTCATGCCATAATTGAACAACATTACAAGAAGAAGTGGAAATACAAGATTCAACAACAAATCCATCAAAAAGTACAATCCATTCTTTTGTAAACTAATAGCAATTACTTTACCAAGATCATTTTTAACATACCATTTATCTTGTAATAACACAACTTTACAGTCATCTTTAGTTAATTGTGAATAAGATAAAAGGTTCTTCTTTAAGTTAGGAACAAATAACACATTTCTAATGATTCCATTTGCTAACTTAACATTTCCACAACATTTAGACTTGATGACAAAGTTATCTCCTAGATAAATATTTTCATGACATTCAACTACATCATGAATAATATCATACATATATGGCATGTGTCTATATGCACCACTATCAAGGATCCATCCACTTTCATTGGAGGATGAAAGGGAGGTATAAAGAGAAATGGATTTCTTAGCATTATTCGCTTGATTGTTGGTATGTCTCTAGTTTTTATCGTTCTTCTTCTTTTAGTTGTTGTTCTTATTCTTAAGATTGTTATGATACATGGTATCATGACAATATTTTGCTTTATGATAAAATTTACCACGAGTGTTACAAGTGCCATCAAACTTTACTTTAAACTTCTTATTATTCTTATTGTGCTTATCATATTTTTTGGAAGGATCAATATAAAACCTTGTGCACATCAAAGAGGCTGCACTTCCAAAGAGTGATTGTGAATGCTCTAAGTAATCAGCAAGAACTCGAATCACAAAATAAAACCAGATTCAAAGGTTTTTTCTCTCACTTCCTTGTGTGGAAGACGGTTGTGAATGTAACAAGCACAATTCATCGCTTCATCCCAATCGGAAAGGGAGGGACTTTGAGTGAACCATGCAAGTGGCTATCTCATTAAGCATTCGGTTCTTTCTTTCCACAACTCCATTTTATGAAGGGTTGTAAACAACTTTACGCTACAAAGCAATTACTTCAGAGGTATATAAATCCTCAAACCTATTGCTCACATACTCGACTCCATTATTGGTTCAAAGAACCTTGAAAGACCTTTCATCTTGTTTCTCAGCAAGATCCTTAAAGTCCCGAAAGTGATCAAAAACTTCAGGATTAAGCTTTAGAAAATACACCCAAGTGTAACATGAAAATTCATCAATGAAGGTTAGTATATAAAGAGCTCTAGTAAATGAAGGAGATGGGAAAGGGCTAGAAATGTCACTATAAACAAGATCTAAAAGATGAGTAGCTCTCCAGGTTTTTTCTTTATCAAAAATCTTTTTAGGGTGCCTCCCAAGGGCACAACTATCACAAAGATCCTTAAAAGATCTAACATGGGGTAACTCATTGACCATTTCATTTTGGCTCAATTATTCAAGGTAATGAAAGTTAAGATGGCCAAAATGCTCATGTCATATATTACTAACCTCATTGGCATGAGTGAACAAGGCGGTGGGTGTCGAATCAGAAGTAAAATAGGAGAAGGTATACAACCGTGAATGGTGATCTACCTTTCCCTCATCCATAGTAGTGTCAGAATGAAGCTCATAAATAATCACCGAGTTAGGACCAAATTCCACTTGCATTCCTTCACCAATGTGAGTGATTTGGTAAACTGATAGGATATTGGTAGAGAGATCAAGAACACTCAACACTTGGTTAAATGATCCCCATCCATCTCTACTAATCCACCATCCATCTCTACTAATCCACAATTGAAACTAACATTATAGTGTCATCACCCAATGGAATTTGGGACATGCCACATGGTTTGATGTTGGATATCTCAACATAAAAAGAAGCCATGTGGTGCAAGGCACCGGAATCTATAATCCATGCCAATGAAGGAGAAATCTAGCTACAAGGGCCTTTCCTTTCTTCTTATCAAATTTAGACTCTTTTGCAATGGAAGACTTAGCTTTCAGAGCATTTTTTTAATAGACTCAGGAAAACCTATATGATTATTCTCAAGTAAATGAGTTAGGTGATCAATTTTTTTTCTCATACACCGAGTCTCTTCATAAGTAATCTTTTTGCAATAGGAACACTTACACTTTTCTTTCTTCACTTTTAAGTTCAAAAGTTGAAGCTTTCATGTTCAGTTGAGTTTGGTCTTGATTGGTCATGGTTTCCTTCTTGGGTTGGTCCTTTTTCTCTTTCTTCTTTTCAGTCTTCTTTCCCTTACTATTACTTGCTCTAATGGCATGTGACTTCGACTTGAGATTCCCCATTTGAATGATTTTTTCCTATTCTCGAATGAGGTTAGACGAAAAATTGTCAAATGAGGGCATATTCCAAGTACTACCCAGAGCAGTTTTCGTAGCATGAAATATAGACATAAAGATGGAGTAATCGAGACCTAACTTAGAAAGAATTGACTAGATCAACTATAAATCTTTATTCCCCATTTTACATTCCCTGGAACAACAATCTAGTGTGAAATAACTTCAAGAAGAATGCATGTAGGTGTTCAAAGTCACTAGGATTTAATCATAGTAATTTATTTTCCAACTCATGAACTCTCATGTCATCTTGTTTTCCAAACATATTATCTAAAATTTTCAATGTTGCATTCGATGTTTCAGATGACTCAATGTGGAAGAGAAAGTCAAGATAAATAGACATACAAATAAGACCTAAGGCTTCTTCACTTCGGTTCAGCCACTTAGATTTTTTATGGTCATCATTAGGTTCAATCTCAACTCCCATGGTGATGTGAAAAAACCCTTTACCCCTTAGTTTTATTACCATTTTTTTATCTCAATTCAAAGAATTTGAACACTGTAAGAAAAGGAATTGAAAGTGCATTCATCACAAAGAGAGAGAGAGAAGGAATGCAGAAAATAAAAACAAGAACCACAACCACCCAAGACAATATTATAACCCCCGATTTTGACTTATAGTTTAATGCATTGGATACAATCAGTGCAAATGTGCTTCCTAAAACAATTGGTCACTCACCTTGCAATCAACATAATAACATGCAAGAGTGGAGACCACAATCATTTTTGTTGATCATAGCAATTCAACACTGTAAATAATCACAACAAGACAAAAAAATAAGAGAAGGGGTGAAAGTAAGTCCTATTGTGAGAAAAATCATCTCACATTACAACAAAACCCCCTTCCTACAAGGCCGTGTCGAGACACGCTCACTAGTCTATAAGAAATAATAAGGGCTATTACAATGCAAGAAATGGGCTCAAGACGAGTCCTGTGGGCATCCAGGACGTTGAAAATACTCCGAAAGTAAAAAAATGCTAAAAGACGCTACACACTCCAAAGAATGATTAGTAGTGAAAAATGCCAATAATGCTAGAAAACGTACATTTGAAATTCCTAATTAGTCTAATTTTAGAGATTAAAAAGACAAAAAAAAGGTGACTATAGTGTTAATTAAACGATAAATTAAACTACTAAATTGATTAATTAAAGAGCTTAATTAATCAATTAATGAACCTAATAATTTACTAAATTCTCAAATTAATCAATAAAAATTTAGATTCTATTTAAAGATACCTATATCACCACTTAAATTTAATAAAACACCCACTAAATGACCCCACCCTCCTTTTAATAAATACGAGACTCACCTTACTAAAAATATTGAACCACTTTGCTAATAAGTTAAAAAAATATTGGTTTAACTATGTTTTACAAAGTAGTGGGGAAGAATATAAAAATGCTCGTGAACGATACGGTGAGGGGCTCGAGTCGGGCGGGATGACCGAGAGACTCGGTTGGGTGGTTGTCCACAATGCGGGTGAGCTCAAGTTGGCGGTGGTGAATAAGAGAGTCGTTAAATGGTGAACAAGGTTGAATGGGTCGATCGGATAAAGATTCGGGTGAAGGAGCGAGCCAAGTGCGAGTCGGGAGAGAGTGTTTGCAGATGGTAGGTCTGTTGGGCAGATCTCAATACACGATCATGCAAGGCCAAGGCAACTTTAAATGCAAATTGAACTACTCACCTAGAAGGACATAAACCTAACTCACTAGGTGAGGAAAAAAACCCAACTCACCAACATGCAAGCCAAACAACTCAAGTAAACATAGGTAAATACGTGGAAGAATACCCAACTCGACGTAGTGAATAGTGGCTCAAAGAAAAAGAAATCCACAAAGGCTAGCCAAGGTAGACATCTCAGGGTCAAGGAAAACAAGATCGACCTAGGGGTTAAAAATTAACTTGGTTTCACTAGAAAACACAAGGCAAATTGATTGGATTCATCATGCGCAAAGAGCTAAATAGCTCAATAGAGGAAAACGCAAAAATACGAATGTAAAAGTAAGGAAAAAATCAATAGCAGAAGCAACCACCATCTCGTGAGAGAAAAAACCACACCTCAAATAGCTTGCCAATGAAAAAATAAATAGCTTGATACAAAAATAGGCTTGAAAGGAAGCTCTTCCTAACTGACATCCATCTCGCAAAGATGACAACCAACCCCCAACTCACAAGACAAATTCAACTCGCTGGGGAGCTTGCGACCTCTGTAGGAACTTGGTCGGTGACATGGAGGAGAGATAACACAGGGAAAATAGAGAAATTTAAACTAGAAATAGGAGGCCAAAACAAGTCTAGAAACAATTTTTTTAATCACTTTTAATTAAAAATTAACCGATAAAACCGAAATGTAAAACCTAACTCCATATTTATCTATTCCTCCAAATTTAGATGCAAAGCTTAGCTAGATCGGCTAAGAATCACATGATTCCTAAACGTGTTGGCGATAAAAAATTTTGGGTGGAAAAACTTGTGGATTTCTTTCCAACGCTCTAGGAATCTAAGTCCCTCTACTTAACCGGTGCAGCTGTCGTATGTGCATGCATGAGAAAATGTGGATTTCTGTGGTGGCCTTTCGACCGAGGATCCAACAGGGGCACTCCATTGACCCTGTGGCAAAGCTAGCAATCTCTTGCTAGGGAAGACTTTGTCTGGAAGTGGGAAAGGGAGTGAGAATTGAGGTAGGAGAACCAATGTTGCAAGTAGAAAATCAGAGACTTGCACACACCAGTCAGAAGTTTCATCACATGCACTTGAATTTCAGAAGAAAACAAATCTACAAAAAAAAGCAACAAGACTAAATAGAGCTTAATGAACACAAAGTACCAATAAACTCCTCAATCAAAGAGGCTAAAATTCCTTCTTCCTTTATTGAAGCTCAAGCAGAATTTGTACATAGTGTGGGAATGGAAGAAATTGAGAAGGGGGAATAGAAGAAAATGGCTATCTCCTTTGTTCTCTCAAGGTGCAATATACTCTTGAGTTTACAAGATCAATCACCAACCCTTTGCAATGGGAATGGCGTTACAATTTATAGAATGAGAGGTGACTTATCGTCTTCCTCATGACCCTCCATATGCCTTAATATGACTTAAGACTGTTCATATTCCACTTTAAATATTTAAGTCCCTTTTATAATAGCAAGGCAACTTAATTTACATTATGTTTCTAAAGTCACTTTTAAGTGACTTAAAGGCATATCAAAAAGTGCAAACTCCAACGAAGAATTAGAACATTTGAAAGCAAGAGAAAGTTGGGGGAAGAGGAGAGAGAAAGAGAGAGAGAAGAAGAAGAGGAGATGTCGCTCGATGAAGTTCATTGATCCTCGTTGATGGAAAGCTCCAAATGCAATGAAACTTTGAATCTTCGAACTCCTTGCACACTGTGAAACTCCTCCAAATTAGCTCCTGAATGCTCACCTAGTTGAATGAACTAAGGTGGATCTTGAATTCCTGTGAAAAATGGCTAGGATGCTCCCAAACAATGATGTCCCCCTGAATAATTATCCTTATACATCCCATTGTGCCAAAACTTCTCTTTGAGTGTAACTTACTATTTTGAGTAAGTGTGAAAAAAGTAACTCCCTCGATCCTTAGCTGAGTGTTGTGACCTTGATTCTCCTTTATCCCTGCATTCCTCACTTCTTTGGATCAAATTTCTATTTTTAGCAGGGGCTTGAGGGCCCACTTACTATTTTTAGTAAGTGCCAAAAATTTCGTTCTGGTGAATTCTCAGCTATAATGCACCTTCAATATCTTCATCTCCTTTGTAGGTTCTTCTATTAATGACTTTCCTGAAATAGCGGTTCTATGTAGTAGACCTGCTATTTTTAGAAAGTTGGCCTCTGGGAGTCAGATTGACGTGGAATGAAGTTTTTTTATATGGGTTTTTTCCCAATATCATCCCTCTAAAATTTCGGGCCCACCCGCTTAATAATCCAGGAGATTTTAAAGTTTTAATTTTCAGACTGCAATGCTTCTAGGTATAGTAGCCATTAATGGACCTCAAAATTGCAGGTCTGGTTTTCTCCTCTATTTGTGAATAAAATTATATTTTTGATGTGGGTTTTTTTCTTCTGGTGCTTCACGTGCGATCTTACTTCAATCCGACAACTGGTTTGACAGAAATCCCACTTCTTTCTTCGTTGAGCCGGAAAGGAGATTTCTTCGTTGTGGATGCTCTGTCACACAAGGGGGGAGTTTGAAGGTGTATTTTTATGGTCTTGGGCAAAGGAATGAACAGAAACAAATGGTTTGTTGTTTCATGCACCGGCTTGCAATATTTCTTCAGATCTTCATTTTTAGGCTATGGAGATTTTCACTATTTTCTTCCTCTTGTTCTTCGTTTCTCCTTCTCGTTTCGATGAAAAATCCTTCTGAGACCTACACATAGCTATGGGGAATGTGTTTTAGTTCTTGGGTTGAGCAGGTCTGAGCATTTGCAATGGCGTAATGATGGTAGAATGTTGCAGAGGAAGGATGAAGATTGTCTGTGCATGGGACTGGAAGCACTTGAGCGGCAGTTAGATTTTTTGAATTTTTTGAAATCATGGAAGGAGAAGCTTGGGTGAATTTTTCATTACTTTATTTCCCGACCTTAGGGATGTGAGGGACATCAAATTCCATGGTGGTCAAGAGGACGACACGTGGCGGCGATCCGACGGCAGGGAATGAAGGTGGAAAAAGTTGCTTTAAAGCACTTGGGGCTGGAAATTGGTCACATGGGTGTCCAAATGACTCCCTATGGGGGCTGGGCAAATTTTTCCATGTCTTATTTCCCCACCTTAGGTACATAAGGGACATCAGTTTCCACGGTGGTCCTGGAGGTGACATGTGGTGCCCGATCCAATGGCAGGGAATGGATCCTCCAAAAATGCACCTGGGGGCTAAAACTCGGTCACGTGGGTGTCAAAATGACTCCCCATAGGGTATGGGCACATTTTTCAAGGTCTGATTTCCCCACCTCAGGTGCATAAGGGACATCAGTTTCCACGGTGGTCTAGGGGTGACACATGGCACCCGATCCGACGGCAAGGAATGGATGCTCCAAAAATGCACCTAGGGGCTGAACTGTCAAGTCTGGAGGTCACATGAGGGTCCAAGAGGTCATATGAGGGCTGAGAGGGCTTAAAGGGGTATGGGCACACTTTTCCAACCTTGGTTTCCCTAACCTTGGGGGATGTGAGGGACACAAAATCCCACCAGGCTCTTGGTGCTGACACGTGTCCTCCCAAAATTTGGCTAAGTCCTGAACTTGTAACAATGATAACTTGAGCTCCCGATGGACTTTTTAGAAACATTTTATATGATCCTGACTATAAATGGCCTTATAAATCCAATGGTGGGGGTCTCATTTCTTTATTATTCCATTTTATCCTGAAAATCAAATTATTTATTTTGTACTCCACATGTTCTTGATAAAAGCGCTGCGCATACACACGATGTGCCAAAGTGTTGTGAAAAATATTATTTCACCATAATTTAGGCCTTAGAATTTTCTTTTTGGATATATTTTTTTTGCTCCCGACTCCATCCGAGCTCCGTAATCTTCTTCGAAGCCCAACGGATGTTTTAGGCATGTGTCTTGCTAGGCTTGTGAACCCTATTTTTACTCAAACTGCTCCAAGTATTGCAAAACTTCCCCAAACCTTCAAAAATCATTTCTATTATGTTTTAAGGTCTTCATTTCATCTCTGTGTTTAATTTTTACCTTCTGTTCCGCTCCAAGGAGTTGAATCCAATCTTGGGAAGGCTAGCGATAGCCCTTCCCAATACTGCCAGAAGATAGTATCTTTTCAGAACTCCCTAAAATCACCTAGGGGTGATGAATAGAATTACCTAAATCACCTAAGGGGATGAGATTACATTATTCAGGAGGTCATTTGGACTGATTGGATAGACCCGGGGTGTCTTGGAATGATGGGACTTGAAAAAATTAACACTGGGGTATCGTTGTCATGCTTGGAAATTATCAATTTCCTTATTGCACATTTACACAACAACAACATGCACAACTAGAAAACTAGCAAAAACTCCAAAAAAATGATATTTTTAAACATGTTAACAAGATTCCAATAATGAACAAAAACTTGCACAAAAACTAAAAATGAAGAATCAACAACCTTAATCAAATGAGTGCATGTTTATCGAACAATAACTCTAATACCAATCAAATTGTTCTACGAGGATCAATATGGAAGGTCAAGACATCAAATGGTGATTGTGAATGCTCCAATTAATCAACAATAACTCGAATCACAAAGGAAAATTAAGCATACAAGAAACAAGTTATAGTATTCTCATAGATCAAAAATAAGATGTACATATAGGAGTGTTGTGTAACTCCTGTGCATGACACATGGACACATGAAACCCTAACTAACCCTAATGACCTATGATCTCACTAAGTGATATATGAATAACCATATTAGGTGGGCAAGACGTCATGTGATGATGAGACAAGTCATATACACCAAAAGTGCTTAGGTTTAAACTTGGATCTAAATTTTGATTGTTAGTTTGTATTATTGTCATACTGAATTTTAGAAGACTTCTAACTTTGAGAGAACAATGTCTAAGAAGAATGCTCTTTTGTGTCAAAGTTCTTCATGGCACTCTCTTCTTGAATAAGGAGAGAAGACAATGTGTTTAAATCAGTTAACCATATTCATTTTTATATTTAGAATTCCTAATAAAGATGAAGTTTTTAAACTTTATATGAATGTTAATTTGAATAATAAAGTAAAGCAACTAATAATGAAATAATTCACAATTACATCCATATAATTGAGATTTAATATCCTTAATTTTAGCAAGGTAATTAATTATTTTTTCATCATCTTTAATAGGGGTTGTATAAAATTCCATGATTAACTTAATTACCCTATAGAGGAAGCTACCCTCATGCATAGTGTGTAATTGGTCCCATGTATCACCGGAGATTCCATATGTCCAAGTATGCAACAAAAACTCATCTTTGATACTTTTCAATAAGATTAACATAGCATGTTGTGGATTTTGATAGAAAACACTTAAGTTCTTAGGTGTATCTTGTCTCCCAGTGGGTTTCTTCTCAACCCCACTAACCAAATCCCATAGCTTTCTAGCCATAAGGATAGAATTTATTATAATTCTCTAGATATTGTAATTAGTTCCATTTAAAATATGAGATTCATCCATGGAAAAACTAGAATAACTATCCTTTTTTAAGTTAACACTTAGCAAGATTTGAAAGACAGATTATTAGGTGGGTTTCGGATGTTACAAAGATCCGCATGACAAAAGAATAGTCTACAACGGATTAAAACTCAAACAAAATAATTGGTGACTTGTAGAAAACACCCAAACAAGGTTTTAACACAAAGATGGAGGTCTGCAAAACACAAAGAAATAGTGGTGAGATGTAGTAAGGAACTAAGAAAAAAGATACAACTTTTTGAAAAATTGATGAAGTCGCGGTACACCTTTGAAACCATCTTGGGCCAAAAACCCTATTTTTCTAAATGACTATGAAGATGGAAGGTTCGTGAAGAGGTGAGATATCTCTAATTCATCATATGCAATGGAATTTTCATTATTAGGATAAGAGGAAGTAGCATTATAAGGAGGTTTCTCATATTATAAATTAGGAGGAAAACGATCCCAAGGTAGTAAAACCAAAGGCATCCAAAATTTAGTTGCATTCATAAGATAGTTTTTATTGAATGTGTTTTGAAAATCATTATATTCTTCATCATCTAAGTTGCATAAAGTGGTTCGGATGTTAGTTTTATAGTGATAAAACTTAGGGTATGGGATATTAGGCACTCTATAAGTCATAGGAATACATAAGGGTTTGTCAATGAAGGGAATGGGTATGTCTTGAGTATTTGTATCAGCATCATGCTCATATAGTTGGTTATTGTGAATACATTTAATACATTAATACTCATAAAATGTGAATGTGTGTATACAATGTGTCTAAGGTTGGCCAAGCAAGAGATTGAGATAGAAAGGTTGATCAATAACCATGAGCTTAGCGTGGATTGTATTGGGGCCGCCGGTGATAGGGATCCAAATACAAATGAGTTTCATCGATGAGTTTTATCAAATCCATGACAAGTGAGTCGGTGTATTTAAGGTCATCAATAGAGAAGTTGTGGTTTTTAATAAGAGAAGGAAGTGGCATTTATTCTAGAACCTTCATCTACCATGACTCTTCTTACTTGAGTTTCATGTATGAAGACACTATTATTATGAAGGGGATGGTTATCAGCATGGAATAATAATTCACCATTAATCATATCATCCTCAAGGAATTCTATGGCTATAGATTTGGATTTTTGTAGGGAATAATTTTTTTAATGTTATAAATTTTGGGGCTAGGAAATCATGGGATGGAGGAGACTCCTCTACCTCATCGAAATCATCCTCCAAATAATAAATTTTTTGTATGATAAATTTATGATAATGTGAAGAAGTACACGTGAGTTTCATCAAAGGGATTTTTCAAGTCATGGAATTGAGTTCATCGACAAAATTTCATTGTGGTTAGGATAAGTGCCATAGTGATGCCTATGAGGATGAGAAGTGGAATGGAGGTCCATGGCTAGATAAGGCTTATACGATTGAGAAACCTTATCTGAAGATGGAGGAATGGGTTCTATGGAGGGTATTTTTGGTGGATCTTTAGGATGAGATTGAATTGAGGGAGCAGTCTCATCATTACGTTTCTTGAAGAAGTATCAGTGAGCTTTTAGTCATTGGGAGAAATATTTTTGGGCTTTTTGATTGGATCCTTATGTGTGGGCCTATGTCAATGGTTGACCTTGGCCATATTGACATATTGTAACTTGAGGTAATCATGATCATAACACCCTTAAATAGTGACTACAAAGTGGTTCATAGGTTCTTTATGATGGCTAGTCTTAGATTGATGATTGTGATGAGCTTTTAGAAGGGATGTATGTTTCTCATAACATTCATGAATAATGTGATCGTTGTTGAATTGAAGTCCAAGGAAGAAATCAAGGGAGTCCTTTTTGAGATCTTTATTGTTCTCATGGGAGTGACCAATAGTGGCATGCCATCAAAAAAATAGATTGGGGTTGAAGAAAGCAAATGGTTGCTTGGTTAGAGGAAAGATGGAGGAGTGGGATGAAGTTCCAATAACTCACCATGATATAAAGGAGGATAGTGTGAGTTATGAGAAATAGTAATTTGATTGCCTTTGTTTGAAGAGTAGAGTGTGATAGATTTTCCTTTTGAAAGGGATTGAGGAGGAATGATATTAGATATTGATTTGAGGATATTTGATGGAGTAGAGGGTTGTTCAAATTATCACATAAGGTAATCTTTTCACTTAGCCTATTCAAGGGCCTCTTCCTTTCGGTGGGAGAGAAGGAATAGAATTTATCTTGGAGATCGGGAAAAATAACCTTAAGGAATAATTAGCACAAATTTTTATTATTAAGATTATGGTGTTTTTTATTAGATAGAATATTCCATCACTATATGTAATCATGAGCTGATTCATTAGGAGATTGTTTGAAATTGATGAATTTTTGAAATATATTCTCCGAGAGGTCATGTTGTTGAAACTCCTTCACTAAATATTGGATTAAAATATTTAAATTGATAATATAGAGTTCGAAGGAGTCTTTTTATACCATTCTAAATATTCTCCTACAAATTTATTTTCCATGAGCTTAGTTATAGTATATAGGTATTGGTTTGGATCCACTCCTTACAAATGTTTTCAAAGTTTATAAGATGGCTAGACAGATAATTTATCCACCATAATAAATGGTAGGAGATCTTTGCCCTATGTCGATAGAAGTATGTATGGAGCAAGGGGTTAATTTTGTAATATTTGAATTACCTTAATAAGGATTAGAGGAGTGATGGGATTCTCATTATCATCCAAAGGAGAAGGATATGGTGAAGGTTGATTATGACCTATAAGTATTTGTATTAATTTAGAATCCATTTTAGGAATCTAATTTTTCATTTGGAACATGATAGAAGTAGTGTAGGATTGTATAGTGTCCATTTTATCCAACAAAGTGATAATCATGAGACTACGATCAAGTGGTGGATTAGGGTTACTAGATGAGGTATATTTGGCATTATTGTTTTATAAAGTTTCTTTGTGACTACTTAGGGGTTGATTTAATTGTAGGATGTTTATTGTGATCAATGGGTTTTGAATGGGGTTTTAGGATTGTATCTTCCATAGGACCTATGTCTTGAGAAACTTTAATTAATTCACATTCCTTCGGGTGTGTAATATTCATTATTATTTATATTATTGATAACCTATATGGAATCAACTCTTGTAATTTCTACCACCATTGCATTCAGTTGTAAGGCCTCTTTTTAAAGGGATACTCATCTATAAAGGCTGATGGAATCATACATAGAAGGAGAAATCTATAAATGATTAGCCATGGTACGGTATAGGGGTCGATTGCATTGATTTGTGAAGGAGAAGAGGAGCCATAAAGATTGATTTTTTAGATGGAGATGAAGGAATGAAATAATAACTCATGGGGAGCCTAAAAGTATTTAAAATAGCCAAAAAAAACATGAGAGGAGTTGAGATGGAAAATGAGAGAGTTAATCCACATAAAGAACACATATTTTTGCTCCAAATTCTAACAAGATCAGTCATGCAAAGGAACATAGTGATCTATGGCATGAGAAAGGAGAGTGAACTGAGAGAGATATGGTTGGATATAATCATTCATGTCGGTGTATGCGTTGAAGGAAATGGTGTCATGATAGGGATTAAAATTCACATATTAGATCATTCATGTATCAAGGTTTTACACGATGGCCAATCACATAGAAAAAGAAGGAAAAATAAAATAGCATAGAAAATTTAACCTAATTTAGGGTAGATTAAATTTCACTTTGGGTTCACTAAAGTGGATAATGGGAAAATATAGGTTTTCAGTTGGGTTTTCAAATATAAGGATCATATCTAAGTCTGGACACATGATGTAGATACCAAATGTTCTCAAAGAACACTAGTTTTATAATTCTAGAGGACAATGATCTTAAATTTAGCATACCTATAGGTTTCCGAGGCCTATGCCTAAGATAAATATAGGTATCCAATTAGGATTTAGAATAAGGATGATTCAAGAGATGGATGAGTATAAGGAGCTTAGTATAATAAGACAATGGAATAGATGAAAAAACATACATCTACTCTAGTATATAGCAATGAATGACCAACCAACAACATACAACAAAAAAATAAAAGACTAAGAAAGGTTAGACGTACTTACCTGTAGTGTGATTACTAATTTGTGATCCTCTCATATATAATAAAACTAAGAGGTAACCGTTATGGGTGGAGAAGGGTAAATATCAACAAGAAGACATCTAGTC
Organism: Taxus wallichiana var. yunnanensis; assembly: GCA_018340775.1. NCBI lineage: Eukaryota > Viridiplantae > Streptophyta > Pinopsida > Cupressales > Taxaceae > Taxus > Taxus wallichiana. Next base: position 269,904,605 of record CM031234.1, read on the forward strand.
CTTACTTGCTATAGTGACCCAAATGCAAAAGGGTGAGCTCTAAATCCTCGAGTCTAATAGATAAGTTTGAAATAATGTGATTGATAATAAGTAAGTTACCTTTTATTGATATATTGTTGGTGGAATAGTGGTGGTAAATGATAAAAGGTGGTGTGGTGTATATGGAAATAACAAACCCAACACGATCTCCCATAGGTAATGGAATCAATTTTGGGGAACCCTAAGGACATGGATTGTAAAATAAGGAGGGGTAGAAGCTAAAAGGTAAATGGATGTAATGAATAAGGTCTTAGATACCTGAGATAATGGATAATTGTATTCAAGAGTGTAAACAAGTGAACACGATTAGACATGTAGACATAATGGGTGTAATGTGTGAACAAAAGGAAGAAACAAGACAAGGGTAGGGAAACTATGGCATAATAATGACATCTCTAAAATGTTTTAATCTATCCCTCATGACCAAGTATGATCACACCCCAATCAAGAAGGCCCCTTAAGACACCCACTTAGAAGGAAAAGGAATTAGCAACCCCTATACAAGAGAAACAATTAGTAAGCATAAAAAATGAGGTGTATATAATTTCTACCATGCACACTCTTGCAAGAACACAATCTCAATGATGGCCAGCTACATCACTCCATGTGATCTAATGCTAACTATCATAAACATTTGACATGTATACATATCATATATTTTGAGACAAGCATTTAATATTTACATATCACTCACCTCAAAAGAGGTGACATTCAATGGGATTTACTATACGACATCTATGCACATCAAAAACATAGGCATAATTTATAATTTAATAATAGAATGGAAAATATATTGATACTCAAGAATATAATCATATATAGAACTTAGGAACATATTACACATAGGGAAATAACCATCCACCAAGGATGAAACCGCAAGATGTTATAGTTTGGTATTGGCATTTTTGTCTTGGGGTAAATTCTTAGCATTTTTCATATTTTCTCAAGTTATCACAGATAATTACATGTTTCTAAAATATATTTAGATTCAATTTTCTCAATATAGGATAGGGTTTACTTCATTTTTATGGTTTGAGTACTTCACTTTGTTTTGGCACTTTCGCATATCTTAAGTACCATTTAAGTATATGGTATGGGGAAAACAAACTTATTTCTCCTTCTTCTATATTTAGTATTTAAAATATAATAATTATGGGACATCACATGGTGTGGGCATGAGGAAATTCATTCCCTTTCAAGACTTTATGTTATTTTTCATTTAGACCTAGATCCATCAGTAATGGAGTGGTCTTTGAGTAGAATAACTTTGGGTGACTTGAAAACAATATGGCACTCTTCTTCTAATTGAGGTGGGGATTTTCTTGAAAGGTTAGATGCATTTTGACACCCTTTCTCTCATTTTATGGATGACTATAAAGTACCACAACACTTCCTTTTTGTGTTGGGTCTAATAACACTCGACTCCTTTTGGCTCTCACATCTCTTTCGGTGAATTTGGGGACCGATCACCCCTAATCCTCCGGTAGTTTAGTTCTAATCCATGATCCCATGTATCCCCAAGTACAAAAAACATTGGTAGCTTACCCTTTAGAAAATAAAATAGGTGTACTCCTTTCATGCTTTTCTCTCTTTCACTTTACTAGTTACAAGTTCAATTTTCAAGATACAAAAAAATCAAAACTAATATAAAGTTGAATTCTCTTTTTATGGACATTGAATACTCTTTATGTTATATGTTTCATCATGAAGTATACCAACTCACTAGGGGAATCAACAACCTTGAGCAATGAAAACGTGTTCTTACATATTCAGTGTCTTTTCCTTTGAGCATGTAATTTTCATCCGATACTTAAAGGGGCGAATGTAGACACTGGATTTTTCAATGACAACTTTGGTTGTATCCTTAAATCATGAATTACACACACATTCTAAGTGTAGGTGACATATCCTTATCTCTCTTGTGTTGTTTACTTATCTATTTACATCGCTTGGTCACTTGAGAACTACTTGCACTAAAGACAAATAAGTATATGCTTTCGGGCATCATTCCAAAAATGTTACAAAACCCCAACACCTGCTTATGCACGAGACTATTCATCTAGGACTAAAGTGTATGATGGTTTAATCCAAAATGGATGGTTTCATCCCCAACCACCCAATAGTCACCTTTTCAAATTGATATATTTTATGGGTCAATTCATACCTGATATTTTTGCCTTAATGTGATACTTTACCTATGAAATTCTATATAAGGAAGTCTAACTCACCTATTTACCTCACCCTACACTTTAAATAGAACACTTGAAAATATAATTCCAAAATCACTCCAAGATCTCCTAAATCCCTTTAAAGTAGCAGCACATTATAGGAGTAGCCCCTACATAGGTTTGAAGCCCACTTAACCAAGCTATAGATTCACACTACTAAAGATATAGACGAATCCACTTAAAGCTAAGTATGTCAAGTCATTGTTTCTCATTGTCAAGTGTTCAAATTTCTAAAGCTATCCACATCCATATAGATATCAAATTTTAGGTGGAGAACTATGTGCATGTTTAGGTCTCTTCAAAATATTTTCAATGTAGGTAGTGCATGGATTGTACTTCAACCCAAATACAAACATTTTTTCAATGTATCATACTCGTGTTTAGGGTGTAAAACCATTTCACATCATACAAATTATTTTACGTATGTGAGAAACCTAGATTTTTAAAGCAAAACATAGAATAGACAATTCCTATGTAAAGCAAAGAATTTTTTGCAGAGTACCATGGCATCATCATATGGAATTGTTTTCTAGGTACTAAACCATTTGTGATTACATATAGCTTCTAAACAGTTTTCTCCCGCTCGGTTTACACACCAAATTCCAGAGACAAAGCACTTATGGATAATTTCTAGCCTATAAATTCATACAACACTATTATATTAGCTTCATGAGTCTATAATCATCTAATTTCACCCACTTTCTTATGTTTTAGAAATCGTTTCCATATTTTATCTTGCAAATTTATATGAATGCAATATCCAATTTAGTTTGACATTAATTTGAATATACTACATGTTACTAACTCTCAATGTATCGTTTCTTCAATTGTAAAATCATTTTGTCCATCTTTATTGGTGCACCCTTTTCACCTTGAGGAATAATCATCACTCATGTTAATAGGTATTTCCTAAATGCAATGTTCACCTACCACTATGGAAAACATAGCAAAATTTATGGTTGATGTTTAGTTTAGAATGTAAAATGATGTTTGATTTTGATATGGTTCTTTGAGATTATGTAAGATACTCTTCAATATATTAAAAAAGAGCTCTAAAACAAAACCATGTTGTGTAACACAAGAGTGAGATGGTTTTCTTTAGTGACAAACATGTCATTTGCAAAAATACTTGTAGATGGAAATGTCAACTAACCCAATATTTTAATACACACGCAATAAATAACAATAGTGATTTGAAATAATCATCAACTTCATTTATGATTTGATATGCAATTAATTTTGTAATTAGATTGAAATTATTTAATATGCATTGAGTTGATAATTATTATTTCGAGTGAAACATTAGTTAACCATATTTATGATATTCATTCAAATCTGTAATTAAGGTACCTAGAAATCCTCCTTTATTTTTTCTGGTTATTTATAGACATTGGTATAGTTGTTTTTAAATATTTTTTCTTTCTTTTTAATATTTTGTTTGTAGGAATTCGTATCTAGAATAACTAGATCGTTACTTTATACATTACCCATGCATATTAGAAATATATCCTCCCTTCTAATTCCTGAATAAGAAGATTACGTTTTATACATGAAGTATATGGTGAGGAATGGAGCGGTTGTAAATAACTTATCCAATAAGAAAATTTGAATATATTTTAGGCTTTTACAAAATATTCCATGTTATCAATTAGGTAAGTGCTAATTTCTATCAAAGATGTTGAAGTTTAACTATTTACTTTGATTTTCAATTCATTGAATTGATGTGAAAACTATTGTAAGTGGTGGAGATGCAACAAATGTGGCAACAAAAAAGCACCAAAAAGACTAAGCGATTATTGTAGCATGATGACAACTCATGTTAGTGCATGACCCTCTTGGAGGTCCACAAATTTCTCAATGTTCAATTAGTGTCATAGATCACTATGTCATAAAAAAGACTACGAAAAACATCTAAATACTATAGCTCAAGTACTAACCCCTCTTGGAGGTCCACAAATTTCTCAATGTTCAATTAGTGTCATAGATCACTATGTTATAAAAAGACTACGAAAAACATCTAAATACTATAGCTCAAGTACTAATTTCAAGTTATTTATATGTCATTTTTATGAGGAATATGTGAATTTTAATCAGAGAGCCAATGCTTGATGGTGTTAAGGGAATTGAATTTTTGAATTTACTTTCCAAATGCTTTATTTCCTAGGCTAGGCACCATTTTAATCATATATTCATTGTGTAAATTCAATTAGTAAGAAATATGTGTGATTGTATCTTCTCACTTGAAACTATTAGGAAATTACATTAAATCTCAAGTTGAAGGATGAAGTGTATTTCAAATTTTCTTGTATGTCATCTTTAATACACTCCAATAATGTTATGTAGATTTTTAGTTTAGCTTCCTTTTTGTATGTCAAGAGCAAACCTTTCTTTTAAAAACTTTTAAAGGCGTGTTCAAAAATCAATATTATAAAGAGATGGTGGTGTTAAGAATATTGTATTAGTAGTCACGTTAATTTGGTTAGATAGTAATAGAATTGTACATGTGAAGAGAATAATATAATGAGATGTTAGTAACAATTTATAGTTAGAAATAGTATGGGTGTGACTTGGTATATATTAATAATGGATGTTACGAGAGTTGTAATAACTCTCATAATGGTTCTAGAGGTGAGAGTAATTGTAGGAGGTTATGTTACATGATGTGGTCATATAAATGCAATGTCTCTCACTAAATAAAAAATAGAAACATTTTATTGTGAATGTTATTATTGTTGCAATCTAAACATTTTATGCGTCGAGTGATCCCGTTTTACGATAGAAGAATAAGGTGGAGTGGGGAAACTTTATATTTAAATTAGTTTCCACACTAATGGGGGATTTTATTATACATGTTGAATTATGTTATGGATAATTTTTGTGAGTAGATAATTTCGTATAACTTTCTCTTTAAGGTGTTTTTCATTAGTGTATGTAGTTGTAGCATTGTGATTAGTTTGAGAAGTGCTTGAAAACTCGATTACACATCATTCAATATTGTCATAGTTTATCAAATAAGTTAAGAGGATTAAATAACACTAGGAGAAGGCTCATAATCATCCACCACTCATGAAGATCTATATGTTTGGCATTGTTGTACTTTGACGTCAAAGGTTTGATTTACAAATATTATAATTGTGCATTATCTAGGGAAAGGAGCCAATGATCGTGCATGGGCCAATGACCGTGAGTGCATAAGTACCATTAGTTGTTTCAATTAAAGTGAGCACATGTCACTTTCAAAATTAAAAATTAAATATAAACTAGCCAATAAAGCAAGTCACATCAATAAAGTAACCAATGAAATGGTGACAAATAGGCAATCCATAAATGGTGACTTTATTCATAAGTAATGGGTCACCTTAAATTTCTTTGTATTCAAAAATACTTAATTTAAATCCCTTAAAAATATACTTTCCACACAATTTTAATGCTCAAAAGGAAATTTGTACATAGAAAAATCTTGATCTTTTAAAGGGTATTTTTTTAAATATGATAGTTAAGTGACTCTAACGGCATCCTAACTTTAGATTCATGGTCATTGGCTCATTTCCCTAGTTCTTGTGGGAGGAAATCTTGACTATTTTGAGCTAACAACAACGAAGTAATTTATTCATATGAAATAAATATCGTAATCATTTTGTGCGGTGTGCAATCAATTTTCATTCTCCCACAGGAAGTTATATAGTACATTTCACTCGGCTCCGTATGTAGAAAAATGGAATTTTTCTTTCAATGCACGTGAAGTCTCCGCTTGATTGTAAAGTAAGTCACTCTTGTGTGTCAATTTTAGATTTTGTAATATGTTTTAGATATCATAATAGGCATTTGATATCAACATGTTATTAATTTAGGATCCTTCAATGTATGTCATATAATAATTTGGATTGAGATGTAATAATGATAGTGTTTGATGTATTATAACTAGCAATCACATGTGTACAATGCAATGTGAACGTCGAACGGTATATGTTATTTGGTTTAGAGGGATAGTTATTACTTGTAGTTGATGTTGATAAGGGGTGTGATTGATTTTGTAAGTATAGAAATATAGATGAACCACTTAATTTAAAGGTTCTCTCTACATTTCAAACTTGTTACAAATTTGTACATGAATACATTTGATACTATTTTCGATAGTTAATTACTTTTATAGTTGATGTGGTTTGTATTTATTTTGGGTTAATTTTGTTAGTGTTGCATCGGTTGTTCAGTTGGTATTTTGTTGGAAAAACCTTTATTGTACACTCGATAAGGCGTGTGATTGATAGTGGTAGTGTAGGAATATAGATGAAACATTACATTGAAAGGTTGTATGTGTACATTTAATTTTGTTACAGATTCGTACATTTAAAGTTGCAAATCATATATCACAACATCAAATACATGAAGACTTATGTACACATAACGAGACATGTATACATTTGCAGTATTTATATCATGAATGGTAGCCTTTTGTGGGCTATTTTATTTGCGGTAAACATGAATACATTTGATACCCCTTGAATGACAATGCCGCTTTGGATACAAGAAGTGTTGAGTAAAGTAGTAGTGGTTTCGGTTTCCTGCAATGCAAAACATTAACAACACATTGAAGACTCTTAAACTCTTCCTCCCTCTGCAAGCGAGGCGTAGTTAATGTCAAGCCCGTTGTAGGGAGGGGAATTGTGTTTCTAGTTTGCATCATATTAAACTGGAGAGGGAAAATAAGTATGTTAGTCCAAGAAGATGCTCTTAGGTATGACGAGCAGCTTAAAAAGCCTTGTCGATGATCAGTCTAATGTCCAACTTGGGACGCTTCGAAATGGTCTCATTGGGGAACAAGCCCTTCAGCACATAATGAATCTTGTCATTGACAAAGGAACATGCCCCCACATGTTACTTCGGAAAAAGGATTGGAGCCAACTATAAATATAGATGGAACAATCAAAAGAAAATAACATGAAAGCACTCTACAATAATCTCTTTAGTCTATAACATGCAATAAACAGGACAAATGAATAAATACTTCAATCAATATTGAAACCCACCTGAAGTTTTTTAGAGACAACACTCTCTTCTTTACCGCAAGAGAAAGAGAATCACAAATATCCTAGAAAAAAGTGAAAGAAGAAGTTAATAAAACTAAATGTATGTGCTAATCAGTTGACCTCAAGAAACTCAAGGAAATAGAGATGTAGACCAAATTTAATAGTAAGATGAACTTAAATTTAAATTCTAACATATACAAGCAATAATCTTCATCATTTAGTGCATAATAATTGTGAGATAGAAAACTATATGCTTTGTATGCATGACGATATTGACCATTTAACAAATTTGATCTTAGAGCATGGATTATGTGGGCCACATCATTCATAAATTTTACATTAGCATTTCCGTTTGTCCTTTATCCAGATTCCACATCATTGTCTCTGTATATTGCAATCATATATTTGTACCCTTTATAAATGCTCAAGATCGGCATAATTTATTCAATATTTCATTAGAACCAGATAAGTTTAAATAACATGTTCTTATTGAAATTCTAAATACCTCTCGAGCAAATAAACTCTCAAATTAAAAAAAGTGCACCTGTAATTGTGTATGACCTATCTAAATACCTTTATGACCTATCTAAATTAAGAGGTAGATTTGAGCAATTTATCGAACCATAGATTGTGTGTAGTATTAGAATATAGGAGAGAAAAGATAGATGATAATTCAATTAAGGATCTTGTGGCCAAGGTAGATGATTTTGTTCTATCAACCTTGTCTCGATCAATTCCTCTATCATGAGTACTTTATTAGGTAAAATTGTAGATGTCACCATCATATTAGGCAATTCACATTAGTATGCATACTCTACTTTCTTTCTAGTAGGTGGTGTCATTTGTGAAGATTCTAAGGCTTTTCTCTGCCCATGTGGCATTTTTGTTTTCATTGTACAATGATCTTCTCAGTTCTTAAAATAAGATATTGTAGCCATATATCATTTTCCTTGAGTAATACTTCTTGAAGCTTGGAACTAATCCTCTAAGTCACCATAAGTTACTGCAATAGAAAATATGAAAGCTAAAGCCAGTTATTCGTCTAATAACCACGACTAAAATAATATCTATTAATTACTATAACATGAAGATTCAAGCCATAATTTCAGACTCTGCATTACTTAACTTATAAACTACAGTCAAAATCCAATTCAATAGAGATTGAAACGAATACATTCTATCATAAATTTGTAAACAAATCACTTAAGATCTCTCCAGTTAATCTTCATGTAGTGTTGGCATACAGGCTTCAACTCACAAAAGAGATACCAACAAAGGTTTTGATAGGAGGAAAAATTCTAATCAAATGGAGTTGTTTCTAGAAAATTTATCTAAACAACTCGTAGTCTAATCCAGACAAGGAACATATTGACTATTTATCATATGCATTAGCATGAACACCATAGCTCCCTCCTATGAAAAGATAAAACAACCGAATGAAGAATATGATCCATCACTTTCGTGAATATTGTCATCTCCTGAATTCATGCCACAACATGGCCAAGAAAACCAAATTCAGCCACTTAAAAATGTGCAAATTTATTTTAAAAACATAAATTTAATGTAAAATATCGCTACAAAATGTATCAAATGAGTCTATAAAATGTTGGGGAAGTGTTTTCTATTAGATTTGAATACCAATACAATACAAAATTGCATCATCGTGCGAATACAAGATCCATCTGGTAAGTGTTATGAATTAATGATGACTGTCATTGAAAATTATCATCATAAATTGCATATCTATGCAAGTTACAATTTACAATAATTTACATTTTCCTCTTCCCGTTCTAGAGAAATATTTGGGAGAAATAGTTGTGTGATTACAAGTGAGGGAGTGTGAAGCATTTATAAGACAAAAAGTAGCATTTTTGCAACGTAAAATCTGCATTTTTTTGGATTGTTCCGTGTCCCATCTCCATATGGTGAGTTGTGGGCTAAAACTCGCCGAGTTTTGGTGAATATTCACGGCGAGTCTTGGGGAATATTCACGATCTTGGGGTCGCGAGTTTTATGGAAAAATATTCAACATGGAGAAAATATGGCGACTATTCGCCAACTCGACGAGTACTCGCTGAATAGGCAAACTATGCATGAAATACTCACACTATGAATACAGCCATGTCAGCGTCCTCTCCAACAGGAAGAGGGAGATGAGAGGACATGGTGTGCAATTCATTTTTTTGGAACAAGGAATTGGATTTCTAAAACGGGAAGCCATACACCGTTGCAATACATATGCTCAGGGATTCAAACCCCTTCTTTGACCAAGGAAAAGTAATTTTTAAATGTGTATATACTCTGAAGATGACAACGAAGCATATAAATTGATTTGGTGGCAGCGCCTGCTGAACAGATGATAAAGGAGGGACAGGTTTGTGTATGTCAAAATACGTATGTGATAATGGATATGCTAAATACAATGTACATAAACAATTGCAGTGAGGAATACAAAGTTGGAGGCTCGACAACAATTGCTGGATAGGCTTGTCAAAGTTGCAGGCCTGCACAGGCTTCACCAAGTAATTGAGTTTGACACTTACTGGCTCAGGTTGAAGGATCAGTAACGTAGAACGGACATTGCATGGAAGGATTTCGTCCCTCAGAGGACATCAACTTACATCAGTCAACATGATATACACATTGGTGAAATAACTATGAAGGAACCCTTGGAATTCTTTGTCCACTGCCAGGGTGTTGGCTCTACATATGATATCGTTATTAGTATTAGTATTTACTCTTTAAATTCAAACGCTCATTGACTTCTATTGTTTCAAAATGAATGAATAATCCATGAAATTTCATTTACAAATTTTTTGAAGGAGGTTTCAGACAAGAGAAAGAGGGAATGAAACCAGATTCGCACATAGATATCCTCACAAAGGTGCTCACAACATTATGCTTTTTCAATAAAGTCTTTTTCATGAATTTATTAAATTGGGGTATTCGGGAGAAATGGTTAAATGTTGTTTGGTGGTTAAACCTATGGGCAGGGAGCATATGGAGGATACATTAGAAATTTTGACAGACTCCTTTGAAGAGCTTATGTGGGGACCTATGACATACAAACCTTTGTTGAGCTTCACAATCAGACAACATATGCTGGAGAGGAGGGCTTTTCTTCCTCATGTTGCCACTCTTGTAGGTATCAACCTTATAACCTAATCTTATTTTAACAGTTCATAGACAAACATTGTTGAAACCAAATACATAACCAGAGATACAATATTGAATGAGGTTAAGGGTGAAACCTGACACTGATGATTCTTCTCTGTAGATGTATCTCAATACGTCCTCTTAAGCCTCTGCCACCTTGAGCTGGGTGATAGGAACTGTTCTTTCCCGGACTCGAACACAAGACCTCGATGCAGTAAAAATAATGCTCAATGCAGAATGAAACAGAGCTCGAGCTGGATGCGTAATAATTTTCCTTGGTTGTTGTCGAGTATTTAAAGGCTATTCCAAAGACGATTCAGCATGCAGGGAAAACCAAATCTAAACACAAAAAAATGAAAAATAAACTGTTAAAAAAATAGCAACGAAAAAGTAATCGTTAAAAATAGCCAAACAAAGGCGAAAACGCCCAAACGGCGGTCAAAACGACCATCAAAATTAAACATCCGCAAGGCCGTCAAATTTAACTTAGTCACAGAAATGACCGAAGGCCATTCCCATAGGAGGGACGCCTTCAACGTAATAATAAACTCGTAATGAAAAAGGTATAAAAATAAAATAATTTTATTACAATTCTTACTTAATTACAAAATTCTATAAAATAGATATATGCTTGAAGATCTATCTCTTTATTGAGAACAAGCTACTTTTTAGCTCTACATTGGAAAATATGAAAAATTGTTAAAAATAAAATATGAAAGGTTTCGAGTGGAAACCAAAAAATCATCCTACTTGGAGACCATTCCTATCCACCTTAGGGATGGATTCAAAAAGATATAAGTGAAAAAAATATAAAATCTATCATATTATTACTAGTATTTTATGTAATGCTCTTTGTTGGGGTCATATCATTAGCTCTTTTGACAGGATTTTCCAACTATATGATTTGTTGAAAAGATGATATAAAAATTTGAAAAAATTGTTATGACGATGGCACTTTGCTTTATCTACATACAATTTGAAACTCAAATATTCTTTCAAGACCGCCAAAAGTATAAAATACTAAAATCTACCAACAATGCTAAAAATATATTTTTACAACTTTCCAAAAATAGTTTTTCAAAAATCTTATTCGGATCATATAAAGTGTGTTTAATTTATTTGTGTCTAACAAGTGTTTAGAATGTTAAGTGTATTAGGTTAGAATTGTAATATGATTAAAATGTGATAAACTACATGTCATTGTACATTTTGGAGGTCATGCGAAGCCATATATTGTAATTTTTCTACATTACTTTGGCTTACGAGAAAAAAATTGCGTTGAAGGACTTTTTGGTTATGAACTCAACTCACCTTATAACCGTTTGCTTCAATACCAATAGCTTGGTGGTTGGAGATCCTTGTCTCTTAGAAAGTTTGAGAAATAACTTGGCTTCTATAACGAGTTCCCTTTCTATGCCTCAAGTTATGGTATATCTTGGCCCTTGAATCACATGAATTAACTTTGCTTCTCTTTTGTTGCAATATTGGCACCTACATGAGCTTATAGACCCATGTTTGATCATATCTCCTTGCAACAACTGCTTGCTCTACCTCGATCGACTCGATGCATCTCCATTCAAGCCCCGACAAATCTTGTTATGGAATCAAGCAATGAGCTCCAAAGTGTTCGATTCTCGTAGCTTACTCTTCACCCATAAGCTCCAAGCATTCGCTTCCACATATAAATATGGTGATTTCATTGGCTCCAAGGAAAACTCAAAACCAATCCTATACGGAACTCTTGAACTCTATCGCCCATGGTTTATTAAAGGTGTATTTCTTTATTTTTTTAAAAGATATAAAAAAACAATATTTCACTAAGTAGGTGTCCATTTTGGAGAGGGCGGTTGTCAAATTTTCGCAACCTTCTCCAGTGGGTTTTTTCGACCATCTTGTTGTGCGCTCACATATGAAACAATACGACACATGTTCTTTTTAAACAACTACAAATGGTAATTTGATGGAATATGTAACAACACATTACATTGTTACCTATTCTCACAAAAAAACTAACGGTGTATTGACAGAAAATAATATTTACGTATTGAGCAAACGTGAGTGATAGATAGACTCTTCCATTGGACAAATGGTGGATCTCTCATAATTATACCTATTGGGGAGAATGAAGCAAGAACAAATGACCCACCCAACGGGAGTAGTAGAGGTGATCATTTGAATGGTAATAATGTAGCAAAGAAAACTACAACTTTTAAACCGGTGCATCATCTCGACAAAGTTGGAGGAGTAGAACGAGCTCTTCCAGTTCTTCTCTTGTTAACAACAACAATACCATACAGTGAATACAACATAAACAAATAGAACAGTACTCGATCGCCACCACAAGTTACACCATCGGGAAAGTTTTCAAATTACATGTGCCTTAGTAGGTATGCTGCAAAATTTGTAAGCATATGAATTGTTCGAAAAATGCCTGAAAAAATGTGGGATATGTAGAAAAAAATTGCTATTCATATTTAGGATTCATTCAACTTCAAGGTTTTTTTGGTAAATATTTACATTTAAAATCTGAAGTAATATTATATACATCGGTAGAGACAAAGCTACTAGGAAAGAGATACCCTACTAAAATCAAGGATGCATGATCAACTCTGCCAACTCTTGAGTTCTCCTCACTTCCATGACCCGAGCTTTTTTATTTTGATCTTTGGTTAATAAACCGCTTCATGTCTCAATCATTGTTTAGTGGCATGATCGATGCCTGATTTTTAGGATCTAGTTGAGTTCATCTTCTCTGTTATCTACCTAATGAATTGTAGCTACTCCTTTTTAAAATGTAATCTTTTTTCTTCAGACTTCTACACATAGCAGAAGGAAAAGAAGACAATTATGAGTTGAATAAAAGAAAACTTTATTATCCTTGTTGTTCACTCACTTTGTGAGTAGATTTATTGTTAATTTATGTGTTTTGCTTTCTTTATTCAATAATATATTCAGTATAGTATAGTGCTAAGTATTAAAATCTTCAATTGGTATCAGAGTTGGTTGCAGGAATATTTTTTGCAAAATTTGCAGGTTAACGGTTCTCTCCAAGAATTATCAGAATGTCAAATGGTGGCAATTTTTCATTCCAACTTCCGTTGTTTACCGGAGACAACTATGATTACTGGAGTATAAAGATGAAGACCCTACTATTATCCCAAGATATCTGGGATTTAGTAGAAGGAGGATACACAGAACCTACAAATCAGAATGCTTTAACAGCAAATCAACGAACTCAATTGAAAGAAGACAAAAAGAAGGACAATCGAGCTCTTTTTGCTATCCAATCTGCATTGGATATATCAATTTTTCCCCGTATAGCTGGTATGACAAAGTCAAAGGATGCATGGGAGGCCCTACAAACTGCATACCAAGGATCTGACAAAATAAGGTTGGTAAGACTTCAAACCCTTCGAAGAGATTTTGAAAGTTTAAGTATGAAGGAAGCTGAGTCTATTCAAGAGTTTATTACTAGGGCTCAAAGTATTGTGAACCATCTTAAAACTCAAGGGGAAAGTGTCACAGAGAAAAAAATTGTAGAAAATATTTTGAGATCTCTTCCTCCAAAGTTTGATCCAGTGGTCATAGCCATTGAAGAAAGTAAAGATCTAACCACATTCAAAGTTGCAGAGTTGATAGGTTCTTTGCAATCTCATGAGGAGCGTATGCAACGTTCTACAGTGAACCTAGTTCAAGCCTTCCAGTCTACTATAAGAATTGAAGAAAAATCTACAACCCCTTCTCAATCAAACAAATCTCAAGGGGAGTCTTCTACATCTAGAGGACATGGCAGAGGAAGAGGAAGAAGTTCTATGGATCGGAGAAGCATCCAGTGCCAATATTGTGAAAGGTATGGACACTATGAATCTGAATGTAGAAAGAAAAAATCTGATTTGAATAAGTCAAGAGCCAACTATACTGAAGAGTCTTTTGAAGAAGCAAAACACTCTACATTCTTCACTTGCAATTTGGAAAAAGAACCTCAAAAGGATGTTTGGTTCTTGGATAGCGGTTGCTCAAATCATATGATAGGTAAATCTGATCTCTTTGTCAAATTAGATGAATCTGTAAGGAGTCAAGTAAAATTTGGTGATGATAAAGAGGTTGATGTAATGGGAAAAGGTACCCTTGCAGTGAAAACTAAGCAAGGAGAAACTACATTTATTCATGACACTTTGCATGTGCCCAAATTACAACATAATCTTTTAAGTATTGGGCAGCTTGTAGCAAAAAATTACAAGGTTGTGTTTGAAGATAACTGCTGCAAAATATTTGATAAATCAGCTAACCATCATCTTGTAGCAAAGGCTTGTATGACAGAGAATAGATTATTTCCTCTCACTTTGGATTCCACTAAGATGCATGCCCTCAAGGAAACCACAGATGATTCATGGTTATGGCACCAATGGTATGGTCATTTGCATTTTCAAGGATTAAGTTTGCTTCATAAGAAAGGCATGGTGAGAGGACTTCCTGCAATTCAGGCAAAAGAAGAAGTTTGTTCAGGGTGTGCACTTGGCAAGCAACATCGAGACAGTTTTCTAGTGAACAAATCATGGAGGGAAAAATATCCTCTAGAGCTTGTGCATAGTGACATTTGTGGTGACATGCAAGAGGAATATTTGGGTAAGAATATTTACTTTCTGACATTTATTGATGATTTCTCATGCCACACATGGGTTTATTTTCTTAAGCAGAAATCTGAGGCATTTGAATGCTTCAAGCATTTTAAGGCTATGGCAGAAAATCAAAGCGGGTATTCTCTCAAAATACTCAGAACAGATAGAGGGGGAGAATTCACTTCCAATGAGTTTGCTGATTTTTGTAATACTCATGGAATTAAGAGACAACTTACGGCAGCTTATACCCCACAACAGAATGGCATTGCAGAAAGAAAGAACCGTACCATTATGGAGATGGCACGAAGTATGTTGTAGTCCAAAACCTTCCTAATTGCTATTGGGGAGTTGCAGTAGCAACCACAACTTATATTTTGAATCGAAGCCCAACAAAATTGCTTCAGAATATCACTCCCAAGGAATCCTGGAGTGGACACAAGCCCTCAGTAGCTCACTTTCGTGTATTTGGTTGCCCTGCATATGTTCATGTTCCAGAAAAGAAGTGGAAGAAGTTGGATGCAAAATCCCAACTTTGTATCTTTGTGGGCTATTCAGATTTCACAAAAGGATACAAATTCTATAATCCTGACACAAAGAAATGGATTATTAGTCGAGATGTGGTTTTTGATGAAGGGGGAGTATGGCAATGGCAAAAAGGAGTTCAAAAACTACACCACTCATCATGGGTATAGAAGATGTTCAACAAGTTCCTCCTCTCCCCACAAGCTCAAGTGGAAGTTCAAGCCCCAGTTCACCAAGTTCCTCTTCAGGTGATAGTTCTAGTCCACAATCAAGTCCAAGTTCTTCACGAAAGGTACAAAGTTTAAATGAAATTTATCAAAGGAGTTCTAATGTGAATCCAGTTGCCAATTTTTCTTTGTTTAGTACCATTCAAGTTGAACCTTTTGTGTATGAAGAAGTTGTGAAATAACAAGTATGGATTGATGTTATGAATGAAGAGATGCATGCAATTGATAAAAACAATACATGGGAATTAGTGCAACTTCCTAAAGATAAACAAGTGATTGGTGTCAAATGGATTTATAAGGTGAAATATCATGTTGATGGTTCTATTAATAGACACAATGCAAGATTAGTTTCAAGGGATTTGCACAAACCTCATGGAGTATATTATTGAGAGACTTTCACTCCAGTTGCAAGATTTGATACAATCAAGATTATATTGGCTATTGTTACACAACACAAGTGGCCAATCTATCATATGGATGTAAAATCAGCCTTCCTAAATGGTTTTATTAATGAGGAAGTCTATGTGTAACAACCTATTGGTTATGAAATTCCAGGAAAAGAACATTTGGTTTACAAGTTAAAAAAGGCTCTCTATGGGTTGAAGCAGGCACCTCATGTTTGGTATGCAAGGATTGATAGTTATTTCTTGAAGAAAGGATTCATTCAAAGTTCCTCAGAGCCAACCCTCTATATCCAACATCTTGGTAATGATATTCTAATTATTTTCCTTTATGTTGATGATCTCATTTATACAGGTAATAGCCCATCTCTCATGGATAAATTTCAAGCAGAAATGAAACAAGAATTTAAGATGTCATATCTGGGACTCTTGCATTATTTTCTTGGAGTGGAGGTGTAACAACAATCTGAAGGTATATCCATTTCTCAAACCAAGTATGTGGTTGATCTATTGAAGCGGTTTAGAATGATGTCATGCACTGCAGTTTCCACTCTTGTCACCCTTGGTGAAAAATTAACCAAGGAAGATGCAAGTTCCAAAGTAGATGCTACTTTATACAAAAGTTTGGTTGGGAGCCTCATGTACCTCACTACCACGAGACCTGATATTATGTATGTTGTGAGCCTCATCTCTCGGTTCATGCAGGATCCACATGAGTCTCATTGGCGTGCTGCAAAAATAATTTTAAGGTATGTGAGTGGTACACACAATTTTGGCATTCATTATTCTCCCACACATAAGTTTGAGCTATGTGGTTACATGGATTCTGATTGGGCTGGTTCAGTGGATGATAGAAAATCCACATCTGGTTATATTTTCTCACTTGGTTCTAGAGTTGTCTCATGGAGTAGTAAAAAGCGGAGACAACCATCGCTCTCTTTTCTCGTAAAAGCAAAGTATATTGCAATTGCAGCAATAACAACTAGTTGTCAAGCCATATGGATTTGACAGATTTTGGAAGATTTGCAATTGGTTTAGGAACATCCAACCACTATTTATTGTGATAATGTAGTACCATTGCAATGACCAAAAATCCAATGTTTCATGCTAGATCGAAGCACATTGAGATTCGACATCACTTCATCCAAGACTTAGTTCAAGATGGGACAATGGAATTACAATTTTTCCCTACAGCTGAGCAAGTTGCTGATATTTTTACCAAAGCTCTACCTATAGCCAATTTTGTTGCTTTGAGGAATCAGTTGGGACTCATCCCCGTTGCTCCTGCAGGGGGAGATTAAAGGATGCATGATCAACTCTGCCAACTCTTCAGTCCTCCTCACTTCCACCACCTTTTTTATTAATTATTTTGATCTTTCAGTTAATAAATTGCAGCATGTCTCTAGTCATTGTTTAGTGGCATGATCGATGCCGATTTTTAGGATCTAGTTGAGTTCATCTTCTATTATCTACCTAATAAAATGTAGCTGCTCCTTTTTAAAATGTAATAGTTTTTTTCGGAATTCCACGCATATGAAAAGGAAAAGAAGACAATGATGAGTTGAATCAAAGATAACTTTATTATCCTTGTTGTTCACTCACTTTGTGATCAGATTTATTGTTAATTCATGTATTTAGTTTTCTTTATTCAATATAGTATAAGTGTTGAGTATTAAAATATTCGAGAATCGTGGTTTAATTTTTCTTTTCTATTTTTTGAGAGTGGAAGGAAAGCTGAGATGAGGTAGGAAAAAAACAAAGAAGGCTATTGCCTTTTGGATTCTGCCATGATAGCGGTTAAAGCTTTGTTGTCATTTATAAGGCACTAAGCAGAAAGTGGACAACTCTCACTACATTATGTAAAATATATTCTATCTAATAAAAGCTGTAATTTTTTTAGTTCAGCTTCATTTACCTATTTGTCCATGATGGGTGTGTTGTTATTAAATGATAAGCCCCATTTTCTTGAATATTAGTATAGAGTAGTGACATATTAGTGTTTTTTTCGCAAACTCGTGCTTGTAGATGGTTGTGGCAATTACACATAAAGAAATCGAAGGGAATGAAGTTCACAAAATATCTCAACCACATTCTTTGCCTAATCATATTTTATTATTCTCAGAGTGAATAAATCTGTAATTTTTTTGGGTTCTAAAAAATAATTTAATATGTTTTATATATGTATTGTGATTTACATAGCGTGAGGGTTCATTTTAAAGAACGAACGATTGGTTTTGAAATCTTGTATTCATTATTTTTGGGGCCATTCAAAAAAAAATAGATTATTTTTTTTTGCTACATTGTTTATTAAAATGAGGTCATTTTTAATATACTGATATTGAAATCCCCTATGTAGGAAACTAGGTATTAGAATCATATGTTGGAAATGTATAATGAAATTTATGTTCTTGATGATCATGACTTTTTAAGACAACTTACACACGTATTTTGAGAGGGTTATTTAATTATGCATGTATCATGTTTCAACATCTTTTTCATAATTAAGGAAGAATTTTTGTTTATGACCCTAGCATGTTTTTAACATTGATAGTTGTTTACATTTGTTAACGTGTTTCTAACAATAAATAATTACTAATTCATTTTTTTGTAGGTTTCAGGTGTTTGACCAAATGCCAAAACATGATATCTTTTCATGGCATATCATAATTGTAGCTTATAGAAGACCTCATCATCCTCAAGAGTCATTGAAAATCTTTCAACAGATGCGACAAATAGATGGCCAACCCCGTCAATTCATGTTTTCCATCATCTTCAAAAAATGGGATTGTTGAAAAGGCCTTATAAAATTGTAAGTAGATGCATTTGACAAGTATAAACCCAAACTTTGAACTCTTTTCCAAAGCATCCTCTCGGTATGTGCCAAAGTGGGAGATTTTCAAATGTTCCTTTTTGGGACAATTGTCATTGATATAAAAAACAAAATAAAATTAATCATTGTTTCAACATTTGCAACAAATGAATATTCAACGTGATTACCTCACCTTTACTTTTGTACTTGCACGGCATGGTAATATAAGAGCTTTGCAGTAGGGTGTGGACATCCATCTATTCATAATAGGAAGTAATTTTTCATATGTTGTAGTTGTATTGCATTGTTCACTCCCTATCACACAAACTTAGAACAATTTAAGATATCATACATTGCACCATAAATTGTAACTCTAAAAAACTTAACATTATTAATAATGCCATTGGTCCTTTTTTGTTCGGAAGAATTTGGAGGACAATGTTCCCATGACTATCGAAGACCCACATAAGCACATTAATAATGTGACAAAAGAGAATTTGGCATAACAAGTAATGCATTTTGGTGTGAAGCTATGTGGGACTAGATCATATTAGTACTCGTTTAAGTAGTCAATCGACGATCCATGATTATTCAATTGAACAACCCACGTCTATTCATCACACTTACCACAACCAACATGAAGTTGTTTGATTTATATTGACTAAGACTGGGAAACCTCCTTGAGATTCTTCAAGGGCATATAATGGAGGATTGAAAATGTGATCGATTACTATCATATTGTCGTGGCATACATGAACAAAAGAATTAAAACATTTCGTGAAGAATTCATACAAAAACTAATTGGCACAAACAATTATTATTATAAAAATTGCAAGGTATGCTCAGAATGGACATGTAACTAAATACCAAATTTTATTTTCCCTTATGCAATGGGTAGGGTTCAAATGCTCTTTTCATGTTTGCAACCCATTACAAAAACTAAAAATAATTTAAGATAGCATACATTTCACCGCAAATTAGAACTCCACAAAAAAATGTTTTTATTCTCTTCGGCGTAGTTTGCAACTCATGTGCAATTTCTAGTATAAGATATAAACAAATTTTGTATTATAAAGGGTTAGATCATCACATAGCTCGATTAGCTATAGACATTATCTTGTGGTCTTGAATTTTAAAGATGGTGGTTGATTATGCTAAAATGTAAAATAATAGCCTAATCTAAATGATATAGCAGCGAGTAAATAAATGATTAAGGAAATACATGAATCAACCCAAGCGACTAGGCAATGAAATACTAAAACCCTAAAGTGCAAAGAGGGTTAAAAGAGCCTTAGCTAATTCAAAGAGGTTGTGGAACTGTGTCGCAGTGAAGACCAACTGAACAAGAATGGGAGATCATCGCACCAAAGCCTGGAAAAATGTAGATCTGGGTGATTTGGCTGGACTAGGGCACCTGAGGCGCTCTGGTCTACTTTATGGATGCCCTGGTCTATGGAATAAGTACAAAAGCCAATTTCACAAGTTCGATAGATGGTGTGAAACCATCATTGTTTGTTCTACCGTGTCACCTTTGAATTCCCTTGAATGTCATTGTGGATTTAGAATGAATGAATTGCCTGTGAAACCCCAAACAAACCATCAAACCACAAAAATGAAAGATGTAAATGAAGGGTTCGGATTGTCCTCAATTGCCAAAATGATAGCATTATAACTTAGCACTGCACTTCATCTTAGTCCCAATGTATTTATGTGTGTGTACAAAATTGTGCCCTAGGTTGATCTTGTGCATGTCGCACTTGAAGTAGTGACCAAGTAGAAGATGTAGAATGTAAACAATGTGTGCATGGAAACAATAGACTCCCCCTATGAAGTGTGATGCAAATGAACCAATCGTTATCCCTTGTGATGAAGTTGGATGGATTCAAATGGAGCCATAGATGCTTTGATGAATGAAACCTTAGGTGGTGATAGATATTTCTTAGTGTTTGGTCCCTTATTATGATCACAAAACTTTAAATTTATATGATTCCTTCACTTGAATTTTGTAATTAACCGCAAAAAATATGACTACCAAAAATATAATATGCTCAAATGGCTAAAAAGGACTCAAAAATTGTGAGTAAAGTACAAAGTGGTTGAGGGAGCCTAGTGTTGGCATCTGGGTGGGCACTCGAGTTCGAAAGAGTAAAAGCGAAGTATGAAAAGATAGATTGGGCCAATAAAGGTGCAAGACCAAAAGTAGAAACAAAAAGTAATGAAAGATGGCCAAAGACATGGATTAATTTGTACTTTTCTTACTTACGAACCATATGAATAGTAATATGTGATCGAGGCTAGATAATTACCCAAAGTGAGTGATTTTGTGTCTACTTTTTCCCCCACTTTATGTTAGTTAGTAGAATGCTCGAGTAACATATAGTAGATATAGATGCATACCGATATCCATTTATATTGATGTAGAAAGTGTGTCGAGGGACTAGACAAAGTGTGGAGTGAACAAAAAGATGGAGCATGGAGACTATAGATGCAAAAATGTAAAAGATGATGAAAGTGAACCTAGGGTAGAAAATTCATGTGTAGATGTCGATGTGTGTGATGTACCTGTTGTTGGTGTCAATGTGTGTGATGTTGATGTTGACTATTTGCTTCCCATATGGGCAATCCTGCAAAAGAGAAGATGATCAAGTAGTCAAATACACATGTATATGTATAAAAAGCATGTAAGGAAGTATGTAAAAGAAAATGCTAAAAATGTGAAAAAGGAACATGTGCACCTGATCCGTGATGAGGAAAGAGTGTAGAAATTATCTTGTAGATGATGTCGATATGCGTGAGTTTTTCGGGTGATCTCACACCAATGTAATGTAAGAAGTGTAGGGAGAAATTGTCTGGTGTCGTCCTCCAACCTTTAATTGTTTCCTAAAAGCTGAAGAGACCTCGTGTATTGAATGGTTTTTTGGTTATCCGACGCAATGATAAAATAGTATAGAGAGGAAGGTCTAGTGTTATCTTCTAACCTTTAACTTCTCCTTGGAATAAAACATCACTATATATGATGTGAACGAACGTAAATGCTAAGGACAATCTGCCATGTAAAAGTCATTGTGTAGAGTTATGTAGATTGTGTTGAACCTAATCGTTGTGTAACTACCTCTTGGTTATAGGCACTCCAGGAAAGGCATCACTATACTAAGGACCCAAGTATGATTTTCCCCCCCGAACTATGTTGTACCAAGACTTATGTTGTATTGTGTATACTTTGTATGCGGTGACTGATTCACCCAAATGATGCCCCCTCTTTAGAGGTGCATGTGACATCCTTTGTAGGAGTATGCGACTTGAAAGAGGACTAACTCATCGAAAGCGTGACTTTGCCTGTAGGAGGGATGTGCTTAGTAATAACCAAGGAACATGCAAACAAGTGGTTGGGAGACAAGTGTTAGTAGAAAAAAGACAAACATGCATGTATAAGAGAAAGTGTAAGCTAAACAGACATAATGTGTAAGCTAGAACACACACAAGAAGATAATGTAGATTGCAAAAAGTGGGGTACAAACATGAGACACCACTCACATCCTCGCAAGACAATCAAGGCTGATGAAGCCAAAAACATACAAGTGTGCACATAAGACAAAGGGCAAAGCTCGCAAACAAAGGCATACAATGAAAAGCAAGTACAAGCAATGTAATAGATAACCATGGTGGAAAATAGTCCTACAAAACAAATGTTGCACATGAAGCACCCATTAGCATGTTATAAAGATAAATGTATGTCAAAAGTGTGTATAATCGATAAAGTAGTGTGCTATGAAACAATAACACCTGTAGTGTACGGAAGCAGATGCCCCAAGAGCCGTTGTGGGACTCTGGTTCTAGGTATTGCACCATGCATCTATGTTGCATGTAATGGACCTTTATAATCTACGATCACAACTAGAAAGAAAGTAAATGCACATATGTGTATGATAAATATAATGACATATAATATATCTATCTAGCATGTGTAATAAAGTGAACATGTACAAGTAAATTCAACCAAGAGTAAATGTAACCAAGATATGCAGATATCTTGTGGATGGATGGAATGGAATGCAAAGTGAATGATAGGAGCCACGTGCCCCAAGTGAATGGAATTGTATACAAGTGAGGTTCATTTGTTTATGCCCCCTCAAAAGTCAAGAATGAACCATAAACAAGAGTGTGTCATTGGGAAATGGTCAAACTATGTGGTGTGTGTAGTGTGGTTTGATGACTATGTAGTGATGACATATGACATAGAGATGATGTGCAAGGATGTGTAATGATTTAGCCTAAAGCATTTATCACAATAAGATTATCGAAGGAGTGATGATTTATCCTAAAGTGTATATCACTAAAGGATGCTAGAAGAAGTAATGATGTAGCCTATAACGTATATCACTAAATGATGCAAGTGGAAGTGATGAATGTAGACACAAAATTATGCACATTATACATTATTTAGCCCAGTCTTATATTATTATTTAAAAGGTTCTCAAGTGGATAAAGTACTAATTAATCCCACCTTTTGTCCATATTTATGTTATATTTTATTTTGTCATTCCCGCATATTTTATTGCACTTATCCGCCCATTTCCCAACTACCCCATCATTTTAGCCCAAAATCAAGGCGTCCCAATTTGTACTGGGGAGCCCTGGTCCCACCTTGAGTGCCCTGTGCCTATGCACATTCTTTCCCACTTATTTTTGGGGACTTTCTAGCCGTTTGTTGTCTTTATTTTTTTACCAATGACCTTATTAGGATTAATTATGAAATTAAGCTTTGAGAACCCTATAAATATAAATTTATAAGACCATAATAAGGGTCCTAGGTGATAGCATTTCATACTACTATCACTCCATTTAGAGTTACATTCATTGCATCACTTGCATACACATAGTTACATGCATCAAGGCGAGGAGATTTGCATCACACACACTACATAGGGGGAGGGATTTTATTCTATTTCATGCACACATGTTATTTACATTTTCTATAGTTACTATTGCTCGCTACTTCACAAACTACGACTGACACAAGAGCACCTAGGGCATGACATACACACACACACACACACACCATAACTACATCTAGGTCTGAAATGTAGTGTAGCACTCAATGATAAGACCACTAGTTTGGTGGCTAAGGTCAGTCGACCCATTCATTTGCATATTTTATTTTTCTAGGGTTTGATACTTCCTTTGTATTGTAGGTCATTTTCGAGCTCATCTAGAAAATCCAACGAAATAAACAAGAATTACTCAAAGACACCTTGTGACCATATCAAATTCAATTTTGAGCATTTACAAAAATCGGAGCGCTCAAGTTGCATAGACTAGGGCATCCTCAGCACCCCAAGACACTCCCAAGTGCCTCGGTCATTCCAGATATGCCCCGAGGGTTTGTTAACACCTCATTATTTCATTTCTAGATTTGTGACAACCTACGACAATCACTTCCAATCAGCTAAGTTATTTCTCTTCCTTCTCTTGCATATTAGGGTTTCATTTCACTTAGAATAATTTACTTACATTTATTCCATATTGTTTTTGTCTATTTACTACAGCGTTTTAGTCCTCCTAATTAGATTAACATTAATACCCTAGTGTCCCTTTTAGGCCAATAGATCCTCATTTTTGTTAATCATTTTGGTGAACCCGACGTCTCTTTATAGCACCTTCTAGGGTTTTTCATTTACATCCCGACATCATGAATATTTCTGTCATTGAATACCTACTTACCCATCTTGATTTTCTTCATCGTGTTTAAACCCTCTTTGCTACTACCGATGTTTCTACTGACATGCATCTGAATTCCCTGTATGACACATTTGTTAAGGCCTTTTCTCAACATATAGCATTCAGGGCAGTTCTCATACTAAAATCCACCCTTTGACAACGACCCACCACTTTACATCATGTCTTGCATTTACAATGTTGTTGTAAAGCACACTCTTATAAATGATGGATCTCGAGCTCAACTTGTGCCCTATGTCCTTTCTCCAGGATTTAGGTTTGTCCACTTGCGACATTAGCCCTTCTTCCATTTCACTTTGTGCTTATGATGGTTTTGTCCATCCATGTCTAGGCCATGTTACCTTGCCTTTAACCATAGGCCCTAAGACTCTCCCTATTGTTTTCTTTGTCATTGATTTTCCCATCTCCTATAATTACTTGTTAGGTAGACCATGGCTTCATGCCATGCAAGTTGTTGCCTCTACCGTCCACCATTGTGTCAAATTCCTACATGAGTGTATTGAATATACTATATTCTAAGATTGTGATCACATAGCCTCTTCCCACACTACTACCTGGGAATATCACATGACATACTTCTCCCCCTCACTTAGCATGATTGTACCCTTTTACATCCCGCACTTCATCTCTATCACATATTTTCATTTCATATCCATTTCACATATCACAAGACACCCTTGTTACCCGATGACGCACTCTTGTGCTTGATTCTACACTGGACATTTTATGATTCCCATAGAACATCTATTCACCATATACATTCTACATACTATGCTAGGTTACAATATACATGGATCTAGCTTTGCATTCTTCTACTACATATCCTATTTCTACCGACACCTATCATTGTATCTTACACATTACATATACATCCTACACACCCACATTGCATCCTACCTATCCTACATGCTACACTGGATTTCCTTATACATGGGTCTAGTTTTACCTATCATCATTACAAATTATAATTCTATTTGTAGACACCTAAATTTTGCTTTTGCAATCTTATTGCCAAAACACACGCAAATCACTCTCATTCTCACCAATTCCATTATAATTAGTGATTTCTGCTAATTAACTAACATTTCTTACCACTTTGGTCAATTAATAAGAACTTCATTAATCACCAAACCTCTTTCACATTTAGGATGCCACTTTACGATGAATCGTAAGTCAAAATCCTCTTCAAAACAGATAATTAGCATTTATTAGCTAATTAAGCCTATTTTGCCCTTGTTTTAGTCAATATACCCTAATATTGGCTTAAATCCCTCTTCCAACCACTCAAAATCACCTCACTTCTCTCCACAACGTCTCGTGCAAGCTTTCAAAAGCTTATCCTAGCCTCCTAGTTAACCCTAAGCGGGGTATTAAGGCTCCACGCCTCATAATCACTTGGTAATTCACTAATTATGATTAACAAAGCTTACTCATTATTAGCAATTTTAAATCTTCTTTATACTTTTAGTCCCACATGCACTAAGATGCAAGTTTTCCTTAAAGGAAAAACTATAAATAAGACTAAGAACTACCTTCCAATTTTACACTATGCTTTGATTTGCATCTCATATAATAAATATGATATATAGTTAAGTTCAATCCATGCCTAAAGCCTTCAACAAGGGTTAGTAGATGAATATCTAAAGTGACTTAACAAGTCATTTGGAGAGGTCATTTCACCATTGTTTGGAGTAGTAACCATACCAATTTGATTGACCTCTTAGGTCTATTTAGGCCCATGTTAGGTAATTGAACATATTAGTTAGGCATGTTTACTTAGATTTTGAATAGTATTCATGTTAGTTAAGCATTCTTTAAGATTCTATCTTAATGTTACATTCCTAGACTTAGAGCCTTTACTATTTAGGTGGAAATGGTGTTAGCCTTCCTTGTTAGTCATGTTATTTTTACTTTGTAAAGTTTAGGGTGCTTTCATTTGGCATGCTCGGTGGGACAAACCCCATTTGCATTCATTCTCAAGCTTTTAATATAGTTTTAAAGTTTTAGATTTCAAGTTTTTTAGATTAATTAGTTTAAGTTTTTTATATTAGATTCAAGTATTCTAGATTAAATTTAGAGTTTTCTAGCTTACTTTAAAACTTTTAGATTAAATTCAAAGTTTTCAAGATTTTTAGAGTAGTTTTCAAAGTTTTGTAGATCAATTTTGTAGCTAGGCATTTGTTTTTTCAACTAGATTAGTGGTAGAAGTTTTGTTTTCATGTTCTTTTCAAGGATATAAAGGTGAAGCCCTATAAAAATTGCCTCAAAATACCAAAGATTAGATATTTTTGAATAAATTCTTCTCAAAAATTTTGGCCACCTATTGCAAAGTGTGCATGTGCATCAACAAGCATGCCTATGCATTAAAAACCCATGCATGTGCATTAAGAAGCATGCATGTGCATCTTTAGACGCGCTTGTGTAACATTTTAGTTTTTCTCTCTAAGTCAAGCATGTGCTATGTATTAAGGTCCATATATGCCTCTCTGGCCATGCCTATGCACTATTGACTATGAAAAATTGACAGAGGTGTACCTATGCTTTCAAGTTTGTGCTTATGCTCCAAAGGGCGTGCCCATGCTTCAAAACCCGCGTTTGTGCACTAAAATCTTGTGCCTATGTACTCGGGTAAATTTCTTTAAATTTCATGATTTTTATTTCTATTTTTAGGATTTCTATCATTTTTAGCGAATTTTAGATTTTAGTTTTTTTTTCAATTTATTGATTTTAGAGAAATGTTCCTAACAAAATTCACTTAGGGCTTGATAAGTAATTTTTGTTAAAATTGGCTTAGGGTTTGATAAGTGATTTTTCATGCTTTATTTGAGTTTGGAATAGGGTGTGTATGCTCTTCCCTTGCACTTAGTGTGATCTTGGGAATCAAAAGCACTTCTAAACCACTTTTTCTATTTTAGAGTAAGTAAGAAAAATCATCATTCATTGATATGCTTGATCTTTTAGTTTAAGATCTTTTTCACTTGATAAAGAATCAAGGCTAAAATTTGTGTATGCTCTTCCCTTGCACCTAGTGTGATCTTGGGAATCAAAAGTAATTTTAGTCTTTCATTAAGAATCACTTGGATTAATTGGGAATAAACATTTTTTTACAAAATTTTATGGTAGTTAATTGATTTACAATATTTTCATCTAGTTGGGTTATTTGTTGTGTATGTTCTTTATGATATGTGATCTTGTTTAATCTATGATAATGTGAATCTTTTTGAACTACTAAATATTTGTGTAAAGGACCTAAAATGCTTTTTAAAGAAAGAAGGGCTCCTTAAACCAAAATCTAACATTCACGTGTGATTGTAGGTTTCAAAGGTGGTACAAAAAAACCACATTAAGTCTAAAAGATAAAAAATACACCACAATCATCACATTGTATTTGTAGGTTTCGGTTAAGAGCTACGACTCGTCCGCTTAACTAGGACATAACCCCTTTGGCATAAGCCTTAAGCTACAACAATGGGATGGTCCTAGGAACCCTAAAGTAGTTCACACAAGAGGTAAAATTGTGAATGAACAGGAAAGTGCTCCATACTACCGACTTGATTAGTACGCCTTGGTGAGATTAGAGTCAAAGTTACTTCCATTGTGACCCCAGTGATAATACAACTGAACACACTAGTTTCTCATTGTATTAGAAGGGGGTAAAGTAAATCTGAGATACTCCTTGAGAAACCTTAGTAAATCGAGCTCGCATAAGTAAACTTGTGACACATAGAGAGAGAACCACCTAGGAAGATTTCCAACTTGGAGCCATTGTTTTTGTCTTAGTTGTTATACTTGAGAGCTCTCACAAAGTGATAATTTGTTGGATTCAAACTCTTGTTTTTCAAACAAGGGAAATAATATCTTAAATTTGAAACCATGTGACATTTCATCACGAAACCTATGACATGTTACTTTTCTCTAGTTTTTCATTTTCCTAAGGCAAGGCAAAACTTTGGTAAAGTATACTTAGTTTGTTTCATCACCATTTGGTCTACTCCTTTATTTTCTTGTTGCTCATTTTGAGACAAAAGAAGAAAAATATACATGGATACCACTAGAAATAATGTGTCCACCACTTTTGTAGTCTTCTTGCATGACTAGGTTGTAATGTCAGAATGCAAGAGTTGAAAGTGTGAATGGTACGTGCTCACATTCTAGAAAGCCCCTGTGTCTCAAACCCATATTGAGACTTATTATCATTCTAGTTAGGTGGTCTTATCATTGTCTTCCCTTGAGTTGTTATGCTGACTTGCATTATAGCCATACAATTATGATACTTACATCTTATTTCCATTTGTGAAACTTGGTTTAAGTCTCCATATTGTAGTGTTATGCTACTCGCATGGGTAATAGTTCCTTGGTATACTTAGGCTTAGTTTTTTATTCCAACATTGTCTTGAGATTTTGAGGGTGTTGACATTGCATTGTTAGCATCGTGGTAACATCATTTTGGTACTAGAATCTTGCTTTTCTTACAAGGCTTGATTGACATGCCCAAATAGTGTTGTTATACGTTGCTCGCATTGGTAACTTCCATTTTCAGAGACTTAGACATTGTTTGTGTCCAAAACTAGTTTTTGTACACCTTGTTGGAGGATCGTCAATACTCTCTTAGTATTTAGGTCTTGTTTATCTTTAAACTTGACCTAGGTGGTAATATTGTATTGTCACTATTTGTTCTTAAACCTATCTTAAACAAACATAGGGAGTAAACTATTGTTGTGATTGTGATTATAGTCATGTGTTTAGTTTTCGTATCTTAATATTCTTGACATATATTACCTTGTTAGGTAGATCATTTTATGTTCTTTATTCTAGGGTTCACATTGAGTAATTCGATCGTGGCTATTATATAGTCATCATTCTTTGTTGAGACAATTTGACGTCGTTACACTACGTAAATTTATCAAGGTCCATTTTTAAGTCAACCTTAAAGAAAACCTAGTATTTTGTGTCTCCTATCACGAGAAAGGGGCATCAAAAATTAGGGTCAATCCCTTTGTTTTTTCCTGGTTCATTATAATACTTCTACACATTTGTCAAACCTTAGCAAAAAATATCCCTTATCAAGAAACTCTTGCATCGAATTGAACATAGGAAAGAGTTTTCCTTTATGTCCTTTGTGTTTCCCAATTTTGATCAAACATTTTGACATTTACATTTCTACAAAGTATTGTCTAAACCTTGTTGATTTATCAAAATTGTGTCTTTCACGATACATATTTTCCTTAGATTCTCTTTGGAAAAATCATCATTTATCTAGGTCTAGGAATTTTCAACAATGATTAACTATCACATGGCTCCTTATACGTGCATTTAATGACAATAGGGAACCAGTTTCAACATTCCCATCAAAGATGCCTATCATCACTAAGCCTCATTTTGTTCTTCGCACTAGAGAACCCATCTAGGTACTCTGTTCCCCATCTTCATCTCATATTCGGTAGTATGGTTTGGAAACTTCTTATCCAAATTATTATTTGGGTTCCTCCCAATCTTCTTCTGACTCTGAACCAAACTATTATTTTGATTCTTGATTCACCTTGATCTTAAAATTCTCATCGAACTATTCACTTCATTTGAATATTAAGTCTAGTCCTCCCTTTCTTCGTAGGACTCCCTTAGATCACCTAAATGACATCTTCCTCCTTTGAAGGTTTGTGTGACTCCAAGTCTCACTAATCAAACATCTAATTTGGTTCTTGAGCCATGGTCCTCCCTTTCTTCACAAGACCTTGATTATTCACCACCTCAATAACCTCCTCCTCCGTTGAAGATCTAGGTGACCCCAAATTCATCTAGGCCGACACGTACATCACATTCATCTAATTTGACACTCATGTTGCAATCTCCTAAGTTGAATCCTATGTCACATTCATCTAAGTCGACACTCATGTTATAATCTCCTAAGTCGAATCCTACGTTGCATTCATCTAAGTCAACACTCATGTCGCAATCTCCTAAGTCAACTCCTACATTGTATTCATCTAAGTCGACACTCATGTCGTAATCTCCTAAGTCAACTCCCACATCACATTCATCTAAGTCAACACTCATGTTACAATCTCCTAAGTCGACTCCCATGTCACAATCATCTAAGTCAATGCATATGTCACAAACACCTCAAACGACTCCTATGTCACAATCATATGTTGAGTTTCTATGTGATCCTTGTTATTTCTCAACAATATGTCATCTTTTAGAAAAACCTATACCAATCAGCTATCTCAAAGCCATGTCTTCTTCTACTCACGAGACATCTAGATCCAAATCTACTTCATCTCTTGAGTCATCATCTTCTCAATATTCCACACCAATTGGACCCATTTCTTCTAATCAACCTCCTATGGTCAAAGAAAAATACCCCTACTGATCGATTCATCTCGAGATGAGGAGACGATCACAGAATTCCTGGGGTCACATGATGGTATTCCCCTAGAGGATTACAATCAAGGATTTAATCTTGACTTCAATACACTTGCGTATTGGGAAGAAGAAATTGATTCCTTTTGTCAAGAAATTAAAGGAAGATCCTAAGACCATTGAGGAAGATCCCATCTTTTCATCACTCAATCATTCTTTATCTATCATGATTCCTCAATCACAAAATCACCTTGGGTCACCACCTGGTAGCCCATCATCTTCTTCTATATGTGGGCCACTTCCAAGTATCCCTTCATCATCTATGTGTGGCTCACCTCCGGTAGCCCATTTTCTTTTCTTGTGGCTCACCTCATGGTAGCCCATTTTCTTCTCTATGTGGCTCACCTCGAGATAGCCCCTCTTCATCTATCTGGGGAACATCCTATAAATCCCTCATCTTTGATGTGGCTCACCTCTTGGTATCCCATCATGTTCTATCTGGGGACACCTCTAGGTAGTCCCTCATCTTCAATCCTTGGGACCACATCCTGGTAGCCATTCATCTTCTATCTATGGGACATCACAGGTAATCCTTCATCTTCAATCCTAGGGCCACATCCTGGTAGCCCTTTATCTTCAATCTATGGGACACCTCCTGGTAGCCCATCCTCTTCAATTCTTGGACCGTATCCTTCATTTCCATCACATTTTCTTCTATCAATGATTGTGGAAATCCCACCATCACTTCTCACATCAATTCTATTCTTCCACTTTCTTCTCCTACTTCTTGAGATCAAACAAGTCACACTTATTGGAAACCCAAATGGTTCCTTCATCCAACTAAGATTAAAAATTCCAAGAGCTCCAAAGCTCCCAAAAATTCAAACAATCTTAAAGTTCAAAATCAAACGTGATTAAAAAATGTACATCAACGCACTCATCAAGTATGGCACAAAGTGCGAAACCTCTAGATAGGGACCTCAATCTCCCGCATGCAAAATCCATGTTTCAAGATAAATCATAGTCATTTGTTGAGTATGAGCTCACCACGATCATCGAGATTGGGGATAATATGACTCTTGATAAGCAAACATGCTAGTATTCCTTATCAAGGAAATTGCTAACATTTTTTTGGATCTTATCACGCTGAATGACCTTGTCGGTCCCACTTTTCAAAAAAGATAAAAAATACAAAAAAATGAGAAAAATTTTTTAAAAAATCAAAGGTAAACGAACACACATTGCAATCAGGTATTGCATACACATGGATGTTCTTTCTTCCCTTCCTTGTTATTCTTTTGCAAGTCTTCCTACCATTTTCATCCCTTTGGTGATATTTTGGTTAGCCTATTTGCATGAATTTTGTGACATTTACCTCTATGGTATCCATTTGGCTTGGTCTTTCATCACCTTGGTAAATTAAAGAATGACTGACCTCATAGATATCCTATCACAATCAACATCTAAAAAACTTGTTGCGAAGAACTTTTGGACATATTTGTTGACACTAGCCAATGTCGTCATCACAATCACTTCTACCTCCTTCCATCAAGCCATTAGTGGTTCTTAACCCCTTGTCAAATAAGAGAGCTGAAATAAGTTTTCAGAAAGCAAAACAAAAAATCAAATCAAAAAGCCAAAGCTAAAAGCAAAAGAAAATTGATATATAACTCTCTCTTGGGGTATTTCTAATAATATCTACCGGGGCTATGGATGTCTAAATAGCAATAGAGCAATGTTGTGATTAGAATCAAATGCATCTCGTTGGGGCTATAGATGCCACACAGTGTGGCAATGAAGCAATTTACGTCTCTCCTTCCACAAATCCATTCACCAAAAAAAAAAATCAACTTTGAAAAATAAATCATTCTTACACATTGGCTAGGTGTCTTCACTTTTTGTCTATCAAATCTTCCTCTAAGAGGTAATAAATTTCCACGTGTACACACTAGATCTCTATGAGAAAAAAAGATTAGTATGTTACCAAGTGTCTTTTTTTGGACCTTGTTCATACTCTTACTCTAGTCCATATCTTGTCTCATGATTCATACCTTTGGCTAATCACTTCTTCATCGTGAGGCTTCTAAGCTACATTCATTCACATTTACATTTGTTCTTCTACTTTGTTCAGAACATCCATGTGTA
The DNA here is from genome assembly GCA_018340775.1 of Taxus wallichiana var. yunnanensis. Taxonomy (NCBI): domain Eukaryota; kingdom Viridiplantae; phylum Streptophyta; class Pinopsida; order Cupressales; family Taxaceae; genus Taxus; species Taxus wallichiana. Next base: position 269,937,874 of record CM031234.1, read on the forward strand.
TAATATTGCCTTTTTTCATGTTTGTGGACACCTTTGTCCCCTTCACAAAAATCTCCAACTTCTTTCTATCATGTGATTTTTGGCCATCTTACGCTAGGGGCATCCTTGCTCCTTCCTAGCACTTCATGGGTTTAAATTCATCATCATGTTGAACCTATCCATATTGGCCATGATCTAGCTTTTCATGTGAAGAGTTTGCCTTGAATATTCCCATCTAATATTGGGGAAATTTCACATCTTCACTTTCTTGCACATACACGTGGCATTTTTCCCTTATACATCCCATCTAATGGTGGGGGAATCCATGCTTCTTGGTTTTCTATACATAGCTTCAAAAAAATTCTAAAAAAATATTCAAATATGTTTCAAAAATAAAAAAAAACTTTAAAATATCAAAAAAACCTAAACAAAAATGTTGTAAAATCATCAAAAATCCAAAAAATGCAAAAATTTAAAAAAAAACAAAAATTGGTAAACAACATACACTCAATTTAAAGCATGTATCATATACATTATCCTCGAACATTGAAATTTTTCCTACAAAAACATATTTCTAAGGTTCTTTTTTTTGGTCTCAAATGACTTGTGGATCATTGTGATCTACCTCCATTAACAAAAGCTAGGTTGCATGTTATGTCGGTACTCCCATGCAACAGTGAGTTTCCAAAGACTATGTCATAGTGCATGAAATATTTTCCATGGGACTACTTGTGTCCTCTATTATTCCCCTCGCATGTATCCTTGTTTGGGGCACCATTTTTAACCCTTGTCGTTACAACATGAACATTGGGAACCGCAACTTGATAAAAAAACATTGGTTCAACTATCTTAAACATTGTTTGTTTGAGTACGTGTGATTTTATTTTTCTGTTAGGTTAGTTGGTTTACTTTCTCGTATTGCATTACATTTTGTATGTTGCATTGAGTTAAATATCATTTTACTTTCTCGTATTGCATTGCATAATGTATGTTGCATGGAGTTACATATTTTTAGCAATGGACAAATGTTAGTAATTTATCTTTTCATGTTATCTTACATTTTTGTTTATTTCAATAAAGGATGATGATGTAGATCTAGGGGAAAAATGATATAAACAAGTTTCTTATTGAAAGGTTGGATGCAAAGATTGGGTTTGTCCTATATTCTCCATTAATCATTTCTTCTCCATTATCATTTATTATCACTACTAATTTTTCTTCCAAATCACCTGGGGCAATAAACAACCATGTTTATCCCTATCTTTTTTCTTCTAAAATAACCAAGGGTTTCATGCTCGTTCTATCCTATTTCTTCTATCCATTTCAATCATATTTTCGATCATCGATTGACTTCTTCTATCACCCCATCGACACTCGAGGGGGCATCCTTCATCCTGCTAATTTTTCTTCAAAAATTTACCTGTTTATGTTTGTCTACTATATTTGAAGTGAAGTCACTAACTTCACCTCAAACATGGGAAAATATAGACACCTAAATTCCACTTTTGCAATCTTATTGCCAAAACGCATGCAAATCACTCTCATTCTCACCAATTCTATTATAATTAGTGATTTCCGCTAATTAACTAATGTTTCTTACCACTTTGGTCAATTAAAATCACTTTGTTGATCACCAAACTCATTTTGCATTTAGGATGCCACTTTATGATGAATCATAAGTCAAAATCCTCTTCAAAACATACAATTAGCATTTATTAGCTAATTAAGCCTATTTTGCCCTTGATTTGGTCAATATACCCTAATATTGGCTTAAACCCCTCTTCTAACCACTCAAAATCACCCCACTTTCTCCACAATGTCTCAACAAGCTTCAAAAGCTTATCATAGCCTCCTAGTTGACCCTAAGTGGTTGATTAAGGCTCCATACCTCTTAATCACTTGATAATTCACTAATTATGATTAGCAAAGCTTAATCATGATTAGCAATTCTAAATCTTCTTTGTACTTTTAGTCCCACATGCACCAAGATGCAATTTTTCCTCAAAGGAAAAACTATAAATAAGACTAAGTACTACCTTCCAATTTTACACCATGCTTTGATTTGCATCTCATATAATAAATATGATATATAGCCAAGTTCAATCCTTGCCTAAAGCCTTCAACAAGGTTAGTAGATGAATATCTAAAGTTACTTAACAAGTCATTTGAAGAGATCATTTCACCATTGTTTGGAGTAGCAACCATACCAATTTGATTGCCCTCTTAGGTCTATTTAGGCCCATGTTAGGTAATTGAACATATTAGTAGGCATGTTTAGTTATATTTTGAATTGTATTCATGTTAGTTAAGCATTCCTTTAAGCTTCTATCTTAATGTTACATTCCTAGACTTAGAGCCTTGACTAGAGGTGGAAATGGTGTTAGCCTTCCTTAGTTAGTGATGTAATTTGCTTTGTAAATTTTAGGGTGCTTTCACTATATACACACTTATTACATTACGCATTCCATACCCATTACACATTCTACATTGCATTTCCTACATCGTGCATTCACATACCTTGGTCATTTCTACCACGTTTTTTTCTATGTGTTGCACTCACCACCCTATGACGCACTTTAGTTCCTCGGTCCATACTCGATTGTCAAAGGTTTACCAATCAAATGGACCTTATATTCACCATTACGGCATCCTTCCCATCCACCACTTCCCGCATTAGTGACATACACCTTAGGTTAAATTGTCACCCATTCTATCATCTTGTAGTGGTATACGCTTTAGGCTAAATCACCACCTCCATTTTATCATTCTATAGTGGCATACACCCTAGGATTCATCACTGATCCCTTCTTATTTATCCCATAGTGACATATGCTTTAGGCTAAATCGTGACCCATTTTCACCCCTTCATTTCATAGTGATGTACACTTAAGGATAAATCATCACTTACATATTTGACAAGTTGTGGTATATGCTTAGGCTATAGGGTCCACACATAGCTTTCCATCTGTCTCCTCACCATCCACTCATTATATTGTGATATATGCTTAGGGATAAATCATGACTCCTCCATTCAACAAGTCGTGATATATGCTTCGGCTATAGGGTTCATGCATATATTCTTCCCATGTTGCACTTAATCACCACTACACATACACGCTAGATGTAACCAACACTACTCGAACATTTCTCAATGACACACTCTTGTTTACGGTTCATTCCTGAATGTTGAGGGGGAAAAAATGAACCTCTTTATGGTTCATTTCCCGATGACACTTCCATCCACTCAGGGGTACGTTGCTCCTATCATTCCATCTTGCATTCCATTCCATCCATCCACAACATACTGCATTGTCTTGGTGGCATTTACTTTTGCATACTAGTATTTTACATGCTCACTTTATTACACATGTTAGATTGCTTTCTTATATGTCATTATCATACACACATGCACATTCACATCTTTGTTTAGTGTGATCACAGATACATGACTCTACATGCGGCATGGATGCTCACCTTCTACCCTTCCTATATTGGTCATTGGGGAATCCACATTCATCTTATCTAGGTGATATTGTTTCATTTTGTACTTAGCATCTTATACTACTTTTTATACATGCTTTGACATATTGATTATCATTCTAACATGCTAACGGGTGTTCCATGTGCAGCACTTATTTTGCAGGATTACATGTTTCCATGACTACTTATTTGTTTCTACTTTTATGCTTTGTTTGAAATTGTATGCAGGATTTTATCTTTTATTATGTGTACACTTGTCTATTGTTTGTGATCATGATGGCCTTGTGTATCTTGTGACATTGTGAGTGATGTCTCATGTTTAAAACTTTTTGTGTGTGGTCTACTTGTTTTCTTACGTGTTTACACTACTTTGTTTCATATTTTCTACATTGTGTGCATCTTTTCCACTTATTACATGCATGTTTTTGGACTAACACTTGTTTTGGCTAGCCATCCCCTTTTATGTGTGCCTTGGTATCTACCAAGTGTTTCCCTTTCCCCATGCAACGCAAATTTCTACAGGTTAGAGTATAGTTGGTCCTCTTTCGGGGTCGCATTCTCCTTTCAATGACATCACATGTGCCCCTAAAGAGGGAGGCATCATTGAGGGTTTTCTACTAACACAGTGTATTTACACTATTTTCTACATAGCAAGTGAGTTCAAACCATTTTACGAACTCCATACACAGTGACCTTAATAGGACATGGTGTCCGTCGGCAATTCTGCGGAGCAGTTACAAGCTTGGGGGTTATAGTGGGTGTGCCTCTCTACACTTCTCCGTCCACTGGCATTGGATCACCCAAAAAACTAGGACAGTCAAAGATATCCTCAAACATTTTAGCAGGAAGTGGTTAAATTTGGAGGACACATCACATTTCCTCCTATACTTCGTCATCATTTGGGGTGGCATGAGATTGACCAAAAACTCGCGATAATACGATATATCCTTCTACACCTTTTTCTCAACATGGATCAGGTGCACATGTTCCATTTACATTTTTTCTAGCATATTTTACATTTGTGTACTTTACACATGCGTATTTTACAAAAGCGTTTTTACATACATGCATATTTGACTACTTGATCATTTTCTCCTTGCAGGTCCATCGTATGAGAAACAAGCAGTCAAATTGGGAACAACAACAACAACAAAGACAATGACAATGAAAACACACCATTATAGGCATTTTCCTTTACTAACCATGCAAGTACACTACACACAACAACAACTACACACGTGTTACGCCTAGGTTCACTCTCATCACTTTTATGCAAATTTTTTATATTTAGAATCCTCACTCCTCCACATTTTTCTTTTTGTCATTCCACTTTAATTCTAGTCCATCAATAAAGTGGGGGCAAATGTAGACACAAAATTATGCACATTAGACATTATTTAGCTTTGGTCTTATACCACTATTTAGAAGGTTCTCAATTGGATTAAGTACTAATTAATCCCACCATTTGGCCATCTTTATTTTATATTTTATTTTTATTTCATCATTTTCACACATTTTATTGCACTCATCCACCCATTTTGGAACTTCCCCATCATTATAGCCCAAAATTAAAGTGCCCTGAGCTGTCTGATGGGCCCCGGTCCCACCTTGGGCGCCCGGTCTATGCACATCCTTTCTTGTTTCTTTTTGGGGCCTTTCTAGCCGTTTGTTGTCTTTATCTTTTTCCCAGTCGGCCTTGTCGGGATTAATTACAAAATTAAGCTTGAGATCCCTATAAATATAAAGTTATAAGACCATAATAAGGGTCCTATGTGATAGCATCACATACTACTATCACTCCATCTAGAGTTGCATCCATTGCATCACTTGCATACACATAGTGTTAGGCATCAAGGCTAGGAAATCTACATCACACACAATGCATAGGGGGATGGAATTTATTATATTCCATGCACACATGTTATTTACATTTTCTATAGTTACTATTGCTTGCTACTTCACAAAGTGCAACTAGCACGAGAGCACCTACGGCACAACATACACACACACAACAGAAATACATCCAGGTCTGAAATGTAGGGCGAGCTCGGTGATAAGACCACTAGTTGGTGGTTGAGGTCAGTCTGATCCATTCATTTGCATATTTTTATTTTACTAGGTTTTAATACTTCCTTTTGTATTGCAGGTCATTTTCCAGCTCATCTGGAGATCCAAAGACAAAATACAGAAGTATTCAAAGACACCTTGCGACCATGTTAGATTCAAGTTTTGAGCATTTACATAAATCAAGCAGCACAGTTACGGCAGACAGGGTGCCCCTGAAAATCCCGATCATTCTAGATCTTCCATATCTTCCCTTCACAGGGTCCCTAAGTGATTTTCATCGTACTCTTGATTTCATTTCTAGATCTGTGACAACCTGTGATAGTCACTTCCAATCAGCTAAGCTATTTCTCTTCCTTCTCTTGCATATTAGGGTTTTATTTCACTTAGAATAATTTACTTGCATTTATTCCATATTGTTTTTAGTCTATTTACTACAATGTTTTAGTCCTCCTAATTAGATTAACATTAATACCCTAGTGTCCCCTTTTAGGCCATTAGATCCTCATTTTTGTTAATCAATGATGTATCTTATATTGTATATCACTAATCTAGGAATGTAACATGAGAAAAAGATTAAATAGTTGAATGTGTGAGTGTGATGTGGTCGAGAAAATCTCACTAGGAAACACCAATCTAAGATATTCTCGAGAATCAGTCATGGGTAGTTTCATTGCATGGGAAAAATATGATATTTCTCGGTGATATCTTGTTTTCAAAAATCGAAGCATGTATGCAAAAGTTATGGCTTGTTGAAATTTTCGTGCAATTGGTGAATTCGAGGCGTGTGCGGAGTTAAACGCGTGTAAGTGGACGAATGAAAATATGAGCGAAAGAGTAAATTTTTTTTTAACGCCTATCTTGGACACTCAATGAAGAAGGTGGGCCCTATTATTTTTAGCTCGGGCACAACGTCGACCAGGTCGATGCACTCAATTATGGAGGGGTGTCTTAGCCTCCTTCTCATATTATGTTGCAGGAATTTTTCTTATATTTTCTTTCATACTATAAATTTGGATCAATGTGGGATATTGGTTATATTATAATTGTAAAGGGCTCATAGGATAGCCCAACTCACCCGACAAGTCGACCTATCCACCGAGCCACACCCCTTATTACTCCACATTGGCCACATTGACTATATCCCAGCGCATTATACTTAACCTACCACGCATTTTATTTATCCTTGCCATGCATATATCTATCTCCAATGCCATCGCTTAACCCTTATCTCTCCACACCCACCTTATCCCTCCACGCGGCCACACAAACTACCAAAGACCAGATTGCTCAATTCAACACATTTCCAACCACTTATGTAGCTAACTTAGAAATATAGCTTGGGGCTAATACAAGCAAGTGCTTATTAAAATAGCTCTACGACAAATGTAACCGCCCCTAAATCATGATTTTAAACAACTCCCTCACCCCTATGTGTGATCAATGTGGTATTTCAACCCATAATAGAACTATGAAGTAGGTGGCATGGGAATTTGAACTCTTGACTTTGAGGATAAAAGATAAGGCACTTTACCACTTTGCACCCAGGGATGTAACACAGTATAAAATGTGTTGAGTTTTATTTGTACAAACATTGTTCGATGACTATGTAATTTTTATAAGGCTTATATCTTGAGCTAGGAGAGGAATTTTGAGGAGTTGTAAAAAGAGACTAGTGTTATTTTTGGTAGAGGAAGACGTGAGAAGATAAAATTCTTGTATAAACCATTGTATAGGTTTATTTTCAATATTTTAATAGATCGGTCCCATTCAACTAGACCCAGAGACGTAGGCCTCAAGCATCAAAATTTGTTAGCACGTCTTGTGTCAATTCACTTGGTGATATTCTCTGTTTATTTTCTAATTTTACAGTGCTTGTTGTTTTTAATTATTTATTAAAAATACAAAAATGTCATAATGTCAAATTTTCATTAAAAAGCAAAATATTGAGTTAAATTGTGCATCGGTGTGATTCAAAATTAGAGTCAAAAATCACACACAAAAATTAAGAGGAAAAGGCATGAAAAATGTGATGGAACCTTTGGTGTCGGTAGGAGGTAGTTGCATAACCGACATGACAGTGGAATGAAACCACTAGAAGGGAAGATAAAACCATTCTTTCATGGAACAAAAATTCTACAACATGGGTGAAAACCAATGCAAAAATTTCATCTATAATGTGCAAGGGTAAAAATAGTGGGGAAGGCATAATTTTTTTCTTTCTAGTAGAGAGGTAGGATAGAATGAGCCAAGTTTTGGAAATGAAGGTAGAATACGTAAGAGAGGGTGAGTGTGAGTAATTTAAGAAATTTAAAACACCTTTTCATGTTTATGAGGTCCTCGTTATCATTATTAGGTATTTCAAAAAGATCACACCATGAAAAAAATAGGTGCATACAACTATTGCTTTAGAGATCCACAACATCATGGAACACATATATCTCAAGGTCAAATATGAAGGTAAAGAAACAAGCTCATTTATATACCCCATTTGTTACACTAAAGAGTTATAGACACTTATTAAATATTTCATAACTCTTTCCATAAAGGGGTTCCCAATTAAATCCTTGTCATCCTTACCACACAATGTAAATTTTCTAACCTATCATATTTGTTTTAAATCATGAGGAAGAGCTTAAACCAAAAAAATCTCAAGTAAAGTTCTTACCTCAAGAATCCCAAACATCTAGCATCATTTTTTGGACACAGAAAGCTAATCTCAAAAGAGAAAGTGAACTCAAAAGGTTTCAATTTCCTATTTTTCTTCTCATTTGCATTCCTTGGAAGTTGCTAAGTTGATTTCATGGTAGAGTATTGTAAAGAGGGGTAGTTATTTTTCACGGCCCATTAATTATTTTGTGCAAATGGGTTTGATGTTTTCATAACTTAGGACTAGGGTAGGTTTGTTTTTATAAAATAAGTGTTGTTACACACTTTTTGTTCTTCACTTAGAAGATGTATGTGTTTCTCTTTGTAAATTTGGTATGCCTTTTTAAGAGTTGTCATCAAGAAATTTCCATTTTTAGGATAGAGAAAGGGGCTAAAGTAAAAGATCTAGGGGACTTTAAGATATTCATGGAGACTCCATGCCCATGGATGTAAATGCTCTTTGGTATAATTATTTAACAAGAAGATAACTCTTATGAGTCAACAAAATTGTTTCCCAAATGATCCTTTATTTCAATTTGATCAACTACAACACATATGCCCTATTTTATTATGGTTTTATAACACTTTCGCAACTTTGTTTCATGTTTTGTAGTACGTGTGTGAGGTTATGTATCTTTTCCTTCTTTGGAATCCATCCTGGGATGGATTCAAGCTCCATTTTTATTTGAATTTGGTTTCCCATTTATACTTTCATGTTATGATTCAAGGAGCTCACTTACATTTAAATATAGTACTCCCTTTAGTTTTACATTGAGGTTTTATCCCACATTTAGTAGGGAAAGGGTGTGGGAAACATATATATATATATATATATATATATATATATATATATATATATATATATATATATATATATAAGGTTTCTAATGCTAAGTGGATCAAAAGGGATTCATGGACTTAAATCCCCTTTAGTAAAGTAGTTAAGTGTTTAAACAACGAGAAATAATGAAAATTTACCAAGGCATGAAAAGGATCCCGAGTCCAAAAAGTAGGATTAGGCCACGTGGCACAATCTCATGTAGTCAAGTGTCAAGAAAATAAAGATTGAGTGGCATTCATCTAAATATATGAGCACATAAATGAGTTTTATCGGCATGAATTTGGGACCTATCATCCACAAATATGAAATAGTACAAATACAAGAATGAGAAACGCATGGCCTCGAGATCAAGCTAAAATTGGTTAAGGAAATAAAATTATATTGTGACCCATGGCATGATCCTATGAAGTTGATCATTGAGAAGGCTAATGGATACTAGTATAACATACATACATATGAATGAGTACCACATGAAATGTATTTGATCCTTTAATCCCATAGAGTTGTACAATGAGGGCACTTGAATGGTCAACATATGGCCCAAGATTAGATAGAAAGTGATGGTCATTAAAGGAGATAACATGAATGAATAAGAGCATGCCACATGGCACAAAGAAGGCCAATCGGAAAGAGACTAGTTGAAGAGGCTATGTAGGTCTTAAACTTGATGTTCAAATAGATGTCATATATGTAAAATGACAATGGGAGATCTATGTGGCCATATAATTTACCACAGAGCACCATTTTGACCCAAATCGACCCTTTGTGGAGCTTGAGATATTTTTTGTCAAATGTTATATGCTTTAGGAAAGCTATGCTTTTTCTAGAAATTATGAGAAAATAAAATTGATGTGGCTACATTTATCTTAAATGCACTAGACAAATCACATTGAGCTCAATGGAATCATTTTTTTAGTTCAATGCCTCATTTAATGAGAGAGCCATGTCTCAACTATGTCACCCATGCTTCAAGTTATAGAGGATATTTTCACAAGGATATGGTGGATAGATATCAAATCTACCATTTAAGAATTTCAACTACATTCAAGTGGGATTATTTTGGGTAATTAAGGTCCCTCTACTCTTCTCTCTTCTCCATTATTATATAAATAGCATATCTCATTTTGTTATTCAAACTCTTAGCCATTTAGGGAAATTTCTACCATTTGTTGGATCTTATATCATACTTCATGGTGTTTATTCTCTTCTCTTGTTTCCTTAGCCTCTATGATGGTAAATGTAATGAATATTAAGCCCCTTTTACATTGATAACATTTTGTGTATAATTGAACAATGGTCGATGTTGTGGATATTATTTAAACTTATGATACACATACTTGGGTGAAGTATGAGGATGAATATAAGTATTAGCTAAATAAGATATGATTTTATTTACACAATTAGGATTATCCTACAAAAAGGCATGGATGGAGACCTCTGTGGGGGGGAGAAGCTTAGACTATAGAAACAAGAAGAAGAAACAAAGATCTAAAATTGTACGAAGGACGGGTTCGCAAATGATTTAACAAATATTGAATTTGTAAAACCCTAATTACAGAGTCACATGTGATAAATGAATGATAAACATGTTGGGGTGTTAATTTCAAGTGGGGATACCATTTGGTGGACCACCACTTAAACAACCCCTTGTCTTAAATATTATTTTAAATAATCTTAGTCATTCTTTATAGCTAAAAGAGTGGAATGGTATGACCGACCACCCATCCTATATATTAGGATGTTCCCTCACAAAATTGTTCATTGGGATATTAAGATAATAGACCAATTGAGCTAAGCATAAGCTACTTATGTGAGTTGTTATACTACGAGATAGAAATCTGTTGTTATTTCTATGAGACCGAGGAGCGAAGTGGAAGTGTTGGGTTAAAACTATTGAATTCTTAAAAAAAGATGGTGCTTTATCAGTGGATTTTTTTTCCTTCAGGTTTCTCCACTTAAATATGTTGTTATCTATCTCTTATTCTTGTCTATTATTTACTTTGAGCTCTTGCTTATTAATCTCGTTAATTTTTTATTTATTATAAGCTAATTTTGTGTCTATAATTGCAGATCATAATCTATAGTCTTGACTTTATAAATGGTGGAACTATAATTTGTCAATTATATTTACCTTAACAAATATAATGTGGTATCAGATCTTGGTCATTATGCATGTGCAAGGTTGATTTTGAAGATTTTAATTTGTTAGAGCAAAGAATCTTGAAGTTTGTTCACGGATCTATGAAACCCTAAAAGTTACGTAGTCATTTTCAAACAAACCAGGTTTAAATTTCCAATTCTTGCCTAAATATTTTATAATATTGATCAAATGGTTGTTTAGATCTTGTCTAAGTGTTTATTTGCTTAGATTTGTGCATCTCGCTAACTAACCTTGATTGTTTGTAGTTTAAATTTGTCATGCAAGCCTATTTTAAGTTTTTTGCTTCGTTTATAGCCGTTAGGGCTATTTCTAACTGTGGATCCGAAAGGATTTCCTTAGATCTAGTTAGTTCATGTGTTTAAATCTGCCCCAAATTTATAAATCTTTATATTTTTGCTAGATTTGCCTTTGTGAAGCCCGATCCAATCATTTTGTGCCATCGGCTTTGTTGTGTCAATATTTTGTATAGATCTTTTTGGTTTTGTGAAGCTCGAGCCAATAAAATTGCTCCAAGTAGCTTCGTTGTTGTTATTTTCATGTTTGTGAATCCTGATCCACTCATTGAGTGCCAAGTGGCTTTGCTTTCAGTTGTCTTTTTGTTTAGATCTTTAATTTTCCGTGACTTTCTGACTTTGCAAAGCATGATCCAATCCAATCAGGAAGTTCCAAGTCACTTTATATTTTGCATTGTCAAGCTTTTATTTTCTTGTTTCTAACATATGCAAAAATTGAACCAATATAATTTCTCCATGTATCTTTGCATTTCACATTTTGTCACGATCATTTTTAATCATGTCAATTGTGGCTATCCAATAGAAAGTTTTCACCTTTTTACATTTTTTTCGGTCATTTTTTTCAGACTTACGAAGAGCGAGCCATTTAAAAGGCTCCATATATCTTTAGTTTTATCTTAGTCATTTTGGTAAGCACTACGAAGTGCGAACCAATTACTTTTTGACACATTTTTAATCTTACATTGTGTCAGGTCTTCGCAAGTGTCAAGGTGTTAGTCTTTGCTTTAGCTTAGCCACTAAGATTGTGACACTTGTCATTCTTGTTTTCAAACTCGAACTTTATTTTAAAGTTTGGCTTATTCTAAGGACTTTAAGTCCTCCCTTAGCAATCTATTTAAAGTTTAGTGAAAAGCGCCAAGTGTCTAATCTTTATCCATTAGTTTTTGACAAGTGGCTCTATTTTGCTAAGTCTTTACTTTCACATTGTGTCAGAGTGTGAAGAAGTGAACCAATTAATTAAATACATGTGTATATGGTCCTGCTTATTTGTTTTCTATTTTAATGTGTCTTCTAACTTGTTTGACTATGAAAGTGCAATTTAATAGAAAAGATACACATGTATTTATCTTTTCATGGTGTCGATTTTATTTCCTTCGCTTCTATGGCTTTCATTTTTTCTTTGTTCGAGGATATCAATTTTACTTTATACCGCAATTTTCAAATTTCCTTTGTTTCATGGTATTTTTAATTTTGTTCGATTATACGGCTTTTCAAGTCTGTGTTTTGCGGGATCTCTAAGTTTCTTTGTCTCGCAGATTCCAAAATTTTGAAAGCTTAGATATTTTTGTACGACCTTTCACAACTTGTTTATTTCATTTTTTAGCTAAATTTTGTCTGTGTATATCTATTAAAAAGATTTTTACCTAGATTTTTGCATAAATTTGGCTTCCTCGACTCATTTTTAGCTGAATTTGTCTCCATTGTCGTCTGAGCATTAAAAATGGCCAATTCTGCCAGTTTTTCATTAGATAAGTCTCAGTTATTAAATGGAACAAATTATAACATCTAGAGAGTGTGTTTAAAAGCTTGTTTTATGGCTAGAAAGCTCTAGGATCTTGTGACTAGTATAGAAAAATGTCCCAGGGAGACAAGCTACCCCTGAAAACCTTAGTTCTTTTTCTCAGAGATCTCAAGAAGCTCTATCCATCCTTTTGCAAAGCATTAAAGATGAATTTCTGATGCATATAGGTCATATGGACTCGCTTGCAGATGCTTGGAAGTAATTAGAAACTATGCATGAAGGCAATAGATTGTCTAAGATAATTAAGCTAGTTTTAGAGTTGTTCACAACTCCTATGAAAGGGGATGATAAAATTGTCAACTATTTAGCTAAAATTAAGAACATTAAAGCTCAATTAGATGGTTGTAATTGTGAATTGTTTCAAGAAAAGCTTTTGTACTTTGTAATTTAGATAAATATTAATTAATGATTCGAAACTACATCTCAATTATAAATTCTCAATTATAAATTCTAAGTATCGAGAATGAGAATGATCGCACTTTGACTTAGACACTTTATCTTCTCTACTAATTCAAGAAGAGTGAGTTATGGAAAATTTTGATTCAAAAGAGACTACTTCTCAAGCATTGTTCTCTCATAATCATAAGTCTACTCATAATAGGAATAATAACAATCCTAATCAGAAGTCTAATATCATATCAAGATTCAAATCAAATCCTAAGACTAATTCTGCTAAGAACAATCAGAACTTTAAAGTCAAATTTAATGGAACTTGTAATAAGTGTGGAAAATTTGGGCATAAAGAGTCTTATTGTAGAGTAAAGAATAAAAATTAGTCAAGAATGCTAAGAACAACAATCCTAATAATCATAAGAAAAATTAGAAGCAAAATCATGTAAAATTTGTTGAGCAATCTATTGCCCTGTATATTACCCTTTCAGCTTCAAATGATAATGAATGGATTCTTGATAATGGTACCTCTAGGCACATGACTTGCACTCCTGGTATCCTCTTAGATATAGTTAAATGTGAGGAGAATATCTATCTAGGAGATAATTTCATCATTATATATGAAGCTTGTGGGAATGTTAAGTTGTTAAATGGTGTAATTAGGAATGTCTTATATGTTCCTCAATTGAAAAAGAATCTTTTGTCTTGCTCTCAACTAACTAAAGAAAATTGTAAAGTTGTTTTGTTATAAGATAAGTGGTATGTAAAATATAATTTAGTAATGTTATTGCTTCTGGTATTCAGAAAAATGGCTTGTATATCTTTGATGGTTTTGTGTCTAAGTATTGTTTTTCTTCTTCTTCTAGAAATGATATTCAACTTTGGCATGAAAGATTAGGTCATGTAAATTTCAAAAGCTTGTATGAAATGTCTAGACTAAATCTTGTTATTGGTCTTCCAAAGATAAAATTAAATCATGAAACATGTGAAAGTTGCCTACGTGGTAAGAAACATGTTGAACCATTTCACAAACATCATCATCTCAATTCTTCTCAGCTATTAGAATTGATTCATAGTTATGTATGAGGACCACTTGAATTTCCTTCTCTTAGTGGTGATATGTATGTTGTCTGCTTCATTAATGGTTTCTCTATAATGACTTGGTCTTATTTTATTAAAAAGAAGTTTGATGTCCTATCTAAATTTCAAGAATTTAAAGATTTAGTTGAAAATGCTTATAATCCGAAAATAAGAAAATTAAGACTGATAATGGAGGTGAATATGTCAAAAAAAAATTGATGAGTTTTTTGTGTCATGTGGGATTCAAAGAGAGTTGACTACTCCCTATTCCCCTCAGCAAAATGGCATTGCAAAAAGAAATAATATGAATGTCTTAGGAATGGCTAGGACCATGATTCATGCTTCTAATGTGCCTAAGTTCCTATGGGATGAAGCTATGAATACCATTGTCTATATTTTTAATAGTGTGCCTACTAAAGCTCTTCATCAAGCTACTCCTTATAAAGTATGGACAAAGCAAAAACCGTATATTCCTCACTTAAAGATATTTGGTAGTCTTACATCTATCTTTATTTATAAAGCTAATATGAAGAAACTTGATCCTACATCCTGTTATTGTATTTTTGTTGGCTATCGTTATAAAACTAGAGGATTGAGAGTTTATGATCCTTTCAAGTATGACATTTTGAAAAAAAAATGTTCAAGTCTTAGAAAAGACATTATGTGATGCTTCACATGAACCCTCCTTATTTACTACTAAGAAAGAGCACGATAATTTTGTCCTAACATTGTGGAAAGAGAAGTTCAAGGGGATTATTACCATGATCTATATATGATGGAGATTGAGGGGGAATCATATCAAAATGTCTTAAATCACAAGGTTCCTAAATGGGATCAAACTAGTGTCTAAGACTCTCGGTCGCTAGTCTTAGAAAAGTGACTCATATTGACCATTCTTATCAAGCCTTGATGACCCTCTATGAGGTTGAACCACGCTCTTTTGAAGAATCTTGTCAATATGATAGATGGATCAAGGCCATGAAAGATGAATATAATGTTTTGATTTAAAATAACACTTGGGAACTAGTACCTCCTCCATATAATAGAAGCATTGTAGGATCTAGGTGGTTGTACAAGATCAAATATAACTCTGTAGGAGAAATAGACAAGTTCAAGGCAAGGTTGGTAGCTTGTGGTTTCACTCAGAAACCTGGTCTTGACTATGTTGATACTTTTGCTCATGTTGCTAAGATGAGCACAGTTAGAGTTCTTCTTGCATTAGCTGCCCAATATGGTTGGGAGATTCACCAAATGGATGTTAAAAATGCCTTTTTAAATGGTGACTTAAAAGAAGAAATCTATATGAGTCAGCCTAAAGGTTTTGAAGAACCTAGTAAAGAAATTTATGTTTGTAAGCTGAAAAAGTCTTTGTATGGTCTTAAGCAAGCTCCTAGAGATTGGTATGCTAAAATTAATAGTTTCTTTCAAGATCTTGGCTTTTCTAACTGTTGTGCTGATAATGATTTGTTTGTCAAATTTGAAAATAATCATATTATCATTATTTTTTTGTATGTTGATGATATTTTGATTTTGGCGTTATAGGAATTTAATTATTAAGATAAAAGAAAGGTTAAAGCAATATTTTTAAAATACCGATTTAGGTTTATTAAATCATTTTCTTGGCATGGTTATTTTTCAAGATCATAAGTCTATTGTTGCATCTCAATCTCAGTATGCTGTGAATTTTCTTAAAATATTTAACATGATTGACTGTAAGCTTGTTTCCATTCCTATTGAATTTGGTGTTAAGCTAGATCCTAAACCATCTTGTGTTAAATTTGATCCTACTCTGTATAGATAACTAGTTGGTAGTATAATTTATTTGAATATTACTAGACCTGATATTTCTTATGTAGTAGGAGTAGTTTCAAGATTTATGTAAGAACCTTATGAGTATCATTGGAAAATGGCAAAAATAATTTTGAAATATATTAAAGGAACAATCAATTATGGTATTTTTATTCTTCTTCTATTGATGCACATTTATTTGGCTATTGTGATTATGATCATGTTGGTGATGTTGCAGATAGAAAGTCTACTTTTAGATATCTTTTCAAGTTGGTTGCAAGTGTATCACTTGGAGCAACAAGAAGAAACCAACAGTATCTATATATTTTGTTGAAGCTGAATATAGAAGTGTTATGGAAGGTAAAAGGAAGCTATGTGGCTAAAAAGAATGTTGGATGAACTGTAAATGGGTGTCAAAGGTAGCACTACTCTTCTATGTGACAACCATAGTTGTATTTCTCTTGCAAATAATCCAATTCAGCATCAAAGGACCAAGCATATTAAAGTTCATATGCACTTTATTCAAGAGAAAGTCCTAAATGATGATATTAATCTCAAGTTATGTTCTACTAAAGATCAAGTTATGAGATATCTTCACCAAGCCTTTGTGTGCTATGAAGTTTTGTAATTTTAGAGCCTTGTTGGGCCTATCAAATTTTCCATTGAGGGGAGTGTGCATGACAATTCCACCTCTTAACATTGTTGTAAACTTCCAATACTTCCTCCATTTTGTAATAAGTAAATGTGTCACTCTATGTGAAGTTACTTGTAAATCCCAGCGAAGCTTTAGTTATGGGTATGCCTTAGTTTATAAAAGGCTCCATAATATGATGTAAGTCTTCATATGTAAAGCAATTGTCTTAATAATTTATGTATGGGAAGATCTATTGATTTCCCTTGTTTGCATGTTAGCCTGAATCATTGTTGTTGATTCAAGGATCTATAAATCCTTTTGTAAAAAAAGGTAAATTTAACATGTCTAATTTTTTTTTCCCCACTTAACATTAAGGGGGAGTGTTGGGGTGTTAATGTTGAGTGGGGATACCATTTGGTGCACCACCACTTAAACAACCTCTTGTCTTAAAGATTATTTTTAATAATCTTAGTCGGTCTCTCATAGCTAAAAGAGTGGAACGAGTATGACCGACCACCCATCCTATATATTAGGATGATCCCTCACAGGATTGTTTATTGGGCTAATAAGCTAATAGACCAATTGATCTAAGCTTAAGCTACTTATGTAAGTTGTTATCTTGTGAGACAAAAGTATGTTGTTATTTCTATGAGACTGAGGAGTGCAAAGTGGAAGTGTTGGGTTAAAGCTATTGAATTCTTAATAAAAGACAGTGCTTTATCAGTGGATTTTTTTCCTTCGGGTTTCTCCACTTAAATATGGTGTTATTTGTCTCTTGTTCTTGTCTATTATTTGCTTTCAACTCTTTCTTATTAAGCTCTGTAATTTGTTGTTTATTATAAGCTAATTCTATGTCTATAACTACACATCATAATCTATAGTCTTCAACTTTATAAATGGTGGAACTATAATTTTTCAATTATATTTCCCTTAAAATATATAACAAAACAACTATTGGAATGTAAATGACACAAGAAATAAGCAAGTAAAATAGGAAACCATAAGTATAACAAAGGAAAGAGTGACTTGCCTAATTTTTCTGATGTCGGGACTGATATGATTTAGAGAACTAATGAAATAGAAGGGAAGACTATCACAACATGGTATAGAAAATCATGGGCGGTGGATGATCCTGACTAGGGTGCTGGACTCAGGTTAGGGTCACATGGGTGTTGTAGACCTTTGTTGGGAATTTTTAAGCGTGTAGGAGCTCGAAACTAGTTTTTATTGTGTCACACAAGTGTCACTAACCTTCACTTTTGGTCTCATGTATGTCGTTGGATGATCTCGAATTCACATATAACATGTAAAGAAAATATGACTCGTGAAAACCTCAAACTACATCAAATCCCAAAAAGAAAATATGTAAAATGAGGATTTGGACTAACTTTGGAAATCACATGATTGAGTGAGCTTACAATCAAGCATTGCACTACATTTCAAAATCCATGTAGTTCTTGTGCATGTATGATAGAATCATGCCCTAGTAATCCTTGTGTGCAAGTGCACATGATAGCAAGCGATAACTAGATGTCGACATAAATAGATGTGTGGATGGCAAAATGAACTTCCCTTCTTATGCGTGTATACAGAAAATGCAGTCCCTTATCCCTTGAGTGAAATCTATATGGATACCTTGATGCTCTTAGAATGCCTTTGGATGCAACCTTAGGTGATGATAATAGATGCTTAGTATTTTTTCCTTTATTATAGTCACATAGCTTTGTATTTATATGATTCCCTTGGTTGAATTTCGTAATTGACAATTGGAAGGCCGACCCATAAGAAAATAAGATGCCCAAAAGATAAAAGAGACCCAAAAGAAGCGAGTAAGATAGAAAAGGGTCAAGGGCACTTATAAAGACAGGGGCACCTAGGTCTTAGCATCTGTCACGGGCGTCGGTGTCTAGAGTCATAAAAGATAAATTAATGAAGTACCGACTGGGTTGTAGGGTGTGGAAGGCCAAATAGAAAATACAAAACACAAACAAAAGGCCAAAGATAGTTGTCAATTGCTAGTTTTCTCACTTAGGAATCATATGAATAGTAGTATGTGATTAGGACCTAGAAATGTACCCAAGTGCATGATTTTGTGTCTACAAATATGAGCACTCAAATGCTTTATCACATGCACCTTAAAATAAGGGGCATTCATCAAGATATATTCTATAGTTACAAACAAAACTACAAGTTCATGCATTGGTTTTCATAGGGAAAAAGTACTCAGAAACAACTTTACATATAAATTTTGGCATAAAACACATAATTTCATGACCATACAGAAAGTTCGAGGATTTTACAAACATTCTTGACCATACTATACATTTTTACCTTGAGGCGAGAACACTAGATTTTTCTACAATATTAGATTTCTCATAATCGATACAAGTTTTTGGCATAATATCATGTTCATATGACATAGTTCTCAATAGTTTATAAAGGGCATGAATATTTCACTCCTCCACTTTATCACTTAGTTTCAATTACATAATATAGTTGTTTTGGGGGCATGGATTTCCTTCGCCATTGATATTTCAAAATACTATTCATTCTTACCCAACAATGCAACAAGCGGGAAGAGCATGAGGGCACTCATTATCTTTAATACCTTATGTCTATGTATCTAGACTTTTGACCGGATCTATTTGTAGTAGTGTGGTCATGTGAGGTTATAAAAAGTGTTTAAGTGGTTAAGTTCTTTGTAGGCAATATTTCCACTTCTCGTTTTAAAGAAAAAGATATCAAAGTTGCTCAAATTTTTGATACATGGTCTTCTTCCTTTATGGGGTGCATTAGTACCTCTCTTTTCCCCTCTCTCTACTTTCTATTTGGTGTTGGGATGCATGCACCCAATACTTTAGTTTATTCTTTAGCACAATTATGGACTAGTCACCCCCAATCCTTCAACAAATTTCAGCCACACCAAATCCAAATCTCCAATCGCAAGCAATGAAATGAGAAACTCTTCCCTCCACAAAACAAACATGTGTATTCTTTGCATGTTTTACATATCTTCATTTAACTTTATGCAAGTTCAAATTCTACATTTACAATTGAGTTACGGTTCAATTTATATTTTGGACTTTGACTATACTTTGTTTTCTAAGTTTTATCATGGGGCATGCTAATAACAACACATTTGGAAAACAAAAACATTTAAGCAAATACAAAATGTGTCTACACACTCATGTATATTTACCTTTAAGCATAAAATTTTCATTTCATACTTAAATGGGGTATATGTAGACCCTCAAATGTATAAATTTTCCTTTGACATTGATAATTGTGATTGTGTTTCTTAGCTAATATAAATACCCACATCCTATCCTCACTCAAGTACATGTTGTTATAACTTTCCCAATTTGCTTATTCCCACACACTCATGGATCAACAAATTTTAAATGTAAATCCATGAAATCAATGCTTAACATCTTAGTGTAACTTTCAAATTCCATTCACCTTTTCCTATTAAAAATCATACTGATTAGTCATGTTATATAATCGGTCTTGGACAACATGTACGGTCTTCAGCATTTGACACATTTTCAAACTTTTTTTCGATGTAATAAATTTTTTTGGGTCTTTTCATCTTCTTAGGTCGAACTTATCATGGTAATTTACCTTAAAAATCCTACATATGAAAGTTAATATCACCTCATTTACTCACTTGACAAACACATAACAATTCACTTGGTACACTCGTTTGCAACAATCACAAAAGGCATTCAAGGCTCATTCAAGGCTCCTTAAATCTTCCTAAAGTTGATGCACATCCATTAGGGTAAAGACTCCTATATTTTGAAGCACTCAATCAGGTCAAAGAATCTAGTTTCCTCATTTCCCAAACACACCAATCTACCTACTTCAAAGTATTAGTAAGAGCACAATCCTATCAAGCATGTTACAAGTGGTTCAAGTTGAGAACTAGCTACATTCATATAGAGGTTACATGTCAGGTGGAGAACTACATGTGGTTTTAAGCCTCTTTAGAGTCGTGTTAATGTAGGTGGTGCATGTATTATATTTCAACCCAAACACTAACCTTCTTATAGGGTCTTTCACCCATAGTTAGGGTTTTTTCATGATTCAACTGATTACATATTATTATGGGATTGTGTGACAACTAAGATTTAATAGTGAAACACATTTCTATACCATGAAGGACATAGAAAGTTACGAGATCCATTCCAAGAGGGTCCAGGACTATACCATAGGGGCAAGGCCAAATTTTACATCCCAAACAAGTCAGACGGTCATGCACTGGGAAATCACATATCACAACATCATAAATGAATCATCTATAGTATTTACACTCTCATATTCTCTAGTTTATGCATCCAGATCTATTTTGTATAGTCATATGTAACTAAGTATACCTTCCCTCTTGTGTTTTCTAGTGTGTTGCATATTTCAATCATTAATTGCACTAACCAATTTGTTATTATAAAATTGTATAATTAATGTTGGAAGTTAATTAATCATTATATATCCTAGGTTTCAAACCTTATATTCCTTTTTAGTGTTGTGTATATCCATAACATTTAATCTATTAAGGTTTTAAAAGGTGTAAACACTATTGTCACGAGAGTTATATAATTATTTTAAAAATGTGTAGAGCAAAATTCGAACATTGTTTTGTAATGTTTGGTGAAAATAATAATCATTTAAATATATTTTATTTTATATGAAATGAAATGAAAACTTTTTAATGTCCATGAGGCTAAAAATAGCCTATGAGACAATAAAACCATTTTATTTTATTTTCATCATTTTTATCTTCTTTTATTAGTCTTGATGATGAAGTCCCCCATTTTAGATATCAAATCTTCATTGAACATATCCTATAATGACAAAGTGTTGTGAAATTGATTGCATATCTCAAATGAATGTCATTATAAACATTGCATTCTATAATAAAGTATTTTTCTGATTCCATTACCCGTCTTGAGAAAAAGACAGAGTCTTTCTTCCCATTTTTCTTTAGGCATTTTTCACCTAACCTGTTTCGCATCTAAGCCAATGAGAGTTAGTCCTTAGTTGAGCTATGAGAATATTATCTCTCCAAGAAATGAGGGCCCCCTGTGTTGGCCTTTTTTTATGATCACAAGTGTAGTTAAATTCTTTGATAGTATATTTTTTTCCCACATAGCTTTTATTTCTTTATTGTCCTTGGGCCATGCATTCCATTCAATATTCCATCTTTTCATCCACTTGATGTTTTGATTCACCCATGACATTTTTCTAATGCATAATGGCTCTTTGAAGACTATGTTGGGCCACATGTTTGTTATCATCTATTCAATTTTATTGAGGTATCTTAGAATTCGAATCATAGCAATAGTTTTGATTGGAACTGCACCTGCTTTAGCTATAAGAATCTCATAAGGGACCAAAAAAATCAACTTGAACTTGCTTATGATCATATGTTTTTGAATTCTCTCAATTTGTTTCCATTTTGATATTGGTATGCTATTGGCCCATATTTCACTCCCATAAAGTACAACTAGAGTAACTAATAACTCAAAAAGGATATGAGTAGTTTTCCAATCCCATGACTCTGCTTCTCTATTTTTTTTTATTAAAGCATAAAGAGCTCTCCACCCTCCTATTGTTCATTTTTTTATTCAAGTCTCCCAAGAAAGTTTGTTGTTGAATTCAATCCCCAAGTATTTGTAGTTGGTTACTTCTTCTAGAATACTACCCTTAAAGAAGAATTGTTGCTAATTTCTTTTCCTTCGATTGCTAAAAATCATAATCTTGGTCTTGTTGATATTAACTTGCATACCCACTTTTTTGCAAAAAAAAAAAAATCAAGTGTGAGCAATTTTTTTGCAATCCTTGAGTGGACGTAGCAATCAATATAAGGTCATCAACATATAGAAGAAGCCTTATAACATACTCACCCAACCGGATACCATCGCCACCCTCCATATTTAACAATTCTTCAAGTTGGTCTATATATAAACCAAAGAGTGTGGGTGATAATGAAAATCGCCGCTCCTAAAGCTCTTTGAAATGCATGTTTGAGTTCTGATTTTAATACGCACCTTTTCATAGAGTCTATGAACCATTGCTCTAAGTTGCACTGGTATGCCAAGCTCTTGCATTCTACACCATAACTTATCCCTAGGGACTGTGTCAAAAGCTTTCTTAAAATCAACAAAAGACTTCTTTCTTTTCCTCCCAAGATTTTTCAATGATATGTCTTAGAGTAATACCATGATCTAAAGTGGAGTGTTTAGGTCTGAAACCAACTTTCCCTTTTGCTCTCTTCTCATTTTCTTCTGCCCAATTTTTGATTTTGTGTTCAACCATGCTACCAACTAACTTTGCAAATAAGGGATTGATCATGATGGTCCTGTAATTGGTTGGGTTGTTAACATCTCCACTCTTAAAAAGAGGTACCACCATACTAGTAGTCCAATTGTTTGGAAAACCACATTGAATGATGTTGTTGAATATATTCAAAATGTGAGGAGCAAGGGTATTTGATCCCCATTTTAGGTACTCTACCTGTAACTCATCTAAATCCTTGGCCCTACCTGCACCTATATTTTTTATACTTGTTTTAACCTCCTGTAACGTGAATAAATTTTTTGTTGTGTGTACTAGAGGTGGGGCCTTAACCTCTTGTTCTTGTTCATATAATTGTTTTGCATATTCTAGCCATTGATTCATTGTAATGTTATTTATTGTTTGCTTCTTTCTTTGTTGAAGTTCTCTCCAAAATAATTTTGGCGTGTTTTCCCTAGATAAATGAGTTCTTCTCTCCTATTTCTCATGAACTCATCTTTCTTTCTCTTAATAATCTATGTATACACCTTTATGTCTGTTTTCTCTTTCTCGAAACCTTAAGAGCTTTCCTTGCAACTTTGCATTCCTCATCAAACCACTTATTTGTTGGAAAGAAATTTGATTTTTTCCTCTTGTTTTTGGACCTCTTGCATCTCCCAAGTGCTTCTTGAATAATTTTTGTTAGCTCATAACTTTTGATGTCCTATAAATCTACTCTTTTTTTCCTGCATTAGACGTTCTATAGTTTCCTTGAAGACAACACGATTTTCTTGTGTTATGAGAATTATGCCCTTTGTTGGAGATTGTTGACGAGTATGCATTTTTATTGTATATTGATTTTGATCCCCAAGATATCACTATGAAAATTGAGTTGTGGTCTGATTTCAAATCATGCATGGGGTCATTGACCAAAACATTTGTTATCTTTTCAATCAAACTTTGTGAACAAATGACATAGTCAACAACACTTGCACCATTATAGGTTTTGCATGTAAATTTTCCAGACTTTTTCCATCTACTCAAACCATTGCAAATAATCAAATCAAACATGCTGCAAATAGTGATTAGGTCTTTGCCAAAATGATCAGTGTCCTTATAATCATCTAAGCATCTACTCCACAAATGGGTTTCCTCTTCGGTGAACCATATAGGATTTTGGCCCTCCCTGTTACATAAAATGCTAGATTGTTCATTCATTGTCCTAGCATTGAAATCTCCCAAAAGAAGAACTTATCCGAGTTGAGAATACATAGAGATATCATTTTTTAGAGTCTGTATATGGATCCTTGCCATTTAACCCATTTTTTTGTAGATTTTTAGCCCTGTGGTGCAAAATAACAAGCTACAATTCTAATGTGTCTCCCATTTTCTGATATTTTGAACCATATATATTGTTTATTTGTGTCTTCTTTTTCCAACTGGATCTTTCTACCCTCTACCTCTCTTATTAACACCATTATGCCACCATATCCTTTTCCCTTACCCACTATATTGTTCCAAAATGTGAACTTCGTATAGCCATAAAAAAAAAGAGTCTTACAACAATCATGTTCATGCTTTTCGTGAGGCATATCATGTCTTTTCCTTCTACAACCTGGCCTAATCTTGGTCCCCTCCTCCAAGGATATCCTCTACAATTCCAACATACCAATTTTAAACATTCTTGGTGAGGGGGAAGTTGTATTTGCTATTTATTTTGTTGTTGTTGAAGACTCATAGTGGAGTCTTTCTGCCTCTCAACCCACACTTGTCTTGTTGCATTCCTTGTAGTTATATGTTCTTGTGGTCTCCTTTGTTGCTACCTTGCTTTGTTGATGTGTTTGGAGGCATGAAATTGGCAATGACAACTTTTCCATTATATATCCATGCTCTTTTACCTTCATCTCTTGTTGCTCTTACTTTGATCAATTCTTTTCTTTTCTCTTCGACTTGCATTGGAGTTAAATCCTCCTCTATAAAGAAGTGTGAACCTTTCAAAAGTCTCTTTTTGCTTAGAATTTTTGTTTGTCTTCTATTTTTTCCATGTTAACTTTGATAGGCCTCATGTTCCCTTCCCTCATCTTTCCAACCCTCTGTGCTTGGTAGATTTGACCTTTCCATTGTATTTTGTCTCTTAGAAAATTAGTTATAAGATTGAAGGTATTTTCATTCTTGCCATAATCTTTTACTCCTCTGATAATTATGTTAGTTGCTCTTTCTTTCCTTTCTTTGTCTTCCCTTTCTTGTCCCTTGATTTGATTTGGACCTGCACTTTTACTTTTGTCTGATATGCCTTTAACTACTTGGGTCCATGTTTTGGTTTCTTTTGGTCTGTTATCTTTGTCGTTCTCTATTACCACCAGGTTTTGAGTATGTTTCTGTTGAAGTATTTTTGTTCTTGCCTCTACCATTTTTGAGTTTATTGTGATTGTATTCACTTTAATTGATTCCTGCATATTCTACAATTTTGATTTCATGTTTTTCCATTCTCGTTTTCCCACTGTTAGAGCCTCTTGTAACACTGTCATCTGCACTTTTAATATTTTGTTATCTTCTACTAAAGATTGGTTTGCCAATATACTTTCTTAGAGATTTGTTGTCTCCTGAAAAGTGCTATGCATTTCCATAGCCAAATTCAAATTTTTTGAGCTCATGTCCTTCGTTGGTGTTTAAGCCAAGTTTGAGATTCAAGAAATTAGCAAAAGTCATGCCCTAGAGCTATTTAAACCTCTGTTTTTCTCGTTTTTAGAAATCCTCCATTTCCCGGTCTATGCACGTAATATCCTCTTTGCAACCTCCATTTTTGATCAAAATTGTTCACTTGTTCTATGGCCTGGGTCGTCAAATCATTGTTTTGCCTCCATGCCTCTGGTTCATGAAGGAAATTCAAAAATTGGACTCAAAATGATGAAGTTCTCTTCCTCTATGTATTTTCCCTTGATCGGGATGACGGGTGTCTTTTCCCCGTCAAATTTTGGCCCCAATGAATGTAGGTACATGGTCAGATCCTATTGGATGGGGAGGAACGGGATTTTGGTGAACTTAACACTTTTGGTCACTTTTGGAAAAAATGGTAAATTTGCCCGCAAACCCGAAAAGCCAAACCACCGTTGAAAAGTCTAACCTCGTGAGATGGCTCCATGTGTCACAACGAAAAACTCTAGGGTGGGGTAGAAAGGGTCAATTACCAAATCAGTGCCAGATCACCACATGGTCAAAGTCATTAGAGAGGCAAAGCCCGTCGTTGAAAAGTCAAAGCGGATGAGCGGGCCATCGGGGGGATTTGTGTTTTTGAGCCCCTTACAAAAAGGTGAAAAGTTAAAAAGTGACCCGACCCGATTTGGCTTTGAAGGAAAAAATTAAAGTTAAATCCACAAGGAAAAATTCAAAGGTGAAGGTGCCATGTGTCCTAGTCAAATCGAAAGCAGCGGGCTAGCGGAGAAATTTGAGTTTTGAGCCTTTTTCCAAAAAGGTTAAAATGTTAAGAAAAGGGCCGCAATCCCATTTCCAATCGAAGGTGCCACATGTCCTAGTTGAAAAGTCAAAGCGGGGTGTGGGCCAATTTTTTCCAAATTGCCAAATCTCTAAAAAATCACAAAATGCAAGGGGCTTTCCCCTCTAATCGCTACAATCCTTCCTACCACATGGGATGGTCGATTTCAAAGCTATAGGAGCAAATCAAATGGTCTATATTTAAACTGGTAAATCAAATGTAACAGTTGCTTTGCAAGATCTGGTTTTTAACCCGCCATGAGTGTTTTCTTCACAATGAGAGGAATTTGAAAAGGCGTCGAGGATTTGTGAAGTTATAATGGTTTCTTGTGAAGAATATAATGGCTTCCCGAAGCCATTCCAAAAGGGCTAGCGATTGATTTTCAAAAAGACCAGAGTGCTCTATATACCGGAACAAGACGAGAAAATGCCATTCTTCTTCTATTTTCTCTTCTTCCTTGAATTTATTCCATTCTTAAGCTATGTACAAAATCTGCTCGAGATTCAATAAGAAAAGAAGGAATTTTTTCCTCTTTGATTGAGGAATTAATTGGTACTTTGCGACCAATGAGTTTCATTCGGTCTTGTAGCTTCTCCTATGGATTTGTTTTTCTTCTAACTATAAATGCATGTAAATGAAATTTCTAATTAATGTGTGTGGGCATCTGATATTCTACTCACAACATTAGTTTCTCCTACCTCCATTCTCACTCCCTTTCCCCTTCTTAGACAAAGTTCTTCTCTAGTGAGAAATTGTTAGCTTTTCCATAGGGTCAGTGAGTGCCCTTGTTGGATCTCTGGTCGAAAGGCCACCATTGAAATCCACTTTTTCATGCATGCACATATAGAAGCTGCACCGTTCAAGTAGAGGGACTTAGATTCCCATAGCATTGGCTTGAAACCCACAAATTTGTCCACAAGAAAAATTTTCTCGCCAACTAGTTTTTGGCACCCACCGTGGGGTAGATTTTGCAAAGCATCTACACCTAAAAAATGACCTCAGGGTCATAAAAAACAAAAAAGATTCTAGAAGAAAAGTTTCTAGAGATTGAATAATCACACAAACTTCATGGATGTAAATCATGGCTATTTTGGGAAATCCTCCTGTTAAGAGACCTGATTTACTCTTTCACATCCAAGAAGACATTGCTTCTAATCTGAGAGAAGATATTTGGCATAATAGAAAAAGTTTCAATCAATACTTCATTGCCATAAGGATTCTAGACCTGGAAGAGGAACGTGTTGTCGAATTGGAAAGGTAGAGACAAATTCCAACACCCCAGAGAAGAGCATAAACTTTCAAGCTGGCTAATAGAAGGTACACCCAGAACTGAGGCTTGGAGGACAAATTGATCCCACATTTGAAGAGCTTGAAAGAGAGGTAGTTGTTGAAGAGGAGATAAGGGCTCAACTTGAAGAAATAGAAAGACTCCAAATTGAAGCAGAAGAAAGAGCAGCAGCAGAAGCAGCCTTAGCAAGACTGGAGGATAGAAACAGGAATAGAATGGGTGATCATGAGTGTGAGGAATGTAGGCCTAACATACCATGGGGAAGAAATACTGGTCCACTTGCTCTTCCACAACCACTTCATGACCTCCCAAGAGGCTCAAGAAAGAACTTCCCAAAATTCAAAGGGGATGGTTCTCAACTCCAGGAAGAACATGTAGCAGCATTCATCATTGCTTGTGGAGTGTTGGGAGTTGAAGATGAAGA
The DNA here is from genome assembly GCA_018340775.1 of Taxus wallichiana var. yunnanensis. Classification (NCBI taxonomy): domain Eukaryota; kingdom Viridiplantae; phylum Streptophyta; class Pinopsida; order Cupressales; family Taxaceae; genus Taxus; species Taxus wallichiana. The sequence continues at coordinate 269,966,233 of CM031234.1, forward strand.
TGTTTCAGTTAGGATCTTTGTGGAGTCACTCCAAGAAAAGGTCGTTGAATGGTTCTACATGTTGCCCCAAGATCTGTCACATGTTGGGAAGATATAAGAAGTGCATTTGAACATAGGTTCAAGAGCACATAAGATTGTCAGGATCTGCTGGTCCAATTGGTTTAGATGAAGAAAGAGACCTCTGAATCAATGAGATATTTTGTAGCAAGGTATAATCGGTTGACAAGAAGGATCCTAGAAGATGTGGTACCCCCTGAAAATAACTTGAAAAGGTTCTTCATCAGTGTTTTTCCACCAGAAGTTGGTTTCTTCCTCAGAAGATCCCAACCAAGAACATTGAGGGAGCTTCAAGACTTTGCACTTGAGACTGATGATGATCTAATTCTTTCTGGCAAAGTGAAAGGACCAAATGGGAAGTAAAAAGGTCAGAGCTCAAATTCAGTCACCACTAATCCAATGTTCCAAAAAATGGCAAATGACCTAGTTTCTTTGAAGAAATTATCACAAATCATAATGAGGAATGCTCCAAGATGACCAAATCCTCATGATAAACCAATAATTACTCCATCTCCTCATAGGATTGCTCTTAAAGCACCACCAATTAATGCCATCTGTGACACTAGGGAATCGGAATAAGGAACAAACATTGAGGAAACTAAAGAAGAAAGCATGGATGACTATGAAAACTATCTTGAAATTGAAAAGGTCAAAGCATGCACAATGGCTAACGATTAAATGCATTGATGATGAGGAGGAAGGTGATGAAGAAGCTCCAAGTTTTTCATGTGTTGTTTTCACTCGTGCATAATCCAAGAATGGTGTTTCAGCCTCAGCAGTTGTAACTAAGAGTAGGAAGAACAAAGAAGATAGCTCTTCAAATCCTCCACTAAACAAGATCATCAGTAGGGGATCACCATTACCACCTTCCATGGAATCAGCTAGAGAGAAATTAGATTCACCAGTTGTCAAGGATCACACTGTTGTGCCAAGTAAGTTATCTGATTCTTCTCCCAACTCAAAAGTTGTTAAGAGCAATTCTCTTCTAAATGCTAGTTCTGGAAGAACATCTAAATTTCAATCAAAGGCTACACTTCCATCTCCTTCCAAGCCAATTACTACATTTGAAAAGGAGAAACCAGCACCAAAAGTAACAAAACCCCTGTCATTTAAGTCCTCATCCCTCTTTGGAACCTCTTCCTCATCTACCATAACTACATTTGACTTTGTGGAGCAGTGCAAGCAATGCTAAAGTTTAGATCTTTAAGATTGAATACCTACAAACACATCCTTCCCAATTTGACAAATTCATTAAGGTAGTTCGGGGTGGTAATTCTACATCCCAAATCTCTAATTCTAAAGGCTTACTACCCACACCATCCATACCACCTTCTCAAAATATGCTAGCCCTCAGTGCCTCCAACACCAACAAAGTTGATCCTTTTACCTGTCACTTCTCATCAAAGGCTTCCAGTTGAACAATTGCATCATAGACTCTAGAGCCTCAGATAATGTGATGCCAACAAAAGTTTCAAATACTCTTAGCCTCAATTTGACCCAGGTAAATGGCACATGATATTCAATGGAATCCAAAAAAGTTCCATTGGTAGGAAGGATCAAGGATGCTCGTGTTGCACTAGCTGATTACCCTAACAAGAAGATACTCTTGACCAATTTGGTGGCGAGACATCCCGGCATCTTTTGGTAGGTTGTTGAGTAGAATTTTTTATAGAGATCTAGATGGAGAAATAAAGATGGATTGGTCATCTGCAACTACCCCAAAGTGAAAGGAGAAATGAAGAAAGCTGGCCGCTTGATCAATCAAGAAAATGAAATTCATAATGAGGAAATCTGATGATCCAAGAGCTAACATCCTCTTTCAATATTATGGGCTAGGAAACTACTTCCTTACATCACAAAAGGAAGAGAACTTTCCACTCCTCATGGAGGAAGAAGAAGATTAGATTTGGACAATGGAGTTTGATGGCAGTCATTCTAGAGTAGGTTCAAGAGTTGGTGTAGTATTATACTCTCCCTCCAATGAGGTATATCCTTTTTCCTACAAGCTGTAATTTGACAATACAAATAATATTGTAGAGTATGAAGCATTGCTCTTAGGCATGAATTCAGAGAGGACATGGGAATCAAGAAGTGAGGTGTAAAGGTGATGCATATATTGTACTAAAGTAGGTCCACCAATAATATCAGTGAAAAATCCAAGGCTCAAGCACTATAGAAACAGAGTGTGGGACTACATTGAATTCTTTGATGCATTCTCCATTGAAGCCATCCCTAGAGAGCAAAATGAAAAGGTAGATTCTCTAAGAATGTCGGCTTTCCTTAGTGATACCTCATCCTTCTTTTGGCAAGGATAAAGTGACCATTGAGATGGTGTTCAGACCCAGCATACCAGACAATGCAAATCATTGGTAGGTCTTTAATGATGATAATTAGATCCTAGCCTTCTTGGAACAAAGGGATAACTTCAATAATTTTTTCTTTGAAGGAAGTGAAAACCCACATCGTGAATCAGTCCCCAAAGAAGAGAAGGAAGGAATTGAGGGAATTGATGAAGAGGGGGTAATCAAACTAAAAGGAAACAAAATCCCCACAGGCCTAATTTCTTTAGAAGACCTCTTTGACAAGCATGATAGGTTCATCCAAGAGAAAGAAAAATAGTCTTCTTAGTGTTCATCTGATTTTTATCAAGAAAACATTGGCACTTCAGAGAATCCAAGGATGGTTAACATTGGTAAATGTTGCTCACTAGAAGAGAAGAGAAAGTTTTTCACTCTCCTAAAAAGTACTCAGATGTCATGGCCTACTCCTATGATGAACTCAAATCTTTTCAGCCAAAGGAAAAGCATCACTCCATTCCTTTGAAGCAAGGAGCCAAGCCCTTCAGAGCAAAAACAAAGGCCTTATAATCCAGAGATTGTTGGTGTTATCAAAGAATAGGTGATAAAGATGCTCAATGCTAGAATCATTTTCCCCAACCACCATTCAACATGGGTGGCTAACATTGTACCGAGAAGGAAGAAGAATGGGGAAATAAGGATTTGTGTAGATTTCCAAAATCGAATCGGGCATCTCTCAAGGACAACTACCCTCTTCTAATCATGGATCATATTTTGCAAGTAGTCATTGGATCGAGATGCTCTCTTTACTTGATGGATTCTCAGGGTACAACCAAATCAAGGTAGCGAGAAGAGGATTGTAACTAAACAACCTTCACAACACCTTGGGGCACTTTTTCCTACATCAGAATGCCTTTTGGCTTGATCAATGTTGGAGCCACTTTCCAAAGGGCAATGGACTTGGCCTTTAAATATTTGAAGCACTACATTTTCATTTACCTTGATGACCTCATGGTTTTTTCAAAGAGGAGGGGAGATCATATCAGTCATTTGGAGCAAGTCCTTGCAAGGTGTAGGAAACATGAAATTTCTCTAAATCCAAAGAAGTGCATCTTTAGAGTCACAGAAGGTAAGTTGTTGGGACACATTGTGAACAAACATGGAGCACACATTGATCCTGAGAGGGTCAGAGCTATCCAAGCACTAGCCTTACCAACTAGCAAGAAGGGAGTTCATTCATTCTTTGGAAAGGTAAACTTCCTTCATCGTTTTTGTGCCTGAGTTTTCTGAACTGACTAAGCATATAACTTCCATGATGAAGCCTCAAGCAAGTTTCAAGTGGAAGAAGGAAAAATAGCATTTAAGGAGATCAAGAAAGCCATTGCCAAAGCTCTAACTCTTGTATCTCCAGATTTCAACAAGGATTTCATCATGTATTGCTATGCATCAGAACATACACTCTCTATTGTCCTTGTTTAGAAAAATGATGAAGGTTTGGAAGCACCCATTGCTTTCATGAGCTGTCCTTTGAAAAATCATGAGCTAAAGTACAACTAATTAGAGAAACATGCCTATGCAAAGTGGTCAAAGCTGTTAAAAGTTTCATATTCTACATTCTCAATTCCCATACAGTGGTGATGGTCCCTGGAAGTACAATCAAGTCCATTTTGACTCAACAAGATCCTGGGGCTAAGAGAGGAAGCTAGATTGCAAAGACCCAAGAGTATGAATTGGAGATTAGACCCTCTAATCTGGTAAGAGGAAATGGTTTGTGCAAGCTGATTGTTGAAGATGAAGCTCTCAAAGCTCAACAGGGAGAAAAAGATGGTGTTTGCTTAACTTTGTTGAAAGAGTCCTGACGCTCTTTGTCACCACTACTGATGAGTGGTATGCTGACATTGCTTACTACCTCACTTATGGAGAATGCCCTCCTCATCTTGATTACAAACAAAGAAGGACACTCAAGCTAAAGGCAGCCAAGTTTGTGATTTGGAATCATGCACTTTACAAGAGAGGCCTAGATGGTTGTTTCCTCAGGTGTGTAGATAAGGAGCAGCAAGAAAAGTTGCTCAAGGCATATCATGATCAAGCTTGTGGTGGACATTTCTCAGCAATGGTCACCGCACATAAGATCCTCAGAGGGAGATATTATTGGCCCTCCATCTTTGTAGACACTCAGGATTGGGTTTCCAAATGCAAAGCATGTCAACAATTTGTTGGAAAGCCACAACTAGCTGCATTGCCACTCAGGCCTGTGGTGATTGAAGAACCATTTCAGCAATGGGGGCTAGATTTTATTGGTGTTCTAAATCCTCATTCTAGTGCAGGACATACTTATGTACTCACTGTAATTGATTACTTCACTAAATGGGTGGAAGCCATCCCAACCAAGCAAGCCAACTCTAAAACAATCTGCAACTTCATCAAGGAGAATATCATTGTTTGTTTTGGAATACCACAGAAAATTGTTGTAGACAATGCCACCTATTTCTCTTCCAAGGAGCTCACAGAGTTTTGTTATGGCTTTGGAATCTCCCTATCTCACTCTTCTGACTACTACCCATAGGGAAATGGGCAAGCTAAGTCAAGCAACAAGAACATTGTGACCATTGTCCGCAAGTTGGTAGATGAGAATCAAAGGAACTAGCACAAGAAGTTATATGATGCATTGTGGGCTGATAGGATCACTCCTAAGAAGGCAATAAGTATGTCACCTTTCCAAATGTTGTATGGAGTTGAGGTAGAGATTCCCCTCACAATTGAGATGTCAGCTCTCAAGTTGTTGCAAGAAATAGAAGATGGTCAATACAAAGACTCCATTGACAAGAGGATCCTCTTCCTGGAAAATCTAGAAGAAATCAGATGCCAAGTGGTGGATAGAATTAAAGAACACCAATTGAAAGTGAAGAATATATTTGACAAGAAGGCAAAGGCAAGAGAATTCAAGGTTGGAGATTTTGTTTTGCTATGGGACAAGAGAAGAGAACCAAAGGGCAGCCATGGAAAGTTTGATTCATTATGGTTGGGCCCATTCCAAATTCATGGAGCTTATGGTGAGAATTTTTTTCTCCTCTCATACTTGGATGGAACACCATTGGAATTGCCTCAAAGTGGGAAATACTTGAAATTGTACCATTAGTGAAAGTAGGTTGTCCCCCACCTTGTACCATAGGTGATTCCGTAGGTGTGTTTTTCCCTTTTTAGTTGTGTTGTTTTGGTTTTCTTTTCTTTTCTTTTTGTTGTGTGTGGTTTGGGTTGTGTGTTTCCTCCTTCTTCCATTATTTCTTAGAATTGTACATGAATCTGCAAGGCCTAATGGATAAGGCACTATTTAATGTAATATGTTTTGAAACTTGAGATTTTGGATCCTCATGTCATGCCCTAGTCATACCCGGTTCACGCCATGTCCCCAAGCTAGAGCTAGGTGTAGTCTCTTGAACAACGCTCTGCATTTCCATTGCCAAATTTGTTGAGCTCATATCCTCCATTGGTGTTTAAGCCAAGTTTGAGATTCAATAAATTAGCAAAAGTCGTGCCCTAGAGCTATTTAAACCTCTGTTTTCTTGTTTTTAGAAATCCTCTATTTCCTGGTTGCGTGCACGTAATATCCTCTTTGCAACCTCCATTTTTTTATTGAAATTGTTCACTTGTTCTTTGGCCTGGGTCGTCAAATCATTTTTTTGCCTCCATGCCTTTGGTTCTTGAAGGGAATTCAAAATTTGGACTCAAAACGATGAAGTTCTCTTCCTCTGTGTATTTTTCCCGTAGTCGGGATGACGGGTGTCTTTTCCCCGTCAAATTTTGGCCCCAATGAATGCAGGTACGTGGTCAGATCCTATTGGATGGGGAGGAATGGGATTTTTGGCGAACTTAACACTTTTGGCACAAAAAAAAAAAAAATTGCCCCACGGACCTAAAAAGCTAAACCACCGTTGAAAATTCTAACCTTAGCAGACGGCTCCACGTGTCGCAACGATGTAACTCAAGGTGGGGGCAAAAAGGGTCAATTACCAAATAACCGCTAGATCGCCACATGGTTGGAATCATTAGAGAGGCAAATCCCGCCATTGAAAATTCAAAGCGGACAAGTGGGCCATCGGGATTTGTGCTTTTGAGCCCCTTTGCAAAAGGGTGAAAAGTTAAAAAGTGACTGCGCTGACCCCAATTAGGCTTTGAAGGAAAAAATCAAATTTGAAGCCCGTAAGGAAAAAGTCAAAGGTGAAGGTGCCATGTGTCCTATTCAAATTAGAGCGGCGGGCGGTGGAGAAATGTGAGTTTTGAGCCTTTTCTAAAAAATGTTAAGATGTTAAGAAAAGGGCCACGATCCCATTTCCAATCGAGAAGGTGCCACGTGTCCTAGTTGAAAAGTCAAAGCGGGGTATGGGCCAATTTTTTTCCAAATTGCCAAATCTCTAAAAAAATCACAAAATGCAAAGGGCTTTCCCCGTAACCACTACTGATCCCTTCTTGCCACATGGACGGCTGATTTCAAAGCTATAGGAGAAAATCAAATGGTCTATATTTAAACTAGTAAATCAAATGTAGCGAGTTGCTTTGCAAGATCAGTTTTTAACCCGCCATGAGCGTTTTCTTCTGTGAGAGGAATTTGAAAAGGCATCGAGGATTTATGAAGATATAATGGTTTCTCGCGAAGAATATAATGGCTTCCTAAAGCCATTCCAAAGGGTTGGCGATTGATTTTTGAAAAGACCAGAGTGCTCTGTACCTGGAAAAGATAGAAAATGCCATTCTTCTTCTATTTTCTCTTCTTCCTCGAATTTCTTCCATTCTCAAGCTATGTACAAACTCTGCTTGAGCTTCAATAAGAAAAGAAGGAATTTTTACCTCTTTGAATGAGGAATTAATTGTTACTTTGTGACCAATGAGTTTCGTTTGGTCTTGTATCTTCTCCTATGGATTTGTTTTTCTTCGATTTGTAAATGCATATAAATGAAATTTCTAATTAATGTGTGTGGGTATCAAATATTCTACTCACAACATTAGTTTCTCCTATCTCCATTCTCACTCCCTTTCCCCTTCTCAGACAAAGTTCTTCTCTAGTGAGAAATTTCTAGCTTTGCCACAGGTCAGTGGAGTGCCCTGTTAAATCTCGGGTTGAAAGGCCACCATTGAAATCCACTTTTTCATGCATGCACATACGGAAGTTGCATCATTCAAGTAGAGGACTTAGATTCCCATAGCGTTGGCTTGAAACCCACAAATTTGTCTATAAGTCAAGAAGCCCTATGTTTTAAAATGCCATGGTATTGTTTGACATTCACCCATATCCATTTCCCACTCTTGTCTGATGCTATAATTTTTACTTGGCCTAATTGATTTGTCTCCATCAAATCAGTGGTTTCACCTATACTTTTTTGGTTGGTTTCCATTACATAGGAAAGTAATATTTGAGAACTTTTAATGGAGCAATTCGTCAAACAGTTTGTAGACAGTGGAATCTATTAAATTTTGTGTGTCTTTCCTCTAATTTTGTTGATGGACATTTTTGTCAAATAGTTAGTGATCATTCCCACCTAACATGTTACAAAATTTTTGGGGTCTAATGAATATTCTCGTGTTCGATTGGGGTCCACTCGCTCTGCCGCAGGCGGTGCATTGTACCCTGTGCATGTATCACTATGCCTTGTTCCTGTGCCGGTTTGGATAACTTTCCTCTACCAATGACCTATGTATGAAGTAGCCTAACCCTCACCCATGTTTCGAGGGGTCAATATAGTCAACGAATGTCAAATTATTACCAAAATGAATGTTGTAGCATAGTGGTGGGGCATCGGCGAGTTTGAGACCTTGATGTTGATGTTGATGTTGTTCCTGCCTCTCTTGTTATATTTCCTGATGTTATCGTATATCACAAGCAAAAATTTATGTCATTAAACCAACTTTCCAAAGAATTTTATATGTATTTGAATAAAGATTAGATCTTATAAGGTATTCCTTTCGTGCTATTTTCAATTAAGAAAAATTCCAACACTACATCTCAATAAATTGAAATCCATTTTGTAATGTTTTATATTGCTCAATTTTTGTTAGTTAACAATTACCACGATAAAATGTTTTGAGTGTAGATGTAACTTTTTTTAAATTGACTCCATGGGTATTATTTTAAACGAAACATTTGAGATGTTGGCGTGAAGGAACTTGTCGGAAAATAATGATAATCGATACATATTCTTTGGGTATGGACTCTCACTCCATTTTCGTAATATTTCCAATTGCTTTGTCGTGGGCTTTACACCTTCAAGTCGAGCATATCTTTCAACTTGCACCGAATTTGTTTGACTTAACACAAAAACATTAATACAAGATATATATGGTTAGATATTCCTTTTGCTTATAAGATCCTTCGATATATGTTATGAAAAACAAGTTGCCAAAATAAATACTAATATTTATATATGACATGATTATCGGTGGTTTGCCATTTGTAGCATGAAGGCTTATGGAGTCATTGGGAATTTGAATAGAAAAATGATTAAAAGTAAACACATCCATTTTGGTTTATTAGTTACTCTAAGCGATGCGAAGTATTTGGCCATATTTATGCTTGTCAAGAATATTTTCAGGCAATTCTTAAATAAAATATGACATTTAGTTTTTAGTGAAATGGAGAGGATTTTAATTATTTATTTCAATAGGTATTTTCACTAAAAATGCGAAGGATAGAGAGCACTTAACAATTTAATTAACATTACCACTCACACAAAATACCAAGTGAACCTTTTGCATGAAGTGGGATGGGTAGGACAAATTTAATTCCAAATTTAAGTCATCTCATAGATCTCCATCTATGTCTAAGGGAGGGCCTTCTACAAGCAAGGCCAAGAGAGGGATATGTATGTATATATGTATGTATGTATGTATGTCTTATGACATTTATTTTGTATGCCTATGTGCATGGCATTGTATGCACGTTTGACATTGTATGTATGCCTATATGGCATTCACTTGATATTATATGACCTATTCACATTTTTATATTTATTGTGCACATTAATACTATTTGGAATTAAATATTTTTGTATGAGAACTTACATTTCTAAGATTATTTTTATATGAAACTAATATGATGTGCACGTGACAATATAAGACGGGTTGTCAAAACTTGCAAAATGACTTACTTCTTCTTAACAAAAACCTTGCTAAATCATGCAATTTTTCATTTAAATGCTCAAATTAGCTTAGACAATCATGTTAACACGTTTCTTGGACTCACCTTATGTTATTCCAATCATTACACTTGCTCAAATCAACCAAAGCTTTCAATTTCCCTTCTAACTCACATAAGCTGTCATTTTTTTGCTTCTTAAGGGTGTGCTCCGGTAGGGTGATAGGTTGAACAAACTACAAGCTTCCAAGATCAAACAAAAACACTTTTAGGAACCCTTTAGGTATCTAAAGGTGTGGGCAAAGTTTTTTTCTCAACTCTTCTCTTAAATCCATTTTCTCCTCTATCACTCTCTTGGCTTAATGCATTGTTTAGTAGCCCAGCAACATTGTTTTCCAAGCTTATCTTTTGTTATACATCCTCATTTATCAAACCAAGCATATTTCTAAGGACCCATTTGTCCCTTCTCCTAATGTTCAAGGTTTCAAGATGACTTGCTTTGTAAAAAACTTCCCAAAACTCCACTTCCTTTGTTTTCTATTAGGTTTTCTTGTCTTGTTTCAGTCCTACAATTGGAGTGATAAAAGTTGAGACTAATTGGTGGAATGCCACACTAGGAAACCTATAAAATCCTCTTCTTCACATATTTTAGATGATATGTACTAACTTTCAGGTCTCAATTCTAAGATTCAAGGTCTTAGTTCTCAAGAACTTGTGATTAAAGCCTCCTCCATGCATCTACAGGCTTGTTCTTAACTGATATGAAATGAGGCCAATTTGTAAACTCCCTTCCTTTAAACTCACCTTCTTAGGTCTCCTTAGGTATTCTAGAAGTAATCTAGAAATTTGCTAACTTGAATTTTCTCCTTAAGACACCCTATAGTGGGTATATGTAGTCATTAGTCCTTAATACATTCTCAAAGTTTCCAACAACCCTTATCTCTTCAAACCCTAAGAAGATTTCTCTAAACACGAGAAATCTAACTTTACAAATAAAGGATAAATGCTTTACTTCTAAGACCTGATAATTTCTCCAGTGGGTCAGTGTGTCAACGTTTTCAATCTTTTCATGGTGATATCAAGGCTTCACCAACTTGTCAATAGCTAATACACCTCTAAACTTCTATCGCATGCCTTGAATGAGGGTTTTAGTCTGTTTGATCCCTAAAACTTATAGAATCTAAAGAAATTATTCTCAATGTCTCTATCTCCCCTAGAGGTCTGAATCTCCTAATATTCCCTTCAAAATATTGATTTACAACCTCCTCCTTTTAGACAAAACCATCTTCAAAGTATCAAACTAAATCAATTGTACTAATCACACACACAATGGACTGTCACAGAAAACTAAGGGATTCCAACAATTACTATCACAATGGCTTGTTCATGCACTTAAGTAATCAAAAATTGAATAATTCCACCCTCACCACTTTTAGAAAACCATCATGCATAAAATACATGGCTTTTCCTTGATCATTCTCAACATGTATACAACTTCAAATGGCTAAAAATTGTGTATTAGCAAGGAAAGGCACAAAATGAGTTTCTTGCAAGTTAGTAAGATACCTTTACTCGAGAATCTCCCATAAACAAGCTTGGAATCCTTCTTGAAATATTTGGCAACCCTTATTTATTTCTTGTACACACAATTGATCAATAAATCACTCCAATACTTGTTAAAATAGTGATCAATTAGGCAATTTTATAACCTTCTCATGGAAAATAGAGTCTTTCCTTCCAAAAGGGATTCATCAATCATTCACACAGACTTGAATCTTCTGCAAGATGTTATAAACATGAATCCATCCATCTAACCCATAAGAGAACACTAAATTACAAGAAAATAAAGTCAACTTACAATATAATTCATGCAAAAATAGAGCTCCACATTTACTTTCAAAGTATCCTTACAATTTCTTCTTTTTGTAGAGCTCTTACCATGAGCATCCTGCCCATACAATGAGTAACTAACTCCCAAAAGTGAGCTTTATCTCAAATATATAGGCTTCCTAATCCCTAACTAACTTTCCCCTTACATATTATGGGTATTCAAACATAGAACCTGATTTTTCCACCTTTTTAATACATCATTTGCTCCTTTTTCACACTTATTAGAGTCATACACAACATTATTTCCCTTAATATTGACTCCCTAATACTTAAGACCACTAACACATCAACATAGACCAAGAATGAGAGAGAAAGTAATAGAAACATAGATAGACAGAGATGTAGATAAAGAGAGGGGGAGAGAGAAAAAAGTGTGAGAAAAAGTGATGAGAATCAAATGTTAGTGTAGGTTATTTATTTAAGTTGTATTTTTTTATTTACTTGGAGCTTTCCTACACTCATGGGATATGCTTGCTTAGTTGTAGCAGTTGTGTTGAGTTAGCTTACTAGTTAGGTTGAGTTAGCTTACCAGTTGTGTTCAGTTGGCTCACTAGTTGTGTGGAGTCAACTCTACTTCTAGTATCAGTTAGTGAGAGTTATTCCCCACTGATCTAGGAGGAGGTCACACATTCACCACCTATATGTACTTAACTTGCATCATTCTATTATATGGTGAATATGGAGCATGGAGCATTGAGTTGATTTGGAGCCATTCTTGCCATTGGGAGTTTTGATCATATTTCATCTTATTGTTAGTTATTTTGATTTACGTAATTGCTTGTGCATTTGTTTTTGTTTTTGCTATAAATTTTGATCGATAGCTCATTTTTAGCACTATTTTGGTCAGAATTGCATGTTTTCTTGTGCTCTACATGATGGACACATTTATTTTTGTAAACACGCTACTTTATATAGTGCCACATTTTGGGGGTTCTAAGAAACTCACTTTGGGGCTTGTAATTTTCGCACTAAGTTATAAAGTGCCATCTAGGATAATTTTTGGGGTTTATCTACATTATGGAGTTTCAATTTCACCATTTTGTTGTTATGCTTGACTCTGAGAACTTTTTATCTTAGAAGGCATGCATTATCAATCATTGCATTATGAATGATTTTTACCCTACCTCCATGGTCTTGTTCTTGAGCCTGATGAGCCTCTATAGAAGTATGAGTGGTTTAAACAAAATGATGAGGTCTATGGCCTTCTCGATATTATTGTTTCTAGGGATATATTTCATTTGTTTGAGCACACTGAGTTCCCTTTCACTGCCTAGACCATTATCCGACAGTTGTATGGTGACCTTGTTTCACCATCTGAGAGCGACGCTTCCCTGGACCACTCTAGTGCCTCCATAGATTCTTCCCCCTCTCACATCCCTTTCATTGTTGAGTGTTCCTCTACACCTGTTGCTACTCATGAGTCCCATGTTGACCATTCACCACAGGATCTTGTTATTGAGCACACTCTCCCTATTATTGCCTCCATAGAGCTCATTGTCACCCATGTTCATGCTTCCATTCACTCTCCGCAGTAGTGTTCTATTGGAAAACCTTCCTCTAAGATAGATGTGACCATTGCCTTTCATGCTCCATTACATCTTGATTGCTCAGATGATGACATTCCACATACACAAGTTATTACCCTTGAGTGCAGCGTTGCTTCATCTTGGACTTCCAGTAGCTCTTTGCAGTAGTCTTCTCCTCCTACTTCATGTTGTGATGTTTATACATTCTTTTCAGACATTGCTCTCATTGAGAAACCCCATTGGGATGAGTATTTGCCCGACATGAGTTGTCTATTTGCATATTCCACTTGTGTTGCATTACAAGAATATACTCGATTAAGCCATCACACATTCTAGAGGACCCATTCATCTCTCTCATTGGGATTTCCCACCTTGGGACATTTGTCACTTCCACTATTTCATAGATGTTTCACGATCCAGTTGTTCTTATGGATCCCTTTATGAGGGTTATTGGGCCCCCACCATCTTCTCTCTCAGACATGTATACTTGCAGTGGCATTACCATTGTATTTTGTGCACACGGTGTTAGAATTATGCCACCTTTCAATTACATACTAGATGCAGAGATCAGAGTACTACATGATTCTTCTTCCTTTATGGAGTGGGATGACTTTCAGTGCTCATTTTCTATCCTTCCCAAGGGCAGGAACGTTATTCGGTGCAAATGGATTCTCTTCAGTATTTACGCGGAGGACCACATCATTGATGCTCTTCTTAGGGGACCTTCTTGTCCTCACTTCTTTCTCTCTCTACTCTAGAGGATGATCATTGTACATGGGTAGCTCATCAAGATGAGTTACGAGACCCACTACTTCTTCTTCTCCTCCAGTTTTTCTTGAGTGAGAGGAGTTTTTCTCCCACTAGGTTTTCTCCTTTTCTCCACTTTATGAGAGATTTGCATTGTACATGGGTACCTCATCAGGCCATGTTGTGGGACCCACTTTCCTTTTCACTTCCCACCTAAGTTGTGCTTATGGGGGGGTGTTAGTGTAGGATATTTATTTTCCTTGTATTTGTTTATTTACTTGGAGCTTTCCTACACTCATGGGATATGCTTGCTTAGTTGTAGCAGTTGTGTTGAGTTATCTTACCAGTTGTGTTGAGTTGGCTCACTAGTTGTGTGGAGTCAACTCTACTTCTAGTATTAGTTAGTGAGAGTTATTCCCCACTGATCTAGGAGGAGGTTGCACATTCACCACCTATATGTACTTGACTTGCATCATTCTATTATATGGTGAATATGGAGCATGGAGCATTGAGTTGATTTGGAGCCATTCTTGCCTTTGTGATTTTTGATCATATTGCATCTTATTGTTAGTTATTTTGATTTCTGCAATTGCTCGTGCATTCATTTTTCATCAAAGATCCACAAACTCTAATATCAAAGTAAACATTAGCTTTTACTCAAACTCTAATGCAAGGTTACTAATATTATATTTTGTAAAAAAGAAGCTCATGGTCTTGAATGGACCATGCACAAGTGTTGGGATGGCTTGTTAAACACTTTGGGAGGCTTCATTTCGGTGCCAATGCTCTCAAGCACATCGGCATATGACCCATGCAACACATCATCAACGTGTGTGTTGGCATCATGAAGGGGTGTGTTGTGTTCTCCAATGTGGCACCTAATGTTCATGTCATAATTTTTAAAATTTTGCATAATGTGTGGGAATCAACACTATTGGGTGTGGTGCAACATTTTTTTCAATTCCCCTCCCCACGAGAATATATAGCGAGTAACGGTTTGCCATTGCAAATCAAAGCAAAAATAGCAGACATGTGCATAGGAACTCGTTGTGAGAGCCTTCATTGTGTACAACATATTGTAAATAAAACTTATTTAATTTTTGTATTATTATTCAATGTGCTTTGGGTATATGGTTTGATCAAAAAAATGTGAAATATCATAGAGGTAATGCATTTTGTTTTGAACAAGGATTAGAAACCGATGACTTGATGCAGAGGCCTAGTGAACTTCATTTAATCGGTGTCACACTAATTAGCTCAACAACCAAAACAATACCTTCATGTGCATGACCAAGTTAATTTTAACTCTAAATTGTGAATGTCTTCTCATAGGTTTCCAACAAATAATGTCACAAAAATCCTAACAGTGATTGGATAATTTTCTCTAATTTCATTGGAATCCTCTAAACAACCATGAGACAGAGGTTTTCTCAAAATTTCAAGAGTTTTTGTTGGTTATTTTTCGAGAAAATAGAAATTTTCCTTCTAAACCCTAGTTACAGGGTTTGAAGCTCTTAGTGAGCCCAAGAGTGGTAAAATTAACACAAAATTGTTTTTGCTTGCTTTCAAAACTTTTATCCACCTTGCACAGGACTTGTGTTAACCTACCAAAGCTTTACAAATTGACAATAATGTTAAAGATATCCTAATTGACCCATTCAACCAATGAACTCGTGACTGTGTTAACCTACCAAAGCTTTACTGACAGTATAATGTTAAAGATCTCCTAATTGACCCATTCAACCAATGAACTCGTGCTTCTTCTCTCATAAAATAGGGTATGTTTCACGTTTTGGGGGTTTGTAGTATCACAATGATTTGTTAACAAAGTAATGAGGTGTGATAATATTCACCCTTCAAAAGAGATATTTTAATTGATTTGTTAATAAAGTAAATTACAAGTATCAATTGCAACATTTTACATATGTTTAACAAGAAATGCTAAAAATGGGAATGATTTAGTCATTGATACTTGAAATGCATCCCAACATGGAAATGTTGCATGGAGTTTTAACATTGAAAATGCTAACAGGCCAAGGCCTAAAACTATGTAGTTGAAAGAGATAGTTTAATTGATTTGTTAATAAAATAAATTAAAATTACCACTGTAATGGTTTACATATGCTATAACAAGAAATGCTAAAAGTGGGAATGATTGAGTCATTGATACTTGAAATGCATCCCAACAGGGAAATGCTGCATGAAGTTTTAACATTCCTGCTAACAGGCCAAGGCCCAAAACTATGTAGTTGTAAGGATTTTTTCATTTTCTCCTATCCATTTCCCGGGATACAGTATACCTTTTTTATTTTTCAAGGACTACCAGCATCTGCCTCTTTTAGACATCGTTGATAAAAATCTCAGAAAATAAGAAAGTGATCATAGAGTATCTTAGCAGTTACTTAAACTAAGCTCAGACCATATTCCATATTTTACTATATTCCATCTCATTAGGAAATGCCTCTAGAAATCCATATATTTGTTGCAGTCAACATTAGAGTTCGTTCCTGTCGAACCACAAATATGGCGACTTGCATGAACCAAGGAAAGTAACGATACCAGATGACTCCCATATTTCTTAGCAAATACATCCTGAGCATTTTGTAATACATCATCTAGCCATTTATTTCCACTGGAAATATTTTTCTAATAGTTTTATTTGACACTCTAATGAACATCCTCCTCACATATGACATTATTACAAAAATATATTTGCAGACCCATGCCAAACATTAAAATTTATTCACGTCAATTAATAATATCTACAGGGTTGTATTGCTCGCCATTATTTAAATTTGTATGGACCTTGCCCTTTCCGGTACCTCTTGGATATTGCTACTTTTTTTGAAGTGTTCTTTGTTCTATTTGTTCAAAGCACATGGTTTTATTCATGGAGGACATCATTTCCCTTCCCAGTTACCCCTTGATATTGTTATTTTTTGAAGTGTTCCTTATTTTAATTTGTTCAAAGCACATGATTTTATTCATAGAGGACATCAAATTTCCAGTTTTCATTAGTTTTTTATCCATGAGCCTTTCCCATACCACTCAATAGGTTATTGGGAAATGGCAAGAATAATTCTCTTTGTTTTGTTTATTAAGAACATCAAAACTCCAATTTTTCGTAGTCTTGTTTCATTTGTTGCTGTTAATTCTTACAATATTCGGAAGACAATTGAAGGATCCTTGTTCTACTAGATCAATTAACATGGTTTTGTTTGTTGAGGACATCAACATTTTAATTTTTGTTGGTTTATTTTTTGTGTGCCTTTTCCTATCACACATTATATTTGAAAACAATAATTTGCTCTTTGATAATTTCAATATTTAAACTTTCGTTAGTCTTGTTTACAGGATTGTCATTTCCTACCAAGCATTTGGTTTGTAACTTGAGATATATTTTGAGCAATTTATAAACCATATATATTTTGAGCAATTAAAATTCTGAAAATGAATATTCATACAAAGCAGAAAACTTAATATCGGGTATTTGATATTTTGTCTACCAGTGAGCAACATAATCAGAACTGAAATGATAATATTTCTAAATAACATTGATCTTCAATAAGCAAATATATATGTATATAATTTAGTAGCAAGTAAAATCCCCTAACATGTTGTGGTAACAAGGCTATACTCTGGGAGCAAATCTTGGCCTATAGACAATCACAATAGTTATAATTTGCAAATTCTAGACACACCCATATAAAGATTATATTGAGCACCAAATTTAGTCCAACATTTCTAGCTATTCCCAAATAAGAATATTGCAATTGTAAATGTTTTATTTGCATCACATAAGAAGTCACACAGTCTAATAAGTGCAAATTGTAGTTGATTCTCTCATCAAATAGCAAACAAATGACATTATAGTGAGAAACAATAAAGCACGTAATGTTCACACCTTTTGCTATCTTAAGGCATAAATAGATGGCTCCAATAAAATTTGCACAATCTTTAATCACATCGATATCCATCTCAAAGTGGCATCATTGGCTTGAACCTCATAATGAATATTTTCAAGTTCTCTTCGTAGTTTGTCCTTAGTGGTGGCATAAACCATATTTTCTGATTCGGGATACGTCGGGGATCTAAACCCACATTAATGTTGTTAGTCATATGCTTAGACAATACTATCATACTATCAGGTGTTTTCCCACACAACCAAAGTCCATAAACATTTGTTTTGGCAGAGACAGCAGGAGAAAAAAATCCCCAAGTGATAATACTAGCAAACAAAGCCAAGGGACATAAAAGTATCTTTACTCAAACAATGAAGAGTATATCCAATCCTTATCCTAAAGATTCATGCAAACCAAATATATATATATATATATATATATATATATATAACTACAATGGACTCCGAAAAATGTTGTAAGACCCACGATGATGGACCACTTGAGTGGTTTGAAACATCAATTCAAACAATGTTTTACACATTTATTTACCAAAATCCTTCTTTGTATTCACTATCTTGGAAGTTTCACATCTTTCTTTTAAAAATTACTACACCTATAATGAGCTTCAAAAAGGTGTGAAAATCCATAATCTAGTAAATATTAGAATAACTAATGAATTATAGTATCATTAAATTGAAATCTAACATTTACCTATGTTTTTATGCATTTGACCTATTTACATAGAGGCTAAAAAGGACTTGAACCCATGACCATTGACTCCTTCATATACATTTTCTCTACATCATTTTCAAAACAATAATCTCTATGAGAAATACTCCACTACCTTTTTGGTGTCGTAGGCTTATATTTCAATAGCTTGGCATACTCCCTTAAAGCATGGAGCATGTAGTCATTAACATAATTCATCTTTTATTTCAAGTACAATTATATTGAAACGTATTTTTTAGATTGATTTCAGGTACAATTATATGCATTTTTTAGATTTGTGTTTCTTGTTCATCATTTTAATCATGAAAATACCACTCTTCTAAATGACAAGACAATAGTCCATGTTTGTACAATCCTAAAGAAATATTTTTAAATGTTACATCCAATGTTGTTAATGTCAGGACCAAGGGAAACACTAATTAAGTATACGAGACCCCAATTTCTATGATGGATTTCTATTTATTTTATATATTGTTTGATCAAACTTGGAAATGAACATGACCATAACTATCCACCTACAACATATTCTCAAAGGGAATATTCGGTATGATGTAATCGAAATGCCGAAACTTAAGATTATCTCTAAGGGAATGACAAAATTATTGAAAAGCAAAAAAAGAAAACAATAGTAAATTGTTTTGTTATCAATATTAAATTAACAACAAATTTGTCTATAATTACTGATTTGTTTGCTCATATAGTTTACAATATATTTGTCTTTAAGTAATGATCCATGTCTTCATATTGCACTTAGTTTGGGTTGGCATTCGATATATATACTAGACAATACATTTTTTTAAATATTGGTTTGAATATTACATTATTTTATTTTGCACTCCTTATATTCTATGTTACTTGAAGATTAGTTTGAGTTTAATACCACTTCCTCTGTTAATTATATGAGGATTTATTTGTCTCCTTAATTATGTTCTCTGAAATAATAAGTGACACAAGAGCATATTTGGCATATGAAATCTATGTACTTCAAGAGATCTCAAAGAAAATACAAAGTAGGTACACCAAGACAATTAGAATGTGAAAGATGCCCCTAAAATTCTTACACAAAAACAAGAACTTGATGTTTGTCCATTGGCTGAACAAGCTATCCACTGACAAA
Source organism: Taxus wallichiana var. yunnanensis (assembly GCA_018340775.1). Taxonomy (NCBI): domain Eukaryota; kingdom Viridiplantae; phylum Streptophyta; class Pinopsida; order Cupressales; family Taxaceae; genus Taxus; species Taxus wallichiana. The sequence continues at coordinate 269,985,624 of CM031234.1, forward strand.
ACCAGGTACTTGCAACTCTGGGAGATTCATTTGCATCTGCTACACATACAACACCAGTAACATGTTTTTTTTTTTCAAATTTATGATGGATGACCTAGAAGGAGTCTTAGAAGAAATATTTGTTGAGTAGAGCACATTGTAAGCAATATCAATTTTTGGCAATATTAATTTCATAGATTGATTCAATTTGTTTGCTACTAATGCTTTTTTTTAATTCGTATAGGAGAAAGAAATTGGTAGCCAATCATCATTACGTGCGTACCTTGAGTTTTGACATGTTCATCAACGTAACCAAGGTCCTAAGAGGCTATTAGAAGGTGTGTCCAATAGTGGGGGTGGGATTCACATTGGTTCCAGACAGGTAATGTTATTATGGAACTTTGTCAACACTCATTCACCTCCCATCACTATCTTGCCCATTTTCCAACCTTTGGAATTTTTGGCTTCTCACAAGTATCTCACCATATCCAACTAGCACTTGAAATTTTCTTGACATTTCTCATGTTTCTCACTCTCATCATACTATAATAACACTAATCAATCCTTTGTTTCTTAAGTCTTGTTCTCTAGCACTAATCATTCCTTGTACTTTGTTTTGAATTAACTTTGACTTTAAAGTTTGTTCACATTCACCATTCCCTCATTCTACTACACCTCATACCATTGCAAGCCTCTAGTAACATGATCAAACCATAAGATTACTCAAAATCTCTCATTTCAATAAAAATATAGTCCTTACACAAATTTTAAAGATAGTTTCCATTTTTTTTTAGTTCTTGATCATGCATTCCCTAATTTGGACCTCTAGAAGGCTAATTAGTGATTACAAACTCACCTTCATGGATTGTAGCAAATGTATATCTTTTTCTCCTTGATGAAACAAGTTATAATTCATCTATCCTTGTTTCAAAACCATGTCATATCGAGATCATTGTTTCTAGGTGTCTTAATCTTTTATCCACATAGGTCTTAATCCTTCACCTTCACACAAGATGCATTTACTTCCAAACTCAATATCTTACAAATATGTTTATATATTGTTTTGAATGTGTCTACAAACTACTTACGCTTGTTTACATTGATTGTTTTAGGATAAACAATGCTCTATGGCACCACCATTAATTTCCGACATCACATAAAGGAATGTGGGTGGGCATTTGATTATTTCCCAAACATGGTAACAGGTGAGGGGGAAACACAAGTAAGCTTGAGAAAAACATTATTTTGTTATTGTATATTTTTTTTGTTATCATGTATCGATCACCACTTTGGTAGGATGTGGAAGAGCCAAACAAGGCTGAGGAGGGTGATAATGCTGGTCAAGATGAGGACAAGGATGAGGAAGATGTTAGTAATCTTGCTAACGATGTTGGTGTTGACATGGATGATGAATATGATGTTGATTGGCTTCCAAATACCTCACATTCCGAAGTGAGGAGGAGGTACCAAACCGGTAAGCACACTTTGATATTTTTAAAGATGATTATGTATTCTAGTTGATTTAATAACATTTGTAAGGCTTATAACCACATGATTCCTTCTTTGATGACATTTTTTTGGTGAGTACAAGATTTTTGACATGGGTATTGGTAAACGAGATACCCACAACTATTTGCTTTACCCATGCACCACATTTTCTGATGATGGTAATCGTTTTATGGGTCACTAGACATGCTCAATGCTCACCGAAATAATATTCATGGTAAACCACCTATTCCAAGGAGACCTCTAGGTTGTCCAGGTAGTGGGAAAAGAAAGCCAAGAGGAAGGGCCTACACATTGAAGCAAACATAGCAAGAGAGGTCAATAGATCGGCTTGTAAAAAATTAGAGTTTTAGCAAGGGGCATCAACTAGAAGCAACAAAGATGGCCAAATAAAATGTATCAAAAGTTTCTCAACTAAGTTATAAAACCTCAAAGGCTATCAATCAAGAATGCATGCATATGATTCACCTCAAAATATTTTCCAGAGAAGGGAGTTGTCAGTAAAGAGGCAAGCATATTGCCAGAAAATGGAGGAAGAAAGGAGGAGGGTGGAAGGAGGTGGTATAGGCAACTATGAACATTAGGTGAGATGCAAACTGTTGAATTTTTTACATGTCCTTAAATATAAGGTGATTTTTTAATGACTAACTTAATTTTATCCACAAAAAGCCTCATCGAAAACTTATATACCCAATCCAAACACCCATTGTAGTGAGGAAGACAACCTCACATTGAAGGAGTACCTTTCACAGAAAGGGAATAGGGGTTGTCATGGGAAAAAAACAAAAGTGGGGATGAGATGCTTTAGGTAAGCAAGCTTAATTAATTTTCCCATGCATATTACTAATTTACTTCTAATTAGCACTTACATGGTTTTAATATTGGTTATTGTTCCTATATAGGGGAATGTTGTGCATGAAGGACCACAGCTAGCGGTTGTTGTAGATTATTTTTCTCAATCCACACAGGCCTATGATTTTCATGTCGGTGATAATTTTGATTGTACACGAATGGTTATATGACTACCAAAAGATGCATTGTCTCTACCGAGTGGGGATACATTTTCCAGGTGAGCCAACCCCAAAGAATTGTTGTGTCATGAACATTCGGAGGGCTATGTATCTAAATTTTTAGAGAGGCTTCCCTTTAGCAAGAATAAGAAATATACACTACAAAAAAATTTAAATAAAAATACATTCGGGTTCATGGAGTATATGAGTGTAGATTCTCTCTGACAACCAATGTACACAACTCAACAAAGGTGTGCTTATTATTTTCAAGTAGCTTTATATTTCGTAAATGAATGTGTATTTTCAATGATTATGGTATATATCTTGTAATTTCCTTTTAAGACCGGAGGTGACATCGAAAGCAAGTGTGAGCTATTTCTTAGCGGTATTAGGTACTTTGTATGTTGCGAAGTAAAACATAATTTATTGATGTATGTGTCATACTTTTATTGTGTAGAAATTACTCGATCTAATACAAAGAATCCATGAAATAGCTACACAGACAATAATTGAAAACAAGTACTCTATATTATATTTTCATCGGGATAATTTTAGTGGCGAATATTCGTAATATGGCGAATATTCTATTTTTGAAAAATTTGAAAAGGTGAATTTTCTGGCGCGGATCAGTGACCTATTTGCCTAAAAATTACAGTTTAATTTTTTTTAGGGGTCGGCTTCGCCTACCCTTGAAAATATCCCCTATATAATCCTAGATTATTTCGGGTAGAACACTACTAGATCACTTATACCACCTAGGGGAAAAAATAAAAATTCGGGTAAATGATGATGAGGAATTCATTTTCATGAATTCTAAGTATTCTCATTGGATTCATTGGCCCATTTCCATAAAGATTCATATATTATACGACCTATTTTCATTAAATATTTCTCCCAAAATGACAAAAACAAGTTCGCGCAAAAACTGTTAGTTCTTGTCGCGCGACAACAAACTTGTTGTCGTCGCGACAACAAGGTCTTTGTTGTCGCGCGACAACAAGGTTTTTTTTTGTTGTCGTAGCGGCGACAACAAGTTTGTTGTCGCGCGACAATCTTGGCGATTTTTGGCGCGAAAGCTTGTGTTTGTCATTTTGGGAGAAATAATTAATGAAAATAGGTCGTATAATATATGAATCTTTATGGAAATGGGCCAATGAATCCAATGAGAATACGTAGAATTCATGAAAATGAATTCCTCATCATCATTTACCCAAATTTTTATTTTTGCCTTGTTGTCACGCAAGGAAATTTGGGTAAATGATGATGAAGAATTCATTTTCATGAATTCTAAGTATTCTCATTGGATTCATTGGCCCATTTCCATAAAGATTCATATATTACACGGCCTGTTTTCATTAGTTATTTCTCCCAAAATGATGAAAACAAGTTCACGCGAAAACTGCCAGTACTTGTCGCGCGACAACAAACTTGTTGTCGCGCTAAAAATTCACATAAATTATGATGAGGAATTCATTTTCATGAATTCTAAGTATTCTCATTGGATTCATTGGCCCATTTCCATAAAGATTCATATATTACACTACTGTTTTCATTAGTTATTTCTCCCAAAATGGCGAAAACAAGTTCAAAGCTTGGTAAAGCGCCAAGATGCTTGTGCGTGCGACAACAAACTTGTTGTCGATGCGACAACAAGGTTTTGTTGTCGTCGCGCGACAACAAGTTTGTTGTCGTGCGATAAGAACTGGCAGTTTTCACGTGAACTTTTTTTCATCATTTTGGGAGAAATATTTAATGAAAACATGTCGTATAATATGTGAATCTTTATGGAAAAGGTCCAAGAATCCAATGAGAATACTTAGAATTCATGAAAATGAATTCCTCATCATCATTTACCCGAATATCTGATGCGTGATAGGGAGAAAAATGCTGACGCGCGACACGGAAAATGAGGTCTCTTTTTCAAGCAGAATTTCAGTGGCTCAGTCAAATGTCGCATGCGTCAAGAAGATTTTTAAGAACCTTCTATCACACCACTTAAAAATCAGGCGAAAATTTTGCATTCAACCCCCAAAAAATTCGCCTTCCTGCGAAACTTGTTCCGCGGATATTCGCTAGGTATTTTCCAACTCCGATTTCTAGGAGGTCTCTTAAAATGAACCCGATTTTCATTAATTCATTATTTCAATACACTCCATTATATAAGAGATGTAAAATAACAATCCTTACAACAACATTTGTCTTCATATACAACCATACACCCATATGGTTTGACCTCTCACTAATATAATAATAAAACAATACTAATTGTTTTATTATTCTAACTTACTAACTTACCATATACTAACCACATTTTACATTTACTATTTACATTTACATAGTAAATGTACTTTCACTAATTTACCATAATAATAATTACACATGTAATTATTATTCACCCGTCACATACAAATGGAGCACTAAGATATATTTCCTAACATTCCCCCTTAGTGCGAACATGGGAAAAAACGCTTTGTCTTTATGACTTGCCGCTACGTAGCATGCTCATGATCTGGATGGTTTGAGGACAATACCAACAACCTCTCGGATGGTTTTCCAAGTGGTTAACTAACAACCACACAACAGATGGTTTTTAGGACAAGACCAACAACCTCTCGGATAGTTTTTCTGGATAACTAACAACCACAATATCATGATGATGCAGTAGTATCAACAACTCTCATCACTATCTCACTGCAGGGAATAACATAGGAAATCCTACTGAAATCTGTTGCTCATACATACATAGAAAAAGCTGACATACTGGAAATGGAACATTGGATCATGTTCCCCCAATGTGAAATTTCCACTTATTCAATCACGAACACTGATACTGGAACTATGACAAGAAGCACACGACACAAGCTGAAAGCAAATACACCATAAAAATGTCACCAAACCATCTGTGCGGCCCCGTCGTTGGCGACTGACGAGAGGTCGCTGAATGACCTCCAACCTCCGATGCCTCCTGCCTCCGGTTTCATGCTCAGAACAAGAAGTCTTCAGAGCCACTGTCTTCATTTACTTGTTCTTCCTCATAATCAGATTCATCGTCTATGCCCATATTTGCTTCTTCCATTTTGATTGTTCCATTTAGAAGATCACGAGCTCGTTTTTTACAAAATGGAGTTTTATGCCCCTTTCTCTTGCAGTAAAAACATTCAATTTCCTCCTTATTTTTGGAGAAATTCTTGTACTTCTTTTTTAGGTACAATGCAGTTTCTTCTTCTACATCTTCTTTAGTTCTTTTCTCTTCAGCTAGGAGAGCTGAAATCATGCCCTCTAATGACTGAGAAGACATTTGCCCTTTGATTCTCTGATTTCTTCAAAAAAAAGCAGTGATCAATGTGTTGTATAGTAAATTGCACGTTTCTCCCAAACTGTGAACTGGGTTTTGCTGAAATTTCTCACTGTAGCTTCATGTATAATAGATCGTTCCAAACACAAAATTTTGGAGAAACCCGGATCGTGAAACAAAAGTTACGATATCATCTTCGAGACAGATTTACTCGCTCGCTACGATACCAAATGTAGAAATTACTCTGATCTAATACAAAGAATCCATGAAATAGCTACACAGACAATAATTGAAAACAAGTACTCTATATTATATTTTCATTAATTCACTATTTCAATACACTCCATTATATAGGAGATGTAAAATAACAATCCTTACAACAACATTTGTCTTCATATACAACCATACACCCATATGGTTTCAACCTCTCACAATATAATAATAAAACAATACTAATTGTTTTATTATTCTAACTTACTAACTTACCATATACTAATCACATTTTACATTTACTATTTACATTTACATAGTAAATGTACTTTCACTAATTTACCATAATAATAATTACACATGTAATTATTATTCACCCGCATCTGTCAAATGGAGCACTAAGATATATTTCCTAACATATTGTTTGACCACTTTACTAACATTGAAATTTTTCAAATGCGAGATGTCTTCATGGGATGTCAAGGAATGCAGGGCTCATTGCTTAGTCAAATTCATGTTTTTCTCCTTCATAAGGAGTTTCCTTGCCATGCCTTGAACATGGATATTATAATATGTAGTCGAGCATTGTATTTTTGATATAAAATGAAACATTGTATTTTTTATTATATGTAATGATATAAATTAGTCGCATATGATGGTTTAATATATACTTGTGTAATGATAACTTTTACATGATGTTCCCATGTATGTGCTTCATTTACATAGTGTATTCCTAACAATTGTTTTATTTATGCACATTATAAGTAATGTTGTGGTGTTCAATCCCTTACAATTAATGAGGTTGCCTTACGCTTTTGATGATTACATGATGCATAGATGTTGACATGTATGTATTTTTCATGATGCAATCTATGAGATGTTATGATGCCATGTAATGGTTTCCACATGCAATCACTTATGTTGACATATTTAAGTTTGTATTTATTTTATATTACAAATTTGCAGTGATCGTTACATGTTCCTTTTTTTGCGATAATATTTCATTGGGAATGGTGCATCATGTGACTAGTTTGTTTCCCTCCACTTCTCTCACTTTTTGTAGGGATAATTTTAGTGGCGAATATTTGTAATATGGCAAATATTCCATTTTTGAAAAATTTGAAAAGGAAAATTTTCTGGCGCAGGTCAGTGACCTGTTCGCCTAAAAATTATAGTTTATTTTTTTAGGGGTCACTTCACCTACCCTTGAAACTATCCCCTATATAATCCTAGATTATTCGCCAGGTAGAACACTACTAGCTCACTCATACCACCTAGGGGCATATGTATTATCAAGTACAATAAACGTGCGACAGGAGGGCGGAGGCTGGCGGACATGTGACAGAGGGCGGAGGCTACAAACGCGCGATAGAGAGTTTGTTGACGCGCAACAGGGAGATTTTGTTGACGCGTGACAGGAGTGCGGAGGAAGTAGACACGTGATAGAGAGTTTGTTGATGTGCGACACGGATATTTTGTTATCGCGCGACCCGGATGGTGGAGGCTATAAATGCACGACAGAAGATTTATTGTCATGCGTCAACAAGGTTGTTGTCATGCATCACCAAACCTCGTTGACGCACGTGAACAAGGTTGTTGACGTGCAACGATAAACTTGTTGACACACATCGGCGAGGATGTTGGATGATGCGCGATAACAACCTTGTTGACGTGCGACAGAAAATCTCCTATCGTGCGTCTATAGCCTTCTATCACACCACTTAAAAATCAGGTGAAAATTTTGTTATCGGACCCCCAAAAAAATTACCTTCCCACGAAACCGGTTCCAAGGATATTCGTCAGGTATTTTCCACCTCCAATTTCCAAGAGGTCTCTTAAAATGAACCCTACTTTTTGTCTCGATGTATTTAGGAAGCTCACTCTTCACTTCAAACGATCAACGATGACTACTAACCATTCGTCAAGAAAAAAGAAGAGGGTGGCTAAGGAGGTCTGCAACAATTCCACAAACCCAACAGAGAATGATGGAGAAGGAGGTAGGAGTCATGCTTTTGTGTCTTATTCTTCTACATGATGTACATAGAGTATTTTCATTTGAATGCATGGATTATGCAATAGTTCATCATCTCTTAATTCATGTTTCCTTTTATATTTTCAGGGATGGTTGTGGATGTTGATGAGAAGGAAATTGGTGAAAACATGTGTGAAATGGAAGAGCTTCTTGCGAAGATGAGATTTGATCACAATGTGCCGTAGGTGGAACATCTAGATTTGAGACTCTCATTGGCACATGTACAAATTGGGTCACTCACTAGGGAGGATTTTTGTCCAACATTGTTGAAATTACAAGGAAAACTAGTGATAGATTGGAAACTATCATAGCTGAGAAGAACAGTGTCTTGGAGATTCTCATTGTGGAGAACAATGAGTTACAAAATACAATTCGTGCACTTAGGGGTGAGAAATTGGAACTTGAAAATAAGTATGTTTCCCTAAAAACTTCCAATGCGTACACAAAAAGCACTTCGTGATCTGCGGTGGAGATATAGTAAAGGACCTAAACGTTAAGTATAATGGCATGAGTGGTGTTTATGAAGAAGAGTTGTAGCACTAGAAGACAGATTTTGAGAGGTGAGTGGGCAAGTACAATGGATGACTACGGGTGGTTGTGGCATTTCTGAGAGGACACACCATGTTTAGTTGGTTGAAATGAAACCAAAAATGTATTGGGATATACGAAATCAAACAATTTTATACTATTGGATCATAATAAAGTATATATGATTTTATGAAAGCATGTAATATAAAATGTAACACAATTTGCTATACTTCTATGTGTTTGCTTCTATTTTCAATAAAAAATAAAGCATGGACTAAATGTTTGTTGTATTTCTATGTGTTTGCTTCTATTTTCTAGTTACTAGCTTGCCTTATTATGGGTTACTTGATTGTTGCATTTACTTGATTGTTGATTGCTTGCAAGATGAATAAAAGAGATGTCCTTCATGAATGCTCCTTTACATGCATACGAGTTACAGTTACAAAAGTAATAAGACTTTTTTTTGTGATGGAATAGTTCATAATATCTTATGAAGTTTGATGCCTGTGCTTGAATGTATGAAATGTTCCTATAGTGGATTATGGCATATGTCTCAGATTTGTGAACTTGAAGAGTAGTACTTTGTTGGGAGTTATGAAGCAAGCATGGTTGTGTATGAGTCTCATAGGATTGTTAAGCCTTGTATAATCCTTAAGCATAGAATAGATAAATACCATGATGCATTTATATGGATTACATAATTAATATCTATATTTTTTTCTTGCTTTCTTATGAAGCATTCAATATGTATCTATAGATGTTGTCAAAAAGGACTTGTAAAAATGTTCGTTGATATTTAAACAGTATTCTTGATCCAAAAAATAGTGTTATGCATTTGTTTGTTTCAAATTTTGCAATCAAACATTTATACAAAATATGACAGTATGATTCTTATTAATTCTCGCATCCTCTACTTGAAGGTGGTGATATGGAACCCATATTTTTGGGTAAAGGGTGAAAGCACTGATTTTTAGATAATAATAGTCTTAAGAAACATATGTGATATGAGACAATGGAAGTCTTGCCTCATTTTTTTTTTTGCTACGAGGTGAAAATGGTCTTTACTTGAGATATGTAGACTAAGACTATTTATGAAATTTGTTAATAAATAGTTTTATTAACCTGTTTTGCACAAAGATTTTTTAATGTTTTTAAAGTTGAATTGTAACCACCATGACATTCACTTACATACATCATACATACATATACCTATAAATCAATAAAATTTTAAAATCAAGAATGTCACAAATATATCCAAATTTAACCAATGAATGAAAATTCCTTCATATTCATTTTCAACAACCTTTTGACATAATAACTATAAAACTTCATAGCATTTTGAGGTGATTTAGGGTCTCAATGACCAAGCCCTAGCTCGATACCCTTATTTGAATGCCTTATGGGCATTGAAAAACCTACAGAGGCCTTTGATTATATGCTTCACAATAAGGACTTGGGGATTTCCTTTGCTCCTTGCCATTTCATAGTCAGTAAACAAGGAAAATGCAATTGATATACAAGCCAAGGAAAACAACCCAAAAAGGAATGAGAAGCTTTAGGAAGAAACAATGCTTTGGTGGATAAGATAGAAGACATGATGTGTATATATAGCAACCAAAACTAATCACCCACCCAACAAAATGTGAAAAAGATATGATTAAAATCTTGAGAGTAATTGGCAAAATTAAAAAGTAGTACTCAAGTGTCCTTGTAGATTATACACAAATGGATTTCAATGGTGGGACTCTTTGTCATTATGACCTCAAATAGTGTTCATTCAAGAAAGAAACAAAGCCATACGCATGGCTTCACATTGGTGTAGGGTCACTTGCAGACCAATCAACATTTCTTTTTATGTTTGTGTTACAAAATAAATAATATGAATGTAAAACTTTGATTGAAAAGGACACCATCACATGACATGTTTCTGTATTTTGTTGATGATAACATCCTGATCTGAGGAGATATTCTTGGAACTCACAAACTAAAAAATAGTAGTGAGTTTAGTAGTTCAACATAGCTGGCTGGGTAGTCTAAATTTAGAAAATATATTACTAAATGTTAGAGGTGGTTAATTGTTGTAGAAGTTTGGGACTTTAGGTGATAGTTTTGTCTTTAGAGAATGTCAATTTTGGAATCTATAATAGTTGAAGTATATGTATATGTGGATAGTGATGTATTCGATGGTTATATGTAAATGGAATGTTAGAATTCAACAGTACACCTTTTAGGATAAGTACCCTTTGACCTTCACTATGAACCCGAGAAAGGTCATTTTGCTATATTTCTCATTCAAATTGGTTTTAAGACCTAATATTTGTCACACATGTTTATTTTTATGTCCTCTATAATTATTTCTTACATGGAGGGATTGGATCGGGTTAAAGGCTCTCTTCATCTTGATTTTAACTTTCATAGTTCTCATCTCAGACTGTGTATTACTTCTTTGAATCATAATACTTAGTTTAAAACTTGAATATTAAACTTTGATGGTATCATTACCTTAAATTCTTCTTAAAACTTGTATATAGATTCTTCCTATTCACCAAGACTCCATAAGTCTTATATCTTACCTCATTATGCTCTAAATCTTGACTATGTCCATTTGTAGAGATTGTATCTTGTAGATTCCCTTCTTCTTAACACTAAACATTTGATTCATTACCCCTTATAACTTCATGTTCACCTTCACCTGATAAAGTGATCAAATACCATCCAAGAGTTTCCTATATAATGAATGATATGGTCATATTATCCTTAAGGGGTTTCGAGAAAATAATGCACAAGTTTCTCAAAGTTGTATAGGAGAACACCTTCCAAAAGTATTGAACCCTAAAAATTACCTTGAGCATACCAATTTACCATTATATTACCCTTAATGTGACTAAATTTAAAAGTTCTTTATGTTTCTCAAGCAAAAGTCCCTTCACAAAACCTCTTAGAATAGGGATAATGCTGACTGTGTCAAATTTCTTGTTATTACTCACCATATATTGAATTTCTTTCTCTATCTTGACCTCTTCCTTTCCCTAAAGATAATACATACACCTTTCATAATACCTACAAGTTCTTCTCTAGTCAATTGGACAGTTGCATGACACTATTATACTATTTGTTTGACTCACTCGAGGATATGAGACAATGCTTGAGAATGAACAATGCATATTAGATCATCACTTTTCACTTCCATAACAAACATAATCCTTACTACCCCATAGACATTATTGAAGTCATCACATTACCTCTCAAAACATACACACATTCACAAATTTATATCAAATCCATTCTCATTTAGAGCTTAACTGTGTACATACAGTTTTCTTCTGTAATGAATTGATCGTAGTTTGATCATATTTTATTATACAATGCAAGATGGTGATTAGGCCATGATCAAGGTTAACTTCAAAAACAAATACTATCATTTGAATATTTTCAAGCAAGTAAATTTAAAACTTTGTTATATGTTAAACTTCAATTTGAAAAATTATGGCATTTCAAAGAGCATATTCCACCGTGTAAACAAGAAGGTTGGAACTTGCTGCTATGGAAATATTTACAATATCCAACTACTATCTAACCTATAATGACACTCAAATACATCTTATGAATCATGTTAAACTTCATTATTTCTATATCTAACCTAGAATGACACATTTAAGATGCATTATCTCCATTATTTATGTCTCTGTCACGTTTGGTTGCCCTATGTAGATCCTCATTCCACATTTGTCATTTGTGATTCTTAGGGGATTTGGAAACAAGGCTTTCTCTTGTGACATGGTACGTTGTCTTCTTCGATTCATCAATTCTATGAAGTCCTTTTCTCTACAAAGTGTCTTTGATAATTCCCTACTATTGACCTTGTTGTAAACATCTGTCATACACTTCTCCAAGAAATATAGTGTCCCGTTGTTGTTTGTTGTTGCGAGGTAATTCTCAAATACCTCACAAGCTCTCCTTCTACACACTTCTAGTTCATCCTCTATCCCATCAAGCATGATCTATTAATACAAGACAAACATCATGTTACAAATGCCCTCACAAGTAAAATGGAAAATGATTACAAGTGGAATGATGACTTACATTATCATCTATATGTACATCCAACGAGTCTCCAATATCCATTCGAGATTTGCTTTCATTTGTATTTTCTGGTCCATTTTCCATGCCCTACATTATTAAAATAAAGGATGTCATATTCCAAGAATAATGATCAAAGTATAAATGAAAATTCTTATGACTAGAGTTCTGCCTTACATTATTAGCATCTGGTGAGCCTCCATTGTCCATACCATCATCAGATTCATTTTCATTTGTCTAACCACTATGCAAATCCTATGTATTGAAAACAAATCAACCATTTGAGATTGGGAATAAAAAAAAACATGAAGAAAATTGAAGAGTGAAAAAACTATACATTCACATCTAAATTGTTGTTGTCGATGGAGCAACTAACACCATCTCTTGTTTCGTGAATGCCATTAACTCCTTTTCTTTCTCACATCATCCCTGTAGTCATTATTTTACCCTCAATACTTCTTTCTAACCCCAAACACACCGACCTTTCATCCAAAGATACACTAGATTCTCACTCGAGGCACGCGTAGGTGTCAAGCCCTCCTTTATGTGAGCTTCATGAGAGAGTTCCACCATTAATGGAGGATTATTTGCATAAACAAAAGTACAAGCATCTACTCAAAAAGGAAGAAGATATAACTAATAGATCTACACATCAATGCATCACAAAAGATAAATAATCATTGTAAGAAGTACAAGAAACTAGATTTGAGTCATGATAAGCCAAATAACATAAGGGTTTACACCCATAAGCAAGTCATCTGAATAGATCCATGTATATTGATTTAACAAAATTCTAGTAGCCATATTACATTCAAAAGGGTCATCTCAGACCATATACATTAAATGACAGAGATTCGACTCGCAAACCTATCTGATCAAAGATCTTGACTATAATTTTGCCCATTATATCCCTTGTTATGGATCCTAGTACCCATACATATGCTTAATGGTATCCCTTACTACCCTCTAGCACTAAGTACTCCAAACCCTAACATTTCCTAACATTTCTGTAGCACTTCATTACTCTTTTTCTCTTTCTCTACTCCCCTTTGCACTCTGCACCCATATATCTCTCTCCATGTGTGTCTCGCACTCTATATTTGTTCTTATCCCAATCACCTCTTTAAATAGGATCATCAACTACCGCTATGACTTCTCTCTTGGGTAGATCGCGTGTCAAGTGTCAATGTGGTCCTCCATTAGAAAATGTTTATCCTCTTTGTAAACTTTCCACTAACTGTAATGATGTCTCTAGGAATATTCCCGCATGGAATATCCTTTTCTTAACCTCTAAGGTTCCATGCTGGCACCTTATCCACTTATCACGCCTAGTTGGGTCCTCACATTTTTCCTCAAGTGACTCCATGATGCCAAATATGGTTAAGTCCTTTAAACCCTTCTTCTGCCTCCCGCACGTGCCCTGGTTTCACTTAAACCCTTCTTAAACCCCTTTTTCATGTGCACTTTTCCCCTGAGCCCCTTCTATCCACTGATCTTGTGTGTGCGCACCTCTTGGTACTTAGCCAATATTTTAGGGTCCAACATCACCCCACACTATATGTGTTCTCTATCCTCAAAACATTTTGCTTCCTCAAAGAATAAAGAATAGAGGTATAGAAACAATTAAAGAATGGAAGGATGGAAGAATAGAAGAATATGCTACTACTGCATGAGGAGTGGGAACTCCTTCTTCACAGATGCCTCAATCTTCTCCCATGCGTCTACTTCTCCCTACACCTATCTGAAGTAGGTCACCCACCAATGTGCTTAATTCATCAAAACTAAGTTCTCGCTCTTAGTTGTCAGCATATCTACAATGCTTTCCAGCTGCTTGTTAAGATCACCTAGCGTATCCATCCTTTGAGTGACTTGGGGGTATAGTTCCTTTAGCTTATTCTTAATTGAACCCGTAAGGTCTCAATTACTTCCAACTTCTTCTCAACTTCAGCTAGGATCTTGTCACACTCTGCCCTATTGCCTTTGTGCTTTTCCTAAAATTCTTTCAGATCCACCTCATGTGTAGCAACCAATATGCTTGTTACCCTATCTCTGTTGGCACAGTTGTCGTATCCGGCTTCAGCCATATGTGTGATGGTATTTACTATGGCAAGGATCTTGGAGTATCGAGTGACTATCTCCCCAAATCTTTAGCTTTTCCTCCTCCTTCTGACATGTCATCACCTCCTCTATTGACTCTAATGTGAGTGGTTGTTGTTCCATGGTGAGGATGTGGGTCAATTCTTCCAAGCATTGCATAGTTGACTCGTATTTCTACTCAGGCGGGGCCAGGTCCGGTGCTTCAAGATAATGGCCTCTAAAATGGCCTCTATATTCTTATGGATTTTATGCACCTTTACCTTTTCATCCCTCGCCCAAGTTCGCGTCTTAACTCCGCATTGATCAATTCCTTCTATTTTATCTCTTTCTCTCACTCAATGATCTCCTCATTCTTTTTCTCAAGCTCTTCCTCCAAGACCCTTATCCTGTCATTTCTACTTAAGAGTCTTGCCTCTACCTCCATCGATGCTTTGTTGAGTGTGTTACAAAATTGCTCATCAAATAGTTGTTGGGCATTTACCAAAGGGTTTACTCCCTTAGCATTTGGTATCTTCATCAATGCATCTCGATTTACCTCGAACTCGGGTTCATTAACATGGGACTCAAAAGCCCAAGATAGCATTTTCCTTGTGCACGGGTACGCACCTTCTTCATCAAAATAATCAAAGCAAGGAGTTGGTTTGTGGGCACGGTACTTTAGAAGCATGTGCACAATACCTTGTTTAGATCATTAATGTAAGTCATTTCTTGTTCCTACATCGCTATTATGCCCTTTCCACCTATGTGTGCTACCTTTGGGAAGCTTATTGCTAAGTTGGGGTCTCCTCCCATGCTTCCATACTCCTTTCCCACACTCGCTTTCCTTAGTTTCCTTCAACACTTCTTTGGTGCTTTGCTTGACTTCATTTTCCACCAACCTGTTGAATAATTCATCTACTTCTCTCTCTATGGTATTATCCATCTGCTCCTTGGTCAAGGTCAGGGTCTTCTAATCCTTCATGTTTACTTCCTTACTCCCCCCTTTGTCATGAGTGCCTCCTCGTTCTCATCCTTCTCTTCATTTCCTTCTTCCTCTAACTCGTGTACATTGTACACAAGATGATTCTGAGCCTCGTCACACTCTTCATCATCTTCATCACCCTTATCAACCTCCATGCTTTTTGTTTTGCTTGAGTCGACCCTTTTGTCACCCTTTACTTCTTCCTTACTAGTGATTCCAGTTCAGGGGACTTCTCTTTTTCTTCTTTCTTGGGTGACTCTCCCTTCGAAAACTCTTTCTTCTACGGCGACTCTTCCTTCAGTAGCGACTCTTTTCTCATGGGAGACCTCTTCCGGCAGACGTAAGTACTTATGCCCGCACTTTGATTCATGTGCCCCTACGGTCGGCAGACTATCTACGCGCTCGACGCATTTTCCTCAAGAGTCTCCTCTCTCGAGTCTCTATCTCTTTTCTTAGCATAGTCTTTTTCCATGTGGTGGGGTCCTCAAGAATGGAGACATCATCTTCAACATAAGTGCCCTTTTCATATTTAGGCCTTATGTGTAAATACACCCTTGTTTTTGTCCTCCTTACAACATGTAATGTTACTAGTTTTAACATGTGTACATCATGGGAGACATACTTCTCCACATAGCGCTTCTTGGGGTATATTATTTTCTTATGCAAGTGCACGATAGTATTATTGATCTAATACACTTAGATCAAATATGAGTTTCTTCACCTCTTTGAAATGATTGACCCCAACCTGGAAGTACTGCAGCTGTGAAGGAGAAAGGTAATTTACACCAAGGAATCTTGGTGTCATCTACCAAAGTAAATTTACTGATGCAAAAATGTTGGTACATGGCGAACTCAGCCTCTCCTTGCACTAGTGAAGGCAAATGTTCGGTATTCTCCATTCAGCCCCGAATGCATCGTGCATCCGCTTATACCACTTTTCTAGGTGCACCTTATGAGCGGTCGTCATGGTGTCACAAGTATATTGTTCAAACCTCTTGGCAAGTGAGGGGTCCTCATCTGGGTATTCCCAAACAAACTTATACGGCCCATTAGGAACTCCAATCTCTAAAAAGACAATGGTGAGGAGGACATTACCAAACATGATCTTCTCTCCATCGTGCGCACGACATCTATGATATCCTCTACAATAAAAGTTGAGACATTATAGATGGTTCCCTCTAAGATCTTGTGGCATACATTCAACCAGGCCTTGTTGATATGTGTCCATCTCTCTTGCCCATTCAACTTTATAACCAAGTACATGGTCGTCCTCATCGTCGGGTCAATAATTATAAAGATGTCAAAGTAACGCGAACCCTTCTTCTACCATAAGCCTCAACGGTCATCTTAATGGATTCCTTATCTTCCAAGTCATCGTCTAATGAATCTCCTTCATAGATAAGGCAGTGAACTTAGAAATTAGCTAGGGGTTATGCACATCCTTCGACTTACAAAATAGAAGTGGTCTTCATGCACGCATGACATCAACCATTGGTATAGTCACTCAAGCTTTCGAAATAGGGAAACTCATAGAGTTGCAACAACCTAGCCTTCTCCATTTTCACCTTTACTTCGTCGTCATAGATGGGCATTCCATATGGTGTCCTCTTCTCTGTATGGAAAACCATTTCTAGTGTCATTTCATTTTCTGTGGTGCTTGTTCGATGGTTGTAATCACTGACGACCATCTTATTGATGCGAGACACCCATTCTTTACTAAGTAATACATCGTCCGGGTACTACATTTTCGCATATCATTCTTCATTGAAATTGGAAGAGACGGTTTGTTATCCCTTGCCCTTACCCTTCTTTGGTGAAACATTTTCTGCTTTCCTTGGTGCCATTCCTTCGTCGGGTCCTTAAAACTTCTTCCTCTCTCCTGAACTTGGCTCTACTCAAATTTTTACGGCTCTACTCCTTTACAAAAATTTCTTCAAACCCCGTGCCCTAACTATGCAACCCTAACCTGGAAAACCCTTTTTCCATAAGACGGTATGACACCGGTGGGATTCTTCCACACAACCTTATTTTCTTACACCCATGTACTCCAATCAACTCGGTTCACTTGATCAAACTAGCTATACACGTAAATCTTCACAACTCTTCTCAAACTTTCTTCACAAGGATGCCCTAGTTCACGAGAGCTCTTTGATAACTTAAAATGCAAGGTAGAAAATAACGCACCCCGATCTTCTATTTATAACTTTTTCTTTTCTCCATAATAAATGTCATGTCACCTACCAACGTACTTTTCATAATAAAGGTGACTTTTTTCCAACCAATCCATAGGGATCCAAAATGAATCTACTTCATCAAAATAGTCAACACAAAGAAGGGGAAATGAAAAATGGAGGTTCTCGTATTTTTAGTACTGGGACCGTCGTTGCGGTGCAAAGCGGTGGTTACAGAACCACCGCCCAACCAGGGCAGCGGTCCTCGGATTGCCGGCTGCATAGGGTGGCGATCCTAGCTCTTTTGGACAGAAAATGAAAATACGAAACGAACAGACCTAGAATTTGGAAGGTTGTTCATGGCTCTTCTCCTCCATGACTTTTCCCATCCTCCAGTGCACAGGAGGACATGGGAGAGGCTATAAATACATGTTTGTAGAAGAGAATAGGATCATCGAAGCATGAAAGCAAGTGAGCAAGAAGTTCTTAGTGTTGGAATTGTGTTTTGTAGAAGAAAGGAGTGTTGAGACAGAGAAAGCAAGTATTTGGGAGGAAGTGTGAGATATTATCTACTTCTCTTTCATACTTATTGTAACTTCTGTACTTGTTTATTTTGAATTGGCCAATAAAAGTGGGAAGAAAGAGCAATTTCCCTTCCCGACTGGTTTTTCCTCCTCTAGAGGTTTCCAAGATAAAATTTGTTGGTGTTTATGAGCTTAAATTCTTTCCTTTCCTGCAATTGTGGATTCTAAGCATAAACATAATTCATTCACTAGCTATCTCTGTCATTTTCTAATAGAAAGTAGAACATCAGCGTTTATTTGTGTTTCTGTGGATAATTCCAAAGTTGAAGAGTTTACAGATCATTTTGGTATCAGAGCTAACAATTATCCAAGACTGTGGTATTCGTTCTTGGATTTGTATGACAGTGATGAGATCTAAAGGCGAAGAGGCTTTACCTTGCGATCCAGAAATTTCTACAAAGAAGTGGAAACAGAGAATTTGGGGACAAATGGAGGAAGAGAACTTGGTTTGTAGAATCGAGATGCTAGAGACCATGATGGATAGGATGTTTAGAAGGAAAGAAGAGCTTGTTGATTTACAGAAGATAGCTTTTGTCAAACAAGACTCCATGGACTCAGTGGTTTGGGGCTTAGCTGAAAAGTTTGGCATAGGAAGGAGCCACCATGAGGAAAGTTATGGGGAAGAGCATGAAGAAGAGACTTCTAACACAAGAGAAAAGGTAAAATCTGATCATACTCCTTTTAAAGTTGATGAAAATTTGATATTAAAAGCTTTGAAGGACAAGTAGATGCGGAGTTGCTTGATAAATGGTTAAAATAGTTAGAAGTCTACTTTAGCATCCATAATGTCACTGAGGCACAGAGGATCACCTTTACACGTCTCAAAATGGAGGGACACACTCTGGTTTGGTGGGAAACCCATCTAACCACTTGTGAAAAGAAGAAGTGTCCTATTGTGAAATCTTGGCAAGAATTTAAAGAATTACTTAGAGCTAACTTCTATCCTATTAGCCACAAGACTGACCAAATGATTAAATGGCGAGTATTTTAGACAAGGCAAGTGGTCAAAGTGTGTAGGACTATACTACGTAGTTTCGAGAGGCAAGCCATGTTGCTAAACATGGACTTGGAGGATGAGGATATTTTGACTAAGTACTTAGGAGGACTTCACACTCACCTTCAAAGAAAATTCATCTCCACCAAGCCCAAAGATCTCAACAAGGCGTGTGTACAAGCATACTACATAGATGATGAAAATAAGAAAGGAGAAGTAGAGTCGAGGGAAAAGAAGTCGAAAAATCAGCAAAAAAAAGAGTATGGGCAAACAACTAGGGTAAGTGGAAAGGGAAAGGTAAACAAGTGCCACTACTTTAAATACTTGTAAAGATCCCAAGAATTTTTGCAAGAACTATGATATTAATGGTCATACTGACACTACATGTTGGAAGTTGCATTCGGAGTTGCATCTCGAAGAACCGAACCAAGGACTCGAATAAGTCCATGATAGATGTAAAAATAGAAGGGGAGGTGGAAATCGAAGATGACTCTGATGTAGATGAAAGGCTTGGATGCACGACCACCAACATGGACATCCAGAAGAGGAGATGAGTAGACTATTCCAGATCAAAATCCAAATCAAGAGAACTAAGGTAAATGCTTTGGTGGATACCGGTTCTCAGTCTAACTTGATTTCCTGAAGTAGTTGTAAAGAAGCTTGGTCTTGAGACTTATGAGCATCCACACCCTTATCCTTTGTGTTGGGTGAAGAAGGGTGCTAAAATTTAGGTAACAAGAAGATGTAAGGTCAAGTTTGGGATAAATTCCCAAGTATATTGATGTTTTAGAAGCTGACGTTATTCCACTTGATGCTTTTGATGTTGTATTCGAGAGTCCTTACTTGTATATTAGGGATGTTATATTTATGAGAAGGGAAAACCAGTACAGATGGGTCAAGGAAGGGATCGGCCTAACATCTAGGCACACCAGCGTAAGACACGGGTTACTATGGTGAGTGATAACCAAGCAAAATGACTTATTCAGGAAAATCATAATCAGTTTTGTTTACTTTTGTTAAAGGATAAATAAGATGGGGTAGAATTTTCAGATATTTATAACTAGGGAAAGCATGATTTGGATAGTATTATTCAGTCTTTTTAAGAAGTATTTCAGGCTCCCAGTGGGTTACCACCAAAACGAGAAGTAGAGCATGAGATTCAACTATTTCCGAGTCCCCTCTACCAAACATCGGGTTGTATAGACAATCCTTGCTTGAGAGTACTGAAGTAAAGAAACAACTCCAGGAACTACTAAACCAAGGAGTGATACATCCGAACACCTCACCATGTGGTTCACCTATTGTGATGTTGCCAAAGAAGGATGGTTCTTGGAGAATGTACATCGACTACCGGACTTTGAACAAAATCACCATAAAGAACAGATATCCACTTCCCCACATAGATGATCTCTTGGACCAGCTTCAAAGCATGCCAAATTCTTCACGAAGTTGGATCTCAAGTCTGGTTATCACCAAGTTAGAATGAAGGAGGAGGATATATGGAAGACTGCCTTCAAAACAAAATAGGGTTTGTATGAATGGTTAGTACTTCCTTTTGGGTTATGCAATGCACCCGCTACATTTATGAGATTGATGAATGATGTATTGCGGGATTTCATAGATTCATGTGTCATTGTATATCTAGATGATATTCTAATTTTTAGTGCCACATGGGAAGAACATCTAACTCATTTACAACAAGTCTTGCAAGTTCTCAGGGAGAAACAACTACTTTGTAATATGAAGAAATGTGAGTTTGCCAAACAATCACTTGTCTATCTTGGGCACATGGTTGGAGGAGGAGAGCTACGAGTGGATCCAAAGAAAGTGGAAGCCATCACTAACTGGCCAACACCAATAGGAGCCACAGAGACTAGGAGTTTTGTGGGAGCAGTACAGTACATGTGGAAGTTCATTTCGAGCTTCTCTGTGATTGCAACACCTCTACACACAAATTCGCAGCAGAGTAAGGGTTTTGATTGGGGCAAGGAACAAGACAAGTCCTTTGAGTTATTGAAATACAAGATTAGTCATGTTCCAAGACTTTCTCTTCCTAATTTTTAACACCTTTTGAAGTAGAGACAGATGTCAGTGATTATGCCATGCGTGCAAAGTGTTTCTTCAAGGAGGTAAACCTGTATGTTATCATTCCAAAACTTTCACTTCAACAATTAAAGGTTATTCAGTATATGTTAAGGAAATGTATGCACTATTTCAGGAAATTAAAAAATGGAAGCAGTATTTTAGGTAAAGAAACTATTGTGCACACTGACCACAAACCTCTCTAGTATTTGCAAGCACAGTCTAAATTACAGTAGGCAAGGCACTACAAATGGATGGGGTTCCTTTAGCAGTTCCATCTAGTGATTAAATACAAGAAGGGTAGTACAAACTTGGTGGCAGACATGTTGTCTAGGCCACCCACACAGGATAAGTTTTCCTATTTGGCCACTATCTCTCAGATCGAGCCCTTCACAAAGGAAGCTTACAGAGAGGCATATGCCCAGGACAAAGACTTTGGGGTGACATTTCAGTAGTTGCAGTCCCAAGGGGATGAAAGGACAGGATTGAAGATTGTTATCTCAAAGACAGTGCTTCTATCGATGGGGAAACTTTTGCGTGCAAAAGAAGAGAGAATTCTATTGATGAGGGAAGCACATACCTCGAAAGTAGTGGGACATTTGGTGTTGGTAAGACCCTAGCCCACTTGCAAAGGTACATGTATTGGCCCAATATGCAAGAAGAAGTATCAAAATTTATACGGGGATGTAAACTTTGTTGTACTAACAAGTCTAATACTAGGAAGGAGGGTTTTTATATGCCGTTGTCGCACTCTACTCATTCATGGGATGACATTTCTATGGATTTGGTAGAAGGATTACCTATGTATAAACATGGTCATGACTATCTATATGTTGTTGTTGATAGATTCAATAAGATGTGTATTCTTATGGCATGTAAAAAGACAAGTAAAATCACATGAGGCAACAAATCTTTTCTTTGCTAATGTATGGGTGCATTTTGGTTTGCCAAAGTCCATTATTTCTAACAGGGATTCTAGGTTCTTGGGGAAGTTTTGGACTACTTTGTGGGACAATATGGATACCAAGTTACAGAGGAGTACAACTTTCCATCCACAGATAGATGGACAGAAGGTGGTAAACAAGACTTTGGTACAATTGATCAGAGGGTATAATAGCAAATATCC
Organism: Taxus wallichiana var. yunnanensis; assembly: GCA_018340775.1. Lineage (NCBI taxonomy): Eukaryota > Viridiplantae > Streptophyta > Pinopsida > Cupressales > Taxaceae > Taxus > Taxus wallichiana. The sequence goes on from CM031234.1 coordinate 270,008,279, forward strand.
AAGGACTTGGGATGAGTCCTTAACCTATATTCAACATTCCTATAACCAGAAGTACACACATCCACTATGAAGTCACCATTTGAAGCATGCTTGGGATATCTACCTACAAATCACTGGACATAGCAGTTGGACAACAGGATGAGGAGGAGACACGAGACACAAAGGTGACTAGAGCAAACAAATTCATTGAGAGGATCCGACAAATCCATCTCAAAGTCAAAGAACAACTAGAGAAATCTCAAGCCAAGTACAAAGCTAGGCATGATCAGCATAGGAGAGAACATAAGTTACATGTTGGAGATAGAGTTTGGCTTTACTTGAGCAAGGAGAGATTACAAGGTCAAGCACGGAAACTCAAGCCACTACGATATGGGCCCTTCACCATATTGGAGCAGGTTGGAGAAAATGCTTTTCAACTTGACTTGCCACCATTTATGAGGATGTACTCTATGGTAAATTATGAGAACTTGCACCTATATGATCCATCCATGCCAGATGAAGATGAAGGACTATAGTTCTTTACCTTCTATTAAGGATTGCATCTTAGACTCGTAAGGTGAATTGGAGGAGGATGTAGATCAGTAGAAAAGGTCGAGAGACTAGGAGAGGCCCACGGGGAGTCTTGGTAAATGGACTGAAAGGGAAGACACCAAGGCAGGCCCGGTGGTACTCCAAGGAGCAAGTGAGGGAATTATTTCCTCATCTACTCCCCCACTAAGCTTTTGTGGGACAAAAATACTCCTAAGTAGGGGAGGTGTGATCCATAGGGATCCAAAATGAATCTACTTCATCAAAACAGCCAAAGACAAAGAAAGGGAAATGAAACGCAGAGGTTCTATCTTTATAGTAACAGGACCACCGTTCTATTCAGAGCGGCGGTTACAAAATCCTTTGCCAAACCTGTGGTGGCGGTCCCTGGGACTGCCATCCGCATAGGGTGGCGGTCCTAGCTCTTTCGGATAAAAATGAAAATACGAAACAAACAACCTAGAATTTGGAAGGTTGTTCGTGGCTCTTCTCCTCCATGACTTTTCCCATCCTCTAGTGCATGGGAGGACATGGGAGAGGCTATAAATACATGTTTGTAGAAGAGAATAGGATCATCGAAGCATGAAAGCAAGTGAGCAAGAATTTCTTAGTGTTGGAATTGTGTTTTGTAGAAGAAAGGAGTGTTGAGACAGAGCAAGCAAGTATTTGGGAGGAAGTGTGAGATATTATCTACTTCTCTTTCATACTTATTGTAACTTATGTACTTTTTTATTTTGAATTGGCCAATAAAAGTGGGAAGAAAGAGCAATTGCCCTTCCCGACTGGTTTTTCCTCCTCTGGAGGTTTCCAAGATAAAATTTGTTGGTGTTTATGAGCTTAAATTCTTTCCTTTCCTGCAATTGTGGATTCTAAGCATAAGCATAATTCATTCACTAGCTATCTCTGTCATTTTCTAATAGAAAGTAGAACAACAGCATTTATTTGTGTTTTTATGGATAATTCCAAAGTTGAAGAGTTTACAGATCACCAACACCAACCTTCAACGCTTTTCCTCCACGCTCAATCCTATGTGAACACATCTCGCAACCTTCTGGCGTGCAATTACCTCAACCATACAATTCTTCGCGCTTTCTCTCGTGTTAAAGTTAATTCTTTGTCTATGTCTTAGACCAAGTTCTTTCCGTTACCTACTTCATGGTTCTCCTGCACTTTTACCCTTGTACGTGGTTTCTCAAATCCTTTTGACACCATCCTTCCCTTATGTTCACATTTTCCACGCACGATCTTCCAATCCACATGTTTTTTTATTTTTCAACCCAGACCATCCATAACCATAGCTTCCAAAGACTTATCACATCACTCTATCCCACACAAAAATGGGTACGCAATCATCCGCACATAAAATTTTTTTGAAAATAATAAGTGGCTACCAGCACAAATGTGCACAAAACAAAGCAAGAAGAAAGGGAAACACAAAGAAAAGAAAATTGCATCTAAGCAAAACCTAGGCTAATTGGCAATATTGCCTTATTTACAAACAGAAAGAAAACTTATTTATAATAGGGCTTTAGCCTACTCCCATTCAAATGGCCTCAGCAACCATGTTCCATCTAGCGCTCAGAATTCATGCAAGCACCTAAATCAAGTATATAGGATATAATGTACGTGTCTATCTAATGGACTTTGAATTTCCCAGGATAGCGCATAAACTTGGAATCATACAATAGAACCATCTATCCAACCTCAAACCGCTGCTTGTTCTTGATGTGTCTATCACGTCATTCCTTCTACCTAGATTTTTCTATTTGTTGACTCATTAGCAATAACATACCTCTCATCTAACTCGTATCAACTTATCAATCCTCTCCTCAAGCGTTAGTTCATCATCTAACACTCCTACGTGCATTATACGCAATGAAGGTAACATGAATTCAATAAGTAACACAAATTCTACGCCAAACACCAATTGAAAATATGTGGCCTTGTTTAGTCTCTTACAAGTAATCCGAATAGACCATAACACAAAGAAAAACTTTATCATCCCAATCCTTTCTTCCCGTGATCACAAATATTGGTTAACGTGTGGTTCAAATTTTTGTTAAACACCTCGATAGTCCCATTAGTTTGTGGGTGATAAGGGGCGATCTTGTGATGGGCTACCATGAATTCTCGTTAATAAGATTCTAACTGTCTCATTTAAGAAATTGGTACCCCTATCACTTGTTAAGCTCAGTGGGCATCCATATCCGTTGATTATATTTTCCCACAAGAACCTAGTTTTTGTTGTCGATGTGCAATCCCTTGTAGGCACCACTTCTGCCAACCTTGTAAGGTATTATGTGCATGTAATGATATAGTGCAAACATGTCCTTCGCGTGGCTAGGGAAATATGGCCTACAAAGTCAATTGCCCATTTCTCGAATGGCTCTGCACTGGCAATCGGTCTTAATGGCATTTCATCTTTTTTCCCCGGTGTACCAAGGCACTGGTAGTGGTCATAGGCCTTGCAATACTTGATATAATCTTTGTAAACCGTTTCCCACCAAAACCTGCTAGAAAGATCTTGTGCGTGGTTACATTCCCTGCATATTGTCCTCTTACAATTCCACCATGTGCTTCCTTCATGATTGTAGTGTGCTCACCCTCTAACACGCACCGACACAAAACCTCATCGTGGCCTAGCTTGTATAAGTCTCCACTAATTAGCATGTAGGGCATGATGTGTATGGCTAACTGTTTCTTTTCCAAAGTCTTCATTCCCTCTAGTGCCACACCCATTTTGAGAAACACAAAAATATCTTCCAAGTCGAGGCGCATGCCGCAATCTAAACAGTTATGCATCTGATATGATATCCTTAATGCTCTACACGTCCTCCCCTGATTCAATCCTTGATAGATGGTCAGGACTGAAATTACTCTTACCCGGTTTTACAACAATCGTAAACTCAAACTCTTGAAATAATAGGACCCACTTGCATATGTACATGTGTAGAACTGACTTGTTTACCAAGTAATTCAATGTCATGTGGTCGTGTAGAATATAAAGGGTGTTGCCAATAAATATTTCCTAAATTTGTGTAGCACGTAGACCATTAACAATGCCTTGCGCTCAGTAGTAGTAGTTTTTTTCTATTGGGGTTAGCTTCCTACTAGCAAAACACAAGAGGTGGTCAACAATTCCCTCTCCAGGTTGTGCTAAGATTACTCCAATCACCATCCCTGAAGCATCAACATGTACATGGAATTCCTTATCCCAAGAAGGAAATCGTAATATGGGCGCAGATGATAAGCCTATTCTTCAATGTCTCAAACACCATTTGTTGTGCCTCTCCCTAATGAAATGTACTTTTGTGCTTCAACAACTTTTCCAATAAAGCACGGTGATCTTGGCATACCCCTTAATAAATTTCCGGTAATACCCCATATGCCCAAGGAATTCACGCATAGTGCTCTAGTTGGTAGGCTCCCCAATCCCACAATAACGACAAATTTGGCAGGATCCACCAGAAGCCTTCCTTACATATGATATGTCCCAACATGGTGCCAAATGGAGTTACGAAAACACATTTATTAATGTTAAGGGATATAATCAACTGCTGAAATATCTCAAACATCAACCTTAGATTGTCACAATGGTCCCTCACTAATCCATATATTATCCAATCATCCATGTAGACTTGTAGAAACTTGTGGATGAAGTCCTAAAATTCTGAACCACAATGCGTGAAAACACAAGCAGCCCATTCTTCATCCAAAAAGCATAACCATGTAGGCAAAACTTCCCCAATCAGTGGAGAAAGTTGTCTTTTCTTGGTCCTCCTTTGCAATTCCAACCTAATGATATCCTAAGAATCCATATGTGAAAGAATATATTTTGTGCCCAACTACTCCTTCTAGAATCTCCTCAATGAAGGGGGTTGGAAAAGGGTCAATGACACATACCGCATTCAAATCTCGGTAATCAATGTAAATCCTTATCCTTCCATCCTTCTTAATGTTTATGACCATCGAATTATCCATTTTGATTATTCAACAACCTCAACGATGCCTGATGCAATCATCTTGTTAATCTCCTCCTTGTCTTTGAAGCGTAGATTCAGATTCATTTGATAAGGTCTCTTCCAAATTGGGCACATACCCTCCTTTAACTTTATCTTCATTTCTCCCAAGGACTGGTGAACTCCTTTAAGCGCATGCTACCCGCGCATAAATAAATCCCAAAATTTGCACAACAGATCGATGATCTTTTAAACCTCCTTTTCGTCAAAGTAATCCCTAATAATAGCCTCCTTAAGTTCTCGCCTCCGAACCAATGTTAAACTTATTGGTTTTCGTGGAGTTCATGGTAAGCACACACTTTCTTATCATCATTATCCATAACCTCACGAATGCCTACAAGTATGGTTAACATCCAAGTTTCCCACCCCTTCACCGTCGATCACATAGACCAACTTTCCTTTCTCTTTTTCCATGCATGCATGCTCAAGTTGTATCTCCCCTTATTCTTCCTCATCAAAGAGAGATTTTAAGCTAGGTTCACCTAATAATTCTAGTATTCTATCCTCCATCATGGCACTATCTCCCATAGTTAGGTGTTTAACAATCTGCAATTCCTCGTTCACCAATGGTTATGTACTCCGATACTCGAAAGCTTCAAGGAGATCAGTCATCAACTCTTGCCAGTTTCCCGTCTAACAGCGCATCTCTGAGTGAATATACCATGTGCACGCAACCTTGTAAGGTGGAATAAAGCTTATGCACCCATAAAGATGGAGGTAATGCTTCCACGCCCCATCTAGGCCTTCTCACATGCCTGGATGTGAAACGAGGCAGGTTCCTTCTCGTGATAATCTTGCATAACAGTAGGTGCATTGCTTCGAACAAACCAAATAGATAACGTTATTCTCACCTCACACCACTCTAGAAGGTTATCGCAATGGGTCACCCACCAACATGTTGCGGTCCCAAGCAAGGTATAGCTAAGCATCATTCTCCTTTCGATTTCACATCTCCACTGGGTCTCCATTGCTCGCAAGAACACATCGTGGTCAGCCCCACAAGTATAACTTCGTAACTTCTTTCCTCCTAGGTGCCCGATCGGGTGTGTCTTTATTACTTTTGTCACATAACCTCTTAACTTCCTTCCAACTAACTCATATGTCCCGTGCACCCAATTGTCATATGTCACACTAGTTGTATCACTTACAGATTGAGTGTCTTCCCATTGAATAATGCCTTCTTTTGTTGGTTGCACAACCTCATGGTCCCTGATAGTGTGTACATAGATTATGTCTAGGTCTTCTTCTCCTAAGGGCTTAGTATAGGGCATTGACTTCCCATCCATCAAAGGAATGATAACATGTTCCTCCTTATTCTCAAAACTTATATACCCCTTATTGAAACGTAAGTCAACATTGTTCTTATAGCACCAGGGGTGCCCAAGTAACACCAAAGTTTTTCGCCTTAAGCAAGCGCTAAGACTTCAAATTCTCCAATGAATTTCACCCCTTGGATAGTGATAAAAACATCCTTTAAATGCCAATGGGCATTGTCTTTGTCTTATTAGCCATATACAACACATTTGAGGATGACTGTAATGGTGGCCTTCCCATTTGATTCCATGCGTCTAGGGTGAGAACATTAACTTCCGTGCCCATATCAATCAGAATATTACTTAGGATCCATCCATCAACAACTGCATTCAAGGTAATCTCCTTATCATAGTCAAGGTTGTGAGGAGGAAGGTTAGCATGCAAAACTTGCCTCACGCACTCTCCTCCAACACTTGGTATTTTATCTCTCAACCATTCTCCTAATAGAGGAATGATATTCTCTTAGTGCAACATCTTACACACCTCTCTGACATCATCTATATCTGACTGAGGGACCTCGGCACTTTTCTTCTGCTCTAACTTCCTAGATTGCTCTTTTAGACACTGAATTTCCCCTTGAAGACTTCTAATTACGTCCATGGTCTCTTGATAGACTTCCTTCTGATGGGTAGGGTTTGGATACTTCCCATATACCACCTCTTCTCTTATAATTAGCAACCTTTGCTTTGGTATCTCCTTAACGCGCACAACCTTAGCTCATGTCATCACCAGTACATGTTCTAAGTCTGACTCACGCACCGATTCTAGGCATCCACTATTGATCAACATGTTTTACGCTCACCATCCCAACGCCCTTATCCTTCCGCCGCTTCTGGCTCATGTGTTCAAATAATTCAGGCACTCCTTATACTTGTGCTTCTTTCCACACTAAGAACACTGTAGCAGATCGGGGCATTCACACTTATAGTGTTTTGTAGACCCACAATTGTAACAAGTTCCACGTGGGAACTCACTCCTTTTACCTCCGTAGTTGCCACGACCTCTAAATCCTTCACGAAATCCTCTTCCTCGACCTCCTCCATCTACGCGCCCTTCATAATGACAACCCTCATCCTTGGAATTGCTTGCAATACTAGTCTAGCGCACACCAATATCAATGGCATCATGTATTTGGTCAATCAATCTACAATCCTTGGTGTCATGAGTAGTAGAGGTGCAAATTTTGTAATAGCAAGACACATTCTTATGGATTAGCGTTGCGATGTAGCGGACACCTACTTGTATCATAATCTCCATGGTAGATCTCATAGTCTACCATCATCACATGTACCGATCTCCGAGGACAACTATCCTTCGTATGCCCTTCTACCTCACAATTTGTACACCATAACCCGCTGTGAGTCTGCATGAGCTCAAGTCGCATATAATTTCTCCATTTTCTTTGTCATTACAACAATTTGGGCTTCTAGGAATGGACTAACTCATGTATCAATGCTTCCTAATACCTCAAGTGCACAAGGTAGCCTCCAAGGCCTCATGCGGATATGTGAAAGTCTTCTATGAAATTTCCCTCCTAAATGGTGTGATCAGTCCTCCAAAACCACTGAGCATGTTACGAAGGATGAATGTCATAAGATAACTTGGATAGGAGAGTCTTGAAACACATGTCATACTCTCGCACACTCTCTCGTCATTCCTTATTGAATCTCCTTCAATGAGCTTTGATGCTTTTTCGCTCAAACTCGTATGTGGAACTCCGCCAAAACACATTACATAATGCAATGTAATCCACCATTGTTTGGTGAGGGTCATACTTCTTGTACCAGCCTATACGTGTGTCCTTACAATGTGGTTACAAATTTCTAGCCTTCTCGCTCCTAGGAAATGATCCCCTTTGCTCGTCATAGTAACTCACACTTGTGTACATGTTCCACAAAGATCCTCAATGCCCTTGTAATTAGGTAAGTGGAGTGACATCTCATAAAACACATGTTGATGGTGTTGTGGACCTTGTCTCTAGATCCAAGACCTTGATTCCCTCTAATGTTACCTCCACCACTAGACCCACTAGATCCACTAGTGCCAACTCCTCCAGATCCACCAAATCCTCCTCCCGTCATAGGTAAAGGGCCTAACGTAGTTGCACTGCGCTACCAACCGTCGCGCTAAACACACGCCGACAATCATGTTATCTTCGAACCACTCATAGATGTGTTTCTCATGTTGCTTAGTGACGCGATACTTAAACCTTATGATCCCACACCTTGTCCAAATGTTGTGCCAAACATAATACCCCCAAATACAGGAAATGATTATGTAGTCATAGGTGTACCAAATGAAAAATTATACCTCCTAGGTATCACTCGACTACGAATACCAATACCAACTGGATTATCAACACTTATCTCAGAACCTGGAAAACTAAGCATAAGGGTCGATCACCATGTGGGTTAAGATGCGCACCCACAACTCTTCTCCTTTATTCATAAGATGAGATCTCTCCAAAATCTGAGGGGGTTTCTCTTCCGCGCTTGCCAAGATGAGGTAGCTCAAATTGCTCAGGTTCCACGTCCTCTGCGCGAACCTCAAATCCTTCCCGCAATGTTTGCCTCCATAAATCCATCACTCCTGCAACTTCACGTTTTCTTGCCAACTCCCTCCCGAGATTCATTATACTTGAGCCGCCTCTCCTCTCTCTACATTTCCAACGCAACGTCTCGCCATCCTTTTACCACGCAAGCTTCCACGCCCCGCGCTTAGCAGGATTTTAAGTAACCATGGGAAAGGCTTCCAAACTCAAAGTAATGACCAAGATCTTGATAGATAGTGGAATAACATGCAAGAATGATCCTCTAGGCTCCCTCAAGAACTCAAACTCAACAATCTCGGGCAAGAATACGTAGAAATAACGTATTCTAAGGTATAACTAGTCAACACTCTACTCCACTAGTGATCAATAACATGGGTCCATGTTAGATTAGCATCATGCAACTATTGATATTCCTCCTAGGTCCAAACATGAGGTCTATAGTACCAACTCATCCTTGATGCATATGTTGATAGTCATTCATACAACTCTACTGAGAAATAACATAATAATGTCTCATAGAGTTTGTGATACAGGTTCTCCTCTACCCATTTTCATGCATCAAAATCAGATCCAATACTAAACCTCTGAGAAAACTCATCCTCCATGTTTTTGAGCCATGCTTCGACACCGTCCAAGGTCAAGCGCTTTTTCATTACACATTTCTCTCAAGATAGCTTTAAAATAGGTCCCAACAACGAAACCAAGATGTAGTCATTATTTTACCCTCAATAATTCTTTCTAACCCCAAGCGCATTAGCCTATCATCCACCATACCTTGGGAGCTCACTCGAGGCACGCGTGGGTGTCAAGCCCCTCCTTTATGTGAGCTTCGCAAGAGAGTTCCGCCATTAATGTAGGATTATATGCGAAACAAAACTACAAGCATCTACATAAAAAGGCGGAAGATATAACTAATGAGATCTACACATCAATACATCACAAAAGATAAATAATCATTGTAAGAAGTACAAGAAACCAAATCTAAGTCATGTTACGCCAAATAACATAAGGGTTTACACCCATAAGAATGTTGTACAGAATAGATCCATGTATATTGATTTAACAAAATTTTGGTAGTCGTATTACATCTAAAAGGGTCATCTCGGACCATATACATTAAATGAGAGACTCAAATCTTGAAAACCTATTTGATCGAGATCCTAACTATAATTTTCCCCATTATATCCCTTGTTACTGATCCCAAGCACCCATACATATGGTTAATGGTATCCCTTACTACCCTCTAAAGCACTAAGTACTTTAAACCCTAGCAATTCCTAACATTTCTACAACACTTCATTACTCTCTTTATCTTTCTCTACTCCCTTTTGCACTATGCACTGTATATCTCTCTCCTTATGTGTCTCGCACTCTATATTTGTTCTGTCCCAAACATATCTTTAAATAGGATCGTCGACTACCACCATGACTTATCTCCGTGTAGATCACGTGCAAGTGGCAATGTGGTCCTACATTAGCGAATGTTTATCTTCTTTGAAAACCTTCCACTAATTGTAATGATGTCTCCGGAATATTCCCCTGTGTGGAATATCCTTTTCTTGACCTCCAAGGTTCCATGTTGGCACCTTATCCACTTATCACACCTACTCAGGTCCTCATATTTTTCCTCATGCGACTCCATGATGTCAAATATGGCTAAGTCCTTTAAACCCTTATTCCGCCTCCCGTGCACGCCTTGGTTTTATTAACACCCTTCTTAAACCCCTTTTTCCCGCATGTCTTTCCCTAAGTGCCCTTCTATCCACCTATCATGTGCGTGCGTGCCTCTTGGTACTTAACCAATATTTTAGGGTCCAACAATCCTCGCCTTGACTACATGTTTACATGTGTAGGCTTGGACTAAAAATGGACAACTGCACATTGACATTAGTGGTGTTGTGTTATACACCGATAATGTAATGTATCATCTTTCTAGCTTTGCACCCATGCAATACGATTGTCTGTCGTGTGAAAGGTGACATGATAGTCTGGAATTTGCAAAGCCTTAACCCATGATATATTTTCAATTTTTTCAACTTTAAAGTTCCTATAAAAACCATTGTCTTTTCTCATTTGTAGCCACTAATAGTATATGTAAACACTTGTGGTTAGTTGGTGTACTAACCAATCCACCCTTCGATGTGCAACAATGTGAATTATATGCAAGAAACAATTTTTTAGATGTGAATGATAGGATTCTATGGCTGCGTTGGTTTCTTTCCTGACATGTTTGAGGGTATGACAACACCTCGACCACATTGCAACCCTGTGGAGCCAATGCTCCTCCCAATATTCAACAAATTTGGGTTGCGTGTAATGATACTTCTCTATGAATTTTTTGGCCTCCCTATTAGCCATCTCTTCATCAATACATATGTGCATAATGTATCCAAGTTCATTGAACATCTCTTGCCTCACATCATATTCTCTTACTTTGGCTATCAAATTCTTCAACCATGTATGTCGTACATGCCAGCTACATAAGTACACCTCACAGTCAAATGTTTCCCTGCATAATACAAGCTAGTAAGACTTTGCAACATAATAATTATAATTGTGTTGTGCATATGCAACATAATCAACACCTACCTTATTGCTTTGATCTTCGTGCCCACGTCATCTACCATGAAGGTATTTATTTTCCATTCAATATTTTTCAAGTGTACTCTTTTCTGAAGTAACTACATCCATTGGGTGATGTCACTAAAGCACACGACCTAGACATAATTACCCATGCCATAAGAAGCCCTTGGTGTTTGGAATCAAACACTAGTAATGTGTACAATTAAAACTGCATGAAAATATATTACAAAATTTAACTTCTATGTTCAATAAATGAAGTATCAACTAGTAGTATTGCTAATATTCAAATCATACCTTCATTCCAAATGTTGAATCCATGGCTACTAAACTATCATTTCCATATCTCAAAAACCAATCCAATTGAAGTGGGAGTTGGATGCCCAATATGAATGGGATTTTCCCATCCTCATCAGTACCTTCATTATTATATCCTTGATAGAAAAACCACTTCTCAGGATTTTCTAGAGTCCACTCCCGAACACTTTCTACATCATTGGGGTTAAACACATATTGCGGCTCTTGAACTTGGCGTTCTCTATTAAATATGTCATCTCTACATAGGAAATCATCTCATTCTTGTTTCACCATTCAACAATGTGAGCTTCTCATGCACCATCTCATGGTGCTTAAGGTGGATAACATCAGAAGACATTCCTAACAAAAAACCTATGAATCCACTCATTAAGTTGTGGGCTAATAAAAGGGGTAAAAAAAACATTTTTCCCTTTGAATTGTTCATATTCCTAACCATGGCAATGATTTCCTTCACTATCAACATGTTCTACATGATTGTAGGTGAGCAATATTTGATCAGGTCTATTGACCATTCTCTCGAGTGCTAAAATTAAATTGACAACCACATATAATATGATTTCACACTGTCGGATGCATTTTCCTTCTTCGAAATAAGGACTTGTCTTGTGGCAAGGCATCAATTTTCGGTAGTTGTCGAGCCCATTCAAACACCAATATCAACACATTAATATGAAAATTATTAGAACATTCACCTTTGAAACACGAAATACAAAATCATCTATGTACACAATATTTAAAATGTGAACCCACACACATCACATATTCCAAAGTGCTATTAATTCTTGTCTTCTTTCCAGAATAGGTGATGGAATTTTTTTCCGATGGGAAATACGAAATTTGGTTGGGTACAAATTTCTATTTGATTCTCCTTTCACGAAGTCCTCCACTATCAATCTCAATCCACGCAACCCACATATCATCTCCATTGATGTCGGAATTTTTTCCAATGTAAATCGTTGCATGTAAATAAACCCTTGGTTGGGTTCTTAATTGGGAGATGTAGAATGGTATCCCACATGCTTACTTGTACCTGTTAGAACAAAGTATCATTACATAATTAGTAAAAAATGTAATCAAAGACGGTGTAATACACCCAACCTTAGTAATCATAAATTCAATTTAGAGTGAAAAAAGGACATCTATGAACAAAAAAATGTTGAAACTATTTTGATAAGAAAACATCAAATACATGCATTACTCATAAATTCAATGTAGATACATATGAATGATAACGATGAATTAGTTATTACTACTAAATGTAAAGAGCATGCACAATAAAGCCAACCTCGTTAATCATAAATTCAATTTAAAGCAACAAAAAAATGAGCATCTATGAACAAAAACCGTTGAAAGCTGTGATTTTGTTATATATGCAAAACCAAACATGGCAACAAGGTAAAATTTGACAGTAGGAAAAGTAGGGTTTCAGTTTACAGTAGGAAAAGCAAGGTAAAAGTTGACAATATGCAATGCAACAAGGTATGTGTGAGTATAAAGCTTGAATACAGTTTACAACCCTGTAGCAGTCAAGAGGAAAAACTTACAAGACTAAACTTTCCATTATAGTTGAGGAAGTGTCTTATATGAATATTGATGTCTATAGTCAGAAGAGGATTAGTGAAGTGCACAATTCTATTTTATTTTAATTGTGTTTTGTAAGGTGAGAAAAGGGTAATCTTATTTGACCAAATTGTTATTTGTTAAAGACCCTTGTTCTCAAGGGGTAGAGTGGGAGCTTTTTGAGGTTGTTCACGGATTTGAGGGGTATATCAAGCCCGAATCATAATTTTTGATGCTTTATAATGTCCATGTGGACCCTAAGGAAGAACATTAAGCTTTAAAACTAAGTTTAGAGGCTTCTACAACCAAATATACCTTCAAAGGGTCACCGATAAACCCTCACTAGGGTTTTATGAGGGAACATGTTTTGAGATATTTGGAGAGTGTGAAACCCCCCTTCGGAATATTCTAGCTAGTCCTAAATGAACTCCTAAGGTGAATAGAGGCTTTGAAACTATCATAGCTAGAAGAAAAACATGACAGAGGGAAAAGTAACTTTGTATGTGATGTGTTGGGATACAAGAGTGAAATTGTTGAGAATATACAAAGGGTCTTATGAAGGAAATGAAGTTTGGAATTCATAGGGAGTGTTTTGAAATAATTTGGCAAGCATGCGTTAAATGATTGAAAGGGTTAAGGGATTTATTTTTCTTGAGTCATTGATAATAGTGACTATGTTAAGAGGACTGAGACCACACAACGTTTTAAGAAAGTAAGGTCAACAAGAGAAAGGTGCAAAGGAGGAATCGGGGAGAGTAGGTTTGAAATTATCATTTTGAAAAACTCACCTCAAATAATTTGAAGATTTTTAAGCTCAATTCATCACATAATTTGCATGGAACATGACAGTTGTAGATTAAAGCCTTGTCACAATAAATTAACCTAATTTAAATGCTAAAAGGGTGATGTAGGTTGAAATTTTATAAATAATGTCATGGATATATTTTGCATGCAAAGAGTAGAGCTAAATGAGTATTTAGAATTGTTAATAGTATGATATTTGAATCATCGAATACAAATTAAAGGAGTTCATCGGTCCAGATAGTCAGGTCTAGTGAAAAGTGGGAAGCTAGGAGAGAAGTAGTGAAGGGAAGGAGAACTTAAACATTGAATTGAGTCACAAAACTTTGCACACACCAACAATGGAAAAAGGGTATTATAAACTAATATTAATTGGTTATGAAGCGTTGTAGAAATTTCTAACTATGAAAGCATCAAGAGCAATGTGTTAAGAAGCCATTTAAGGGCAATTTTGCACAATAAACATAATGTTGACATTTTGATGTTTTCTAAACCATTTCAAATGTGGGATTGGTATAGTTGAGGGTCTATGAAATGTTGAACTGGTTGGGTTAGTACCATAATTTGAAAAAATGAATAATTTACATGATTAAGGCAATTGAGAACTTGTCAAGTAAGCTAGTTTCAAGGCCTAGAGTGCATAGTATGTATTTTGAATCAATTCTAACAAAGTGAGTGGTTTGAGGTGAGAAGGCTCTGCATCACATTGCTTTTTGTGATTTTAAGATTCAAATGTGGGTTCTTGGCCTCAAACTAGGGCATGTACATTTAAATATGATCTATCTAGTCAAATTCCTCATAACTTTGGAATCTTGATGGTCATATGGAGAGTTTAGAGTGTACAAGGTTTTAGGTCCATATCACATGTGCAAGTATCCAAACCACTAAGCCCTCAATATGCATGATTAAACAAGGTCTTATGACTGTATTTTATCCATTTTCTTGGTGAATTCAATATTTCATGATCTAAGATTGCTAGGGATGAAATATGAATGCATTTACCAAGTGTGAGGAGTGGTTTCAAAGTGTATTTCATCCATTTTACCCTTGTTGTTCCAAACAGACCAAAAGTAGGCCTAATTTGACTCTAGACGTCCTAAATTTGCATATTCTCTAGAAAAACTCTTACCTCATTGTCACATATGTTAAACAAGGCCTAAATCATATTCATGCCAAACAGAAACAATTACCCATTAATAATGTGATGCAGTTATAAATTTAATTTCCTTCATGTTAATGATTAGCTTTTATGATGGTACATTGTATCCTCTTATAGTCACGAATACAACAAAAAAATATACCCATTGAATTCATTATTTCTATTTACATTGATTCTATCAAAAACATTAATAGGTACGAGCTAAGATACATAGGAATGATAACGATGAATTAACTGCTACTACTAACATTATAAAGATATTGATTATACAAAATATATCTATCAAAAGTGGGGAATACGTTTTCCAATGAATTGTCTTCCACTTGTACACAAAATATATGGACTCATGGTAGGCGACAAAGTCCAGTGCAGGCATCCCCACTACAATCATTGTCACACTCACCAGAGTCACGATGAGTTACTTTTCACTCATCATACCTCCACTTTTACGTTCTTCTAAAAGAATCAACATCATCCCACCATGCAAGAACATTTTCGGAAAAACCATGCCATATGCCATTTGGAGGGGGGTGTACAACCATGGTAATTTGATGGTACGTTCCAAGGTAATCTCTCCATGCAATTATTGGGAGCTTTTCTTTGATCCATATTCTTGTAACCTCATATGTACGTCTAAGATGTGAATCCATGATAAGGAGCACTACCATCCCAAATGTAACAATCATGTCTGCCGCTTCCATGTTTTTCGCGACCATTGGCCCCCGAAAATTTGCAATGTTAACCATTTTGCTCTATTAGGTCCAACTGAGAAGGGTGGTGAGAAACCCACAAATTATGTCAGTGTAATGCTCGCATTGTGCAACTCATCGACTTCCATGGTTGGGATGCGACATAATAGTGACCACATTTGTTGTTTCCAAGCATCCATCTACAAAACATTAAAATAATATTGCATACAAAAAACATATTCATAATATATCTTGATGTAGATGGTTTTTTTCTTTAACGAGACTCGCCGAATTTTTAAAAAAATAGGAATGTGCAGAAGTGGACATCTATGAACAACATAGATGTAACCTATAATTTTTAAAAATAATTATTTATACAAATTCTTGATATTGAATCCCCACGATGTAATTACTAATACAAATTACTGATACAAATTCATGTCACTAATTACTGATCCAAATTCACAAATGTACACAAAGTAATATAAACAAAATGGGTTTTTAAATCATATTTTACCCACAAATTACCTTTTATTTTTGGTGAAGTGTTGGTGTTGGTGATAGTGATAGTGCTAGAATGAATGGAATAAACTATTTTGAAGTCTTGGTATTAAACTCCTTCTTTGTTCTCCATGCTAGGTGCAAAGTAAAATAACAAGATTTAAAAACATTTAAACTCCTCCTTTGTTCGCACGGTCCAATAAAAGACAAGGATTTAACAAAAAAATGAATCCCTCCTCTTTTTTTCTTGTTGGTTGCATGTGATTAGTTTATATTTTATAAAGAAATGCGTGGGGGAAGAATATTGTTAAAATATAATTTATTTAATTTAGTTTATATTTTATGGAGTCACACGGGCGGGAAGAATACTGTTAAACTTTAATTTCTTTTCACTTTGAAAATTGCCTCCTCCAGCGTGGAAAATTTGAGTCTTTCCAAATTTGATGTGGTTAAAGGTCCGACGACACCGGGGCCCACAAATGTCTTGGTTAACGAGTGTAAATAAAATGCTAAACGAGAAGCCAAAGGATCCATTAAGTCCAAGTCAAAGGAGGTTGGAAGACGTCACGTAGGTTTATGCATGCTAGATAAGGTGCTCTGGGCTTATCTATTCATTGTAAGACCATTGGGTGTATGGGAGTCGTTAGATCACCCTCCTCCATCAATCACTATAACTAACAATTGCACTAGTTATTACAAAGATACTCGATAGAAGATACTTATTTTAAGAAAGAAAAATTTGATGTAGCCTAGAATTCACCAATATAAGCCGGGTGCGTTGGCACATCACTCACTCGGCTAGACTGAGTACTCACCTGAAGTGCGCAAAGGTACCAGGACCCTCTTTAGGGTTGTTGTTACAGGATGTTAGCATGATGAAGACTTTAAGCATTCGGATCTATGACTAATATATCCTTCTACAGTGTATGTTTAGATCTAGATCTAGAAAATAAAAGAATTAAAAGATGACCATGATGAAATCAAGCATACAATACTGAACTATAACCATGATAACACCTTGATTCAGTCCATAATCTTCATTATATTAAATACAGTAATACGCAAAAGTTTCCTTACAATAACAGTAGTATACGCTCATGTGCGTAACA
The DNA here is from genome assembly GCA_018340775.1 of Taxus wallichiana var. yunnanensis. Classification (NCBI taxonomy): domain Eukaryota; kingdom Viridiplantae; phylum Streptophyta; class Pinopsida; order Cupressales; family Taxaceae; genus Taxus; species Taxus wallichiana. The sequence continues at coordinate 270,025,408 of CM031234.1, forward strand.
GATTTGTCAGCATAATCTCACTATAACACAGTTCTCATACCTATACGCCCTCTCTCTTTTACTACACAGATTACTACATATTTATAACAGTGGGGACTTTCCCTTCACCACTTATCTAATCCCAAAATAGGTCGTATGCTATTATTAGCCACATTTTGTTATAAAAATAGGCTTACATGCAAGAATACTAACAATAGATCTCTCTTAGTCAACTGACAGTAGTAGATCTATTCCCGACCTTTGTCCATGCAAAGCGCTTCATAGCTGATCCTCCAAAAATAGCCAATGCGTGTTGCACAAGTCTCCAATTGGTTTGAGTGCTTTGCACGCTATCTCCAAAAATAGATCCTCATCATAAAAATGGCTAAGTCCCGAATCTATCTCTCTTCTTCATGCGTGATCCTTTTCGATACTTCCGCGCCTTTGAATGCACTCTGCTCTCCTGCGCGAACCTTCTATATTTTCTTCGCTAAGTGTCGAGTCCTGACTGATCAACACAATTAAATATATTTTATATATGTAAAGTTTATGTAAACACTCAAAAAAATTAAATTTTAAAAGAAAAATTGAATATTTTTATATATGTAAAGTTTATGTAAACACTCAAAAAAATTAAAATTCTATCTATTTAATTGGTGGGTTTTAAACATAAATTCACTTATTAGATTCTAGATTTCCAACTTCCCCAATCTAAAATGAAAAGTAAATCATTAATACATATATCAAGTGAATTCAAATCATTATTTGCAATCTGAAACCAAGTGAATTGAAATGATTGTTTTTAAATTTAATTAATAAACTAACTTGTATGCATGATAAAATTATTTGTTTTGTAGGGTATCTTATGTGGTGGATGGTATAAATCGACAATTGTTTAAAGTAATATAAAAATATTGATCTAGTTAAACCCAAATTTGTAGGTTAAAACGAAGAATGCAGTAAGCTTCTAAGATAATTTTCATTTATATCTCCACGAACTTTGCTTTGTAGATTTTCCTATACATGAACATTAAATTAGGGTCATGAAATAGTAAATACCTAGCCATGGGGACGGATATGAGCATGTTTACACGACTAGATGTATACCTTGACCCCATCATGCCCCATCTAGATAAGCACCTCTGAAGCCACATAGGTTGATGTCCCGCGGGTTGTATGGAAGCAACTCATCCTAGGGAAATTACTCAAGAAAGGTGTTGAGGCCAAACTAAGAGACCTTTATATCTCCATTTATGTCATGTTATAGATTTTGTGGCTTGAGATCTCCATGATAAATCCATCGTCTATGGAAATAATCCATGTTGTGGATCAACTATCGCAAATTTTCTTACCTCATGCTCCTTTAGTTTTCCTTTCTACAATTTGTTAAACAACTCCCCACCCATCACATACTTATGGAAAATAAATATCCATCTTAGGCACCATGAATTTGCGGAGCGAGATGATATTCATGATATTTGGATGCCAAAACATTCTCATGACAAAAATTTCACACTTAATCTGTACTCATGGAGATAGAATGCAATAATTCAAAATACAAAAACAAATTAGGGGGAGTAGACTTGATTGTGTTTCTTTAGAGCGTAAAATTTGCACGACGTCTTCACATATTCACCTTTAACCTCCAAACAAAAGTTTCATAAAATTCTCACGAAATATGACAATGTATCAAATTCCTTTTGACTACAGATGGAAGCTCAAAAAAGTCATACAATGGAACCTTGAATCTTCTCCATTTCTTTGGTAGAAGTATAACAAAATATGAAGATGAAATAAATTCCTCTTACCTATAGATACAAGCTTGAACACTCACACCTTTGAACTCCTCCATAATTTCATGTGTTTCTGACTATTAATTTATTATCCAATAAATAACATGTATCTTTGTTTGCAATCATATACATGAGTGAGTGAAGAGAGATTATTCGTCACCAATGCATCAAATAAAAAATTGTGTTTCCTCAACACAAATGTTTGACCATATTTAATGTTGGCCTATCGACGTATCTATTACACACTTATGATACAATGCTAGTATTGATTAACACACACACACACACACACACACACACACACACACACACACACACACACACACACACACACACACACACACACACACACACATTAAAACACACACACACATTATATATATATATAAGAAGGGAACCACAAGTCAAGGGCACAAAGTGAGCTCAAATTTTACAAATATTTTTACGTTGAAATACATATTCTAAAGGGAGTGCGACCTCTTATGTCTGACAAACATGTCAACAATTAACGGTTTCTATTTCGTTATATGTTGGACGCACATTAAGGGAGGTTGGACGTCATTGATATTTTTGAAACCAAGTGTATCTTAAATGTGTCATGTGACCCTAGTCACCCACCCGTTCACTACAACACATCCCGAACATCTAACAACTCGCCCGCACGACTCACATCCCCAAGAAGCCAATAAATCACTCCATAACATCCTCCAACACCTCCGAATAAAACTCCTCATGACGTGGTGCTGCAGTTTCCACATATCCCCGTTGAAATAAATAATAAAGGTGCCTAGTGGATCATGGAGATTTCATGTAAACGACTTGCCCTTGGGATAATTCTCAAACTTGGTCCTCAGTATATGCTTCACATTCATCGAGTTTTCCATCTTGACCATCCGCCTCCAGCCGAGCCACTCGAGTGCAATTGTCTACATCGGGGTGTGCGCAAGCATCTCAATATACCAATTCGGTAACCTATCGTTGTTTTTCTAAAATGAAAACAACCAACCCACAACCGGGTATGATTTCAAGCCTTAATATGACCCGCCGTAATCTCACTTCTTACAAAACAATAACAACCCAACGAGCAAAATGGCACCAATCGGGACATCATTCCAAATTTCCTTCCCCTTCTCCTTCATCCTCCATATTTTTATACCTAAATGACAAATGCCCACATGCAGCTAATCACTTCACAGTTCACACCAAAGATTTTATAGCGGTTTCACCGATATTTTACGTGAGGCCTTTATCGAATCTCGTGGCATATTTCTTATTTCGGTCTCTAAATTTTTCCGATGGTAAATTGTCAACACCGTTATGTAGTCGAATCATGTGGCCGAGGCTTTAATGTCGAAGCAATTTAAGTGCACCTTCCAATGGGCTCCCAAAACATATGCAAATATACTCCCCACTAGAAAAAATGTGTTATTCCGACAGTTGACACACATCCCTGTCCTACCATTTTCCATTATGAAGGGCCCAGATGAACCCTTAAATGATTGATCATGTTGGGAATAATACTCATGGAACTAAGTTAGTGTCACACTGGAAAAAATAATAATATCATGAAGTTCAATAAATGTCAAAACCTTATTTTTATTTTAAATTTGGTGAAGTTTGAGGTGAAAGCATGTCGTGATTAGAAACTTGCAATAAAATTGAGTAAAACAATTTATTACGCCGACAGGTGTATACCAAAGGGAGTGTGATCTTTTATTTGACATGCACGTCAACAATTGATAGTTTCGTAGCTCGAACGTCGTCACGGTGAGGGAGATTTGTTGCCATTGATTTTTTTGAAACCACATCTATCTTAACTATGACTTATGACCCTACCCTCATTCAACCGCAAAATTCATTTGGTGATTAACAAAAATGGGGCCTAATCGACTTAAATGAGGTATTAGGGAATTAATGCTAATCTAAATAGAAGGACTAAAATGTTGTATAAATGAACTAAAACAGTATGGAATAATTACAATTAATTGTTTTAAGTGAAATGAAACCCTAAGTATATAAGAGAAGGGAAGGAAATAGCTTAGTTGATTGGAGAAGGCTGTTGCGAGCAGTCTAAACAGAGAATTTGGAAGTGTAAATGAACACTCGGGGATCCTACAAAGGGTAGATCTTGCAGATCCGAGATGTCCGAGGTGCCCTGGGGTGTATTGGGGCACCTCAGGTACCCTGTCATGCAATCTAGGTGCTTTAAACAATGTAAATGCTCAAAACCTAAGTTCGGTAGTGTCACAACTTGGTCTTAAACCCTACCTGTTTGTTGTGTTGGATCTATTAGATGAACTAAAAAATGGCATGTAATGCAAAGAGAAGTATCAAACCCTAGAAAAATAAAAGATAAAAATGAATGGGTTGGACTGACCTCATCCGCCAAACTAGTGGTCTTATCACTGAGTGTTGCACTACATTTCGAACCCGGATGTAGTTCTGGTGTGTTTGTGTGTGCATGCCATGCCCTAGGTGCTCTCATGCCAGTCGCACTTTTTGAAGTAGCGAGCAATCGTAACTATAGAAAATGTAAGTAGAATGTGTGCATGGAATATAATAGAATACCGCCTATGCAATGTGTGTGATGCAAATCTCCTAACCTTGATGCATGACATTAATGGACACAAGTGATGCAATGGATGCAACTCTAGATGGAGTGATAGGAATATGTGGTGTTAGGACCCTCATTATGGTCTTATAATCTTTATAATTATAGGGCTCTTAAGTTTAATTTCATAATTAATCCCGATAAGGCCGACTAAGGAAAAGATAAAGACAACCAAATGACAGCTAACAAAGTCCCAAAAAGAAGCGAGAAAAGGATAGGCATAGATCGGGGCACCTGAAGTGGGATTGGGGGCGCCCTGGGCGCCCAAGACAAGCTAAGGCACCCTGGATTTGGGCTAGAATGACGAGGCAGTTGTGAAATGGGTGGGTATGTGCTGGAAAATACACGGGAAGTACAAAATAAAATATAAAATAAAGATGGCCAAAAGGTGGGATTAATTAGTACTTTAACCACTTGAGAACCTTCTAAATAGTAGTATAAGACTGGGCTAAAGTATATGTAAAGTGCATAATTTTGTGTCTACATTTTCTCCCACTTTATGTTGGTGAGCGGAAATCTCAGTAACATAAAGTAGATAGAGATGCGTACCTGATATCCATGTAGAGTGTAGAAGAAAACATGTCGATGGACTAGACTCGAGCATGGAATGACAAAATAAAAATATGATGGAGTAAGGATTCTAAAGATGAAAAATGAGCAAAAAAAGTGATGAGAGTGAACCTAGGGTGGAACGCGCGTGTAGTTATTATTGTGTTTAGTGTGCCTGCATGGTTAGTAAAGGCAAATACCTATAGCGGTGGGTTGTCGTTGTCGTTGTCATTGTTGATGTTGTTATTTTTGTTGCCCCCAATTTGACTGTTTGTTTCTCATACGACGGACTTGCAAGGAGAAAATGATCAAGTATTCAAATATGTATGTATGTAAAAAAACGTTGTGTAAAATACGCAAATGTAAAGTACACAAATGTAAAATATGATAGAAAAAGTATAAATGGAACAAGTGCACTGATCCGTGTCGAGAATCCGTGTAGAGAAAAAGGGTGTAGAATGATATTTTGTATTGTCACAAGTTTTTAGGGCGATCTCACGCCATCAGGGTCAAGAAGTGTAGGGAGGAAATGCTTTATGTCCTCCAACTCTAACCGCTTCTGTTAGAATTTTTTGAAGAGATCTCTATACCGCGCTAGTTTTTTAGGCGATCCGATGCTACTAGACAAAGAAGTGTACAGAGGCACACCCACTGTAACCCCCTAAGCTTGTAATCGCTCCGCACACCACCGAAGGACACCATGTCTTGTTATGGCTGTTGTGTATGGAGTTCGTAGACCTGGTCTCCGTACTCACTCGTTGTGTCTGAACCGGTGTAAACACACTATGTTAGTATAAAACCCACAATGATGCCCCCTCTTTGGGGGTGCATGTGATGACCCTAGAAGGAGAATGCGGCCCCAAAAGAGGACCAATCACACTCTGACTTGTAGAGAACTCTGCCCTGTAGGGGAAAGGGAAATCACTTGGTAGATACTAAGGCGCGCACAAAAGGGGATGGCTAGCCAAAATAAGTGTTAGTTCGAAAACACATGCATGCAATAAGACAAGTGTAAAATACTGACAATGTAGTAACTACCAAACAAAGTAGTGTAAACACACAAGAAAACAAACAAACCGCACAAAGCGGGTTTCAAACATGGGACATCACTCACGATGTCACAAGACATACAAGGCCATCATGGCCACAAACAACAAACAAGTGTGCACACAAGCAAAGGGAAAAGCCCGCATACAATGGAAAACAAAGCAGATAAGTAGAAACAAACAAGTAGTCATGGAAACATGTAATCCTGCAAAACAAGTGTTGCACATGGAACACCCGTTAGCATGTTAGAGTGATAACCAATATGTCAAAGTGTGTATGAACAAGTAGTATAAGATGCTAAGTACGCAATGAAATGATAACGCCTGGATAATTGAAAGTGGATGCCCCAAATGATTTGGTATAGGAAGGGTAGAAGGCAAGCATCCATGTCGCGTGTAGAGTCTTGTATCTGCGATCACACTAGACAAAGGCATGAACACGCATGTGTGTATGATAATGACATATAAGAAAGCAGTCTAACATGTGTAATAAAGTGAGCATGCAAAACACTAGCAAGCAAGAGTAAATGCTACCAAGACAATGCAATATGTTGTGGATGGATGGAATGCAAAATGGAATGATATGAGCAACGTGCCCCCTGAGTGGATGGAAGTGTATGTAGTGAGGTTCATTTTGTTTCTCCCTCAATAGTCAAGAATGAACCGTAAATGAGAGTGCGTCATCGGGAAATGGTTGAGTAGTGTAGGTTATATCTAGTGCATTGTGATGAGTGTGGATGTGTAGTGGTGATGAAATACGACATGTGGGAAGATGTGTGTGAACCCTATAACCGAAGCGTATATCACGACATGTTGAATGAAGGAGTGATGATTTATCCCTAAGCGTATATCATGATAAAATGAGTGGATGGGGATGAGGCATATGGAAAGATGCGCATGGACCCTATAGCCTAAGCATATACCATGACTTGTTAAATGTATGAGTGATGATTTAGCCCTAAGCGTATATCACTATAAGATGAAAAGATGAAGATGGGTGATGATTTAGCCTAAAGTGTATGTCACTATGGGATGAATAAGAAGGGAGTGGTGATGTACCCTAAGGTGTATGCCACTACAAGATGATAATGAGGGTGGTGATTTAGCCTAAAGCGTATACCACTATAATATGACAAGAAGGGGTGACAATTTAACCTAAGGTGTATGTCACTAACGCAAGAAATGGTGGATGAGGAAAATGTTGCATTGGTGAGTGTAAGGTCCATTTGATTGGTAAACCCTCGGCAATCAAGTATGGACTAAGGAACTAGTGTGCGTCGTAGGGGTGGTGAGTGCAATGCGTAGGAAACAACGTAGTATAAACGACCAAGTGATGAATATGTAATGTAAATGCACGGTGTAAACAATGCTATATAAGCTATGTATGTAGTGTGTGTAGTGTATGGAATGTTCTAATGTATATAGAAATGGAATATGTAATGATGATAGATGGAACTAGACCCATATGTAATGGAGTCTAGTGTAGCATGGAACATGTATATGATGGATGAATGCACTTTGCAATGCAAGATGTGGATACAAGTGGAGATAGAGTATGTAGTAATGATAGGTAAAGCTAGACCCATGTATAATGAGATCTAATGTCAATATATAATGGAAGGATGGTATGTGATCGATGACTAGTGTAGTATGTATGAGATAAATGATATATAAATGAATAGTAGATGAAGTATGTATAGGATAAGGTATGACGTAGGGTATGTATAGAAAAAATGATAAGGTGGAAATGTGTATAACCTAGCATGCAGTGTGTGGGGTTCAGTGTAATATTAATCCCTCAACGGTCCAGTTTGAACCAAAGCACAAGAGTGTGTCATCGGGTAATGAGGGTTTTAGGACGTGTGATAAATATGTTGATATGCGAAGAAATTAATGAACGAGAATGCAAAAAGATGAGAGAAGTAACTATGCCAATATGATGGGGGGTTACGTAATGGCTATGCCCCCAAGCGTATGTGATGATAACAATCTAGGCAGCACACAAGAGATGCCATGCCATTGTGGAAGAGCATTGGCTATGTCGTGATATGAGAGAGGGCCAAGACAATGGTAGGTCGAAACAATATTAGAACCACGTGATGATGACAGAGTTAGAAATATGGATCGCCCTTTAGTGGAAGGAGGAGTGTCTTTGACAAATGGTGATTGGTTGGAGCTTATGTGGGATTGGTGATGTTGCAAAAAGTGTTGGCCGGAGAAAGAGGTGGACTGATTTTGAGAGGTGGTTGCGTACATTGACTTAGTAGTGTTGTGGATGACTTAAGAGAAGGAGGTGCTAAATTGATTTTTAGAGGAGTTGTTGAGGCGGTGTTTGATCATGAGGTATTGATGGCTCAAAGCTAAGAGTCCATTGGGATGTATCATTATTATTACGTTCAAATATGAGAGCCTCAGGTGATGACATGTCATGTGGTTCAAATATATGACATGTAGTGGACCTAGATTACATATGAGATGTAAAGGATGAAAAACATGTGATTGAGAAATGTCTAAGTTTGTTGGATTCCAGATTTGAAAGATGTGATGACGGATTCTATAGCTTGAAATTTGTTGTGAAACAATGAATGTATAACATGAATGGATTCGATAAGGGGTGATTAGGTGGAGGAGGATGGAAGGTAGTATAAACATCAGAGAGAGTAAAGATGGATAACCTAACCCATGCTTGTGTGTTCGTGTAGGAAGATCCCAAGGGATGTGACTTTAGGGTCTTGTGTACTAGTATTAGTAAAGCCATAATGTTGTAAATAGTCATACCCCGACCTATACTTGGAAAAATCTTGGGACTTGTTGGTAGAAGGATCACTAGATTGCTCAATTGAGTTACAATATTCAAAAGGGGAAGGGTCAATGGGCACATCATAAACAATGCCATGGTAACAGAATTTGAGTCGTGCATGGAGCGTAGAGGGAACCACATGCATGGCATGGATCTAAGGCCTACCGAGGAGAATGTTATAGTTAAGGTCATTGGGCATGACATGACATGGGATAGTAATTGTACATGGGCCGATGGTAATGGGTAATTGGACAATACCTAAAACACGTTTTGGGATGTTATCAAAACCACAAATAGAAATGGTGGAAGGAGCAAGGGATGTCGGAGTCATGCCAATATGATGAAGAAAATTGATGTTACAAATGTTGAGGCCATATCCATTGTCTACTAAGGCATGCTTAACACCTACTTTGTTAACACAAACTTGGATATATAAGGGAGGGTCATGGGCTAAGAATTTTGGTGGTGGGAGATCATCAGATGTGAAAGTGATTTGATCTTCATTAAGGGATAAAGCCGAAATAAACTTATGGTAAACATATTCTGGCGATATGTGTGGAGAGACATAATGGGTAGCTAAGTATTTTGGAGGTGAAGGAGGAAATCCAGGTATTTTTATAAGTACGCATGAATAGATATGCTCATGGTGCATTGAATGTGGTGATAACTATAGGAAGGGAGAAGGTAACGACGACAACGATTAAATTGGTGTATAAAAAGGAAAAAGAAAAGTAAAAAAGCATAATGGTAATGTGGAGAAAAATTGAAAGCCCTAGAAGGTGCTAGAAAGAGACGTCGAGTTCACCAAAATGATTAACAAAAATGGGGCCTAATTGACCTAAATGAGGTATTAGAGTATTAATGCTAATCTAAATAGGAGGACTAAAATGTTGTATAAATGAACCAAAACAATATGGAATAATTACAATTAATTATTCTAAGTGAAATGAAACACTAAATATGCAAGAAAAGGGAAGGAAATAGCTTAGTAGATTAGAGAAGACTGCCGCAGTTATCACAGTGTCCGAACAAAGAATCTAAAGTGTGAGACGGACACTTAGGGACCTTGTGAAGGGTAGATTTGAGACGCCCGAGGCATCGGGGGTATATTGGGGTGCCCTGTGGTGTCATGGTCTGCAATATGGGTGCTTTGAACACTATAAATGCACAAAACTTGAGTTTGGTAGTGTCACAACTTGTTTGAAACCCCGCCCGTTTGTCATGCCGGATCTATCGGATGAACTGGAAAATGACCTCCGATGAAAAGAGAAGTATCAAACCCTAGAAAAATAAAAATGAAAATGAATGGGTCAAAATAACCTTAGCCACCAAACTAGTGCTCTTATCATTAAGAGTTGCACTACATTTCAGACTCGGATGTAGTTTTGGTGTGTGTGTGTGTGTGTGCGTGCGTGCATGCCTTAGGTGCTCTCGCAGGCCACACTTTGTGAAGTCACAAGCAATGTAGAACTATAGAAAACGTAAGTAGAATGTGTACATGGAATATAATAAAATCCCTCCTCTATATAATGTGTGTGATGCAAATCTCATAGCCTTGATGCATGCCACTAATGGATGCAAATGATGCAACTCTAGATGGAGTGATAGTAATATGCGACGCTAGGACCCTCATTATGGTCTTATAAGCTTTATATTTATAGGGCTCTCAAGTTTAATTTTGTAATTAATCCCATGACAAGGCCGACTGAGGAAAATATAAAGACAACCAACGACTAGAAAAGCCCTAAAAAGAAGCGGGAAAAAGATGTGGATAGAAGTGGGACCGAGGTGCCGAGTACAGTGGGGCGCCTTGAATTTGGGCTAGAATGACGGGCGGTTGTGAAATGGGTGGGTATGTCTTTGGAAAATACAGGAAGTATGAAATAAAATATAAAATAAAGATGGCCAAAAGGTGGGATTAATTAGTACTTTAACCACTTGAGAACCTTCTAAATAGTAGTATAAGACCAAGCTAAATTATGTGTAAAGTGCATAATTTTGTGTGTACATTTGGGTGTATGGAATTAACTCCTACCCACATAGTTTAATTCTTCCGAGGTCGACGCTGCGCCTTGTACTTATGCAATGGAGGGAATTAATATGAGAGTGTGAAAGCGATGGAAGAATTAACCGATTTTATAGTGTTGTTTTGCCCCTTTTTGTGCTCAACTAAGAAGGTATTGGATCTGTATTTTTATTGATTATGTTTTGTTGTTACCATTATTTAAAGAAAGATCAATCGAACCGTAGATCTCGTGGATTTTTTCATTGATATGTTAATAATTTAGTGAAATGGTGAAGGAGTGTGAGTAATTCGATGTATTGGGAATCAATCCTACGACATCTGAGGCAAAGGTTAACAAATCTTATTACATGAATGTCAGTTCATTGACTTTTTCCCAAAGTTTACCCTTGATTGTTTCATTTTATTTTGTAGGGATGAATTTCAACTTCCAAGCATACAATTTCAAAAACCAATATATATTTGACAACCGTAATTCCTTGAGTTGCAGAGGAGGAAGCACCAAGTGGGTATGTTACCCATTTTCATATTAAACAATACCCTTTTGTTCTCATGTAAACTTACAATTGCTTAGTTTCCAAATTAACTGTCATGTGTTGTTGAAGGGGAAAAGTTAATCTTGTATTTGTCATCTCGGCCTTCATTGTGCAGGAAAGGCACTTATGGACTTGGATTGTACATTGTTATTTTGGTAATGCAATATTTTTCTTTGTTTATGGGGGTTATATATTAAATTGTGATCACATATGGCGTAAAAAAATCTATAAACTAAACAGTTGGTTGCTTAAAACCGATATCTATTTGACCTTCAAATTCGTTGAATTGCGAAAGGAGAAAGCACTAGGTGTTAAGGCACCTATTTTCATATTATACAATAGCTTTTTGTTCTCTGGTAAACTTACAATTTCATTTCCAAATTATTTGTCGCGCGTTGTTGAAGGGGAAAAGTTACTCTTGTATTTTTCATCTCGGCCTCATTATCTGCAAAAAAGGCGCTCATGGACTTAGATTGTACATTGTTATTTTCGTAACACAATATTTTTGCTCTGTTTATGGTGATTATTTATTAAATTGTGATTACATCTGCATTATTTTAAAGTCAAATTTGTCAAGGATTATTGACTCTATGTATGTATTTAGATAGTCTTATTGATGTATAGTTGTTTTGGTTTTTTAGGCTCTACAGAATTGTGATTATCAGAATCCTTGTTACGTTTGGAAAATACTTGAGAAATACGACTTTCAAAATTAGCCGCAATTCCATATACAATCGTCGTTAACAACCAGTGGAAAACAATATATGTATATATATTTGTGCATGCATATTAAGTTTCCTTTACGTAGCTATTTGTACTTATTTTTCCCTGCATGTTTATGGTGATTATCTACAAAAATGTGATTACATCTGCATTATTTTAAAGTCATAGTTCTCAAGTATTATTGAATCTATGTATGTATTTAGATAGACGTATTGACTTATAGTTTCATCACCTATTAACTATGCCATAAATAAAATCATGACATAAAAAAGTAGAAACTAAACAATTGGTTGCTAAAAATTGATATATATATATATATTTGACAGTCGTAATTCCTTGAATTGCAGAGGAGAAAGCACTAGGTGGGTAAGACACCCATTTTCATATTATATAATACCTTTTTGTTCTCTAGTAAAATTACAATTGCATTTCCAAATTATTTGTCGTGCGTTGTTAAAGGGGAAAATTACTCTTGTATTTATCACCACAACCTTCATTGCGTAGGAAAGGAATTTCACCATCTTTTGATAGAAATTTTTCATGAGTGGTATGATCATAATCTATCGTGTATTCACTTTTAATTCTCCACTCAGATAATTTTCGGTACATGTCATATGTATCATTTATATGTGATTATATGCGATTAATCACCTATTAACTATGTCATGGATAAAATCATCAACGTATAAATCTAGAAACTACATAGTGGTTGCTTAAAGCCGATATCTAATTGACTTTCATAATTCCTTGAATTGCATAAGACAAATCACCGAGTGGGTAAGGCACCCATTTTCATAATATACAATACCATTTTCTTTTGTGGTAAACTTACAATTGCATTTCCAAATTATCATCACGTATTTGTCAAAAACATACTTAATTTTACGTATTGACTTAATTTTATTTACAAAGACACACTTACTTTATGTGCTCCCTTCCAATAAAGCGTTCAATACCTCTTTAATCAATTTCAAGGTTCTTACGTTTGTTTTTTTACATACCTCTTTAATTGGAGTTGTTTTTCAAATTCCTTTTCCTAATTGTGTCAAGAAGATGGTTCTCCTTTGTCAAATTCTACTAATAAATTGACCCTTCTCACCTCCTACAATATACAAATTGAAGCTTCTCACCTCCTCCAATATTCACTCCTCCTACAATATATAAATTGACCCTTCTCACCTCCTACAGTATTCACTCCTCCACCTAATCCCTTTCGGCATTTACATTGCACTTACTTACGTACGATTGCTAGTACAGTTAAAAACTCGAAAAAGGTGTAAACTAGAGTCGAATTTAAACCATGAATGGAACCACAACGCAACAACCGAGGAGAGGAGGGCCCGCACGTGGGCAGGTAACCAACATCACTTCACCTGCTCCGCCATCACTTAATTTTATCGTCCCTTGGGATTCCAGCAACCGATCCAGAAAGCTCCTGTTCCGTCACTGCGACGGTCATATGGGCAGGCCCCAACGGAGCCACAGGTCGTGTCAGGAGACACAAAACATCTGCTGCAATTGACAAAGACAGCCTGTATACACCTCACACTTCACTCCATAATCTTACTCTTCAAGAAGTACACCCATGCTCTGCAACGCTCATTCCTTCACGACCCAACTCACCAATGGCGCTTAACGCCCTCGCTCTCTCCCCCTCCTAACGGCCCTCATCTTCCTCGCAGCTCCATCGCAGGCTTCCTCGCCTCGCAATTGCTCGGACGTTAACCGCGTGTGCGAGTCCTTCATTTCCTACAGCATGGGGCCGCAGCAAACCCTAGCAGAAGTCCAAAGCCTGTTCGATGCGCTGCCGAAAGACATTACAATAGAAGAAGGCCAGGGATCGAATCGCCTGATATTCATAAAAAGAAGTGTTCCTGCCTGTGGAGCAAGCAGTACTTGAGCAATACCACATTTACAGTGAGGCGGAAGAGGGGGTCGGTGGGGCAAATGGTGGAGAGGGCTTACGAGGGGGTGGCGTGGATGCCTAACAATGCGTCGAGGAGCGTGCATTTGGGAGCGGTGGTGGCGCTGCAGGTGCTCTGCGGCTGTTCCAGCAGCGTCTCAATTATTTGCTCACCTATGTAGTGCGAGCTTCCGACACTCTCTCCTACCTCGCCTCCAGATTTGGAGTCAACATGCAGGATATCGAGACTGTTAACAATATTGCCGACCCCGCTTTTCTTTCCACCGGAACTGTTTACTACATACCTTTGAATTCTGGTACGTTTACCTTGTTTCCTGTTTCAGATAAGTAAATATTTTTGAGGTGGATGTTTTCTTTGTTTGGGAGAGTTGGCGAATCTTATCGCAAGTAAATTTTATGTCATTAAAACCTTTATTTAGTAAATTGTTTGGGTCAACTTAGTCTGTTCTTGACTAAGAATATTTCATTTAAGGAATATTAGATTTTTATCATCCCCGTTTCTACAGGAAACGGACTTATCATGGGCCATAGATGTCAAATACAGCTACATGGTCAAATCCGGAAGTCCTCTCCATACATATTGGAATTGTTTTATTAAGAATTTAATAAAACTAGAAACTAACACAGCTATCTAAAATATAATAATGATAGATATCAATCACAAGATTTTTATATGGAATTTCTGTATACCATATTGATTAACAGTTCTATTATCTTCTCCAAAAATTCTTATTGACACGTGACAAATGAGATCACCGTGGCTCACCGTGGCTTACGTCGATGTGTAGGGCTTAAAAAAGGGGGCTTGGACTCCATCGTATGGCCACAATATTATGATTTTTCCATTGATTTTTCAAAGCATAATATATATATATATATATATATATATATATATATATATTAAGTAAGTGATCAAATGAATGTCAAATTGAAGGTTAAAATTATCATTTGATGCTCAAATGAACATCGATTATAAGGTTATCATCAATTGTTTATCCACAGACATTACAACCATGGTTTAAAAATTCATTATCGTCAAGGCCAAAATTTGACTTGAAAATCAGAATCGGCAACTTTATCTCGTACCTTAAAAACATTTAAATTCATAAAATAAACCTATGTTACAGGGTTTGCCCCCATCCTCCTGTACCCCTCGGATACGTACCGGTATAGATATGTCTCGGTATATAGTGCGATGTCCCGAATACATCCGGGCACGTGCAGTGCGTTTTGACATATCCGAGATGTAGGGACGTATCGATCTTGCTGGGCTCTAAATTTATATTATTTTATTTTGTATTGACTCAAACAAACTTTTGTTTTATTGAGGACTAGACTAGGAGGGCATGGCAACCACAAGGAAACCTGGAGATTGTTTAAGACCCCTCTAGTTTATTGAAGAGAAAATATGCAAAGGATATCAAGAATGTTTGAGGTAATTATTTGAGATCATCGCAATTGGCCAATGAAAGAAGCTATTCATAGAAATTTGGATATATATTTGAGCCTCTGTCAAGTTATTTATGAGACAAATCTCGGGTGATCTTCAATATAATCAATACTAATAGAAAAATTTGGAATCACAAATTGCATATTTTAAAGTTTCAAACAACATCCTTTCCCATAAACTATTAAGGCACAACATTGACTTGTTCCGCATCCTTAAGGAGGATTAAAAGGTGATTTTAGATAATTTGAATGCAAGAACCAACCATTGGGTGACCTCTTTAGTTATCATTGGCAGGTTAGAGTCAACCTAATTAAATAAGTCCTTTAGGAGATCCCTATGTACATCTTTTATGGCCATCATCGCAACATAAATTTATCTCAAAAGAAATGGATGAAACATAGGAATATAATATTCATATATCATAGAAAATCTAAGTATATTGAATGTTTTGAACATTGATCCTATTATATTTTTCAAGTTTTGTATTTCTTATGGACTAAAAAGTGAGTGAAATGATTATATGAATAAAATACATATATATTAATTTTTTTTTTTTTATATATACGGATGTATCTAACATGTATCGTACTCCAAGGGTTTTTAAAATCGGCGTATCCACATATCGAACCCGTACTTGTACTGTATCCCAAGCAACATAGAGATAAACTTAAAGTAAATGTAAAATTTTGTTAAATGACACGAGAAGCAAATTTATAGAATGCCATAGGCCCATAAGTATATTTTCTATTAAGTTTTGACCATAAAAGTGTACAAACTTGAAGCACAAAGTTTGCAAACTACAATGTTCAAAGAGTCATTTGACTTCAAAAGTATCAATAATATTCCATTTCATCGGATACACCTAAAATAAGTTTGTTGCAATGGTCTCGTGGAAGTGGAAGTTAAAAATTCCTCCTCCACACCACCAACATCATCATTTGCAAACATATCATGTAGATCCTCACCAACTCTTAATGCCCCTGATGTTATTACTTCTTTAGTCTCCCTCTTCATTTCTACTATCTCCTCCGTAGTAAAGATAGGCACCACATCATTAACAATCCAGTCATCATATGGATTGATGCTAGCCAAGTCAATTGCATCATAGCTCTGTGCCCCCTCCACTTGTCTCACACGAAGACAAAGATTGTATCGCATGAAGACAAGGTCATTGAGGCATGTTGTCAACCTGTTGTGTTTTGTGTGAACAACTTCAAACATGCTCCAATTATGTTCACATCCGGAAGCACTATATGATTGACACAATTTTCCCACCACAAATTTGCAAATAAGTCATTTCTAATTTTGCAAGTTAACTAAGCTTGAATAAATGAAAGAATTCTAGACTTCTAAAGCATATGGTTCTACGCGTAACGAGACTAAATACAAATGACTCAATTTGTTTTATTTGGTTGAGCAATGTTTCTTCTTTTCACATAAAGAGCTAGATAAAAGAGCCGCCCCTTTGCAGTCTTGTAAATCTACAAGTCGTCAACAATTGCATGTTTAATATCTTTGTTAGATACCATCCTCTCTATGCATGCATAAAGGCCATCCATAACCTCCTCATCAAACTTAAATGACGGGAATGGAAAAACTTTGGGTTTAGGTAGTAAAGACGTTCTTTGCATGTATATGTCGATGAAGTGTCTTGTTCCATCTTCGATCAATTATGCGCCAAATGGGTTCATATTTTTGTTGATTTTGCCCATAAGATTTAGCTATGGCTTCTTGGCCATATCCATAGTCTCATATAAATAACCCACTGGGTTTTTCTTCCCATCCACCATTTGTAGAACTTGAACCAAAGGCTCGACGCCTAAAACAAATTGATACATAAATTTAAAATCAAAATTAATAAAAATATATAACAAATAAATGATAAAGAAACAAATATTTAAGTTTAGGTTACCTTCATGATTTCTTCTATTTGCTTTGCAAACATATAATCGAAAACGGTCTTAACGACCCTTTCCCCTTTGGCCTTTCTAGAATACGGAGACTCCAACCATCCGTGCTCACAAACATCTCGCTAAAGGATGTGAGCGAGGGTGCAACACTCTGTAATGTAATGAAGTTTGTAGTAAATCATGTGATTCCCGATTCGCACAAGTTTCTTTCCATTGGCATGTTCTCTCATCAAGTTTAACACCCAAGTGTGATTGTAGATGAACTTGGTAATATTTCTTGCGTCTTCAACCACATTTTTCACCCATGAGAGTTTGCCCATGTCCTCCAATAAGAGATCCAAGCAATGGGGGTCTGAGGATTCAAAAAAGTGTAGGGTGCCTCTCCTCAAGAAGTCCCCTCACGCCACATATGCCGCCACAATGTCTATCACAACTTGAACAACATTTTTCATGCCCACTTCCTTCACCACCCCATCTAACATATCACACAAAGTGGTTTTTGTTTTGTTGGTGGGAGGCATCAATTGACTTCAAAGATTAGTTGCCCACTTGAAACTACTAGGAAGTTAATCAATGTGCAATTTTTTCCATTCGTCCACCTATTAGACAAAATGGTTTAGCCTTTTTTTTTGCCATACCTTTTTTGCTCCTTTACAAGAGTTTTGGTATGTATGATGAAATCCTCTAAAGATATGCTACTCAAATCATGGGGAGTAGGAGCCTTAAACCCCTTCTAGACAATCAATGTAGTGACAAAATTCTCCCAATATGGACTTTTCGCCACATTGAAAGGAATGTTGTTGTAGTACCAAAAGTTTGCTGCAACTATTCTTTTTTCATTTGCATTTCCTTATTCCAAGTGGTGTTTATCGTCCAAAATAAAGCACTCATGCTATTTTGACAAGTTCATTTAAGTTAAGGACTTAGGCGCTTTTTGGCTAAAAAGCCGAGGTGAAAAACTCGGTGTTTCGCAGAAATTCGAACTTAGCGTTCCATAGGATTTTAAAGCCGTGGAACAAAGGCTAAGTACTTTGTGGCATCACGGGGATAAGAGAAGTCTTTCTCGGAAATGGAGAAGTTAGTCTTCCACGAGTGGAAAAAGTTAGTGTTCCGCGGGAATGAAAATGTAGTCTCTCTGCGGAAGTCAAAAGCAAGTGTTCTCATGGAAGTCGAAAAGTTAGTCTTCCGCGGAGGCTTGATGGAACTTAATGTTCGTCAGAGTATGAAGAAGGTATAATGTTCCCTGGTTTTCAAGTCTGCATAGCAAAGGAACAAAGCCGTGGAGTTATACGCTGGGACAAGGAAAAGTGAAGCGCAGAGGTGATAAAAGTTAATGTGGGGGAGTGCAAGCCGTGTAAGGTTAAGAAGTTTGTGAAACAAACATTCATTTGTGGAACAAGATAAAATTGAAAAATTCGTGGAACGAAGAAAACCCGTGATACAAAGGAAGTCCGCAGCGATACAAAGGCTATGTGACAATGCGAAGGTCGAGATAAAGCCGTGGGTCACCAAAAGTTCATTAACCGAACATAAAGCTACAAAAGACAAGAAAAGACCGTGAAAAGTTAAACTATGATCACGGATAAAAAGAAGAAAGGCGACAAGTCCGCGGGTCATGTGGAAGCTGCTTAAAGCCGCGAAAGGTCATGGAAATTAAAGTAAGGCCGCATATTACAACAACAACATCTAAAGCCACAAAAGACAAAGGAAAAGGTAGCGGATCATCAAAAATCCATGGAACACAACAAAGCCATGTCTATTACAACAACATCTAAAGCCACAAAAGACAAAGGAAAAGGTAGTGGATCATCAAAAATGCATGGAACTCAACAAAGCCATGTCTAATTTGAACTAGGCGCTCAACCTCTCCAACAACCAAGTATTTAATGATGAATGACACCCATACTTGGCTTACAAAATCAATGGCGTACAATGTCGGATGCACATGCCTAGCCTACAAAATCAATGGCGATTGATCCTTGGTGGTTGGCCCTCTTCATTTAGTGCGTGCGATCCGGTCCGCTCCTCTCTTCTCTTCGTCTCTATAAAAAGCAACTCAATTTCATTGTAAACAATCCCACTCCCGACTACAAAGTCACCATGTTAAAACGGTTGTCGAGCTTTCACGAGCAAACCTTTGATATGAGCTTTTGTAATGCATCCAAAGCCTTATAAGTGACTGTAATAGACTGTGCATACTTATAAGCAATAATATGATGTTGAATGTGGCTTGTATCTGCCCTTTGGCTTAGATTATTGTCTTCTTGCCTCTCTATTCTTTTCATTTCATGTTGTGTATGGACTATATTTGCATGGCTTTCATTTCTCTGTGTCTATAATGTGTGGAATGGAATGGTTTACATAGTATTGATCTGTGGCATGTATCTGCCCTCTCATCTTGCGTTTTCCTTCCTATTTTTCCCCTCACAAAGAGAGATCCCCTTTCTGTTTTGGCGCCATTGTCATTCCCTTAACTTAGTTCTATTTCATGCATTCCTCCTTCCCTTTTTCCCTTGTAGTTCGTAGCTTAGCTTAGGAGTAGTGTTAGTATTAGATAGATAAATAGAGAAACCGACTTTCTTCGGAGGATGATCTCATTTAGTCAAGTCCCACATTGAGAGATCATCTCATGTTTCACTAACGTGTTGAACCTAGTTTCAAGAGGGGTGCAACTTCAGAGTGACAACAATTTTTGGCATGCCTGTGGGACAAGTTTGATGAGCTTTACATCATCTTCACTAAGATTGGTGTGTGTCTTGGTGATATCTAACTTTGGAGGCTTCATTTCAACACATCATCGACGACTCCACTGATCCAACTACCCATTTCTCTCATCTCTGAGACCATTTCCATTCTTCCATTTCCCTCATTCATGATGTTGTGCAATCATGACTTCATTTCCTCATTGTAATCCTCACATGTCAGAATGTCCCTCTTTCCAGCATGACCCTTGGACACTTGGTGGGTAGCTTATTTGTCATCTTCGTAAGCTAGTCCCGTTGTTTAGGAGATGATGTGCATAGCAGGTAAGGGTTTTATCGATGATCTGGTGGATTATTTGATGTTAGCAATGAGTTCAGTTGGTCTTAAGGACTCACTTGGCACTTTCCGAGGTTATTTCCGGCTTCTGGTGTGTTCTCCAAGATTCTTGGAGAGAGTATCTATTTATAGTAAGTCACCCAACTGACTTCATTTCTCATTATTCGTCATCGGCACCGCTTCTGCTCAGTCAATTTCCGATTCCGGTGCTTTCGACGATTTCCGCACTTTGGGAGCATTAATGGCTTATTTTAATTATTTTACTCAGGTTGCTTATATTTGTACGAATTACTTGGCGAGCACCTCAGTATTATAGCTCGTCGGAAAGAGAATGTGAAGTTCTAAATGATGAGATGCTAATTCAGTGACCTTGGGCGCCAGGAATGATTAATTAATTAAATAAATCACTTTCCGGAGTTATAAGGTGTAATTAATTAATAAAGTGATTTATTAATTATATTTCCTTTTAATGAAAATTCTCGAAAAAGGTTATAAAAGGAGGATTTGGCCCATTTGCTAGACACTTATTATTTTTGAACAAAAAAACAAATTCAGAGCAGCTCTTGCTAATTACTCTCGAAGGACGGAAACCCTTGGAGATTACGGATTGGACGGAAACCCAATTCGAAGGAGGAAGATTCACACAGGGTCTTCATTGGATTCAGAACATTATTCCTCTTGCGGACGGAAACCCCAGGAGCAGTGAGAGAAGCTTCCATCCAGGAATCTTCATTGTTTACACAGTTATTCAGCATTTCAGTAGTTTCAGAGAAAAGAATAAATTGCAGCAGTGAGCATTTGCACATATATCTGAGTGGGGCGGCTTCTTCTACAGTTATTTATTGTTGTATCAGAGGTATTTGTCATGCTAGATATTTATTGTAATTCCCAGCAGCAAATATATCAAATCGGCTAGGGTTTTGATTCATTTACTGTGGGTTTTTGGACAACCTTTGTTATTAAATCTTTCCGCAGATTTATATTCGTATTGCTGTCATATTTAGTTTCAGAAATCATCATTAAATGTACAGCTGTAATATTTATAAAGAAATCTGCTAGATTTACCCTAGGCGCCTATTCTGCATTCACTCGGTTTGTGGGGTTTGCTGTTTTTATTTACCTATGTAGTTTCAGTGTGATGTTTCATGAATTCCTTTAATATTATCGGTTCAGATTTGAGCCAGAGCATTATATATAAAAAAAATTTGAGATGAAACGGGTTTGGGATCTTTCAGTGGTATCAGAGCAGTGTATCCTCCCAGCCTGTGTGGGAAGAAACAGATAGGGTATTACAACAGAAATCAGCTTTGAATGCATCACAGAGAGGACGGTCCACACAGATACTACACCCGCAGACGAGCACGACTCGAGGCTGGTATTGCAGGAGGTGACAGAATGGAATATTTGGGCGAGAGGCCTGAGAGTCCTCCTCGAGAGGAACATGCAGATCCAGATAGGAATTTTATTCGGGATATGGCAGCCACGCAGAGGCAGTTATTACAGACCATGGAGCGCATGGGCACTACTTTGGACAGGTTGGCACTAGATAGGCCGCGGGACAGGCACGGCAGGAGGGATAGATCCGTATCAGTTGCCAGTAGCTACAGGGGTCATAGCAGATCACCTTCAGAGCTTGGGAGTGTTAGGGGATCGCCACGCCGTGAGCGGAGGCATACTCATACAGACGAGAGGAGACCTACACGGACTGCAGATAGGCCTATGCAGCCTAACTTCTCGCCTAGAGGTGACCCACCAGAGATTGAGGGACGGTCGGAAGAAGCAGCTTTCCCGGATACTATCATGGCAGTCAGTGATGAGTGGAGGAGTTTGCAAAGATGTGAGGGATGCATTTCCCCTCCCATAGTATTGTGCTCAGAGGAGAGACAACATGAGGAGGTTGGACAGGATAGGAGACCTAGAGCACAGGAGTAACAAAGATTTGCAGCAGTTACCAATAAGGTAACCCTCTCCACTTTTGATGGTAGTGGAAAGATCAGTGCCAGGGCTTGGATTCACAAGCTCGACACCTACCTTACCCTCAAGCCCATGAGGGAGCAGGAGGCCATACAGATTTGCTACATTGCACCTTGAGGGGGTGGCTTATGATTGGTGGCACCATGGGTTAGTTACACAGGGTCATGAGCTTCTACAGTCTTACAGGGATTTCAGCGAGAGGTTGATTGCGAGATTTGATTGCAAGGATGTGGAGCTTTATTACAGGGACTTGGCACAGCTCCGACAGAGTGGACACGTTGATTCATACATCAACGAATTTCAGCGTATAGCAGTGATGGTTCCAGAGATGCCGGAAAGGCGTGTGGTGATGCTCTTTATAGAGGGATTACAGGATAGATTGAGGGGTTTTGTCAAGGCTCTTAAGCCTGGAACTTTGCATGAGGCCATTCAGACAACATTGGATTTAGACACTACTCCTCCATTTCAGTCCCAAAAGAAAAATGTCAGGAATGAAAAATCAGAACAACATGAAAGTGAGCAACCCACTTCTTCAAAGGTAGAATCTACACCAAAGATGGACCATGAATCGAGGAATGACCTTCGTAGGAAAAACTTATGTTTTCATTGCAAAGATCCTTGGGCACCGGGTCATAGGTGTCTTGGAAAGGGTAAGATACATCTCATTGAGGTTGTTTCAGATGGGGATGATGATACTACTTCAGAAAATGTACAGGGGCAGCCAGCGCCAAACATTGAAAATGATGGTAGACTCACTTATCTTTCAGGAGCACCAAGGTATAATCCATTCATGTTTGAAGGTACAATGTTCGGGTGTAAAGTCATGGCACTTCTTGATAGTGGATCTACACACAATTTCATGGATGAAGGTTTGGTGATCAAAAGAGGTTTGCATTGTTATAATTTTGAAGGCTTTGATGTGACTATAGCAGGAGGTCTCACTATCCCTTGCAAGAAGAAAGTAAACCAAGTTAGCATTCTATTTGGTGGGTATACACTTTGTGATGACTTCTATGTTATTGACTTGAAGGATAACAATGTTGTGCTTGGTATGCAATGGCTACATTCACTAGGAAAAGTCACCCAAGATTTGCAAGCTATGGAGTTGAGTTTCCATCATGAAGGGGAGCAAGTCACCATGAGAGCAGCCAAATACACGCTGCCCCATCAAATGACAGCCAAGTCTATGATAGTTATGGACAAAAAATCATCTCATGCAGACATCTATGAGGATTTTTCACTACATATCAGCATGGGACAGCAGGAACAGGGTGAAGATTATGGCAAATTGGGGGCATACTTGAGGGGGATTGTGGCACTTTTTATGAGTAAGTTGCACAAGTTCTATTTTGCAGACTTTGAGCAGTTTAGCACAGTGCATTTGAAGCCATTCAAAAGGTTTCGGTTGATTTGGGATCCGGGACTTGATTGGTATGCAGATCTGATATTGCTTGTGGACAAGCAATCTCGGGAAGGGAGGACTGTAATGTCCCTCTTTCCGGCATGACCCTTGGACACTTGGTGGGTAGCTTATTTGTCATCTTCGTAAGCTAGTCCCGTTGTTTAGAGATGATGTGCATAGCAGGTAAGGGTTTTATTGACGATCTGGTGGATTATTTGATGTTAGCAATGAGTTCAGTTGGTCTTAAGGACTCACTTGGCACTTTCTGAGGTTATTTCCGGCTTCTGGTGTGTTCTCCAAGATTCTTGGAGAGAGTATCTATTTATAGTAAGTCACCCAACTGACTTCATTTCTCATTATTCGTCATCGGCACCGCTTCTGCTCAGTCAGTTTCCGATTCCGGTGCTTTCCGACGATTTCCGCACTTTGGGAGCATTAATGGCTTATTTTAATTATTTTACTCCAAGTTGCTTATATTTGTACGAATTACTTGGCGAGCACCTCAGTATTATAGCTTGTCGGAAAGAGAATGTGAAGTTCTAAATGATGAGATGCTAATTCAGTGACCTTGGGCGCCAGGAATGATTAATTAATTAAATAAATCACTTTCCGGAGTTATAAGGTGTAATTAATTAATAAAGTGATTTATTAATTATATTTCCTTTTAATGAAAATTCTCGGAAAAGGTTATAAAAGGAGGATTTGGCCCATTTGCTAGACACTTATTATTTTTGAACAAAAGAACAAATTCAGAGCAGCTCTTGCTAATTACTCTCGAAGGACGGAAACCCTTGGAGATTACGGATTGGACGGAAACCCAATTCGAAGGAGGAAGATTCACACAGGGTCTTCATTGTATTCAGAACATTATTCCTCTTGCGGACGGAAACCCCAGGAGCAGTGAGAGAAGCTTCCATCCAGGAATCTTCATTGTTTACACAGTTATTCAACATTTCAGCAGTTTCAGAGAAAAGAATAAATTGCAGCAGTGAGCATTTGCACATATATCTGAGTGGGGCGGCTTCTTTCTGCTTATTTATTCATGTGTATCGAGGTATTTTTCATGATAGATATTTATTGTAATTCCCAGCAGCAAATATATCAAATCGGCTAGGGTTTTGATTCATTTACTGTGGGTTTTTGGACAACCTTTGTTATTAAATCTTTCTGCAGATTTATATTCGTATTGCTGTCATATTTAGTTTCAGAAATCATCATTAAATATACAGCTGAAATATTTATAAAGAAATCTGCCAGATTTACCCTAGGCGCCTATTCTGCATTCACCCGGTTTGCGGGGTTTGCTGTATTTTATTTACCTATGCAGTTTCAGTGTGATGTTTCATGAATTCCTTTAATATTATCAGTTCAGATCTGAGCCAGAGCATTATATATATATAAAAAAATAATTTTTTTTTTTAGATAAACGGGTTTGGGATCTTTCACATGCAATATTAAATACCATTCCCCTCCACCTCCATGTTTCCCAAACTCCCCATATGACACTGACCCCACTAACCCATATGGTTATCCTATTAACCATGATGTTTTTCAAGAACAGGATATGTAGAAAATGGAGGTAGTTTCATGTCTGATGATGATTTCTAGATTCAAGGTGCGGATTCAAGAGGCAAACATGTTACAGATGAAGGTGACGTGTGAAATCAAGGCAACTAGACTTGGTTTTAGGGAGCCCTTTCCATGGGTTGGTCTTCTACCGAGTTGGTATATCCCTCAATAGAAGCTAGACATAATGGTGAATCCTCAAATCAAATATCAAAGTGGATTGATTTAATGGAATCTTACCAATCTAGTTGTAGGGAACCTTGTCAATGGGGTAACCCTTCAATACCATCATATAGCTCGCCCATTTCTTCTTTACAATCTGCACCGTCTCAACCAAAATGTCAAATCCCTAGCTTTCTCAAAGCTTCTCCTTTTAGTCATCCTCATTTACAAGAGGATATTATTCCTCCTCCATCATTCAAACCCCTGCAAAATCAGTGAAGAGATCAATCCTTTCCTCATTTCATGGACCTAAATTCATGTGTGTATGAGCCTAATGAAGAACCATGTTCAAACCATGATGAATTGCAAACCAACCAATAATTTGAGTGGCCAACCACTTGGTTTTCCCATTGCCCCGCCCTTATTAAGCATGAAGCTGAACTTTTGATGGCAAATGGGGATGTTCTTCATCCTTCTGGGGCAAGAATATACACAAGCAAACTTGGGGGGACAGCCAACTGAAGAGCTAATCAAAGAAGATTAGCTGCAAAGTTTCAAGGATTGGAGCCAGGAGTTTAAGGTCAAGAAAATTTTTCATCAAGAAGCTAAAAGTCAACCTCTTGCAAATGCATCAAAATCAGTTGAGGTGAGCTCCATTATTGTTAATCATGAGATATTTGTTGAAGAATGGATTGATTATGAAAGCATGGATGAAGAATGACCTAACTTTTGAAAAGTCTCTTGCTGTTTTTTTATCAATTTAAAAGGAGGATGAATTGGTTGAGCTCAAGAAGGAGGAGGTTGAGGTTGAAGAGCATAAGAAAGAGGAGGACAAATCAAACTTTTAGGCCTTGGATGCAAAAGAGATCATTGAGAGCTTTCTTGCTCTCTTTTGATGATGAATATGTCGATCAATCCTTGCCCTCCGTAACATCCCAAAATTTCTTGTAAGTTAAATTAACTACGGTTAAGTCTAAACAGGATTAGATGAGATCATCATTGGGTGTAAAATTCATTTGGTTTGTCGTATCATGACCCATAGCTTTTATTGTTGGGGGCATGGCATCATGCGGAATGAATAACCCCGCACCCACCTTGATGATCCTTCTTAAAACATGATTAGGCCTTAATCATAGGTAAAACAGTTCATAAATGATAGTGAATCTTTCGGTTATTTGTATTCTAGTTACTTTATTTTAATCGGTTTGGTCGTCTTTTGTTTTGTTCAACTTTTGCTTGACCGCGATGATAATTGTCTCTGTTTTATTTGACAATCCTATATCAAGTGAGCTTTATGGAATATTCGAATTATTATTTACGGACTTGGTGATTTTTGTATTGGAATGTTTTATATAAACCTAGAAATTCAACTAATTTTTATGGTAATATATTGTTGGAAATATGTGGACTTGTATTATGAAGGTTAATTTTAACTTAACCATTAAGTTAGGTAACAACTAAAGTAAAAAAATGTATGAAATATTATTGGACTTGTATTGGAATGTTTTATATAAACATAGAGTTTGTGTTCTCAGAAGAACTCGAACACTTCTGCAAGGTGAACCTTGTGCTCCTCCAGAGTCTTGTTGTACACTAGAATGTCATCAAGATATACCACAATTGATTTATCCAGCAACGGACGGAACACGTCGTTCATTAGAGTGCAAAAGGTGGCCGGGGCATTGCATAGGCCGAACGGCATCACCATGAACTCATATGACCCATACCTGGTCACACAGGTGGTCTTTTCTTCATCTCCTTCTGCTATGTGGACTTGGTAATATCCCTGTTTCAAGTCCAACTTGGAAAAGTAACGTGCCCCTGCTAGGCGGTCGAAGCAATCTGCAATCAAGGGAACCAGATACCTGTTCTTCCTGTCAATCTGTTGAGAGCTCGATAATCAACACATAGTCGAAGCTCTCCATCCTTCTTCTTTTGGAACAACACTGGTGCGCCATATGGTGACCTTGATGGTCTGATGTAGCCAGCTGACACCAACTCGCCAAGTTGTCTCTTTAATTCTATCATTTCTGGATAACCTGTAAGGTGCTTGTGCCGGCGGCCTCGCCCCTGGCTCGAGCTCAATTTGATGGTCAATCGCCTTCTTTGCGGTAGTATATACATATATATATATATATATATATATATATATATTTTAGAGGTATTTGGCATGTAAGCCAAAAGTTTTATTTAGTTATTGAAATTTATGGGTTTCATAAAGTGAAACACCTTCACATGGCATAAGTGTGAGACATGCACTAAAACACGTATCAGCATTGGGAAGCCCGAAAATTCTTCAATATGCCGCCCAACTATAGTTTTTTCATTATATTTTCTCTTTATTTTTCCTTCGTCTATTTTCATTCTCCCCTTCTGGAATACTTGCGTGAGTTTTGGAGGAAAGAAGGATTCAACTTGTTGGAGCGAGAAGAGTAGAAGGTTGCGATTTTGGGTTTACTTCAGGCATGAATATCTTCTCCTTTCTTTGCTGCATTATTTGTAAAAAAAATGAGGAAATACACATTCTATTTTTAATGACAATCAAGGAAATTGTGGACAACTTTTGATTTAATTGTTTGGAGATGAAGTATGAAAAGGAAATTGATGGATTTTGTATTCTTTTTAGTTTTCTTTGTGTGGTTTTAACCTAACCCAGAAAAATACGCAGATGGGGTTTTGGGTTTTGATCAACAAAAATAAAGTAAAAGAAAGGTTAAAAATTCCTTCTCTGCATTATAATAAATTATACCCAAAAGGAAAAGAGTTGGGTTTTTCCTATACAGGAAGAAGGAAAACGTTTTGTGAATTTGTGTGTTTAAAATTGATTTGTGCTTGTGGGTTTTCATTTTGTTAAACTGAAATTTGGTTGTGTGTTTTCTGTAAACAAATCGATTTGGGTATACAAATCGATTTGCATAAAGGAATCGATTTGGGTAACCCAATCAATATGGGTATGCAACCGGTTGGGGTTTTGTATTTTTCTTCTTGGTTGTTATATGCAGGTCTGATTTTTAATTTATTGAGATCTTTTGAATGATAATTTGTGGGTGTCAAAGCTCTTGCATGGGGCTGCATTTTCCAGAAATTTTATTATTATGGACCACTAAATCGGTTCATGTATAAATGAGGGTGTCTTGTTATGTGTGAATAATTACAAAAAAATGGCATTTAGCTGTAACTTCCAGCTTGACAATATGACTTGGATTCTTGTAAGACTGTGAAAAAGAAATTGCTTGTCTTGGTAAGGGCATGAAAGCCCAAACAACTTGACCGAGATGCACCAAGGAGTAATTGGAGGCATGATTGGGTTTAAAATAATGATATCTTATGAAAGAAATTATTAGTTGTTCTTTTACTAAAAAGAGTATGTTTAAATGATGTAACCATGGTGTCTGTTATATTGTTGGTTGGGCTATTTGTTTACCAGATAGAACATGTTAAAGTGATGTAAATATGGTGATATTTGTGCTAATTTGTAGAGCTGCTCATTGACTGAAAAAATACTCTTCTTAATCATATTGTTTTTACGAAGTTATGTAGAAATTTTAAATGTCAAATGCTTATTGATTGAAGTTGGAATACGGATGTATTGACCTTTGTGATTAGAGGGAAACATGATCGCTGAAATAGAAATTGGTTGTTCTATTTGTGTGCATCCATAGTTGTATCTTTATAGAAACCATGTAGTAATACATTTTCAGTTGTATTACCATGTGCTTGTTGATAAAACATGTATATCCTTTCATATTTTATTAATTAATTGCATCAGAAAATGGAGTTAATATTCATGCCAGTTCATTTTGAACTGACATCATACCACTACTCCAGTCTTGTAGGACCATTAGCCGTTACATTCGGATGTGCGGAAACTCATGTCTTGTGAAGTTTTATCGTAGCATGGATCTAAATGAGATACTTGGATTTCAATTGGTGAAAGGATGATATCCTTGAATTTTTGGCTGAATTATTGGGATCTTGGACCCATTGTAAATATTCAAACCTCACTATGTGAGAATTATTATACCGGTTATATATTTCGCCTTAACGGCATATGTAATATATGATTTTAATAAAGAGATGATTACTTTGTGTGTAATAATATCTCAATATGAGTAAATGATGAATACTTGAGTTATGAAATCTTACTTTTCACAAATTGTTGAATACATTTATTTGATAGTTATCAATGTATGAAGCCGATAATTGAGCAATTATTGTAACAATCAATTGTCTTTAATTTCTAAATTAAATAAGCTATTTAGTGGCGTAGCGAATCGAAGGAATAATTAAATATACATGTTTTAATATATATTTAATTTGGCCTTTCAGTAAACTTGGTAGTAATATGATAAGATTGTAAATCTGTTGTATAGAGAATGGAAAAGTATCGTTGTAAAAGGTAATTTAAGGTTAAAGAATCAAATGTCGGGAAAAAAAGACTAAATGGGAGGGTAAATAGATGAAAAGATCCGTTAGATATATTAAGGGATAAGTACATGCAGAATGCTTTGATAAAGTTACATTTCAACATAACGAATGTACTTATCTTATAAATATCCTAGTTGGCCTTTGACATCTATCTCAATATAAACTCTTCGCAAGATAGGTTTAATTGGAAATAAAATAAAAACAAACTATAAAGATCTAGTTAATCTGTGAAAGGGATAGTGTGGGGTGGCGGAAGACTTAAAATTCATAAGACTAGTGTGCTGTCTTGAGTTTAGCCGTAATTTGCATGACGGATAACTTTGGCCAAAGTAATGCATTGATGGTGTGCATTGTCTGATCACCTAGTCCTCAAATTAAATAAAAAAATTATCTCGTAACTTTGATCATGGGAAGTTGAAATACTGAACATGAGGTAGACAATGGTCGGATACTGGAATACGAAGTTGGGAAACTAGTTTCGTGGTAGACCCAAGGACTTTCACATAGTTCCCATGACCTTTAAAAGGTTGAGCCGAAATGCTAGTAAGCACTATCACTCGAAGTAGTGACGAAGGGAGATCGTGGAGATTTGGATACACCCTTCTTAGCCGCACATGGCTTACATGGATGTTATCGGATAGATCAAAAGAGCAAAATTGATTAATGAATTTGATTAAATAAATGCATGCGATTGCAAAATGTAATTTGTTATTATGTTTGTGTTAAAAAAATCCTCATTTTTCAGCTCTTGTAATTTTGAGCGTTACACCTCATTTAGAGAGTTTGAAATGGAGGAAATCGAGACATGAATATCAGTTTGACCTTCAAGTTGAGGAGGAGAATGAGGAGCCCAATGTTGGATCAGAGCTGGTCATCAAGGAGGAAACAAATGTGAACAAGTTTAAACAACTTGCAAACCCTCCTCAAAATGAAGAAAATATGCATGATGGCTCTATTCATGGAATGGAATGCAAAAGAGATGGGAAAATCAAAAGAATCAATCCATTGGTTTTGAGAGTTGGATGTCCAATCAGATATCTAGCTAGATCAGAGCCAAAATGAAAGTTGCCACCAATCATGTCACTTTAAAGCACGAGGAAGATATTCAAAGTGCAAAGGTCAGCCCAAACACTGTAAGCCAAATGCAGAGCAACCAAAGGAGGTGTTTGTTCTTTTTGAGGCTGATACTTTGAGCAAAAGGGAGGTGCGGGCCATGTTGTCACTTCCATCACTTTATCCAGATTCTAACTGATCTCATAGTCGCATTTTGTAAGGAATGGAAGTTACTTTTCCGAACTAGTATGTGGATTTGTTTAGCTTCCTTTGCTCTTGGTTAGAGTAGCAGTAGTTTAGGTTTGCTTTTTGCAAAACAAGTGCTTTGCACACTTTGCATGTTCCTATTTGGATCATGTATGATTTCTCTTTTGTACATAGTTTTTGTGTGCCTTTTGTGGATATGCACAGTCCAGATCATTCACCTTCATGGGCAGAGAATCAAAGATTTTAGGGCAGTTTTAGTTGATCAAGGTGTTACTCAAAGTTCCAAAGATCAATTTTAGAACCAGTGCCAAGTTCAGTGCTTCATGTGGATTCAAGGTGAGTTTTAAAGTTTGGGATCAGTTTCTAAGTTGTATGCTTGACTCCATGCCCAAAAGATATGCCAGGATATTGGTCCTTACATCTAAGCAAGTAGATGTCTTCTGAAAGTTGCCAAACTATTGTCCAGAATAACACTCATGCTATTTTGACAACTTCATTTAAGTCAAGGACTTAGGCAGCTTTTGTTTGAAAAGTCATGCGGAGGTGAAAAATTCAATGTTTTGCGAAATTTGAAATGTAGTGTTCCACGGGTTTCTAAAGCCGCGTAACAAAGGCTAAGTACTTCGCGGCATTGCGGGGATAAAAGATGTCTTCTGTGGAAATGGAGAACATAGTCTTTCGTGGAGTGGAAAAAGTTAGTGTTCCGCGTGAATGAAAATGTAGTTTTCCGTGGAAGTCAAAAAGTGTTCGTGGAAGTTGAAAAGTTAGTCATCCGCAGAGGTTCGATGGAACTTAGTGTTCGTAGGTATGAAGAAGGTATAACATTCTGCGGGTTTTCAAGTCCGCGTAACAAAGGAAGAAAGCCACGAGAGTTATACGTCGTAGGACAAGGCTAAACAAAACGTGGAGGTGATAAAAGTTAAGCATGGGGTACAAGCCGCACAAGGTTAAGAAGTCTCGAAACAAACGATCATCCATAGAACAAGGTAAAATTGAAGAAATTGCGGAACACGGAAAGCCACAGAATGAAGAAAGCTCGCGATACAAAGGAAGTCGTGGTACAAAGGCTAAAGGCTATGCAACAATGTGGATTAAGGTGGAGGTTAGAGATAAAGCCTCAAGTCACCAAAAGTTCATCAACCTGTAAAGCCGTAGAAGACGGGGAAGAGGCCGTGGAAAGTTAAACTATGATCGTAAATCAAGAGAAGAAAGTGGACAAATCCGTGGATCATGTAGAAGCTACTTAAAGCCTCGAAAGACCAAGGAAATCAAAGTAAGGCCGCATATTACAACAAGAACATCTAAATCCGTGGAAGACATGAAAAGGTAACGAGTCATAAAAATCCGGGAAACTCAACAAAGTTACGTCTAATTTGAACTAGGCGCTAATTGCTCCAACCAAAATTTAATGATGAATGGGACCCACACTTGGCCTGTAAAATCAATGGCATACAATGTCAGTGCCCATGCAGCCTACAAAATCAATGGCGATTGATCCTTAGTGGTTGGCCCTCTTCATTTCGCATGATCTGGTCTTCTCCCTCTATTTTCTCTCTCTCTATAAAAAGCAACTCAATTTGATTGTAAATAAGCCCTCTCCACCGCAAAGTCTCCATGTCAAAATGGTGGTTGAGCTTTCACGAGTTACAAACCTTTGATATGAGCTTTTGTAATGCATCTAAAACCTTATATATAATAGACTATGCATACTTATAAGCAATAATATGATGTTGAATGTGGTTTGTATCTGCTCTTTGGCTTAGATTATTGTCTTCTTGCCTCTCTGTTTTTTTCATTTCATGTTGTGTATGGACTATATTTGCATGGCTTTCATTTCTCTATGTCTATAATGTGTGGAATGGAATGGTTTACTTAGTGTTGATCTGTGACATGTATATGCCCTCTCATCCTACCATCGCCATTGTTTTAACTTAGTTCTATTTCATGCATTCCTCCTTCCCTTTTTCCCCTGTAGTTCGTAGCTTAGCTTAGGAGTAGTGTCAGCGTTAGATAGATAGGTAGAGGAAGCTGACCTTCTTCGGAGGGTGATCTCATTTAGTCAAGTCCCACATTGAGAGATCATCCCATGTTTCATTGAGGCGCTTAACCTAGCTTTAGAAGGGTGCAACTTCAGATGGCAACAATATCTTTGAGTGAAGGTTGTGACCCGAGACTACTTGGGGGAACAAATAACATAGTTGAACTACTTGCAATGGATGAGCCTGTCCCAGTGTCTGACCTCCTGGAGTTGGGGCAATAAAGAGGCCTCAGTGTCAAAATCTTCCCTCGCAGCCCTCCTATTCATTCATCAACTTTCCTCGTTTTTTCTTTTTCTTTTTCTTTTTCTTAGCATAAGTTTAAAGAAACTAAGTAGCTCTTTTTGAGCCTTGGGCGGTGCTTGTGTGCACACTGTCACTTCATTCCTTGGTATCCTTTTAATGTGGAACTTAAGGTGATAAACACCTCCACTCATCTTCATTTCACAATAATTGCATACAACACAATTTTCTTTTGCTCGTTCACAATGCTTCCAAGAGGGGTCTTTTGAGTTAGGCTTACTAAGAGCAGCTGAACTCTGAACCGGATGCCGATGCCATTCTAAAAACAAAACAAAACAATTCTGTCTTAGTTTTACAAGTCTTAGAAAAATTAGATGTATTATGAAATTATGAATAATATTACAAATTGCATGAAGAAAGAATTACAACAAAGGTATATATGTTTTGTCCCTAAACAAGATGAAATTCATTTGGGAGCTATAGGAAGAGGTTCAAATAAAGTTATCAGTTATCAAAGATTCACAGTGTTTAATAATTTTTGACAAATAACCTAAAACTCCACATCATTGAACTCCTATTTGCTGCATCTTCCTCTACAATTGTTAACTCATACACTTTCTTAGCCTAGTGGAATCTCACATGTTTACTTGTTTCAAGGGCAAGTTGAGTTGACTAGCCAAAATTCATTGAGTCCTATTACTATGACAATATTTACTAAAATTTAAATTGTTGCATTTTTCAAAATACAAACTGTAGATAAAGGTTTAAATTTATAAAATGCAATAAACTATCTTGAACAAATAAACATTAAATGGGATCTGTTCCTTGTATTTTCGCTTTAGTTCTCCCCAATCTTGGCCTTTTCTGAATTTGGGTGGTAATTTGAGAGACTTTTTGCAGAAAATAGAGCCCTTTGCTTGATTGGATTTCGATCAAAGATCACATATGTCATTTAAGAGGCATTGTTAGACACTTTTTCAAAAAGATTTGCTTCACTTTCATTTCAAAGAATATGCGGAAGGCCATTTGTAGAGTGCAGATAAAGTATGTAGAAAAATTCAATTTTTTGAAGCCTTGTTGAAGGGTTTGTTTTTTCTTTCATTCTCTCTCCATTTGGAAACTAAATGGAAACTATTTTAGACTTTCTCGGTCTTCTTGTTTGTAATGTCCCCTTTTCGTAATTAATTAATTTTGGATCTTTGAGGCCTATTCTTGTTATTTTCCGTAGGCTATAGAGGAAATTAAAGAGGGGAATAAATTAATTTGGCAACTAAATGGAAACTATTTCAAGCTTTCTCGGTCTTCTTGTTTGTTATGCCCCCTTTTGAAGTAATTAATTTTGGATCTTTGAGGCTTATTCCTGTTATTTTACGTAGCCTAAGAGGAAATTAAGGAGGGAAATAAATAAATTTAAGTGGTCTAAGGGTATTGTTATATTTTACTTGGAAAAATGACACTTAAATTATAATATTAATCAAAAAAACTGAAATAGAATAAAATAATAATAAAATGATAAACTTCTATAATGGGGCGCTAAAGATAAGATAATAATTAAATAAAACATTCTATTATTAGGCGCCAAAGATAGAATGGGCTGCATGAGCATCAAGATCCTATTTTTAGGATGGAGCGGCAACATGGGATAGAGGATAAAACAATTTTATATTGTTTATTCCTATTTTTAAGAGGGGGCGCCAACTTTGGAGAAGGCCTTGGAAGCTATAAAGATAGCTATAAAGATTGTTTATTCAAGGTTGGTTTAGCATCCAAAACAACAAAGTACATCCAAGGATTTCTTTAGACAAATATCTGCAGCGCATCTTGGACACTTCCATAGTTAGATGCAACTTTTGGGAGATTGATTCTATGTTCCGCGCCACATCTGGAAAGTTTTTGCAAAGGTTTCAACTTGCATGTTTATTTCTTGCACCCTTCTACATATCTGGATCATGTAAATTGAGCCAGTAATTGTATACAAATCATTTGGAATTTACCCTAAAGCTGACTTGAAAATAAATAAATAATGTTTGTATTTTCCTACATATTGTGGTTGCTTTTTTATTTAAAAAATCAGTTTATTGCTGCTGTCATAAAAGCTAAATTTTTATACTGCTGCCCTAGGGTTTAATAAAATATCCAGATTTGTTAGAAATTATTTATCAAGGATATTATATTATTTTATGCTCAACATTTCTTCCTCAAATGCATTCCTTGGTTTTGCGGTTTGCAATATAATTTGGAGACTCATTACTGCAAGGTCTTAGTTGTGGTCTGTGCCTTTGGTGCTGGTGGAGACCTACTGGGTAATGACTAATATTCCTGTTACTATGACTAATATTTACTGGTCTTAGTTGCGGTTTGTGCCTTTAGTGCTAGTGGAGACCTACTTGGTAATGACTAATATTCCGTTACTATGACTAATATTTGCAAAAAATGACTATGACGTCCCATCAAAACATGAACTTATAATCCTAATGTCCGAGTTAATAAAACACTATAATAAATTGCTTCATTATTGTTTGAGACTTTAAGTCAAGAACTTGAGTAACTCAACTTTATACCACTTACAATCCAAAGGAATGACTTTTTTGATACCAATATGATATGTACTTTTCTTGGAGATTTCATTGGACAATTCACCAATGCGGATGGTGCTTCATACATTAAAATGGAAATAACAACAAATAACAACGTCAAGGAAATATGAAACCAGAAAATAAAAGAAAATATGAACTCAAACAATCACAAGGAGGCTCAATCATATACTCTAGGAAAACCCAATAATTGACAAAAATTCCATTCAAATGGAGACCTCTATTACTGCTTATAAAAATATTGCTTACAAGGGTACATTGCTCAACATTAGAGCTCTCTCTTCTCTTAGCTCCTTTTTTGATTCCTTGCTAGACTCAACTATTTGGTTATGGAGCGGCACAACAAGCCTCATATCAATTACTTATATGTTGAATTAAATGTATTTTATGGCCTTCCATGCTCATTAATTTTTAATTGAAATTTGACCATGCGTCTTTTTAATCAAAAGATGACTATAGATTTGTTTTGATTTGGTAGATTCTATACTCCTTCCCTGATGTTTGTGGGAGACCCTATCATCTCTTCAATCTAATGGAATTTATGGTATTGGTATTCAACTAAGTAGTAGCGATACTTTTGGATACAGTACAGTGCGAAGTATCCGATACGCGGATATGTCAAATTTTTTTGGCCCTGGATACGACATTAGATACGGTTGTACAAAAATATATAAAAATTATAACAAATAAAAATTCCAGCCTACTAAATAAGAATTAAGTTATTAACCACATATTCATCAAGATAACTTATAGGTTATAAGCTAAATAACCACAAAAGACAACTCATAATTTGTTAAAAACTTAAAATTTTAAAAGTTAAAAGCTAAATTAAACACAATGTCATGATATATTGAATTCAATTTATTACACCAATGATCAAAGTTCAAACTATCTTTCAATAATCATCATATTCCTCTTCATCAAGAGCATCAACATCAACATCATCATCATTATGTGGCTCATTAGAACCCACATGGATTGAACCACTCCCACTAGGGCCACTACTAGTTGCACCCCCTTGTGCATGTAGGTCTCGCGGTGCCAAAGAAGTCTCCAATCCCTCATCATCTAATGACAGGTGGGAAATGGAAGCATCTAAGTCAACTATCTCTTGGATCAATATCCCAATGTTTTGTTGACCCTTCCTTGTACTCCGATTGCTTGTGGGATAGAAGGCGCAAGTTGGAATGTATATATACCAAATCTTCGGCCTTTTTAGCCCCCAACTTGTTGCGCTTTTGTGAGTGGATGAAGGTATATGTACTCTAGTTGCGCTCAGAGGAAGATGAACTTGCAACCTATTGAGGCAAAGTCAATGCAAACTTAAACACTC
Source organism: Taxus wallichiana var. yunnanensis (assembly GCA_018340775.1). Taxonomy (NCBI): domain Eukaryota; kingdom Viridiplantae; phylum Streptophyta; class Pinopsida; order Cupressales; family Taxaceae; genus Taxus; species Taxus wallichiana. The sequence continues at coordinate 270,062,789 of CM031234.1, forward strand.
AAACTTAAATTTTAAAAAACTAAAAGTTACAACAAAAAAAGGAAAGAGAATTAAAAAAACTTACTTGTGCCAAGACCTTGATTGCAAGAGGCTGCAAGTACACTGATGCGTGACCATGGAGGTACCACCACATATGAGCATCCATCTTGTATTTTCTTTGAAGAGCAAGAAGGCTATGACTTATTTCTGCTATGAAATTGACAAACTCTATCATAACCATGTCCTCGGCCTTAGGATCAGGGAAGAGCCTAGACAATGCTGATATATATCCCTCACTGACTTCCACATCCCTGTATGGTGCCTCCCCCTCGGCAAAGAAAAGATCTCCGTGCTATAGAATTTAGGAGTCAATGCAAAAGCAAGTAGATGTAATAGGGTGGTCATTTTGTTCTACCGCTCAATGATGATTGATTGTACATCTTCGAAAAATTTCTCCTTAGGATCTTGTTCTTTTGTATTTATGACGGACTTTATTTTCTCAATCATTGAGTCAATACCATCATATATTTCTCTTAGACATGGTTGATCCATGTCAGTAAAGCAGATCATGTTCATAATGGGCTCAATAAAACTTAGCAAATATTCTACTCGATCCCAAAAAGTGTCATCTATAAGTTCATTGCCTTCACTTTTAGAGTCTGCAATGTTTGATTACCTCCATATAGCCGATAGGTTGGAAGTTATCATCCTGTTAAGTGCCTCTCGCACCTTCACAAGTTGTCTCAAGACGATTATGTGTGATGCAAATCGAGTCTCAACAACCTAATAAGAAATGAGAAACAAAAATTAATATTTTTTTGAAAACTTTTAAATACTATATTTTAAAAATAAAAAAAAACTTGCATTATTTATAAATAAAAGAAGGTAGCTTCTCTTACATCAAGTAAGAGCTCCAAATGCGAAGTGCCTCTCGCACCTTCACAAGTTGTCTCAAGACGATTATGTGTGATGCGAATCGAGTCTCAACAACCTAATAAGAAATGAGAAACAAAAAATATTTTTTTTTTGAAAACTTTTAAATACTATATTTTAAAAATTAAAAAAACTTGCATTATTTATAAATAAAAGAAGGTAGCTTCTCTTATCTTCAGCAGCTCCAAATGCAAGAAGGATCTAAAGATGCCTCAGAATCTGTTGGTGATGTTTGGTTACAAACATTTGGATCTCTTCACCCTCTGCATACACTTGTTGTATCCACTCTATTTTACTGGCCATCTTTTTTAGCATTAAATTGAGTGAATTGACAACATATGGTGTCAAAAAAATATGCCCATACCTTGTCTCAACTAACATCCTTACAAATTTGCAATTCTTGGCGTTGTTCGTTATGACTTGGACAACATTTTGAGACCCACCGCCTCAATGGCTTCAAGAAGATGTTGGCAATGAATTGGGTATCCTTCACTTGCCCCTCATAATCAATTGCTTTAAAAACATTGTCTTGTTAGGGCATAGTGCAAATACATTGATCAAAGGGTAGTTTTTGCATCTTTTTATCCATCGAAACAATGGACACAACCTGTTTTGGCCCATGAATTTTTAATTGGTTAAGGAGGTTTCCACATATTTTCTTTGCTTTTCCAATGGGGTGGTGCAAATCTTCTTATAACTTGACCCTTTGTACTCTTTTGGGGCCTCATTGATTACTTTCACCATCTCTTGCCAATATGGTGACCTGACAACATTGAATGACAATCCATTCGCATACACACATCTTGTGATGTGCTCATGTGCAATATCCCTGCTATCATTTTGAAAGGCCATTTCCAATGGTCCTTTTGTCCTACTTTTCTTTCGTGAAAGAGGCGAATCCTCATCATGCATGGAGGTAGCCATCACAAATGGATGTGGTATGGTCACAATTGGGGAGCTAGTACTAGATTGGGCAACAGGAGACCTCGTTGATCGAGATGAACTTTCTTTTTTGGACAATGGATGACCTGTTTTCAAAGCCAAAGTTGCGTTTGCATCTTCTTGTTCTTCGATATATTCCAAAACTTTTGTTGTTGGCACCCATACATTATTTTTCATCTTGCATGTTCTTCTACTATGACTCGATATTGCACATAAGAGGCCTTTCACCCGACCATATGAACCTTTGAATACTATTTCACACTCATTACATTTAAAAACAAAACGCCCACCACCCGGAAGTAGCTCAACTATTGTGACATGCCTACATAATGGTGAATTTAGGTCAAATTCTTTGATCAAAGATTGCCCGAGAAGAGGTGGAACTTGTTGCAAAGTGTACTTGTCTACCTACAAGTTTCAAAACCAATATAGCATAAATAAAAAAACAATGGTTACAAATAAAACTTAAACCCAATGCCCTAGGGCATAACATGTATCGAAAATATCAAAATTTAAAATGAAAAAATGGTTTAAAAATTAAAATTTCAATTGGGAAAAATAAAAAAATGAATATAAAAAGAAGCATGAAGTGTGTGAAAGATTAAAAACAAAACAAAAACAAAAATGAAAATCAAACTTGAAAGTTAAATAATAAAACTTAAAACCTTACCTTCACCTTTGAATAATCCACAAATCCTCCTCCTTTGAAGCTTCTCAACAACCTTAGCAGAAAAAAAACACTCGTCTAGCTTAGGAAAATGATTGTGATGCTTGTTGATGAAGTATCAAACCCTAGATAAACAAAATGAAAGCTTAGAGAGGCAAGTATGTAATGAGGGAATGAGAGGTAAGTTTCTTTGCTTTTATGTTTTACTTTTGTTTTATTCATTCTATTTAACTTTTAGGGTTACAAATAATAAATGATTATGTTTTTTATAATTTTAAATGTATAGAAATGAGTGAAAAAACCCGGTTCTAAGTTCAAATGCGCACTCGGGAGCGGCCAATGTATGGTCGGGACCCCTGGGTATGTTGATTGGATGTAGTTGAGGGGTCTCGGTCGTACCCTGGCCGCTCTTGGGTATGTATTCGGGACGTATCCATATCGGATACGTCTTTGCACCAATACCAGGGCACTGTAGACTGCCGCATCAGCCTACTTAGGTATTCAAGGATTTTACAAACATGTATCATCAAGAGGCCGAGTTAATCACGATGTACGGTAGAAAATTATAATAGATCATGGTGTTGGTGTCCATTTTGATCCTCTATTATTTTGCCCTAATTTTCCTTTCACTCTGCATCTCCTGAAATGTTTTCTACAGTTTTAATGGGTGAAATGAAGCTGCTGCCTCTGTTTCCATGCCTTAATCCATTTGAAAATCATTTTCCATGCCTCATTCGTGAAGAAGCACCCATGCATGCCTTGTTTGTGCCCTAATTCTTCCAAATTTGCGGGCTATGCCGTGTTCTCCCTTTTGCCCGATCGTGAAAAAATCAAAATTGATCGTTTCATACATGTGTACCTTCAAAAATTCAATCCCAAGGTCAAGAAATGCTCAGAAATCATGTTTTGTCTAGTTCCATTCGAAAAATTTCCTTCCTTGGGTGAAAAATCAATTTCTGGGGCATCCCTGGCTAACTCTGTGTTTTCTAACGGTCAGACGGGCGTCATTTGCCCGTCAAAATTATCTTCGAGTCCTAGGGCATCACTGGCAAAATTCTATGTAGTTTGACGGCCATACGGGTGTCCTTTGCCCGTCAAATTTAAGTTGAAAAATCTCTGCGTACGTGGGTGCATTTGGTTGGTCCAAAAATAGGTGGGGTTCCTTTGAGCACTTAGCCATTTTTGGCTTTGGGAAAAATTTCAAAATTCCCCCGCAACTCCGCAAAGGGACATGTGTCATGTTCTTATGCGAGGCGGAGTTGGAAGTCAAGCGGGAACTTAGGCATTTTTTGCCTTTTCGGAAAAAGCGAAAGTTTTTGTCTTGCGTGGTCTGCGGGACATTTGGGACAAAAGTATGCGTGGGACGCGCAAAGGCGAAAAGGCCGCAAAAGGGGCCAAGATAAATGGATGCGGCGATGCGGAAGTCAACGGCCCTCACGGCCCGGTCAACAGCAGACGCGCAGGGGAAAATTTTGACCCGCAGGCCCGCGACCAATGAGGAGGTGACACGTGGCGGATAAGGCGGGTCGGCGGGCCGGCGGAGGTAAAAGGGGATTTTTTCCCTTTTGCAAAAAGGACTCAGAATCAAATTTGGAGCGCGCGGCCCGCGATGAATCACAAGGAGACACGTGGCGAGAGAGAAATCGGAGGTGCGGGCCTGTGGGGCAAAGAGTGAAAATTTTCCAAAAATTCAAAAAAGGTCAAAATGCGTAGAATGGAAGCGCGATCCCAATGGGACCCACCATGTGCCATGTGTCAGCTCCAAAATTCAAAGGCGGGGGGGCGGGGAAAAAGTCAAATTTTTCCATTTTTCCAAAAAGGTTGAAAAGTCAAAAAATGAGCCCGATTTGTTCCCAATCATAGTTTGACGCGTGGAGGGCCCAGATTGAAGGAGAAAGACCAGCTCAAGGGCAACTATGCATTTTCATTTTTGGTTGCCATTTTTCCTCCAAGAAGCGTGGAATCACGAATTTTGCATCAAATTTCATCAAATTTTGGCGATTCCATGTCATTTTGGCCTTTTAGGATCATTGGAATCGGTTGCATGACTCAATTTGCAGATTTGTGGTGTTTTTGTAATAAATTTTTACTCAGCCCGAGCAAACACGTGAAATGTCGAATTTGAAAGTTACATAGGTAGCTTTAAAAGGTGAAAAGGTAAAATGATGAGAGAAAGGGGGTCTGCGTATGCCTAGAGGGTGAAAAACGTGCCTCGGGAAGGATAATGATCTAAATATTTGTAATGATTCGCCATTTTAGAAACACCTGGCAACTCTCGTTGCAAATTTGTTAAATGTCATTTTCAGTGAATCATGAGAAATGGTTGTAACAGAATTGATCCCTTGGCATATTCATTTCTTGGGAAAGAAGGATCAAATGTAATGAAATGTTATATAATGCATGTTTGGAGACATGCAAGAGGTCGAGGAAAAATTGAAAATCACGAGGAAATTCTGAGAGAAAGCTCATCTTCTGAGAAACCTACCAAAGAACCAGGATAATTTCTTCGTGTTGAATCTTCATGTATGTGAGTTAGTTACAAGTGTATAGCCATCACACGGCTCTCCGAGATTGGTCATGAAACTCTCCCCTTTGATGAATCTAACAAGCTTTTGAGTTAACCTGTGTTTTTCTGGGCAATATGGTGTCTGTTATCATTTTTGAATGCCTGCAAATAGTTTTCATTGTTCTTGTTGCAATCTTGCATTGAAAGTCTTTAGAAATCACATAGGATCTCCATTTTTGGTTGATAGTTTAGTGGCATTTGCAATCTCATATTTAGAAGAGCCTTCATCTGATAAGGAGATAAAAAAATTTAAAATCACTTTACCTTCCTTGACTGCAGAGATTGCTTGTAAGCCTTTGGGGGCACCTTAGGCGTGGTTTGATCAAGGATTTTTGTGTTTAATTGAGTTCTTTACTTCAAGCTTTTGTGGTGATCTCTCAAAGATTGTGTGAAGAGTGCTGCCTGGGCTTCCATTTATGCCTCTTCTGGTTGAAAGAATGTCCTGATTATTTGAAGCATTTTATCTGATAGTTGTTTCAAGTATTGTAGAGGTTGTCAAAGATCTGATATATCCCAGTTTGTCTCATCAATACCCCACCAAAAAATCATTCTAAACAACCCATCCTACCCATACTACCCCTGCATCTGCATTGTGTGTCAACAAAAGAATACAATCCATTTACAAAAATGCACAAAGCAAATCAGGATCATACCATGTCTCTAGCAGCCTCAGCCTTGTCTTGAAAGCATTTCCATCATTTAGTAGTGACAGCTCTGTTGAGTTTGAATAATGGAAGATTGATCATGTTTTCCCAAGGCCATCTCCATACAATATGCACAAGTATAAGGATATCTCCACCTCCTTCATAAAACAGAGGCTGCAATATAGGTTCTCTTACCTTGGTTGAAAGGCACAACCTAAAATAGTGAGGGTTAGATCAAAATCCTTTCAAGGTGCTACCCACTCCTTCAGAGCCTGAGTGCCAACAAGTCAGATAGATTGCTCCCCCGGCTACAAAACGACATATAAAATCATCTATCTGCCTCTGAGTGTCTTGCAAAATCCATGATATCTGCTCAAGTTGTGAAGGAGATTAAATCCAGGTACCAACACATGGTAAATAAATAAAAAGGAGCTCAAATACACGAACTTAGACACCAGCAAATAATACAAATTCGAATTAGCGGTGAAAATAAATAAAAATGAATGTAGAAAATAAACCTAATCCTGGTCGAAACTTGAAACCCTAGCAAAACGTGGGGATAAATTTGCACAGGAGAAAATTGCTACAAAATGCTTTGAAATGACTACATTTTTTTTTTTCAGTTTGGAGTCTTTGGACTGTTACCTTAAGCCTCGACGTGATTGTGAGGGTTAAGTAGTTCACCCTCTTGTTAAGGATGTGCCGGGAGTATGGTTCAGATTATAAAATAAACTATAAAGAAATCAAATAGTAGAAGTATTCTTTGCTCATTGCACAAAACATCTCTCTTTATTTATTTAATAGAACTATTACATATGTTTTACACATCTGTCTCACACACTCTTATGTTCATTACATCATATATTCATTCTCTTTTCTATCTTGTCTCTCTATCTCAATATTCACAAGTGTATATCCATATCTCCACATTCATTTACACACTTAAATCTCTATTCACTCATACACCCATGCTTCTAACTATTACATTCAATTACAATAAGTATCTTTACTATGCCATTTATCCAAAAGTCACTTCCTTTGGTGGCGACTTTGTATTGTTCAGTCTGTACTCTATTTGATATTTATGCGGCTTCTTGCAGGCTTTCGCGGCTTTCACAGTCTTCTGCGGCTTTATCTCTATTCATGCCTTAGTATACAAAATCGATGAAGAACCCTGTCAACATGTTCTTTCCCTTCTGTGTCATTGTATGATTAGATGTACATATGTAGGCTATTAGAAAGGAAGAGATAGATGAAGATAGACAATGATTCATCTCCTTCAAGAGGATGACATGTACTAATTGTTTAGATTAATATAATTTCTATTACAGTTCCATTGATCTTTCCTATGTGTCATTTCTGATTTTTGTTCTAGATTTGAATTGTCGTTCAATATTTTCTTACACACATAACACATCTGAGTTCTAGAAATTTAGAGTGTTGTTCCTCAGATATCACGTATGGGATTCAAACTAGTTGGTGAGGAAGTCACATGATAGGGCTAAGAAGAGGCTTGAGAAAAAGCACTCACAGTGATGAAAATTTGCAGCATGAGTGTGCATTGAGAAGTAATGTAGATTGTGGGGTGTTGATAAATTAATGTATAAGATGTATCCACCATTGAGAGACAACAACCAAGCAAAGCAAAATGCAATGCATACATACCATTTAAATGAAACAAAGACGAATCCGTATAGACAATGTTTTGAAGTTCTTTGTGACTGGAAATGGAATTTTTTAGGCATGCAAAAGACAATGTCTTTTGCAAAAGGAATAACAATTTAATGTTGAAATCCTCCCAATGATTTATTTGATTAAGGGTGCATTGCAGAGCAATGGGCATTATGGACATCCCAATAATAGCAGCAATTAGGAAACAAAATTTTGGATTAAACAATGTTAAGACTTTTAATCAATGTTTAAAGTCACGCTCTGTGATCCGTTATCATGAAAATAAGATTTGCATGGATTGTAGACTATTGTAATATGGAAACTAGGAATATAGGCCTAATCTAACATATTAGGGAATATGAATAATTCAGATTGAAAAGGGGCATTCCTAAATTAGAATACGCGGACAAAAGGTTTGACAGAGTGCTTAGATTGTGTGTAGAGGTGGATCAGAGTCTTGTCAAGCTGCTCAAGAATTATCAGGACCTGGAAGTCTGCTTTGTAGCTGCCATGACATTACTGTCGCCAAACTTGTCTGGAGGGCTATGAACTTGTTCACTGTGTATATGTGCTTCCTTGCTCTTTTTAGATTTGCTTGCCAATGTCTGCATGCTTGCTTTTGGATTTGTAACATTGCAGAGGCTATTTTTGAATCAAATATTGCTTCTTTTTGCTCCAAAACTTAACCTTGCGTCCTTGACCGGAAACGTGGTTAGCAACAATTGTGTTGGACTACCCCACCACACCCTAGCTGATGTGATGAGTGTTGCACTGCCACTACTCCGAAGAGGGATCAAGCCCTTGTAGTTTAATAAACCTATGATGAGATGCAACAAAATATATAATAGAAAACGATTCCTTGATTCGACTCTCGTACTTGGCAACATGCACTTTGGACTTTAGAATTAGCCCAACTCTTGATCTATGTCAGCAATATAGACGTCTTCAAATTTGCAGCTTGTTGTGTTGATTTGCTCTAAGGGATAAATGTTTGCAATACTTTATGTTGACCTTCTTAGAGTGTGTAAGAGATCCCTATACGAGTCTTAGGTGTCCCTAATTGGTTATGACATGTTTTTATTTATAGGTGCCCTTTGTAAGTTTTTCCGCTCAACTAACCCAAAAGTCTTGCCTAGGGTGACTAAGCCAAGATACACTTTGGAAATTATAACCATTGGAGTGCAAGAGGACGGGTTTGTGGCATCTTATTGCCTAGGACCTCCGAACTTGTCATGAGAGTACCAAAAATGAGGGTTGATATAGGTGGGGGTCTAGACAAATATTCCTCTAGGTGGGGGTCTAGACTAGTGAATACAGGGTGCTGCGGGATGTAGTAGGAAAGTGCCTCTAGTTGGTCAAGTAATGTGTATACGCCTACGGTGTGTATAGATGGATAAATGCGAAATGCTATATTGCAAAGTGCCAGGACCAAATTTAGGGTATAGATCTAGATATAGATAACTCTAGTAAAGTACATAGATGCCATTTATGGGTTAATTTAGGAGAGATAAAAATAATAAATGATCTATTCATTATTAACTTGATTCGTTGGGCCGTGCCCCCAAACCAACATGTTCGGGATGTCGGGATGTCCACAAGGTGTCCTTGAATATTAGGGGGTGTCTTGGGATGACCCTCGCTTTTTTGGGGACGTTTGTTTTTTTCTTCAAATTTGTAATTTTAAAAATAATTTTCTTTGTTGTTTTCTTTGTAAAAATTGACTTTTTAACAAGCAAAGCTAATATTGTTATTTCAGACGATGATTCACCTGCTCCACAAATTTCCCAATGTTTGGCAGTGTTTATGGATGGCCTCAATCTAGCTGTTATCATGCCCACATTTTAAGACTAAAAACCTAGCCAAAACTAGGGTAATTTTTTTTTGAGCACAACATACACTTACTACACAGGACAATAACACTTATTCACTTTTACCACACACACTTAGTACATGGGTAACGACATCAAGCTCATTTTGGCAAAACTCCACAAGAAATAACAAAGTGACTATGGGCATTCCCAAGTTTGCTCAGATTAATCTTAAGTAGACATGGGCCTAACTAAATATTAATCGCAACGGCTTCTAAAGTACTTCTCATACAACAAAGCTACATTTTTACCTCTAGTTTATAAGAAAGTCTTCCCACTTTGGGTTCCAAATTCAACTTGTAAAACACGTTGTGTACCAACTTATTTACAATTAGTTTATGAAGAGGCAACACCCAAGGTTGAGGCCTGATGGGTCCAGAAACTAGTGGAGGGTCACCTAGATCTGGTCCCTTCCATGTGGTCACAATTGCAGCATTGTGTTATGCTTGAATAAAATTGAAAATGAAATAAATATGGGAAGAACCTATTGTACTCTTGTACTGTAAGATTATTTTTGGAAGCCACTCATCTTTATTTGATAAAAAAGTTTGTATGTATAAATCTAGTTAAAACTCACTTTGGAAGCTCCAATCACTTAACAAACTTACAAAGCCTATATGTATATTTCTATATGAAGATAAAAGTTTTGTAGATGATAAAAGTAGCAAGGCATAGATCAAAATGTTTTTGATTAACCATAAGTCAGCTATATTGTTACTTGTATCACAAAGACAATAAGAATCACGATTGATTTATGAAAACAAAAATGTTTGAACATAAATGCAAATAGTGGACTATCATAGATTGCTATTCATACATTTTATTTATTTTTGTAATTTTTAAATTATTTATAACTTTATATATTATTTCAATAGCCGACCCCTTGTTGTCTCCTTGCCATCTTGAAATTTTGGATATTTTTGCCTTCCCGAAAACTTCATCCCGTTGTCTCAAAGTCTTAGGTAACTATGGTTATTAGTATTAAATAGTTTAATACCAAGTTTATAAATATTAAATGCTCTTTTTGCCTAAGTTGATGGGTCTTATTAGTAAATCGAAAATTGTCCTCCACGAGTTGCTTAAGCCCAATCCCTCATCTTTATTTATTCAAATTTTGAGTGTGGTTACAATCTCAATCACTTCCCTTTCTTGTCCTTTAAAATTGTGCTCCCTGAGAGCTAGAACCTTTAGCATTGTCAATGCATATATGGTGTTTGGTTTAAACTAAAGGCGACGTGATGACTCTCATGTTGTATGTTTTATTAGTAGTGTTATGCGGGGACGTGTCCACCGCCAAACCGACATGTTTGGGATGTCCACGGGATAGTGGGATGGAGGGTAAACGCCCCCCACGTTTCTTGCCAACAGAAAGTACAAGGGCGTTCCTAAGTATTAGGGGACATCTCGGGGACCTCCCCTTTTTGAGGACCTTTTTTTTTAATTTTAGTTTTTTTATAATAAATTTCTTTGCCGTTTTCTCTTTAAAACCAACATTTTAAAAATAAAATAAAATAAGTAAAGCTAATATTGTTATTTTAGATGATGATAAACCTTCTCTGCAAATGTCCGGATGTTTGGTAGTGTTAATGGATGGCCTCAATCTAGCTGCACCATTGTGTTGGGTTTGACTAAACTTGAAAATGAAATAAATTTGGGAAGAACCTATTGTACTCTTGTAGTGTAAGATTGTTTTAGAAGCCACTCATATTTATTTGGAGAAAAAGTTTGTATGTAAAAATCTAGTTAAAATTCACTTTGGAAGCTCCAATCACTTAACAAACCTAAAACCTAAGTGTATATTTCTAGATGAAGAAAAAGGTTGTGTAGATGATAAAAGTAGTAAGGCATAGATAAGATAAGATAAGATAAGATAATTTTATTAATGTCCAACAAATGACCACAAAAGTAGGTCAATGGAATTTGTAGAGTACAAAGCCAAAGGACCTAGCAAGAGGACCCAAACAGTCGCCGAAACACAAAGAGAGAGGAGAAGAAGAGAAGGAAGCAACAAGTGCCGAGAAACCAGAAAAGAAGAAGAAGAGGATGACGGTGTGGGGGAATGGAAGGAGCAACACCCCTAACAACATCACCTAACATTCAAGGCCACTGGAAGTAGCTCGCGATGCGCCGATGTCCAATAACTGAAACTATAGAATGTCTGGAAAGCCGATGTCCGGGAGAGAGACGATGCCTCTGCGTAAGCCTGGTGGATCTCTGTCTAAGTGGGGGGCCTTGAGACGCGCGCCGGCGACAGGGGGCCTCGTGGAGGAAATGGAGCTCCGAGTCCTAACAGATCTAAACTGTGGGTCCATGCTTGTGAGAAGATGCCGCTTGGTGACCCTCTTCGGGAGAGCACCGAGAAGAATGAGGTGATCTGTCTAGTATCCATCCGTTTGGGAGGAGGGTGAAGGAGCCTGTCCTGAAGCCTGAGGGCCTCCTGTAGATAAAGAGCAAGACATCTTTGATCATAGTATCTGAAGAAAGCTGAAGGAAGGACGCTCACGAAACAGACAATGGAATCTCCCCCTAATCTCGTAGTAAACAGGACACCGGAAAATGAAGTGTTCTTCAGTTTCAACCTCTTGGAGAGAGCAAAGTAGGCAAGTCCGCTCCGAGCGGTCTAACTGATGGTCAGTCTCCACACGAAGTCGATGAGAGCCCACCTTGAATTGACCAAGAGAGATACGAAGGACCTGTAACCAGTGCCGAGAGATGTACATGGGTCTGATGATGAGCCCGTCGCGGATCTCAAGAAAGTGTGTAGCGTAGAAGGACATCTTTGGACGTAACCCCCCGGAGGGTTGGTCCAAGTGTGCTGAATGAATTGTTTGTAGATATCATCTTTGATAATTTTGTGAAGGTCTTGTTGGTTCGGGAGGAGATGGGCAGGGGCATCCAGGGAGTAGCTGAAAGGTGGGAGGCGGTCCATCTGGATGCCAATGGATCCAAGAAGGCGTGAAACGCAGGCATACCAACAATGAGATCGACCGCTATGATTTGAGAAGGCAATAGCTTTAGAGGAGCAGTAGGCAAGGTAGATGTACCTGTTCCTGTCTACGGAAGAACCAAATAAACCTCGGATGCGGTGCAACATCAACACAAGGCTGAAGATAGTCTCCAATTTAAAAGGCGAGCCCCAAACTCAGCAAGAATAATGTTATGAGGAACGGTCTCTTTGCACTTGATGATACGCCTGAGCATGAGGATTTGGACACGCTCAATAGTAGCCCTTTCGAGTCCGAGGGAGGGACCCCAAATTTTTGAATCCGTACAGAATCAGGCCTAACCAGGGAGTCGGAGAGAGACATCTTGGAAAGGATGTCCTGAAAGTGATGGCGGAAGCATTGTCTCTCAAGAATCGCCAAAGAACCATACCCCTTATTAACCTGGGGTTGGAGAGCAGGACGAAGGCTAAAACGTGGTCCAAAGAACAAAATCCCCCGAGTATGTATAAGAGCAAGTGATCTCAATCTCCTCTCCCCGAAAGAAGAAGTGGAAGTCCGAAGTCTTCAGACAATTGAAAACCATAACTTTGGTTTTCCCAAGGTTCATTGTCACCGCATGTGATCACAAAAGAGGGCTGAGGCATGTAGCTGCCTCTGGAGTTCCTCCACAGAGGAAGCAAGAACTACGTCATCTGCAAAAAGGAGGATGTAGATCAGAACATGGTACAGAAGACAACCATCTCCCTCCTGGAAATGATCACTGAGAAAATCCTCAAGCTCATTGATGTAGATACCAAACAGGGTTGGAGAGAGGGGGTAACCTTGTTTGACTCCAATAGTACTCATGATAAAGTAGGACAACCCTGTAGAAGTGCGAAGACGGCCCATAACCTCCTCATACAAGCGCATAATGGTTGTAAGAAGAGTCTCGGAAATACCTATATCTCTGAGCTTGCGGAAAAGTACTTCTTGTGGTACCGAATCAAAGGCTTTCCGAAAATCCACAAAACAACAGAAAACTCTGGAGGAGTGGTGACGAGCCTCCTCGATAATAGCCCGAAGAGTGAGGATGTGATCAATGGTTTGGTAGGTCGGTCGAAAACCCACCTGTCCCCTAGCTTTGCAATGGTACTGATCGAGGAACTCGGAAAGCTGCAAATGAAGAACTGTGGCATAGAGCTTGGAGAATGTGTGGCCCACCATGATAGTCTTGTAATTGTTGGGGTTAGAAGTAGGCCCGACTTGTGGATGGGGTGGATAATGTGGTGGGACCAAGACTCTGGGAAACCTATACAAACCACTTGATTGAAGAGGTCCACAAGGTAACTAAGGAGCATCTTCCGCCCTTGTTTGAAAAGTTCCGCTTGGAACCCTTCCTCATCCCTTGCTTTGCTGCAACTCATAGCTAGAATGACATTCCTCACGTTGGTGTGGGTGAAAATATGGCAATAGGAGGGAGGGGAAACAACCTGGATCCAAGGTTGGCCAGGGATGTCATAAAGAGTGGAGGTGTGAGTAAACATGGAGTTGGGATCTAAGTCCAGGGGTAAAGGCAAATGACGGGGAAGAATGGTGCGCTAGAAATGTTTGGGGGAGTGGATAAGTGACAGATGAAGCTCCCAGCGTCTCTGAGAGATAAAGGTGTGTTTCTTATGACGAAGGAGACGACGGTAGGTTGACTTCAGGGAAGGGAAGGAGGGAAGGGTGTGTAGAAAGGAAAAACGGAGCTTCCGATGAAAGGCTTTGCATTCCTCATCATACCATTTGTTCATAGGGCAGGTACCACAATGCAGGGTGGAAAGGGTGACGTGGGGAAAGGAGCTCGTGGCCGCCTCATGGATAACACAGGAGAGGGTATTAAACATCTGGTCCGAGGTAAGAGAGGTAAAATGGGGAATGGGGGAGAAGCAGACGAAGGTGAAAGGAGAAAGTGTCGGGGTCCCCTTTGTCAAATTTCCAAATAGTACGTGAGGGACCAGGGGAGGGGGTGAAGTCATGGGGGGGTAACTGAAGGGAAAAGGAAAGGGTCGCATGATCAACAAGAGGGATGGGGGAGACACATAAGTGGTGGATGTAGGGAATCAAGTCGGGAGTAGCCATGACGTAATCAACCACATTGGCCCCACCACAAAAAGGTCTGTAAAGTAAAGTCCGGGAGTCAGGAAAACGAGGAATGCCATTCAGAATCAGCAGGTCATGAGATTCCCCCAGCTGGAGAAGATGCCGACCATATGATGTCAGGGGCCCCGTCGTGTCCTCTGAATCTTGCTGGAAGCCAACCAACTCTGGATCCACCTCATGAAGTGCAAAGCGCATCGTCGGTCCTGTCGTGCCTCGGAACCTGAAGATTTCTGGTACGTGCATTGAAGTCCCCCAAAATGATGACCCTCCAGAACTCGAGTATTGGGAGATACCAACATAAAGGTCAAAGAAGGGGTCTCTGTCTGGGCCGTTATGAATAGCAAATGAGGAAGCTGGAGGGAAATAGCAGACTGCAATGAAGATGTCCTTGAGGTGGGAGGAATTATGTTTGATCCGAATCCATAGAAAACAGGCAAACTCATCCTCAACAACAATAGAAATCCTGCTCCGAAGAGTGTCCCTGACCAAACAAGCCACCCCACCAGACCCTCTAACACCTCCAGAACTCCGAGTCTCTGTCTGCAGGCAAAGAGCCAATAGTAGCCACTGATATCCAGGGAGAGGGTGGACCGGGCTCACATGTGTCTCCGTGACAAAGAGGAGGTCAGAGAATCCTAAAGCATCATGCAAGAGACCTGGAGAAGACCAGAAGGACCCATTTCCATTCCAACAAGTGATGGAGATGCCCTTCTTCCGAGCCCCTCTCCGTCATAATTGTCATCTAGAACTAGAAGCTGGAACCGGGAGCCTAGCCAAGGGGAAGGAATCCCGAATCACTAGCTGAGGTTACGAATCACTGCCCATTTCCCTGCTTTTCTGGCTGCCATGACAATTTCCCAAGATTTTTTGAGTTCGACAACTTGCTCTCTAGTAAGATCTTCATCAAGGAAGACCTTATTGGGTAGAGAAAATAGCTTCTGTTTGGCTTTGAGAGCCTAAGCCGGTCCTCAGCTGATTTGAAGCGGAGAAAAAGAGTAGAGTCCAGTCCGAACCAAGCTCTATCTAACTGCACCTCAGGCAGCCCCAAGTTTTCTGTGAGGAACTCAAGCAATGGCCAAGGGATCGGGAAGGAGGAGTGGGCAATCCTCTAACTTTAAGATTCAGCTCCCTGGCACGCCTGACTCTTTCTTCCACCAATTTGGCCTGAACCACCTCTTCTACTGTTGTTAAAGGAGGATTTTTATCCTTACCCTTCACCACTTGGGCCAGGTATCAATTTGTTTTTGAAGATTTTCCTGTTGAGTTCTGATTTCCTCTTGCTTGTGTTTTAAATCTGATATCTCAGCTGAATTGATCATTAACAAAGTAGGTTTTGTGTATGCATTGGATTCCGCGAGTTGTCTTCGCAAAGAAATATTGTCAGCTTCAACCTTTTCAATCCGAGAAGTTAATTCAAAAACCTCGGTCTTGAGGGTTTTGTTGGAGGATTCCAGAGTCTCTAATCTGCTGAGCAGTTCTGCAATAATGTTGGGAAGGTTGCCTTCCTGTTGACCTGTTCGTTCGACCCAAGGCTGGACACCTGCGCTGTGGGGGTGGAGGGAGACATCATGGATGGGTATACTGCTTGGAGAGGTGATACGATTAGAGGAGTGTCGGTAGAGTCTCCAAATCCCCCTAATTGAGTTACCCTGTGCATAGAGAGATCGATGCTGGTTTGGGAAGGTCGCAGGGAGCAAACCTATTACAAAACAAGGCCGAAACGAATCTAGGGCAGCGAGCAAGGGCAAAAGTACTCACAAATCTCTAAAAATTGTGACAGAGATAGAGCCACGAAATACATGAGCTTGGGCCAACAAATAAAGGCAAAGCCACGAGGAACCCAAACAATGCCTTCTTGTACCCTCACGAACAATTAAATAGTCACGAAGGAAACCACGATTCAGCAAGAGCGAGCTCCTCTTTCGAGCCACGACCAAAGAGGCCACGACGAATCGAGAAGGCCATGATTCAAACAACGGGAAAGAGCCACGAATACGGAGGGAAAGCCACGATTCGAGCCACAATAATGAGTAACAAAACCATGAAACAAGCCGGAAGGGTATTCACTAATTGAGCAAGGAAATCGGGAGCCACTTAGTCATGATCGAGAGATTTCGAGCCACGATACGAGGTATAGAGCTACGAAAACGTGCCCTACACGTAAACGCACCCTACACGAGAAGATTCTTCATTGAAAGCTAATGATCCATAGAGAAATGACAATGAATTATATTCTCAAGTGAAGAAAAATTGGTTTGGGATAGGTGGGAAATAAGCGATTAAAAACAAAACCGATTGATTAACCGATGGGCTCAACTATGGTTGGAGATTTTTGATTTTAAAGATCAAAATGTTTACCGATTAACCATAAGTCAAATGTATTGTTACTTGTATAAAGACATAATAAGAATCAAGAGTGATATGCGAATACAAAAATTTTCGAGCACAAATGCAGATGGTGGAATGTCACAAATTTCTATTCATAACTTCTAAATAAATTATTTGTATATTTTTAATATTTATAATTTTATATATTATTTTAGTAGCCATCCCCTCGCTGTCCCGAAATTTTGGATTTTTTTTGCCTTCTTGAAAACTCCGTTCGCTATCTTGGAGTCTTAGGTAACTACGATTCTAGTATTAAATAGTTTTAATCACTAGTTTATAAATATAAAATGCTCTTTACGCTTAAGTTGACAAGTCTTGTTAGTAAATTGAAAATTGGTCTCCATGAGTGGCTTAAGCCCAATCTCTCATCTTTATTCAAATTTTGAGTGTGATTACTAATCTCAATCGCTTCCCTTGTCTTTTAAAATAGTGCTCTAGAGAGCTAGAACATTTAGCATTGTCAATGCATATATGGTGTTTGGTATAAAATGAGTGCTCAAAGTAAAGCTGACTTGACAACTCTCTCGTTTTATATTTGATCATGTTCCTTAACCCTTATACTAACAAAGTAGCCAATTTCGAGATATGTATTAAATCCCACATGAATAATCAATATGATAAAGCCGACAACTTAAGTAGGTTCTAATCTATCATTAGAATATTCGATATACTTTCTTAGCTTCTTGTGAGGTAAAAAGGTTGTCTTGATGTTGTTTTTCTTTCAAAATTTTAATATCTTGTTGAAGATGCCCTCATTATACGGAAGGAATGTCTTTGTATTGTGTGCGAATTCTCTACAACTTGTTTCTTCTCATGTCTTCTCCTTGCTTGCTTGAGAGCTCCAATGATTTGTTTACTGGCATCATTTCTCTTAAATACCATTGTCAAATGTGCAATGTTTTGATCAAGTCCTAGTGGCCTAGGCCACATTGATAATAAAATTGTGCGTTTGACAATGAGTTCTAAGAGAAATGGAAACAAAGACAAACAAATTGCTAGAGCTCTCAAGCAAGCAAGTATAAGACATGAGATGAAACAAGTTGTAGAAAGATTCATTAGTAGTCCTAGTGGCTTTCCTTTCATATATCGAGGCATCTCCAACACGATATAAAAATACCAAAGAAAATGAGCATCGAAACAACCTTTTTACCTCCTAAGGGCCTTAAGAAAGTTTATTAGATATTCTAAGGATAGATTGAAACTTATTCAAAGTGCGGGGTTTATCAGATTGACTATTCACAAGGGGTGTCGTACATTGGGAGCATGATGCAAATATAAAACATGAGAGTTGTCAAGTCAGCTTTGATAGAGCACTCATTGAAAACCAAACATCAGAAATGCATTGACAACGCTAAGGTTTAACATTGATTCTAGTGGTAGAGGAACACTATTTAAAAAAAAGCGAAAACCACCAACTTTATATTATTAGAATATGAGAATCAAGATACAATGCCAAGCAATTATGCTCTTACTAGAGGAGACATCTTTAGAATTCCAAGTACAAATAAAGAGAAAGAAATAGCATATCTGAGAATTATCCATCCTGATCTTTCAAAGAGAGGATTCGCTCAATCTGTTGTCTTTTCTCCTTCGACCAAGTGACAGGAAGGGAGCCAAAGTGGATCAGATTTGAATGATCTAAAGCCCAATTAGCCAAAGCATCAGCCATCTTGTTCTGCTCTCTAGGAACATGAGAATATATAATAGAAAGGAAATTGCTAGCAATAATTTTGATATGCTCCTGAATCCTGGCTATAAGCCAATTATTAGACAAATGCTGATCCGAGGCCCGAAGGATATTGATAATAACTTTGGAGTCCGATTCCACAATGATACAAGGACATCCCAATTTAGTAGCCTCCAGAAGAGCACGTTGAACAACCATAATTTCAGCCACATTATTAGTGTAATGCCCCAACTGATGAGCAAAGAAGAAGAGAAGGGTCCCCAAAGAATCATGAGCAATTCCTCCCATACTAGCAGGACCCGGGTTTCCTCTTGCTGCTCCATCAGTATTTATTTTGACTATTCCAAAAGGAGGGGGTTGCCATGAGCGGAGAGTTGAAGGTGTCCTTAGTTTAGTATCCCTCTTCAACTGCAAAGTCCTATTACCCATATTCAATTTTTGTAGGAGGACAAGCCATCTCACAGGCAACAGAGAAGGAAGAATCAAGTTGTGTGATATAGATTCAATAATATTGCTTCGAGTCATATCCATGATGTACCACTTGTCTCTGCTTTCAAGCTTGAATATGCGTTTGTTTCTTTCTTTCCAAACATTCCACAACATAAGAGAAACAACAAGCCAAATGCCTTTGTAAAAGTCTTGAGTATCCCTAACATCATTTTTCCACCTTCGAAAAGTATCCACAATATTCTCAGGGGAGTGCCAAGTCACCGAAAGGCATTCAGCAAGAGTGTCCCATAAGCCCAAAGTAAAAGAACATTGGAAGAAGATACGAGTTAGGGTCTCCGCTGCATTTCTGCATAAAGGGCACCAAAAGGGGCCAACCAAACCTCTTTTCATCAAGTTTTCCCAGTAAGGACTCTATGGTAAATTAGAAGCCAAACAAAGAATCTCACCTTAGGCCACATAACAGGTTGCCATAGATCCACAAATATATCTTTCCAAGGATGAGGAAGAGGGGCAACCAAAACTCTATACCCCTCAGCAACAAAGTACTTCCCATCCGGCCCTGTTCCCCATCCCAAAGTATCAAGCAACTCAGTCGTAAGAAGAATCCTATTTTGTAGAAGCCTGTGAAAAAAATGGACTTGTTGCTGAGTCAAGTTAACCTGCCACATCGAAGGATGAATCCATTCAGTCCTTGGGTATGCCTGTTGTAGATAGTGACATACCTTAATTTTGCCATGAGCATGGAGGGTAACCATAATATTGCTGAAATGGGGAAACTGCATAATCAAAGGAGGATGACCATCCCACGAGTCCGTCCAGAAATTAGCCTGCTCACCATTTCCTATTTTCCAAAACAATTGTTTCTTTATGATTTCTTCTCCAATTCTGAGAACCGAAAGAATGGGAGAGCCCCGTGAAGGTAAGGAATATCTTACTATGTCATGTGGCCTCATACCCTGAGCATATTTAGCACACAGATTGGTACTCCATAACTGATCCGGATTTTGCAATAGTCTCCAATACAGCTTAACAGCAAGTGCTTTATTATTAGGGACACTAGCTCTGAATCCTAGACCCCCTCCTTCGGAAGACATAAGGTCTTCCACTTCACAAGGTGCCATTTCTTGGACTGCTGGTTACCAGACCATAAGAACTTCTGACTAATAGAGTCTAAGTGCTGCAGAATTGTAGTAGGAATGTGCAGAAGGGACGCAAAATACACAAGAATAGCTTGCAACACAACTTTGATCAATGTGATTCTACCCTCTGAGGATAACCATCTGTTAGTCCAAGTACTGAATTTCTGTTTAATCTTGGTAATTAACCAGCCCCAGTCAGAGATTTTGGTGGAACTTAAAGGGATACCCAAATATTGCAGAGGTAAAGTGGCCTTCTGAAAACCAAGTTTTATGAGAATGTCGTGTTCTAGCCTTGGCGAGCAGTGAAAGAAAATTATTTTAGACTTATGCTTGTTAATATCTTGACCAGTTGCCTTTGAGAAAAGATCCAAATTTCTTTGTATCTGAGTGGCTTCTTTCAAAGATGCAACCCCCATAATAGTAGAATCATCGACAAACTGTAAATGAGAAAGTGGATCCACATGAGTAGCCAATCTTATACCTTGCAATTTTCTCTGGATTCTTGTCATAGAAAAAAGCCTGCCAAAGGACTCAACGACAATGATAAACAAGAATGGCGATAAAGGATCTCCCTTTCTGATACCTCTCGACGCCGGAAAATGTTGGGTAGGGGTACCATTAACAATAAGAGAATAAGAGACAGATGAAATACACACCTGTATCCATTGCACCCATAAAGGGGAAAAACCAAAGCGGATAAGGATATCATAGAGGAAATCCCAGCTGACCTTATCATATGCTTTTGATAAATCCAGCCTAACAAACATCGCTGGCTTCTTTTGAATGTCCATAGAGTGAAGAGTTTCTTGAGCCAGCACTATATCATCATATATTTGTCTATGAGGAACAAATCCTCCCTGTTCCGGAGAAATAACTTTATCAATGATAGATTTCAGTCTTTTAGCTATCACTTTGGTGACAATTTTATACAAGACATTACAAAGAGCTATGGGCCGGTATTCAGTAATGGTAGAGGCCTCTTGTTTCTTAGGGATCAGAGCAATATAAGTATAGTTAATGGCCCGAAGAACAATTTTAGCTTGTCTAGCATTCTTCCACTACTTGAAGCAAATCAGTTTTAACAATATCCCAAAATTCCTGGTAAAATTCAATCGGAAATCCATCAAGTCTGGTGTTTTCCCTTTTTTCATGGTCCAAACAATAGTTTGAAGTTCCTTTTCGGTTACCGGCTTTAAAAGAAACATATTGTCTTCATCACTAACAACAAAAGGAATAATATTCAACAATTGTTGTTAGGCATTCCTGTCCACTGTAGAAGCCTTAAACAAATTTGAAAAGTACTGTAAGGCTACATGCTGAATTGCTTCCTGAGTATTTGCCTGGTGCCATCCTCTTTATCCAAGAAAGCTATATGGTTGTGTGAACGGTGAGCTAAAAGAGATTTATGAAAAAAGGAAGTATTTTTATCTCCTCCTTTCAACCACTTAATTTTGGATTTTTGTTTCCAAAATATTTCTTCCCGTGTCTCCCATTCAGTTAATGATTGTTTGAGGGAAATTTCCTTCTTTTGCAGATTCTGAGTGAAGCCATGAAGCCTTATTTGTTGAGATATCCCCTGTAGAGCTTCCAAAACCTCTCTTTTTTCCCATGAATATTTCCAAAGTCTGAAACATTCCATTTCTTGAGTTGGAATGTAAGGTATTGTATTTTTTGACAAAGCAAAACATTTTAGTACCATGTCGAGGCTGGCCTTCTCTCCACCATTTCTCAATCAAAGGAGGAAGATGTTCATCTCGAAGCCACATCAGTTGAAATCTAAAAGGAGCTCTAAATGGAAGAGATTTGCCCAACTCCGGAACCATTGGCGGTGATCGAACTTGAATTGTCCAAGACCATAGCATTAGGAAGAAAATTACATTCGAACCAATCTTCTGATATCAAAAATCTGTCTAATCGTTCTCTTATACATCCATCCCCTACTCTTTTGTTGGACCATGTCATTAGGCCATTATGAGTTTGGATATCAACCAAATGCATCCTGTGTATGGAGTCCAACATATTAGCAGCAGAAGCATCCAAAATAGGATTCCCCCTTGTTTCTCATGAGAGAAGAGAACTGTGTTGAAGTCACCTCCTATAATGATTGGTAGATCAGAATGTGCAGCCACAATATTTTCAATAATCTTCCACTGAGCTCTTTTTGCCTCTACCTGAAGAGGGGCATATATGTTCAGAATCAACATGATCTGATTTTGAGGCACATAATGCACAATCATATAGATAACACCTTGATTTCCTCCACTGCCAAGAAGGATAATTTGGTGGGGATCCCATATACAAGCTAAACCTCATGAAGCTCCTTGTGAGCTTAAAGAAAGAACTTGGAATTTTTTTGAATATTAGGAACCACTGCTGCCATGAATTCTATAGAGACTTTAGTTTCTTGAATAAAAAACATATGAGGGTGATGTTCTTTGTATAATACGCTTAATCTCATTTATTTTAGAGGGGCTGCCCTTAAGCCCTCAAATATTCCAAGTGATCAGCTTCATTTTGGTATTTGTGCAAAGATTGAGGTCAAATCCCCAACTTTACCATTCCCGTAAGTTGTTGCCCTTCTTTCTGAAGATGAGTTTGGTTAGATTTCCTTCCTGCTTTTAAAGTAGAGTCCATCTGAAGTTTCTTCTGTTGTTCTTGTTGAATCCCAGACGGGTTATTATGCGGAAGGGTATGAGCAGTGGGAGGAGGAGGTAATAATAAAACATTATTCTGAGCATTTCCCTCTTCCTCCTTCCGGTGTTCTTCTGCCAATTTATGTTTTCTTTGGTACCCTTGAATTCTCCCCCATTGCCTTGGTGCACTACAAGAGTTGTGGAATCTGATTGCATGTCTTTGTTATCCTGCCCCTGTTGCTGGATTTTATCCATTTGGGTTTCTGGAATTTGGGTCTCCCGTATAGCCTCCATATCATCGTCTACTTCTTCGATTGAAGGGCTGCAAATCTATATTATTAATCTGAACATTGCCTAAATTCTTGTCTTTGATAATCTTCTTTTTTGACGGGGTAATAAATTCATCAGAAGTATGGTTATCCTTGGTTTGTTCCTTAATCTGCATTGGGCAATCTTTAACCAGATGGCCATATTCATGGCAATGTCTACACCAAAAGGGTATATTCTCATAGTCAATCTGTTGCTCCCATCTATCCTCCCCAACTTCTAGAAGAATTTTAGTAGGCAATGGTTGATTCATATCCATGTAGACACATAGGCGTGCATAGACCATTTGTTCCATCCGCATGGTAGAATCTGCTGCCCTCACAAACTTACCAAGTGAATTCCCTATATCTTGAAGAACCACAGGGTTCCAAAACTCCCATGAGCAAACCGAAAAGACGAATCCACACTAGAACAACGAAAGCGGTTCCTCTTCTGCTTTAAATAAGGGTTGCCATGGTTTCATGAACAGGCTAGCTCTTCCATAGAACCATGGCCCCCTTGAAATATATATTCCTTTTCAGCAATACTAGCAAACACAACTTGAGAAAATAGCCATTCGGATATATTGAAATTGTGTACTCACAGGGTTTTCCATGTTTTCCGGGCCCGATCTTTGAATGCGAGGCAAAGATGGATTGAACCCTAGAAATCGAACAATAAGAGCTCTATCTTCCAAGTCCCAAATACCGGCTCGAACATCGCGCAGCAATTTTGAGAACAAGAATCCCATCAGAGGCTTTCATGCACCCAACAAGAGGCTTTCGTGGATCTTCTTTGATGGCCTTGAAGGATCAATTAACATTGGAATTAAAATTAGGCGCTCACGTGTTCCATGAGAGGCATCCTAAGCGATGGTCTAGAGGAATCCCTTGCTCAAACATTCACGCTTTCCCGGTCTCCATAATCACAAAGCGGTCGGGAGCAAAAACAAAAAACGTAACCCTTTCCCGACCCCAAAGGGTCGAGATCAGGTTCTTAGCCTTCTTTTAACTAGTGTTGCAGAGTTTTGAGTGTCGATATGACCAACTCGAGGCTTTTAATGAAATCGCAATGGCAGAAAAAACCCCTCTGTGGATTCATGATGGTTGAATCCTGAAGCTGTTTGGAAACGCCTAAGGCCCCCCGTACCCGGACACGGAAGCGTATCGTCAGTCTTTGGTATGGGGTATGTCTGTTGTAGTACGCTTGGAAACATACCCACGGTGGACATGGTACATTCAGTGGTTTGCCGTGCCGGACCATACCCTATCCCCTGTGAGTACGTTTCCAGCGTACCGTCCAAAAAAAAACTTGCCAAGGCGAAGGACAGAAAAAAATTTGCCATTTTGGAAAGGGTTCGGGAAGATGTAGTAGCAAAAACTTGCATGTGCCATAACTTTCATTTTGTGACTCGTTTCAAGTGTCATTTTCTCTAAAAGCATATATTTTCTCGAGCTCTACGCATTGATGTCAATATTTTTCTTATTTTCATAAAATCCATTTTTGCACCTTTTTGGACCAAGCACTTCTTCTTGCGATCTTACGAAAGAATCATGAGCTTTGATCGCTTTGTAGGCAGTTAGTAATTAAAAATCTTTGGATAGCTTTCCAAAACTTCGGCGAGTATTCTCCGTGCTCGGACTAATCGTCCCACCTGCCGCTTGGATCCATATTTTTCCTACTTAGTTATGATGTTTCGGGAAATATGTCGAGACAATACTATCGTCTTTGAGTGGATCAAGGAAGGTCACCATGAACAATCAAAACTCCTTGAATCTTATCGCAGTCACTAAGATAAATAACTGTGATAGAGAAATAATAAATTTCAATAAGTATGCAAATGCTTCTTTAATATAATTTTTATATATATATATATATATATATATATATATATATATATAAAACGTACCCAAAAGCGTACCGTACCCAAGATTTTTAAAAATTTGCCGTATCGGCGACCATTACCCGTACCCGTATCCAAGCTGTCTAGGTTAAATCTCTATTCGTCATAGGTAGTTGTTGAGATTAGTAAGGACTCCCAAAATTCGAATAGAGATGAGGGCTTGGGCTTAAGCCACTCATGGAGGCCAATTATCAACTTACTAGAAAGATCCTTCAATTTAGGAGAAGTGAGCTATTAATTTTTCTAAATTAGTAATTGGAACTATTCAATAGTGATAATGGCTAGTTCATTTATTATTTTTCTGTCTTCTAAAGTGACTCATAAATGCCTTCTATATCTTGTGCTAGAGTTATCTATGTAATGAGTTCTAATGTGCAGTCCATACATATCTTATTAACCTGATGATGGTAAGATGAAATGTGGATTAAAATCCCGTGCACAGCTTAATCTGAAAGCTTGTTTCAGAATTTCATGGACCATGAAAGGATAGTCTTTAATAGATACTGTTCATTGGAGGAAACCATGCTTCGAGGGAAAGCTTCTTGAGAAGTTGAGGGTCATTTTTCCAAGGCAATTGCTGACTTAGCTTTCCTAAAATGATTCCAGGATGAATGGGTCATTCCTTAACTTTTTGGGCCAGGCACCACTTGTGGAGCAATGGAAGCAAACATAATTTTGAATGGAGAAGTTCGGCGATGATGAGATTTGTCAATGGAAGAGCTAGATCTGATATTGACAATATTTCCTCTAAATGACCGAGTCTCCATCTAGAGCTTTCGAGTTCTTTGCGGTTGGATCTTTTTATCAGTCTGGAAATCACATCTTATGCTAGAGCAGAGGGTTATATATTAAGATCCAAGGCTAGAAAAAAGTACCAAGTTTCATAATTTGATGAAGGTCAAGTTTTCAATTAACAGATTTACTGATTATTTTCTTCTGTGGCATTTCAATTGGTTGGGTGCTGTCAATAATTAGAACAACCCCATTTATGATCATGGGTTGCCTATTGTAGGAAATTCCTTTGATTATGAGGCTACAATGGATAAGGTTATTGGTTTAGTGATAGTTGTTGCGATGCCTTAAGTTTCCAACTTTGCCCACTATGTGTCAGTTTGTGATCTGGTGTTGCTATGATGTATCAAATATTATGAGTGCAAGGGAGGGTGTCATGCAACATTCTGCTCCTTTTTGTGAGGAGGAAGGCTCACTTACATTTGATCCAGTTGCCCATCTGGATACTTCATGGAAGTTTGGTTTCTAATTTAGCTTTCAGTCCAATCAACGTCAGATATTCATTTAATGTGGTCAACTGAGGTGAAGGTGTAATTTCTAACATCTTTTGTTACTCTTGTTAGGACTTTTTGTTGATCTGTTCTGGTATGTGCAAACAAAAAATCTTGAGCGCTTGGGCGTATCTGCTCTTTATGTTGATGGTACTTTGACCGTACAAGGTGATGGAGATATCTCTTGTTGCAAACAATTTACCTATCAGAGCACTGTTAAACTAGGTAAATGAGGAATGAATTGAGGCTTGCATAGTCCATAAGATGAGAAGAACATATATGGAAAAACTGCGTGGTTAATATTTAACCATTAATGTTTTGCATCACAACATGGGATCCATAATCAGGATGTAAATGATGTTCTGTTTTTAAAATTTGTAGGTGATTTGATGTCTATTTCTTCTAGCGTTTGGGAGGAGTTGTTTTATTGCAGATTTTGCTGGGGCCCACTGTGGGCTTTTCTATTCCACATGTTAGTTTTGTGGGATTTTCTATCCCACATGTGAGTTTTGAGTATAAAGGTTCTTTAGGCATGGTTGCATGTAGTGGGGATTGTTGACTGGGAGGACAAGCTAGTTAACCTTTTGGATTTGGTTCTTAATAGAACAACTTTTGAAAATGTAAAAAGAGGCTTAGGTTTTTCCATCATCACTAGACATGACATCCCTATAGAGGATTTCATGCTAGAAATAGAAAACATATTTAAGTTTTTTCCTAATGAGATTGTGAAGGAAGTAAGAAAAGATTGTGTTGTAGCTCTCGAGGCATGGTAGACCTCCGAAATGCAACATCTCTGAACTTGAAACAATCATATCTCACTAATCACGAAGAAGACAAAAAAAAAACAAATTAAAATTTCATCATTAGAAGATGGCGAAAGAAATGTCTTATCCCCAACAAAGAGATGATCCCTAGAATGAATGTTGCTCCAAAGATTCACAAAGAGGGGTTATCGTTATAGCCAATTACAAATTCTCCTACATATGAATTAGTATTCTACCTTGCTATGAAAATTAAATCGATGTTAGGGAGGACTTATTCTTTTACTGGAGACCCAACTCATTGTGTTTATCTTATTAAAGAAAAAATAGCAAGAGGAATCAAGATTGAATTCTCTCGAGCCTTGATGTGGTGTCCTTGTTCACATTGATACCAATTAGAGAAGCAATTGAAGAGGTGAAAATGTGCATGGATGAGGAGACAACACCATTGGTAGATCTGTGTTTCAAATCAACTTTCTCCATTTTAGGGGTGATATCTATGAACAATCAAAAGTTGTTGTGATGGGCTCTGTGCTATCGCCAGGAGTGCCTAACTCTTTTACCAACCATTTAGAATACAAAGCTCTAACCACCTTCACACTAAAACCTAGTGGTGGAAAAGACATGTTGATAATCTACTAATTTGAGCTGGCTACATGGTAGGGACAAATTATAAGAGTTTCAGACATTAAGTTCAGAAAGGAGGTTTAATCTGATGGTAAATTACTTTTTCTTGATGTCCTATGAAGAAAATTGGATTGTTTACTATTGTGTCAAGTTTATAGGAAACCAACTCACATGAATCTCTATTTACATGTGACATCACATCACCAACCATCCCAAAAAGCAGAAGTGAGCATTTAATATTTCTAAATTAGTAATTACAACTATTTAATAGTGATAACAACATGCTCATTTGTTATTTTTCTCTCTTCTAAATTGATCCATAAATGCCATCTATGTATTGGATAAGAGTTGTCTATATAAGGAGTTCTAGTTTGCAATCCATACATATCTTATTATCTTGATGATGGTTATCCAACACATTGATTGTAAATCTTCTACATAGTTTATTCCAAGATCTTTCATAATTTCATTGGTGTGAAAACCTTTTGTCTTTAATAGAAACGATGTCAAGGTTGCTTGGAGGATAGGTGTCAACAACATGAGGCAATATCGCCAATGCCCATTATGACATGATTTGGAATGGTTTCTTACCTAATACATTGAATCATTACAATAAATGGCGAGTTAAGGAATTTTGTGGAAGAGAATAATTGGGAAGATAGAAGCTCTGCAAAAGTGTGTGGGTATACTTCAATGTGAATGCATGGATGATATTTGTAGAGTGGTGAGGCAATAACAGTTGGTTCCCTTTAGTAAACATAATAAAAGTTGCCAATGTTAGATATGTTGACAACAAAGTTAAATGTTGGATCCCTTTTGCGGCATGGTTTGTAGCTCACTTCTTGAAGGGGGAGTGTGGGGGCTTGCCCCCCACTCTTGTCATGGGGGTCGAGAGGAGGAATCAATCCCTTGTCTCTAGAAAGAGCGAATTTAATCGGATTCTATTTTTAGGAAGGAAAATCCCAATGGCATTTTTCCACTATTTTTAGGAGGAATCTAACTGCATACTTCGCCAATTAGGGGTATTTATCTTTGTAATTAATAAAAGTTTTTATCTTGCACCGTGGATGTTTCCCTAAGCATTCAACTGGGGTTTTACCATGTAAATTGGTGTTTTGTCTCTTGCATGTTTGGTAATCCGTGGATTATTTTTATCTCTGTTTTTGTAAAGCGTAGTCTTGTTATTCAACTTTTTTTGCGCGTTGATTGTTGTAAAGTCTGTGGTTTCTAACAAGTGGTATTAGAGTGACCTTCTCTAGAGTTGCAACATTGCATTACGTATTTGGTGTTGCTATTGCATCAAATGGCGAAAGTTTCAAATGCAAAGTTTGAGGTGGAGAAGTTTAACGACAATGATAACTTTGAGCTGTGGAAACTCAAAGCATGTGATGTCTTGGAAGCCTTGGATGGAAAGGCAAAGAAACTTGTAGGGATGAATGACGATGATTGGGAAGAGCTGGATACAAAATCTCTTAGTGCAATACGGTTGTGTTTAGCATATGAGGTTCTCTTCAACATAGTTGGAGAAAAGACAACGACATGTTATGGACCGTATTAGAAAGTCTTTACATGACGAAATTTGTAACAAATCGTATTTACTTGAAGAGGCAACTATATACATTGCGGATGAAAGAAGGTATGAAAATTGTTGATCATTTAAATATTTTCAATACTCTGTTATGCCAGTTGACTAGTATTGGTGTGAAAATGGAGGATGAAGACAAGACACTCACCTTGTTATGTACTTTACCGGATTCTTGGGATCATATAGTAACTTCTATTATTTTTAGTTGTTGATGACCTTGATTATGATTTTGTTGTGGGAGCATTGTTGGTTGAGGAGATGAGAAGAAAATCTAGTGGAGAGACCTCTACACCTAAAGCCATGTTTGTTAGAGGCAGATCTAAAGAAAGAGGTCAAAGCTCTAAAGACACATCTAGATCCAAGTCACAAGGCGGAAAGAGTAAGGCAAGGTGCTAGCAATACGGTAAAGCAAGGCATCTCACGAAGGATTGTTGAAAAGGAAAGAATCAAAAAGAAGGAAGATATCACCAAGGAAGTAAATCAAGTAGAAACAAGTGAAGGTATGGCTGATGAAGTTCTACCTATTTGTAATGTTTCCTCTTATCATCATGAATGGTTGTTGGATTCTGGTGCTACACATCACATGTGTCCGCATAGAGGTTGGTTTTCTTCTTACCAAACCTTTGATGGTAGTCTGTTCTTTTGGGAAATAATGTTTCTTGCAAGATTGAAGGGATTGGTAACATTAAGATAAAAATGTTTGATGGTATAGTGAGGACACTAATAGAAGTAAGACATGTACTAGAACTACAAAGAAATTTGATTTCCTTGAGTGAATTAGACTCTAGTGGTTATAAGTTCATAGGTCAATGTGGAGCTCTAAAGGTGTCTAAGGGTGCCTTAGTTATAATGAAGGCTCTAAAGGTAGGGAACCTTTACATATTGCAAGGGAGTACAAATATCAGTCAAGCAATTGTGGTATGTAAAACATCGAAGATTCTACTTGTTTATGACATCTATGTTTGGGGCACATGAGCGAGAAAGGATTAAAGGTTTTGAAAAATGCGAGTTACTCCCGATTTAAGGTTTCTAGACTTAAATTTTTGCAGAATCTTGTGTTTTTGGAGAACAATGTAGACAAAAGTTTAAAGTGGAAGTCATGAAGTAAAGGTATTCTTGATTAGATTCATTTTGATCTTTGGGGTCCAACACCTTTAATTTCATATGGATGAACATTGTATTTTGTTACATTTGATGACGATTAAAAGTATGGGTCTACTTTCTCAAAAGAAAATATGATGTTTTCAAGTACATTTAATCATTTTCGAGCTTTGGTTGAAAAGCGCAGCGACATGTTTATCACATGTTTAAGAACATATAATGGAGGCGAGTTCATGTCCTTGGAGTTTTAGAACTATTATAAGGAAGTCGGGATTGAAAGGCATAAAACCACCAGCTATACTCCATAGAAAAATGGGGTTGTTGAACGCATGAATAGGACTCTTTTAGAGAGAGCAAGGAACATGCTCAACAATGCAAATTTGGATCAATGTTTATGGGCGAAGCTTGCAGCTTTTTTATAGCTCGTTATCAAATCAATCGCTCACCATCGGTTACTGATAGACCTGTAAGATTCTGAAGAGGTATGGACAGGTCATCTATGTGATTATTCAAACTTGAATTATTTTGGTTGTAATGCTTATGCCTTTACTAGTAAAAATCAGCGTTCAAAGTTAGACCCAAGATCCAAGAATTACATCTTTGTTGGGTATGGTGAAGTAGATGGTGTTAAGGGATATAGAGTGTGGGATCCTATTACCCACAAAATCATCATTAGTAGAGATGTAGAGTTTGATGAATCTCCTCTCCTAAAATCAGATGCTGAAATGAAATAAGAACATGAACTCGAACATCAACATGTGAAGGTTGAAATCCAACTGTCTTGAGATCTTCGAAAAGAAAGAAAATCAGCTATTTTTTGATACATGAGGAAACACATCCATAGCTAGTGTAGAGATCTACACGAGTTAGGCATCCTCCTAGTAAGTACGGTCCCAATATTTCCTTTGCTTTGATTTCTAATGATGGGGAACCTAGTTTCTTTATTAGGAAGCCTTTGGGTGATGAGGATAGTGCCAAATGGAAAAGGGCAATGTAGGAGGAGATGGATGCCTTGGAAAAGAACAGGTCATGGGACCTAGTAGAACTTCAAAAGGCAGAAAATTTGTTGGTTCATGAAATGGCTTTACAAATGAAAGATAGGTGTTGATGACAATGTTGAAAGGTATAGGGCTAGATTGGTAGCAAAATGATTTGCACAAACAGAAGGTATTGAGTTTCATGAAATCTTTTCATTGGTTAAATTTGTTTAATTCGAGTAGTCTTAACACTACTTGCTTTACCTGATTTGGAGTTGGAGTAGTTAGATGTTAAAACAACATTCTTGCATGGAGATTTAGAAGAGGATATCTGATGGAACAACTTTGAAGGATTTGTACAAGATAGCAAAAAGGATTTGTTTGCAAGCCCAGGAAATCATTGTATGGCTTGAAGCAGTCACCCAAGCAATGGTACAAGAAGTTTGATGCTTTCATGGCGAGCCAAAAATTTACGAGTGAGTATGACCATTGTGTTTATTTCAAGTTTTTGGACAATGGATTATTCATTATATTGGTATTGGATGTTGATGATATGCTTGTTGCTGAAGCAAAAGCGTGGTAGAAATCAATAGTTTGAAGGCTCATTTAGCTAAGACATTTGATATGTAAGATCTACGAGTTGTAAAACAAATCTTAGGCATGGAGATACATAGAGACATGAAAAATGGTAAGCTTTGGTTATCACAATATAGGTATTTGGAAAGGATACTAACTAGATTTGGTATGAAAGATGTGAAACTAGTTAGAATCCCTTTTGCTTCCCATTTCAAACTTACTTCAAGTTTATGTCCTAGAGAAGAAGAAGAAAAGGAGTATATGTCTCATGTATCATATGTTAGTGCAGTAGGAAGTTTAATGTATCCCATGGTATGTACAAGGCCTAACATTTCACATGTAGTTGGAGTTGTTAGTAGATATAGGGCAAATCCAGGGTAGAGAACATTGATCAACGGTGAAGTGATTGTTTCTGCTACTTGCGATGCACAATTGATTATTTCATCACCTATAGTAATAGTGGTAATTCTGTTTGTGGATATGTTGATTCAGATTTTGTAGGTGATTTGGACAAAAGATCAACTTTTGGTCATGTTTGTACACTTGTAGGCGGACCTATCGGTTGGATGTCAAAGCAAAAGCTTACTTTGCTTTGTCAACTATTGAGGCGAGAATATGTAGCTGCTATCATGCTTGTCAGGAGGCAATTTGGCTAAAGTTCTTATTGGCTGAGTTTGGAAGAGATCAATACAAAATGAAGGTATTATGTGACAATCAAAGTGCAATTTATTTGGCCAAGAATCCAACCTATCACAATAAGACAAATGTATCATTTTGTTAGACATGTTATTGATGAAGGAACAATAGCACTGGAAAAGGTCCACACCACAAAAAGCGTTTGATATGTTCACAAAACCAATATTATTAGAGAAGCTAAAATGGTGTTTGCCTTCTCTTGGCTTGCAAAAAAGGTGATGAGTTGGTTGTGTAAGATATCAAGTGGATTTGTTGTCAAGGTGGAGATTGTTTTTTTTTTGGAATTAGGGTAAATTTTGAGGGTGTTGAAAGGACCCACATCCTTATACAATTAAGGATTTTTGAGAGGATCCACAACCTAGGTTACAATGAAGGGGACCACCATTAGGAACCCAATTGAAGCAACCATGAAACCATAGTGAAGATGCAACGACCAACGCCAATGACAACGACCGCGGCGTGAGTGGGACAACTAGCTTGATGAAGGAAGCGAGAGGAGCAGCCACTAGCGTTAGCATTGAGAGGAGTAGTCGCGGCGTCGGCCCGGTAGAGGAGCATAAACCAACATCAACAACGAGAGGAACAACCACCAATGTTAGCGGAAGAAGAGGAGAAGCCGGCATTGCAAAGCGAGAGGAGCATCGAGCGAGCGAAGCAACCACCAACATTAGCAGTGAGAGGAGAAGCCACCAGCATCCGTAGCGAGAGGAGGATCCACCAGATCAGCGGCGAGAAGAAGAGCAACCACTAGCATCGGCAGAACGAGAGGAGAAGCCACCAACGTCAGCAGCGAGAGGAGGAGCCACTAATGTCGGCGGCGAGAGGAGCGACCACCGGTGCAGCGGCAAAGAAGAGAAGCCACCAACGTCGGCGGCGAGAGAGGAGCCACCAAGCGTCGCGGCGAGAGGAGGAGCCACCAGCGTTAGCAGCGAGAGGAGCAACCACAATGTCAACACGAGTAGAGATCTTTGCATCTAGCGGCGAACTACCTCCGAGGAGGATTGTGCCTTGGGGGATTTGAACATGGGTGGGCAAGCACACAACCATGTGACTTGACCGCACCACTCCCACCCCATCGGCAAGAGTGGAGATTATCGAGATATGTGACAACAAAGTTAAATCTTTGGACTCCTTTTGCGGCGTGGTTTGTAACTCACTTCTCGAAGGGGGTTATGGGGGGCTTGTCCCCCACTCTTGTCATGCAGGGGGTCTAGGGAGGAGTCGATCCCTTTTTTAGAAAGACGAATTCAACCGAATTCTATTTTTAGGAAGGAAAATCCTAATGGCATTTTTCCACTCTATTTTTAGGAGGAATCCTAACTGTACTTCACCAATTAGGTGTATTTATCTTTGTGGAGAGCCAAAGTAGCTCATAACGAGTTCGCATGTAATTTGTTCATCTTGAGTTAATTAAAGCTTGATATCTTGCACTATTGATGTTTCCCTAATTGCTCAGCTGAGTTTTACCATGTAAATTGGTGTTTCGTCTCTTGCATGTTTGGTAATCCGTAGATTATTTTTATCTCTGTTTCTGTAAAACTGTAGTCTTGTTATTCAACTATCTGCTTATTGATTTAGTCAGTGGTTTCCTAACTGCCAAAGCAGGGTGCTTAATAGTTCTTATATTTAATGTTTTCCTTTTGCCATATCATCAATGAACCCTTAATTGGTGCCAACTAACTTTCATCTAGAGGAGCAATGTGAGCATCATTGAAGCTTGAGAGGAAAGGCTGTTTAGCGTAGCCTCTATCCTAAATTATATGCTACAAACTTTATTGCCTCCACTAAATGCCCCATTAAATTAGGTTAATGCTATCTTCAAGTACTATGCAATGTATCTTGTAAATTTAGCATATGTCCACCTTTCATGTGTGCCTTTCATACTAATATACAAAAGACATTTCTACAAGCAAGTCAAGTAAAAATTTATTTGTGAAAAATGTTAACGAGTTGAGAAAATGTTTGTGTGTAGCTTATGGGAGAGGTTATCTTGTCCTCCTTTACTATATAAATCACACCATTAGTTATTGAACAATATAACTTGGATTGTATTCACTGTATTTATTCTTTTAGTCAAAAAGCTTACAGAGTTTAGAATTCCTGAAGAATGGTTGTATAAGGTAATTTCAATAGTCCATCATTCATCTTTCATTTTGGATCAATTAGTGAACCTCTTCTATTCTTCTATTGTGCCAGTTGATTTTTTCTATTCCTCTATTGTGTTGGTCATTTTTTCTATTTGTGTAAGTATAAAATTATAATCAAATCTATTTTATAGATATAAAATTATAATCAAATCTATGTTGTAGTTTGATCAATTTTGGCATTTCGGTTCTTTTAAACATTGATCGTGGCCACAGATCGAGATGAGATTATCTCGCGACATTGATCCCAAATTACCTTGCAACCTTTTTTGTTCAAAAGGAAATTTCAAAAGCGTCATGGAAACTAGTTATAATACCAATTTTGAGTAGTATTGATAGAGATACCGCCTTCTATTAGAAAATAGTGACATGTCTTGCGCCAGAAATCTCTTTATTGGAGCATTTAATTTAAGTCACATCATTGCTTTTCAGAATCAAATTGTGCAAGCATTTCTGAAGTTGTTCAATAGAGATTCTAAGCTATATTCAATTTGATACGAAATGATAAAGTTGACCATGTATAACTGCCATTATTGCTCGTGGAATATCTTCCGAAAGGCATCTCATTTTCAGCTTTTGATTCAAACAGTTTCAAAGGGGACTCGAAGTTGGAACACTAGATCTATATTCTTGTAAAATCTCGAATTTGGCTCTACTCTAGAGAGTAAGGTACATCACTTGCATCAAGAAGACCTTTCAAATTCTATCTCTGTGCCCATTCAATTTCTATTTTCCTTTGAATTCCACCAATTTTGCTTTAAACATTTTGGCTATCATGGTGTAGGTTGGGTGACACTTACTAAATACACTGATCTGAATCGGATCATGAAAATCTTTAAAATGCAGTTGATTGAACTGATCAATTGTACAACTTAGTTCATGTGACTGTAGAAGATCTTAAGACATTCTTTCAACGTAATTAGGAAGGGTTTCTAAATGATCGAGGCACCTTGGGGCCACAAACAATTAAAGAAGGTCCTTCAGAAATAGAACAGAATCAGAAGGTTGTGCATGTGTTGTGGCAGTTGTGCTTGTGTCAGTGGCATCATGCTTGTATTGTGGCTGTTCTGCTTGTATTGTGGTGGTTGCATATGTACTGTGGTGGTTTCATCCTAATGCTTGTAGCAGTTTCACCTGTATCAAACAGAAAAGAAGAGCAAAGACAAATTTTGAAGCCTCTTCAAGTTCCTTGGCATATGGAGCTCCTTTAGGACTCCCTCATTAATAATATATGCAAGAGGCATAATTCCAATTAAAAGACGAGTGTGGGAGGAGAATTGAAGAGTTTTAGTTGGTTTCTGAATTCAATAGGGTTCCAGAGGGACTTCAAAACTCTGTT
This sequence comes from Taxus wallichiana var. yunnanensis, assembly GCA_018340775.1. Taxonomy (NCBI): domain Eukaryota; kingdom Viridiplantae; phylum Streptophyta; class Pinopsida; order Cupressales; family Taxaceae; genus Taxus; species Taxus wallichiana. The sequence continues at coordinate 270,098,720 of CM031234.1, forward strand.
GACGAGGTCTTGATGTAGAAGATGACTGCAATAGCAAAGAACATCAGTCAAGCACGTTGAAGCAAATATCCCACAACAAGGCAATTTATAGAGCATTGAAGAGCTTAAAAAAAAGGCCACAATGCATTTGAAGGCCCAAATTAAGCAATTGGCTTGTAATTACTTGCAAGAAAATAGTGGGGATGAAGAAGTGCAACTTCACTCCTATGGCGTTTTACCACATTGTGTTTGTTGAGGGTAATTCCTTGTATTATCGCTCTCTGTGTGTGTTTTGATTCATTTGCTTGCTTACTTCCATTTCATGCAACTATATTACTGATTCAAGCTCTTAAGAAAGCATAAGAATGACATGTTCAGCTGATCACAAGTTTAGTACTTCTTCATAACAAAAATAGAACTTGAATCAATCTCACATATGTTAAATAATTAACATACTCTTTGTTGTACTATTGGTATTGTGCAATAGAGAAGATTCACATCCTGGTGGTAGCATAGAAGGGCAGAGAAATCTGATATACAGGCAATGTAGGCATGTATGTGAGCACGTGCACAATTGCATGATAAATATATGATATAGATGGCAGCCATAGAGCTGTAGGAAGCATCAATTTACAGCCTTAGGCTGTTGTCCCAATAGCATAGAACTTAGGAGCAGTAAATCTGTGCCGGTGAATTGTGCATTCGAATATCCAGGCCAATTATGGATCAGACATCATCATGAAAAGAGATGGAAGGTAAAGCTATGCAGCAGACCTTACAACAAGGCAGACGCAATATCAAGTGTGAAAGCATATTTTGAACATGTGAGCAAAAATTTCAAGGAACTAATGAATTCCTGAGAAGTAAAGCTCTTTTAAGAGTTTAAGGTCCAAGTTGATGGGGTCAATGAATATCTAGACGTGGAAGCATTGGATGTGACAGTGGCAGCACTATTGGCTGTTATCTCTGCATAGTTTACACTCACGAGAAACCTGCAAATTTTGTCCTCCTGAGAAATTACCCAATTACTAGTGATCAGCATTTCAGGCAAGTTCTCGTGAGTAATTACTTGCGATTACTCACCATTACTCACGAGTCCGTGCCTGAAACTCGGTTAGCAGCAGAACATATCTTTCAGCAGTGGGAAAAAATATTTTTTCATTCTCCAGTAAGATTTTTGCTGTTTTTGCTCTCCTAAGGTGATTTTTTTTTTTCATTTTCCAGTTGCTACTAGGTGATTGTCAGTGATTCACATGATATTTAAGTTCATTTTATGAATCTATATATTTGTTAAGTAGCGATAAAGTTACCGAGTAATTGCCGAGTCCCGAGTCCCAGTCAAAATTTTGGGCTTCTGAGTAATTGTTTTGTACAAGTTTGTAAATATGGCTATCGTTGCACATCTCCGGTTGAATCTGCAAAAACCATACCCCAATTTTTTAGGGTCTTCCGTTTCCTCGAATGGGGCATTACCCTATTTCTTGAATTCATAAGGAATCACTTTGAAAAGTGGGTAATTTTATTTTTTGACAACTATGTCATAACTTGGGTGAGTCAGTTAGAGGAGCATTTCTTCATGCATTAATTTTTCCATAGAAAAAAGTGGCCTTAGCCTCACTTTATTTGGAGATAGAACCACACTAGTGGTACTAGTGAATATTAAAGAGGAAGCATGTAGGATCCGTATAGACTTGGGTCAACTTTACTGGTGTCCTTGTTGCTCAACATGATAATGTCTTTTTGCTCAACATAATAATGTCTGGGCATGAAACTCTTTCAGCCAATTGTCCATGTTGAGATAGTCAATGCCAGTGATGGAATATACCTTGTAGCATCAAAAACTGGCCACTGGGTTTGAGGGCTGAGGAAATGATAAGATTTTGGAGATTTATATTGGTGACCTAGAAAATGTAATTCTATGTAAGCTTCGGATAAAGAAACTAAGAAGGATGTTTAAAACTGTCAAGTTAGCCCACCAAATTAAAGCGAAGAATATAAGCACTTGCAATTCTCTCATAGGATCCATGCCACGAGGTCAAGATCTATACATGTTGAATAGTGCAACAATGGCCCAGTCCACCTAAATCACACTAAAGGAGGTGGGAGAAAGAAGATAACATCAAATGGTCCAAGGTGCCTAAATGTCCTGAAACAAGATTGTTTACATTAAAAACAGTTGGGAGGATGAAGAGGGTCCTCAACAGGAGCCTGAAAAGCAACAAGATGTGTTGTTATACATTGTTTTTTTCATACTGTACAGGATTTTCCCATCGAGAACTTATCATTTTCTTCATTTTTAAATGATTCGTTGGCTTTAAGAAGTGCAAGGAATTTGGTTGTTTGCAGTGTTACTATGATAAAAGTTTTATAGCCCTCTTCCCGCTTTTTTTTTCAGAACCATGTGGGATTCCAAGGGTATAGATATGTTCATCGCTCTTATCCTAGTGCTTCTGAGGATTAAGCTTGAGGGAGCATAAATGAGGAGTAGGCCTGTTTCTGTTAGCTTTAAAATATGAGGATGTAACGTAAGAATTGAACAATTGCTTGCATCAATGCTGAGAAACAAAGGGAATAGGGAAGGGAAAGTTTTCTTGCCTCAACACTTAGGGACAAGGATAAAGTTGTATAGCATTTGGATTTCATTTGCATGCAGGAACAGGAGAAAAAAAGACAAGATAGTTGGGTGGTTGCATGTGATCGGTTGAGCAACGAAAATGCCATGATGGAAATGTGACACTAGCTGACTAAATATATGATGTGTGCATAGATATGACACAAACTGTAATACCTTTCAAAGTATGTAGGCAACATTAAGGCTAAGGAATGCAAGAGTTCTCTTGCAAGATTCCTCGTGAAAGTAGATATAAGTTCCATTTTATATACGAGACATTTTAACCTCTGTTTAGGATTGCAGTAAAAAATATTATGTAATCTCATCAAGGCAATGTTCTTTTGTGCTCCTACCTAATTTGTGGATGCAGTGCTGCTCCATTTGAATTGGACTGGCAACATTGATTGTTATTTATTACACCTTAGCATCTGATAAGAGGTCTTCTTTGCATACGTTTTTAATATTCATAAACACAAAATAAATTATATGCTGTCATCTATATAAGAAAATATGAAGTCTTCTATTACAAATTCAAATCTAGCAATTTGTGCACTATTTTTTGGTAATTTACAGTATATTTTATCCTTTACAATTGTTGTAGAAGAAATTCATTCTTTTCTTGGATAAAAGGCATATTGTATCGTGTGTTAACCATTTGATGTTCTCTTGATTTGCAGTTCCTGGAGTTCCATATCCCATCCAGGAACATATTTCTCCAACTCCTTCTCCATCGGCGATTTCTCCATCTGTGGCTTCATATCAAGGTAATCTTACTTCAGATATAATTTTGAAATTTGCTCCTTGTATATGTAGCTGTACACCTATAGCAAAAGTAAAATATAAGATCACAGAACAAGTGTTTTAAACTGTTAAAATGAACAAGAATATGTTTATATTTTTAAATGTTTAGAAGCCATAAAACGTCAAAAGATATTTTTCACACACACACTTTTGGAAACTGTTTTGCAGCAATATGAATGTAGCAAATGGGGCATATGCTAAGCAAACAGGAAACATCAGTTAGTTTTATTGATTATTGCTATTGATTAGGGCTTTGTTGGCTAGATTTTATGCATAGCATAAAACCTAGGCAGTCATGAGATAAATCTCCCTCATTTAACGGTGAGGCTCCCGTGTAAAATGTTTATCAATTCAGTAAGGGTGAATCCTAATAACTATTTTCAGGGGTTTTACTTTAATTCCCATAGCTTGTGAACCACAGCTGGGTAATTTTGCAACAAGTAAGCAGCTGTGATAAAACTAATTGCAAAAAGGGGAAAAATAGAAATTTAGGAAAGAAGAAAGAAGGGTGTGCCAATTTGACCAATAGCTATCAGAGTTGGTCTCATCCACACAAACGAAATAAACAGATAAAACACAATTTTTAGCAGGATGGGAAAGAAATAACTTCTAACCTAGATCTGAGATAACACAAAGTTTATCTAAAAACCTTTGAAAGAAGAATTCGAGAAAACATCGTAGACACAAAGTTCTCAGAAATCCACCTTTATTCAATCCCAAGCCTCTGCAACAATCACACCAAGGGTTCCAACACAAAGTTTGACAACTCAAGAATGCTCCGGTTACAAAGCTCTTGCTAAAACAAGTTCTGATAAACAAGATTGTGATCCTTTAACCCATAGGCTCTTCCTCTATTTATAGTGCATAGAGGGCAATTACAAATAGGAAGCTTTCAATGAATTGCCGCATGTGGAAGCTATGAAAAAGGGAAGCAATGACAATATTTTCCCCTAGACTTTCTCATTGCATGACATGCATGCTTTACAACTGAAAATAGAACCTTCTATTTTGCATGTCTGCCACCTATTTCCAAGTAATTGACTTCTTCCAGTAACTTGAAGTAATGACTTTTAAAGCCAATTACCTAAGTTTTACAATTTTAATTGATTACTCAATTACTTTGTCGGAGAAAATAAGAGAAAGAAGAAGAAAGAAAAGAAGTTATTCCAGCTGCAACACTCTCCGTTTGATTCTTCTTCCATACTCTACATTGATTCAACCTGTATTGCACCTCTGCCTCATTCACTTTGGCAATGAATGATATCTCTGTCTAGAACCTGAGAAGCTCTTTCTCCCATATGTTGTTGACTCTTTGCCTTTGATTCTCACCAAACTAGATCTGGGAGTAGCCGACCGTGATTTCCTTGCGGGTGTTGCCTCTGACTTGTCTTCTCCTCTTATCCTTGAAGCTTTTGTAGTTCTTCTCAAGTATGTGCACCAGTGAAATGTTTGTCGTAAGCAATTCAGACAAACTCATCACCCTTTTATTTTTAATTGCATAGGGGCAATTTTGAATTCTAGAAATCACTCCGGGTGAAGACAAATATAAGTAAACTCAATGTGGGCTTCAATTGGAAGATTGGGAGCACATGCACAAGCTTCTGAAAGGGATTTTGCATGCAATGACTTCCACATGGGTAGCAAGCAACTAATATTCACGCTTTACCTTTTTGCAAACTTCTAATTTTTGTGTGAAAAGTATGAAGGAAGGGCAGCGTGAAAAATAGAGATGGAAGGCAGCTAATATTCATGCTTCAATTTTGCAAACTCCTTTTAAAATTGTGTGAAACTTCATAAGTCACGGCAGCGTGAAAAATAGACCTGGAGGGCAGCTTTGAAAATCACGACTTGCATAAGTGACTTTGTCTAATATTTGCATGAAAAACATGAAGGAAAGGCAATGTTAAATTTGGACCTGCAGGGCAGCTCTAAAAATCACGCTTTTCACTTAAACTTGTCTTTTTAAAATTGGCGTGAAAATCCAAGTGGAAGGGAAGCTAAAAATTGCGACTTGCATTGGCTTTTCTTCCTAACTTTTGCGTGAAACTTCATAAGTCATGGCAGCGTGAAAAATAGACCTGGAGGGCAGGTTTGAAAGTATCGACTTGCACTTAAACTCTTTCTTTAAAATTTGTGTGCAAATCCAAGGATAGAATAAAATTTTCCATTTTTGGAAAGGGTCCGGGAAGATGTAGTAGCAAAAACTTGCAAGTGTCATAACTTTCACTCTGTGGCTCTGTTTTAGGTGTCGTTTTTCTAAAAGTGCATATTTTCTCGAGCTCTATGCATTGGTGGCAGTATTTTTCTTATTTTCATACAATCCATTATTGCACCTTTTTGGACCAAGCAACCTCTTGCAATCTCTGAAGGAATCCTGAGCAAATCAGCACAAGTCAAAAAGACCAAAATTTTAAAGGGGTATCCCAAGATTTCCAAGTGAAATTTTGGGTACACCGAGGCTGTCCATTATCTATGCAAAGCGAGCTGCATGGATACGGGTATGGATATGGATATGGATATGGATATGGCTGATTTGTAAGACCCCCTAATATGTATACGGCATATATAAATATGCACACACACATATAGATAGATACATAATATATATTATAATTATATTTAAAATCTATGTTGCGGAAATGAAATGGAAATGGAAACGAATACAAAACACGGAAACAACAATTTTCAAAAAACCTTGGATACGAAATGTTACTGGAAACGTCCGTCTATATATATATATATATGCGCATAATACTCATTTTATAATTGTTGACCATAAGAGATAATTGATAAAGCACTCACAATATTTTGTATTCATTGAAATTTGAACTTCTAAAGAGTCGTGACTCATCATTCAACATGGTTACAATTTCAACGATTCACATATACATGATAATAATCTAGATGTTAGTTTAGAACTTGAGTGAAAACTGAATTTAGCAAGAGAGAAAATGAGAGTGTGATTTAGAATGGACCCAAGAGGTCATTATATAGCTTTTAGGAAGTGTCTTTAGCAAGTCTAGGTAGGTAGATTAGGGTTAGGGTTATTAAATGCAACTTTTTTTATTTTTAAAAAGTTTTGATGTTTTAAACTTTAAAAAAGCGGTGGAAACGTGCAGACGTTTCGGAAATGTCTGCACATCCTCGGCTCCGTTTCCACCACGTTTTGTTTCCATTTTTCGGAAGCGTTTACGCCTATATTACAAAACGTGACCCCTTGGGGCGTTTCCTTATACGAGTTTAAAATATTATAACAATCTAGATTATAAATTAAAAGAAATATATTTATAATAATTATCAAATTTAAATTATAAACAAATTTATATATTAAATTAAAATTACAAGAAATTTACCGACTTCTAGCCGATGGGAAAGGTAGGAAGTTGGGTTTTTTTTTTTTGGCAGGTTGTGCATGCCAAAGGAAAATAGACAAAATGAAAGAAAAGAAGCAGAGTAGGCGAAAGGAACAAATCAAATAAAATCATACCGAGTTAAGTTGAGGCAATGCGAAATTTTGAAGATTCTGAGAGAAAAATTAGCAAATTAACACTCATTGACCTCCACATCCTCAATTGTTGCTGCTAAAACGCAATTAAGAAGATTGTGTACAATTTTTATTATCTTCTTAGCCTTTCGAGGGTCTTTTTTTTTAATATGTTTGTTTAACTTTTAAATTAGATACGGCTATGATTGGCCCACATACTATATCCGACTGTATCTCAAGCGGCCCAGTTATGGGTTGAAATCTGAATATGGCCAAGTATGGTATCCGGACAGTATCCAAGCCGCACCGTACCCCTATCCGTATCTGGAACACAGATCCACTCATCCTAGCAGTAGGGATGCCATATCCTGAAACCCTGATATAAAGCCCTTACCAACAATAATCTTGATGAGCCCTAACTGGTATCTACTGTCAAATTCATTGCTGTATTGTGCCATACTTATTCCTTGTTTGTGTAGTTGCAGAGACAATAAGGATGATAAAGATGCTATCAACGGATTGAAATTATTGATTATCTTTTCCATGGAGGAGTGTGAATGCAAAGAGACCACGACGTAGCTGTAGTTTTCACTTTTGATATTAGCATATACTGACTGTCAACTGATTTGTTTGTAACCAAAATCTATTTCCATAAGTTGAAGTCTTAGTTACGGATATGCTGCAGTAACTCTGTCAAATCTGTGTATGACACGTATCTGGCTACAGATGGTTGATGGATACTGAATCAGTATACCATTTTTTTGTGCCGTATGGATACAGTACGGATACGGAATTGCTGTATCTGGGACATAGCTGAATAGGTGCAGACATATCAGGAGTGTATCTCAGTAGGCAAAGTTTTACCCAATCTATAATCTAGTATTTACAAGGAAAATACAGCTACTCATCAGATCTCACGGTACTAATACAATCTCTGTTTACAGTATTATGTAAAACACTGGCTAATTTTTGGTTTTGGCTACGACATATAAATTATATATCTTTATAAGAATTTAAAATTCCTAACATGAATAAAGCTTGGATATCTAGTAGAGCCTAGAACAGTGGCAATATTCTAAATGCCATTCCTAGTGGCAAGCACTAAGAAAATCAACTTCAAAATGCATTGTATCAGTAACTAAGACTCCAGCAAAATCAGATTGACAGTAACGAAAGAACGATTCCCAGACACGTCAATAAAATAAAACATATAATGTTTTAATTACAAGTATAAAAAGAGTGTGCCAAGAAACAAACATGGGAAGTTTGATATCTACACATATTTTCTTCTTTACACATACACACACACATACATACAATTTTACATTTATATATGTAAATTATTTGATTAAGTAGTATGGATGTATTTAGGCAGTATCAAATCCTTGGGTTTCTGAAAAATGCCATAACCCTATCTGTATCTTGGTACCATAGTGTAAATTATGGAGAGAACTATGTAATCTATGATTTAGAGTGCTTTCTGGAATTGTTTTTCTGTTAAAGCTTCAATGATTATGAGTGTCATACTATTCTATAAAATTGGTCTCACTTTAATGATGAGTCAGTACATTATTCAGAGCAGTACATTTTTCTTAAAGTGGACTGTGGTGGACCATCCATTTTGACATGGTTTATATTCAAACAGACAACAGTTCAATTAAGTTATAAAGACATTATCTCAGATATTGAGAAGGTTTGTATAACACAACCATTGGATGGGAATTTGTTTGTACTAATACGTGCTTTATTGCAGTGCTGTAATGATGGAAGTGGACTTTTCTAAGATATTATGTGTCCTCAATTGTGCTAATTTTGATACATTGATGATTGTATTTCCACTTGGTTGTTTCTTTCTTCTAGTTGCTTCCTGTTTGCTAAATCATCTTTTCAATGTGCAAAGACAATATTTTCCACTTACTATGAAGTCTGCGACACTAAATCTGATTTATAATGTTACTTTTTCAGAAGTTCCGGAGGGTATATCCAGTACATTCTCACTGGGGTGGATCCTGGGCATAGTTGGAATTGTTTTGGTTTTGGTTCTCGCTGTTGTGCTGATGTGGATTTTGAGGCATAAGCTGGTATGTTGTCAACACACTAAAGATGGCAAAGCGAACAATCACAATGTCAAGGATGTAGAAACAATTCATATTCTCTGTAGGTCAGGCTCTTGTCTTCCTTCAAGAGGTTCTGTTTTTCGGAAGGGAAATGACAGTGATCCTAACGAGTCCAGCAATCGCCAGATAACCCTTTCCAAAGGTATGAGAATAATGAGTAACTCAAATGTTTGAAAAAATGGTTTGGATAAATGTTGAATTATTCAACGCTTGGTTTTGTTTGCCTTTCTTTTCAATTGGGACCTTTGTTTCTTGTTTATTGCAAGTTAATTTTCAATGGAAAAACTTTAACGGGCATGTGTAGATATATATCTTCTGTTGGAAATTTGGAGGGCAATACGTGCCTTCCAAATGTATGATTGATTTTGATCAAACGGGTCTCATGGAGGATTTGGAAGCATATGATCAGATTAATTTTTGACGATGACTGCGTAAAGGCTGCAAAATTTAGGGCTATGATATTCAATATTAGCAATTAAGTTCGACCCTCATTTTTATCTATTAAGTCAATCAGCTAGCGAGTCAAGACATTTCCTTGGCCTCTCCACAATAGCAACACTTTAGATTCATCTCCAATGGTGGGTGGGGACACTAAGACACAAAGAAAAATGTGGGGAACAAGTCTTTATTTTCCACACGATAAGTCCAATATTGCCTGGTTAGGGAAATAGGAATATCACGTCCCTATAAATTATGGGAAATACTAAGTCAAAAACCTATATGGAATCCTTTGCCCCAAGCTTGTTATTTCTCAAATGTAGTAGTTTTTATTTATTATCTTTACGACATGTTAAAGTATACTAATGCCTTTTCTTTCATTTGTTCCTATTGTGTCTCACACTTATCAAACCTTGTTCTTTTTCTTGTACCTCGTATGCTATATTGTACTCTTATCTTTTATAATGTAGGATCCTCACATTATCACACGGTGTCCTTCATGTTTCATGTAGGATACACAAGCTCGATACTGCTACTTTTTGGTGATTTCTGTATAGATGTATGACATTTTGACAAGGAATAAACATAAAATACAAGATACCATCTTATTACTTCCCACTTTCATCCATCTTTTTCTTGAATGAATTTGAGCTGATATCTTTACATGTTAAAGCATACTAATGCCTTACCTTTGATTTGATCGTAGTGTGTCATCAAACTGTGTTCTTCTTCCTATATCTTGTATGTTCTTTTGTATTCTTATCTGTATAATGTAGGATTGTCACATCGTCATTGTAATGCCCCTCTTTTGAAGTAGTTCGAGTAAAGACCTTTGGCCCTTTCTTACTTGACGGCCAAAGGATGAAATCGGGGTAATTAAGTTTTATTTATTTTATTTGTATAGTGCAAAATATTAAAATATAAAATTATAATGCACATACAATAAAATGACGAAACTTAATAAAATATTAGAACTTGGGCAAAGTCAATTAAAAATTAAATGTATTCATCTAGTGGAAAATGCAACTTGCCCAAGTAATGAAAAAATAGAAAAGTGTGCCATAAAGCCTCCTTAGAAAAATGCGACTGGCCTAGGGAGAGTCAAGTTATTTTATTGGATGCTTTTGGAGGTTGTTATGGGACCTTTCTCCTTTATATGGAGAGGTCGACTTGAGGAGAGGACATCCAAATTTTTATTATCATATTTTCATTGCAAAGAGCTTCCAGCTTTTGTAAAAATTCCAAGGACGAAAACCCCAAGGGATTGAGAGGAGATTTCACTCGGGGATTTCCAGCGAGCTAATTTAGATTTTTCAGTCAAGTTTCCAGCAATATTTGGTGTTCCTTTGGTAATTTATTTGCAGCAGTTGGATCGACCCAGTCTAGGGGCTGTTTGGGCATATTCTAGAGGTATTTTCCTTTGAAAATTATTGTCAAACATCTCTATATTTTTATAAATAAAGGAGCTGCAAATTTATAATTTTCTGAGCAATATTTGAGGAGTTTCCAGCCAGTTTAGGATCAGATTTCAGATCTGTTTTTCTGAATTATTTATCTGCAAATAAATCTGATTTCTAGTATATTTTGGCTTTTAAAAATATTAGAAATCGATTGGGGTAGAAAGTATAAATTTTTGGAGTTATTTGCATTGAGTTTTATCCAAAACCCTAGTCGCTTTGGCTGGAATAAAATCAGATTTGCCCTAGTTCGATTTCCAAGGGTTTTAAACAGCCCTAGTTTGTCAATTACAATCCATTAAAAATCTGCTTTGGAAGAAAGAAATTGTTTGGGATCTTTCAGTCACACTGTGCCCTTTATGTTTTGGGCAGGATACACAAGCTCAATATTGCTACTTTTTAAGGACCTCTGTATAGATGTATGGCATTTTGACAAGGGATTAACAGAAAATACAAGATCTCATATTATTTCCCCCTTTCATCCATCTACTTCTTGAATGAATTTGAACTGAGATCTTGGCGAGGTGGAAAGATCTGTTAGAAATTTCCTTCAAGAGGGGGTTGTAGACAACACAATAAGCACTGAAGACTCCCTTGCAAAGACGCATGCTATATATTATACTTTTTGCTTGTTTTTAGAGGATGGTTATGTTCAGAGACATATCTTCTTAACCAGAAGCTATTTGGTTACCACTTGGGATTGCATAAGATGGTCCTAGAACCACATAACATTCTATAGATGGCATCCTCAAATAATCTTGTGGTAATATATGGTGGTTGATGTTGTTAGATGATTTTCTTGGTTAATTTACATTTGTATACCGCTTTTTTATAGCAGCAGGACATGTTTGTTTCATGTGGCCTATAGGAATTAGCTTTTAAAATGGTGGGTGCAACATGTTTAACGGTCCCATTATTCACTTTGTTGGTCATGTATGGGTTCTAATTCTAATATGATTTTGCTAAATGAAACTTTTGTTAGTTGTATGGTAATGACGCACTATCTTTGGTTTCTTATCTAAGAATTATGGTTTCGTTTTCAGTTTCATTTGAACACTATGATTAACGTTTACGATGCCTCATCATCTGAAACTTCTGTAGTTGCTGAATATCCATTTCATTGCAGATATGATGACTGGAGTGTTTGATATGGAAAAACCAGTAGTATTTACATACGAGGAAATCTTAGCTTCAACCGAAAATTTCAAAGATACATATTTACTTGGACAGGGAGCATTTGGTTCAGTTTATTATGGGATATTACGAGATCAGGTGTTAAGTTTTATTATAAGATCTATTTTTTCAGGGAATATGTAATGCTGCATTTTCTGAAAGTATCTATTGTAATACAATTGAAATAACTAGGGTTCTTGTGTGCTTATACTTACATCTGTGAAGTTCATCTCGTTTTCATACAGGAAGTTGCTATCAAGAAAATGACAGCTACAAAAAGTAAAGAATTTCTGGTAGAAATGAAAGTCCTCTGCAGAGTGCATCATACAAATTTGGTAATTGATTTCTATGCCTGTTCTAATAGATACGGTTTATTCCAATTATCAATGAGCTACATGGTTGGTTTCATCATTATTGAATTTGAAATACTTTATGTTACAAGGTAGAGCTCATTGGCTATGCAGCAAGTGAGGATGAACTCTTCCTTGTGTACGAATTCGCACATAAAAGCTCAGTTAGTAGTCGCCTGCATGATCCTTTGAGCAAGGGTATAGCCTCTTTCTATTTTTTGCCCGTCTTATCAAAAAAATGTTGTAAATTGTAGTTTTCTTTGTGGTTACCTGTATTGGATGAATCTCACAATACCATCTTTTAGAAAAAAATTAAGCAACGGGTAACCGCAACATTGAGATACTATGCTCGAAACTTGGAAATTAGTATTGCTTTATGGGACTATGAAAACTGATATATCATGGTATGATAATAATTCTCTGCACAATAGTTTCCCTCCTACTAGAATTTATACCGAGAACCTGCTGAATTTATCTCATCAAAGAGATGTATTATTAGTACATGGGGATAATCAAATACATCTTTGGTTGAAAGGAAACTTGCAAATCTTTCAAATCTATCCAAATGAGATCTTAATATTGCATTCCAAGGGTTCTTTTTATAACTGATGGGGTTTTGACATGTTTCCCTTTGTAAAGATGGGAGTTCAGCAGGTTTTTGTCATAATTTTGCTTCCATACACTAATTACGTGGATTGTATTGGTCTTGCATGCCTTTTTCGGTTTCTACCTGTGCTGATATATTTGTATATCTAGTCAGACTCTCTTCTTCTATTCATAGATGTTTATGACTTTATTGTAATATCAGAAGGCAGGCTCTGCCTGTCCTTTAGTTCTTTGAGCTTATTTTCTTGGCTTTTGCAACTTAAGGACAGTCTTATCAAGCAAATAGAAAGCATGTGGTCAGGATACATTTGTTGTATGTGACAGACAACAAGAGTCTCATGTCTTTGTAAACATGTAATGGAATCAAGAACTTCTGATTAAGTATAATTATCCACAAGATACCGTCTTGTATTGTCTGGAACCTAAATACCCTATAGGAAAAATAGGAGCCATGATTATTGGCCAATATGACTACCTAGGGTAGAGTAAAAGAAATTGGAACATCATAATTCCAGGATAGAGTGTTAGGTGTCTAGCAATTTGCAAAGAGGTTACCAGCATTGAGCAATGAGTGTAGGTCCTAGATAACTTTGAAGGTAAATTATAAAAATATCCCCACATTGGATACAAAGGTTGTGCTATTATAGATAAATTCAAGCTATTGGGCATGTTTTCTACTCTTTCTATCGCTTCCCATCCTTACATAGCTGCAACAAGCTGGTAATGATATGGGAGAATCAAAGGGGAAAAGGGCCTTCTAGTGCTTGGGATGTTTGTATTCCTCTCAAAGAGAAAGGGTGTCTTGGATTAACCATCTTGGTCTTTGCATTACCATAATGTGGATTGCTTTCCAATTGGATGCAACCTATTGAAGTCCAGGTTTCATAGCTAGAACTATGTTCCCGAAAGGGTTAACATAGACTATGCAGTATGTTCTGTTATCTACACAAATTTAAAAACTTTAAGGTCATGGATGATGATAACCATTGTAAACGTCTCATTTCTCGACCCGGATACGGATATTATTCCAACTTTATATTCAATAATTCTTGATGTCCATATTTTGGATCTTGCATTGTGATCCACAACAACATATTTAAAAATGTAAACATTGGTAGCATATAAAATAAATATCACATTCCATATTCATAATCATCATATCACATCAAAGATTATATGGTATTTCCCTACGTTACGGAAGGAAACGTGGCTGGGGGCCTCGGGAGTGGGAGGCGGGAGCGGCAGAGGGTTGCGGAAGCGCTGGTACGGCTGTGCCATGCCGGGCGTTTTGCAGCCCTCTGGCCGCTCCCTGCCCGCTCCCACATGCAAAAAACGTATTTTTTAATTTATTTTTTATTTTTTTCATGTTTTTAAAGCCCCACAACAATAAAAAATTAAAAATTCTTCTAATCTAAAACCTAAAAGCTAACTCTAAACAATAAAACAACACAAAAACAAAACATAAAGCAAACAAACTCACATTGTGGCTCTCCAAAATTGCATTGTGCTTGTCTAGGGTTTGAGGAGCTATTGCTAAGCTTGTAGGAGTGTGAGGAGCTGCAAAGGAGGAGGATTTGTGAAGATTTGTGGTTTACTAAGTGAAGGTAAGTTTTTTTTTAATTTCTAGCCTTGTTTCTCTATTTTTTTATTTTTATTATTTAATCTTTCACACATTACATTTTTTTGCTTATGTTCATTTTTATTTTGCTCTTTCTATTTAATTTTTTTAATTTTCATTGTTCAATCACAATGCAATTGCATGCCATTGTTTTCTTTGCTTAATTTTTTTTTGAACCTTGTAGGTATTTCTACAATGGCAACAAGTTACGCTTCGTTTGGGCAATCTTTGGCCAAGGTCTTTGACCCAAATTCACCGTTATGTTGGCATGTAACAATACTTCAACAACTTGCGGATGGTGGTTGTTTTGAATGAAAATGCAATGAGTGTGATGGACTATTCAAAGGCTCTTACAGTAGGGTGAAAAGCCACTTGTGTGCCATAACGAGGTAATGGTATAAGAGTACGAGGGAGGAATAATCTTTGGGGTGCCAAAAACAAAAGTTTTGGCATATATCAAAGAGCAGGAAGATGCAGAGGCAAAAGTGGCTATGAGAGCGGGTCATCCATTGGCCAAAAGAGGAGGTTCATCTCGTTTAGCGAGGCCTCCGATTCTTTGCATCACCTAGTGGATCCCCGGTGTGGCCATGCCACATCCATCTGTGGCTCCTATCTCCACGGATGAGGATGTTTCCCTTGCACGAAAGACAAGTAAGACAAAAGGGCCATTGGAAAAGGCCTTTCAAAATGAGAGGAGAGAGATTGCAGATGAACACATTGCAAGGTGAGTATATGCTAATGGGCTTCTTTTAATGTTGTGAGATCATCTTATTGGCATGAGATGGTGGAAGCCATCAATGAGGCACAAAAGGGTATAAACCACCGAGGATATGAGAAGATTCGTACCACCCTTTTGGATAGACAAAAAAAAATGTGGAAACCTCCTTACTGACCAATTAGGGACTCATGGACCAAAGCGGTGTGTGTCCATTGTTTTGATGGATGGAAAGATGCAAGAAATTGCCCTTTAATCAATGTGATTGCAGTATGCCCTAAGGGGCAATGTTTTTGAAAGCGGTTGATTGTGAGGGGCAAGTGAAGGATGCCCAATTCATAGCCAACATTCTCTTTGAGTCCATTGAGGCAGTGGGGCCTGAAAATGTTGTCCAAGTCATAACGGACAACGCCAAAAATTGCAAAGCTACGGGGATGCTAGTTGAGGCACGGTATGGGCATATTTTTTGGACACCTTGTGCCGTGCATTCATTGAATTTAATGCTAAAGAAAATGGCAAACAAAATAGAGTGGATCCAACAAGTGTATGCAGAAGCTGAAGAGATCCAAATGTTTGTCACCAACCACCACATGTCACAGGGCATTTTTAGATCATTCTCGCAGTTGGAGCTACTGAAGGTAAGGAAAAGCTTTCTTTCTTTCTTTTTAATTTAAAATTTAATATAAGTTTTTTAGTATTCTTTTAGCTTTCAATTTTATAATTTATTTTTAATTTTTGTTCCTCGTTCTTATTAGGTTGCTGAGACTCGGTTTGCATCACACACAATCGTCTTGAGACGACTAGTGAAGGTGCGAGAGGCACTCATGAGGATGGTAACATCCAATCTTTGGTCTGTATGGAGGCAATCAAACACTCAACGGGCTCAAAAAGTGAAGAACCTGATCTTAGAGGACCCTTGGTGGGATAGAGTGGATTATCTGTTGAGTTTTACGGAGCCCATTATGAGCATGATCCGGTTTACTAACACGGATCAGCCATGTCTAGGAGAGATATATGACGGCATCGACTCAATGATTGAGAAGATAAAAGCCGTCATAAATGCAAAAGAACAAGATCCCGAGGAAATATTTTTCAAACAAGTGAAGTCAATCCTCATTGAGCGGTGGAACAAAATGACCACCCCATTACATCTACTAGCTTTTGCATTGACTCCTAGATTTTATAGCACAAAGATCCTTTCCTTGCCAGGGAGGGTAGCACCATACAGGGATGCGGAAGTCAGTGAGGGATATATGGCGACATTGGCTAGGCTCTTCCCTGATCCTGAGGCCCAAGACCAGGTTATGGTAGAGTTTGGCAATTTCATAGCAGAAACGGGTCATAGCCTTCTTGCTCTTCGGAGCAAATACAAGATGGATGCTCATATGTGGTGGTACCTCCATGGTACTTCATTGGTTTACTTGCAACCTCTCGCAATCAAGATCTTGGCACAGGTAAGTTTTTAATTTTTTTAATCTCTTTTCTTTTAGTTTTTTAAAATTTAAGTTTGAGTGTTTAAATTTGAAGTTGAACTTTGCATTGACTTTGAAGTTTGGGTTGCCTTAATAGGTTGCAAGTTCATCTTCCTCGAGCACAAGCGGAGAGTACGTATAGTTTCATCCACTCACGAAAGCATAGCAGGTTGGGGGCTAAAAGGGTTGAAGATTTGGTATACATACATTCCAACTCGCGCCTTTTATCCCACAAGTAGCCAAAGTACAAGGAAGGGTCAACAAGATGTCGGGACATTGATCTAGAGATAGTTGACTTGGATGCTTCCATTTCCCACCATGGAGCATATGATGATGAGGGGAGTTTTGTGGCACCACGAGACCTACATGCACAAGGGGGTGCAACTGGCAGTGGCCCTAGTGCGAGTGGTTCGAGCCCATGTGGTTCTAATGAACCACATAATGATGATGATGATGTAGCTGATCTTGATCCTCTTGATGAAGAGGAATATGATGAATAATAAATATTGACAATGAAAGATAGTTTGAACTTTGAATATTGATCTATGATTGAATTTAATATATCATGAGATTCATGACATTCACATTGTGTTCGATTTAAGTATTTTAATTTAACTTTTAAGCTTTTAAGTTTCTAAGTTTTATCGGTATCCTAGCTTGTTTTTGTGGTTTTTCACTTATTTAGCTTATAACTTGTCTTTCATATGCATAATATGTGGTTAATAATTAAATTCCTATTTAGAAGGTTGAAATTTATATATTTTTTAATTTTTATATAGTTTTTGTATTACCGTATCCTATGCCGTATCCGGGGTCAAAAAAAAATTTGCCGTTTCCGCGTATCGGATACTCTGCTCCCGCTCCCACTCCCGTATCCAAAAGCGTTTGGCTACTTAGGTATTTCCTATCAAAAGAACTTGTCTAACCACAATAATAGTTGTTGAATGTTCATCAATTTATATGGAACTACGTGAGACATGATTTTTGTGAAATAATTTTGTATTTGGCGAGTTTATGAACTCGATTGTTTTGACAAAGCACATGAGAAACAATCATGTTTAATTATTTCATTGGTAGATCATTATGTAACACGATCGAGTCATGAAGATCCGTGCACTCCTTGTAAAAATGCGACGAGATAGTTCCCAAGGGAACATTTGTGATGGAATTCATTTGTGAGGGTGGATCATGAAAAGGAAAGAGTTCAGTAATGTTATCTAAGAAGAATATGTTCTCATTTGAGCAATAATTGACATAGCTGGGAAGTAGTTCGTTCTCCTTCGAAGGTCACATTGTATAACTTAATATCACAATTTTGAGGTGCAATTGTATTAAAGACTAAATCATGCTAGTTTGACATGCATCTATCAAGAGAATACTTTTTAATGTTCTTTTGGTAGCATATAAGCAAGAAAAACACAACAGTAGTAAAGGTGAGGCAAAGATATTTGAGTTTTTATTATTGAAAAGTACATTTCTATTGATCATACATAGTATACAACACTCATTGTACAAAAATGGGTGGCATGGAATCACACCCCAAAAATCAAATTGAGCTATAAAAAAATTGAGATCTTTCAAAATCATTGTTACCAAGTTTGGAAATCCAGATCTGTTCAGGAGGGCAAAAAAAAAGAAAATCCAAAATTCTTGGAAATGTTCGGAAAATAACAGTCCAAAGTATATACATATTATATATGAGCATAATGTATAAATATGCAACATTGACCAAAAAATGAAAAATAATACTAATGTAATATAAATTATTAATACATTTATTATTAAGTAATATATAAGGTTGCTAGGTGTCTTTTTGCCATTTTAAATAAAAGGGCTGACCTTGACTGAACTTATTTGGGGCAGCTGAAAAGTCTGGTTCTAGCTGGATTTTGTGCAGATCCGATTCGGTAACCATGTTCAAAAACATGTCGCCAAAATCTAGCAAGAGATGATTATGATTAATACATATTATTTGAGATTAAGATATAGCTTTTAACCAAAAAAGCTAATATGTCGATCCCCAAGGGCAACAAACACCAAAAACAAGGAGCAAACATAGGGAACAACAACAAACATGGTAGTTGGCGGTGGAGGAGGACTATCAAGCTTCGCCCGATCACTTCCACCAAGTGGATCCGTTGTGTTAGGTATCAACTTCTGCCCTTTAGTATCATTTTCTCTTTCTTCTTCTTCATTCGCAGCGGAGGCAAATGGCGAGGTAAAGGCGAGGAAACATGTCTTGAGGCAATACCACCCTTGAACCAAACCCGCCACCTTTGTCAAAGCTTTCTTTGCCACCATTGTAGCCACCACTAGGTGAAGGTTGACACAAGTGGGGTGAGAAGCTCCTTTGATTGTGTGAGCGATGTTACTCGCGTCTACACCTCCACGGCCTTGAGAAGGTGATCGACAAGCAGTAGAATTAGGTGGCACTTGACTAATTATGCAAGGGGCCGCCTGATGGTTGAGAAGAGATTGAAGGTGCTTCACCTCCAGTTTGACTTTTAGCTTGCACATGAATCAAGCATACCATTAGGAATCACGGTCACTTTGTTAGCCACAGAGAAATCTTTATCTAGAAGAATATGATTGGCAATAGTATTATTAGAATATATTAGTTAACATTTAATGAACCATTAATTATCTTCTAACTAATGTTTGGTTTTAACCTCCTCAACTAGTACGTAACCTCTTTCTAGCATAATAAAATGATGGACACGTATCCCAAAGTAGGCCTTCCATTTTGTTCACACTCTCTCTTATCTTCTAACATTGGTATTAGAGCCATTGGTGCTCTAGGTGTTTGTTGTTCGGGAATCCTTAGAAGTGGGTACAAATTGTAGGAAAGAAGTTTGAAGGAGAATTTCAAGACAGCAAGACAAAGCTTGATGTTGGGGCTTGTGAGTTGAACTGTAAAACTAGATCTTTTGAAGTCAAAAATTATGATTGATGTTTTTGAAGAGAGTTACAGTTCATAATAAAGATTAGAGACATTGAAGTTGTAGAGCGTTGACGTTGAACTTGGAATCGATCCGGAGAAAGATGCAAGTCATAAGGAGAAATGTGAGTTAGCGATCAGTTAGTGCTAGGGCAGAGTAATGCGATTTAGCGATCAGTTCGTGCGAGGGCATGGGACTCCATTGAAGAAGAACAAATCATGAGTTGAGTGATTTGTGAGTGGTTGCAGACATTTGTGTAAAACACGATTTGCAGGAGGTGACATGAAGACTAGGCAAGGGAAATACTGTCGCTTGCAGGCAGAAAGAACAAATTTCCAGTCATGATTTCCATCTGAAAAGAGTCACAAGGTATAGATAAAGTGAAAGCACAAAATGGGAGAAAGAAAAACGTAATTTCAATTTTCCTATCATTTGCAGATTTCTGTCAATTTGTATGTGCAATTAGGGCATGAAAATCAGACTTTTTTGGTGGAGGCTGGAAGGTTGTGAAAAATCATCCAAACCAGACGAGACCAGACCAAAGACACCAAGTTTTTTGAATTTTTTGATTTTTAGACAGTTAAGTCATCAATAAATTTCTTGAAGTACTTTGCTATGATAATTCTCTGCATTTCTACTGAACTTGGAATCAATCCAGAGGAAAGACGCAAGTCATAAGGAGAAATGTGAGTTAGCGATCAGTTAGTGTTAGGACAGAGTAATGCGATTTAGTGATCAGTTCGTGCGAGGGAATGGGACTCCATTGAAGAAGAACAAATCACAAGTTGAGTGATTTGTGAGTGGTCGCAGACATTTGTGTAAAACACAATTTGCAGGAAGTGACGTGAAGACTAGGCAAGGGAAATACCGTCGCTTGCAGGCAGAAAGAACAAATTTCCCGTCATGATTTCCATCTGAAAAGAGTCACAAGGTATAGATAAAGTGAAAGCACAAAATGGGAGAAAGAAAAACGTAATTTCAATTTTCCTATCATTTGCAGATTTCTGTCAATTTGTACGTGCAATTAGGGCATGAAAATCTGACTTTTTGGTGGAGGTTGGAAGGTTGTGAAAAATCATCCAAACCAGACGAGACCAGACCAAAGACATCCAGTTTTTGAATTTTTTGATTTTTAGACAGTAAAGTCATCAATAAATTTCTTGAAGTACTTCGCTATGATAATTCTATGCATTTCTACTTGCATTGATTTGTGGGTCATACATTCTGTGAAAATGGCCAGTATTCAAAACCTGGTTATGCTGGTAGTGATGACGTTAACATGTCCAAATTATAATGTTTGGAGTCACAAAACTCTAATGATCATAGAGTATTGGGACTGCAATAAGGAAGGTCTGTTGCTGATTTTGTTTATTATGACAAGCATCATAAGGAGGCCTTGCTGTGTTGAAATTGTTTGTGTTAGATGATTTGATACTTGAGGTTTGGAATGCCACGTAAGCAAGTGTGCTATGAGACAGTTTGAAGAACAACTGGATTAAGAGAAAAGTCAGGTTTTGTAGCTAAAGAATTTTCTACTTTCTGCAAAGATGCTTGAGGGTGAGTCCCTGTCAGAACATCTTTGGACTAAATATCTCTGAGACCAACTTGGTGCCATAAACAAACAGGTGGTTGATATGACTTGGTTGCATTTGTTTTGAATAGTACGCCCTCATATGAGTCCTTTGTGGAAGCTTTACATTTGATGGCTAAGACCCTGACTTTTGACTAGGTTAGTTCCTACTTGTTGTAGAAAGAACATAGGAAAACCTAGGCAAGCGAGTCTATTTCTAAACAAGCAGAGAGTGCATTTGTTGCTCAGTTAAAGGGGAAATGGAAACAAATTCTTGGTGAATCATCTTCCAGATATCAGGTGAAATGCCATTACTGTCATAAGGTTGGGCATATAAAAAAGATTGCCAGAAGTGACAGTATGATCTTTCCCAACACAACAAAAAGCCACAGGATGAGGAAAATGTGGCAACAATTTTGCAGATGAATAGAATTTCAAGGAAGAGTATGGTCTCATGACATCATGCTCGAATGATAGTGCTACCAATTATTGGATCATTGATTTTGACACGTCGAAGCGTTTTTAATTTTCATATTGAAAAGACTTTTATGTAACATTTACTACAAATACAAATTGTTCTGATTTAGTTGTATTAGCTGATGGGGAGTCACTTGTAGTAGAGGGTATACGAGAGATTTGTACGATCCTAAATAATTGTGAAAAACTCTTATTAAGGAATGTTAGGTTGTTCTAACATGCAACAAATTACTTGTTTATTCATCCGTTAATAGAAAAATCCATTTTTTAAAAATTTCTTTGGATAAAAGTGTATTGTCTTTGGATGTGAAACAAGAATGGGTAACTGCCCTAGGCATTGGGCAAGGTGGCGGTATAGGCTTGATGACTCTGCTCTGATTAACTTAAAGCGTGGAGGGAGACTCCACCATATAGGATGTGTTGGAGGATGACATTCCTCATAGGCTTGTTGACCTTGCTTCGGTCAACTTACATGCACTAGTTGTGGAGGGAATATCCACTATGAAGAATGTGCGGGAGGTTGAAATGCTTCATGTGTGGGCAAATGAAATGCCTTGATTATAAGATGCGTGGAAGATACATAGTGAGTTGGTAGGAAATGCTACCAGAAAGAATTGTGGAGGGTGGCTCCACTATCTACGATACATAGGAGGTTCATGGTGAGATGGAAAGAAAAACCATTCAAACAAAGGCATTGGCTTTTTGCATGGGTTTTTGCTCATCTTTTTACAAAAGAATTTTCCCAACACGAGGGAATAGATGAACAACAAGGTGGAATAGATGAGAAGGCGATGGCCATTTCTTTTAGTATTATAGAGATTCTTATCTCTCCTATCACATAGATAGTTATTTCCCTAGTTCTGCGGAGATGGTCATTTCTCCTACTACCACGGGGATGGTTATTTCTCCTACTAGTGCAGGAATGGTTATTTCTTCTATTGCGGGAATGGTTATTTCTGTTGCTCATCTTGTTACGAAAGACTTTTCCCAACAAGAGGGAATAGATAAGCACATGAGAGAATAGATGAGAAAGAGATGGTTATTTCTTGTACTATTGTGGAGATTCGTATCTCTCCTAGTGCAAAGATGGTTATTTTTCCTATTATTGCGGAGATGATTATTTCTCCTACTATTGTGGGGATGGTTATTTCTTCTAGTGTGGTATTTGGTGTAGGCTCCTACTGTGAATATTGCAAAGATGGTCACATTTCAGTTGCTTCTCTCTATAGATTTGGACAAGGTCTACACGGTGTTTCTTGAAGATTTTTGGGTACTTAAACGCAATAATTAAGGAAAGTCTTTTCCCAACGAGGAAGGAATAGATGAGCAACATGAGGGAATAGATGAGAAGGAGATGGTTACTTCTTTTACTTTTGCTCATCTTGTTGTGACGACTTTTTCCAACGGAGGGAATAGATGAGCAACATGAGGGAATAGATGAGAAGGGGATAATTATTTCTTCTACTACTGCAGAGATTCTTATCTCTCCTATTACGAAGATGGTTATTTTTCCTACTATTGCGGAGATGATTATTTCTCTTACTATTGGGGGGATGGTTATTTCTTCTAGAGTTGGTCAATACTCTTGTGAATATTGCAAAGATGGTCACATTTCAGTTGCTATACATGGTGTTGCCTGAAGATTTTCGGGCACTTGAACATGATCATTTGGGTTGCAGTTTGATTGAATCCCTGCATAACTAAGCTCCGCGACCCTGATACATGCTCTTTGATCAGTATCTCCAAGATTCTATTTCAAAACTATGGAGCTTTGGTTGAAGCTATTGGCTAATGATTCATCATCATCGGTCATTGAATCACTCTAAATAGAATTGGTGAACAACCTAATATATCCTATGTACACATGACAAGATCTTTGTTTTGTTGTTAGCTTTTTTTTTTAGTTTCTGTCCACACGAAAGCTCATACATTGGACATCAGAAAAACGTTAGAGGGCTGCTGCAGATTTTAGAGTAATATATAAGGAGCAGCCTGCAGATTTAGTGACTAAATTTTTATCGTATTTATGAAATTTTGAGACAAACATGTTTTCTCCAGTTTAGTCATTTCGGGTATTAAAATATATTAACTAACACCTGATGAACAATTAGCTATGTGGTAACTAATGCTTGGTTGTAGCCACCTTTCTAGCATATTAAAATGATGTACATAAGGATCCCAATGTGTGCCTTCTAGTTTCTCTTCATTCTCCGTCTTTCGTCTTATAAGAATTTCTATCTTTCCATATGTGAAATAAAGTATCAACACAAAAATTATGCCAAATCTGATTGCATTTTGCAGGTCATGGGCAAGTCCCACAGCAGCACCATTTTCAAGGTAAAGAATTCTGGAATAAAAGGCTGAAAAAGGGTGTGAGTCCATCTCTAGACACATTGAGAATGGGGACAACCAAAACAAGTGTTTGAAGGTCTCAGCTTGGTGACATGTTGGACGAGCAGGATTTAAAACCCCCATGTGAATCAGCCTCATCCCCATAGGTAACCCTTGATACACCACAAATTATGAGCTTTTTGTGCTCAATAATGGCTTTCCACGGAGTTGGAGAAGCATTAGACCCAAGTAGTCTCAATAAACTTTTGCTTCTAGTGATTGTTGAGAGTTTCAATGTGAATGTGGTGAGGGAAAAGGAGTTGATAACCGAGATGGATTTGTAATGGCAAAAGCAGGTTTCAACCGACCATTTCAATCTCTTGACAAGGTAAACCTAGAAATGATCCCAATCTTGTGAAGATGCTTTTAGATATGGCATTCTAAATCTTACGAATTGATGCAAAATCTCTATTATTTAACTGGAATCTAAGTCATTTAAGTGCAAGAAGCTTTATAGAAGATATCATAAAATGAATTTAACACCCTTCCTAAACAACTTGAAACTTTTTTGATCCAAGAAATCATATCAAAGGGGACACTATAATAATTTAGCACAAGAGACCACTATAAAGAATGGAATTGAGAGAGAGGCTAGCCCTTAACCCATTCCCAACCCGAGATAAGATTACGTTTGAGCAATTCCAAGGCTTTCCATACGCTTTTGGCAACAAAAGTGCCACTAATTTTAATGAGACACACAAGTGATGAGAAGCGAACGAAGACCTAATCCTTGCCAATCTTTTCTCCTATAAGAAGATATTTGAGCTTTGTCAATCTAAAGAAGAGGAAAAAAAAGCACAATGCCATCAAAGGTAAGGCAACGACCTTGGAGTTTTGAGTCTTTGAGAAGACAAAATAATAAAACTCTCTACTTTGGGGGACAAAATTGAATTGCAAACACTATCTTTATAGTGGTGAAAGTGTTGTCATGTTAAATGTCTAGCATGCAAAATTTAAAATTTTGGTCATGACAACCAAACCCCCACTTGAAAACCTCCTCCTTGGTCATTGTAAACCCTTCTTCCGGCCAGCCTATCAACTGTGTCACCCTCATTTTGGCTAAGAAGAATGTGCTAACATGGTTTTCAAGTGTGTTTCATGTGCAGGGAAGTATACCTAGTTTGACTCATGAAGTTGTTGAGATCCAAGGTGGAGTAGTTGTTCTCGAGGCATAAAAAGGGTTATTTTTAGCCATTTTGCAACAAAGGAATACCCTTCGGAGGATGATTACAAGGGCTCAACCCATCTAGGGGTTGTGCAGAGGAGTATTGAAGAGATCTAGGGTGGTTTGAAAAGAATTCAGTGGGGTCATATGCTAGACCGCACGGATACGGGGACAATCTACGATTTGATGTACGCTGATACAACAAATTTTTAAAATCTTGGGTACAGACGCTTTTGGGTACATTATATATATATTTATATATGTATATAAATATATAAATATGTATATAAATTATAAATTTAAAGAAGCATTTGCATACTTATTGAAATTTAATTCTCATACATTACATATTGAAATTTAATACTCATAGAGTCATACAACTTAAAAGTTAAAATCATTCATAGAACATGAAAACAAATTTGAAATTTCTCGTTTAAGTATGTATCTTGTATAACAAAGTATCTTGTTGCTCTTTGGTAACGAGAACATATTGTAGTCATGTATCTTGTATGAATTTGAAATGTGTATTGATTCATAATGTTCAAAACATGATAATAAATTAAAATAACATAATACATTCAAGTTTAAAATTAGAAATAGGATACTCTAAAATTAAAAAAATTGCATATTTTTTAAGTTTTATTGAGTTGTCTTTTAAAAAGGACGTGTTGTTGATTTGTGGGTACAATTGGGTATGTACCCATAGTGGCGGGGGCATCATGCACAGTGCGACAGTGGCATGTGCACGTGGCGTAGCCACCCGCTTGCGTGGGTACGTGCCCAATCATTACCCACAACGTACCAAGATTGCATGCGTTTCCAAGATGGTACAAGGACCTCCAGGGCGTTTTTGTGTAGTCTAGGTCATATGGTGTCGGGAGTCATTCAAGCAAAATAGGGTCATTGCGGGTACATGAAATGATAGCTTCAATGGAGAAAGTGGACTTGTTCGAAAGCTTTTAGGAGTTCAGGGAGGAGTTGGAAGCTAAACAAATAGGCAATGGAAAGCTTTTGGAATTCTTCACATGGTAGACACATCAATTTTGGTCCAAGTCTTCACAATCTTTTGTGATAATCGAGTCATTCAGAATTGTGCCTTTGAGCCAAAAAAGTGACTAGGCCTAAAATTCAAATTACAGGTAGAATTGGCTCTTGGAAATGGTTGGAATGGTCTCAATAGGTGTTTTGGAGCCAAAATCATATAAGGTTGTTCTCTGAACTCCATGTCTTGCTCCCAGGGCTGAAAAAGCACTCTTCGTGTTCTAATTACACGTTGGCATGATGACATCAACATGGTTTTCAAGCTTGAGCGCACTTTTCACCCTCAGTTGTCCCTTGTCCCTTGTCCCTTGGTGTAAGGGGATAGTGGGGACACAAAAGTGCGCCCCTTGTTGGTGAGTTATGCCTTGTCACTTAAAGCCTCAGTAACTTGTCTCCTAGGCTCACTTTACATGTGCAACTTAAAATCTGGCCCCCTCCTCATGATGCATGGACCCTTGGTGCATTTTTCAAGGTTGTGTGTCCCTTGTCCCAACTTGCGAGGGGATAACTTGGGATAGTAAAGTTCATTCCCCTATAGAAGTTATGTTTCGTCACTTAAGACTTGCAACTGGGATGTTAGGAAAGTGCAAACAAGTGTTTTTGGCCCACCGCATCATGATGGCTTGACCCATTGCACACTTTTCATCATCAATTGTCCCTTGTCCCTTGTCCCAACATCCAAGGGGACAACGGGGACACAAAAATGCGCCTCCTCCATGGAGCTAGCTTTTGGTCACATGCAAAACCTAGTTTCAGCTCCAGGGAACTTGTTTTCAGCCCTTTCATCTTGCTCACATGAAACCACATGCTGCCACTTGTCATGATCTGGTGCAAAGTGCACTTTGGTGCCCCTCGCTGCCCCGTGCTTCATCTGTCCCCTATTTTCTAGGGTGCAACTCCACCTTCAACCCTGGTGACCC
This sequence comes from Taxus wallichiana var. yunnanensis, assembly GCA_018340775.1. Classification (NCBI taxonomy): domain Eukaryota; kingdom Viridiplantae; phylum Streptophyta; class Pinopsida; order Cupressales; family Taxaceae; genus Taxus; species Taxus wallichiana. The sequence goes on from CM031234.1 coordinate 270,126,044, forward strand.
TGGTTGAGCCTGTTTGGGTTAAACATGAGTTAAGGTGCTTAAGAGAGAGAAATGGTTAAATAAAACACAACCACTTTTATGCATTTCAAATTGAAAATTTCCCCCCCAAACTCATCTTCATGTTATCACTGGGAATTTGCCATACACCTTCATACCCAAAAATAGAAAGTTGCTCATATCTCCAAAACCCCTCATCCGATTTCCATAAGATTTTAACAACAACCTCTTCTCAAAAACGCCTTTACAATGAGTATAAGATCATCCCCAGTGATGCTCTGAACACCGAGTATCCTAATGTGGGTGACAGTGAGGTGACAAACATGGATTTGGATGACCGATAGACAAGGATGCTGAGTGAACACCATGCGGATGCAGAGGGGAAGAGTTTCTCGGTGGGATTTTTAGAGTTGGCAGGGTCATCTTTGCAAGGTTTAACAGTTGTGTCATGGCTCAAGTAGGAAAGGAAGCCCTCATAGACCCCCAAAACTTAGTCTCGAGGTGAATTCTATAAGGCATACTTGGGATGTAAGAGACTGAATGGTTCAATTCATCCTAGTGATCCTAGAAGGGGATCATCATGATTGGGTTATACGGGCGGCTATCTCAGTTCACACGGTGCTGAGACCTCGTTGTGGTGTTCCATCACTTGATCAATGCTTTGGAGTATGTTCTCATCCTGCTAGAAAAGGAGGTTACACTCATCATGTATTGGTACAATAAAGAGGTCGAAGGCAAGAACTTCATTCTTGGAACATTCTGCAAAGTGTTCGTTAGAAAGATGCTCCTTGTGATCAAAAGCTTCCTTGTCTCTGGATTGTCACTTCTCTCTTCTTCTATCTTCCTCCTCTCTCTACATTATAATTCTTCATTGAGAATGTACTTTTGATTTGTCTTATTCACTTAAGTGACCTTTTAATTTGCATTGTAAAAGTTCTTTTTCATAAATAAGAAAAGGACTTAATTTCATTCCTAAGGGAATATGAAAGGTCACAAGTGGTGGGAAGATGAAAAGTCACCATGGGGGAGATGAAGAGACATCATTGTAAAGCTATAAATTGGGATGGCTTCTCCATTCCAAAGGGTTGATAGCTTTTGTTCTCCTACTACAAGCAAGAAGCTACTTTCTTCTATCTCTTTGTCTATGTTCTTCTACTTCCTACTTCCAACTATGCAAGCTTTGTAATCTTGAACAACCAAGAAAGAACTTTGTGTCTTTGAGGAATAAATCAATTGAACTTTGTGTCTTTGATTTGTTAATCTTGCTTTTCTTTTTGTTTTCTTCCTATTGGACATGGACATATTCTGTTAATGTCGTGAAGTTGCAAGTCTATTCACTACCTTAACCTTCTCTCCCTATATTCTTATCTCCCCTTCACCTCTCTCCAAGCAAATTCCTCCCTTGTATTCTATACAAGCAATTTGCCACAAGTTTAGTGGAGTATTCTGTGTGATCCCCAGCCTAACGGCCACCACAAATTTTACGTTTCCCGCATTCAATAAATGGGAGCCTCCCCATTCCCAAGAGGAGGGACCTAGTCCCGAGCGTTGGTGAAAATCACTAATTTTCCCTTGCGACAAATTATTTTGCCAACATAACGTCTAAAAGAAATATAAGAACACGGTTAAAAAGACAATGAAATAATTTGTAGTATTATAGGGTGCATGATGATTTCTATAATTCAGCTTTCAAATAAGGCCCTATTGAGCAGATGAAACTGAAAAAACCATAGATTTTCCTATTAGTGCGACTGACACTTCTCATCTTCAGATTTTAACTTTTTATCAAGGCGATTCATATTATGAAGATATTTACTTTGTTTCCTACATTTTATGATTATGTTTTGTACTTCGATCCTTGAACTTGTCCGACTTTGGGTCAACTTATGAACATGCTATAAAAATGTACTTTGTACCTATGAGCCAATGCCACATAAAATGAAAGAACTAAATGATATCTCTGTTATATTCTCATGATGGCTAGGTTTTTTAGAAGGTTATAATTTCTTCAATATTTTGCCTCGGAGTGGTCATTGTATCACCATATGCGCTGTTGGTTTGTTTTATATTAATAATAATGTGCTGTTGGTTTGTTTAATATTAATAATATGTCTGTTATATTATATTTCTGGTCCCAACCAAAGGACTTCTTACTAACCCTTTGTACTCAAGGTTACACACCACTGTCATGGAATGCTCGAGTACAAATTGCTTTAGATGCTGCCAGGGTCTTGAATATATTCATGAACACACAAAGGCTCACTATGTTCACCGAGACGTTAAAACAAGCAACATTTTGCTTGACAACCGCTTCAGGGCTAAGGTGAGGTTTGTCTGAATAAAGTCCTATTTTTAATGTTATATTGAGGTTTTCAATTTATGCAGGGTGGTGGCATTAACTCATCCATATGATGGATTTTGTTGATCTTTTGCTATCTCACGAGGTCTATTGTTTTTTTCCTTTAGATTTCAGATTTTGGGTTAGCAAAACTTGTTGGAAAAGCTGGGGAAGGGGAAGCATCAGTCACACGAGTTGTTGGAACATTTGGCTACTTGGCTCCAGAGTAAGTGTAATTAAATAGTAATGCATATCCTCTCTTATGTGCAGTATATAGCTTTGGGGGAAGCTAGTGTAAATAGATGTTGATAGAGTAGGAGACATCTAACATGTTATGGTGGCATACGGTTTAGCAGATACTTGCGTGATGGTCAGGCAACAACCAAAAGCGATGTGTATGCCTTTGGTGTCGTGCTGTTTGAGCTTATATCAGGAAGAGAGGCTGTGGCTAGAAACAAAGGTGTGGCACCCAGTACACCAGAAAGGCGAACACTGATTTCTATTGTAAGTATCTTCTTCACTGTTTTCATTCAAGCCTTGACAAATCTTGACTTAATCATTTTTTTCTCTTCATCCAAAACAAAAGCACAGTCATTTCCAAAGCCTAAGGGAATGCATCTAATTGGGAAATAGTGACTCTCAACTATTGATGTCAAGCCAGCACACAAGTCTTATGTATTTCCCTCAGCCTTTCATAAGTTTGTGTTTTCTTTGTCGATATCGAATACCACATTTTCGCTTATGTTGTTTGGTATCCTTACAATTACCTCTCAAAAAAATTGAGGCCTGCATTAAACCATGAAATCCTATGCTATTTGCTAAATATGAAAGCTCTGTTTTCCAGTTATGTGGTTATAGTAGCATGCATGTGGACAGCTACCTAGCTGGTAAACGGAGTACTTTTTGTAGACAAATATTACCAACATTTTACTGCAAAAGAAAGTAGGTAGATCAATGCCCGCAAATTAACAATGTAGGTCAATGGGACTCAAAAAGCAAATCAGCTACATTAGAGAAGGACCAGGGTTAAAAAATTCTCTGTTAGAAAAATTAATAAAAACTAGGCATTAAATAAATTCAAACAAGAATGTAAGAGTTAAACCTACAGTGGTTAAACCTTGAACCATAATAACTAAGTACAAGCACAAATAGTCATGTGAGGGAAGGACCCCTCAACAAAGTGCTGATCTGAAGATGAAATCAATAGACCATGACAAGAGACGAGAATTGTCAGATGTTTGCAGCAAGGTCCAGGCCAGAAAAACGAACAACATGATAGGTCTGAAAATGTTTGTAGGCGAATGCCCAGGGTTGAGGGTGCTGGCTGTACGGTCCTAGGAGGAAGTTGGGTACAGCACCTAGAATCTTCGTGAACATCCAAGGTCAATGAACCTATGGTGGCAGAGAAATAAGTATAACGAGTAATGTGTGCCTGCCTCAAGGACTCGGGCTGTGGACAAGGGGAAGGCTCTCTTTGCTGAAATGAAACAGATCCACTCCAACTAGGATGAGATTGAGGGCGGGAAACTGGTGGAATGCCATCTTGCTGATTTATCCCCAGACATCTGTGAATTGATTGTATTCAACGAGCACTATGGCCTCTGATGCTTGTGATGGACTGGAAGAAGGTATCAACAACCACCATGGCTTCTAGGGTTGAGGGTGCTGGCTGGATGTTCCTAGGAAGGAGTCGGGTACAACACCTAGAATCCCTGTGACATCCAAGGTCGATGAACCTATGCTGGCAGAGAAATAACTAGTAATGTGTGCCTGCCTCAGTGATTTGGGCTGTGGACAAGGGGAAGGCTCTCTATGCTGAAATGAAACAGATCCACTCCAACTAAGATGAGATTGAGGGGGCTGGAAACTGGTGGAATGCCATCTTGCTGATTTGTTCCCATACATCTGTGAGTTGATTGTATTCAACGAGCACGATGGCCTCTGATGCTTGTGATGGACTGGAAGAAGTTATCAACTGGATAGCTCTAGGGGTCCTCTGTAAGAATCTTCGTCTAAAGATAATAACCAGTGGAAGAAATAGGGCCAAACACTTATGATTAGGTGACAGAAGAAGGTGGATAAATGCTGCTGGAGTCTCTGTATAGATAAGGATATCTCCTCTGGCTCTCATAGTAGACAGGACACTAGGAAATAAAGTGTTCTTTTGTCTCCATTTCTTGGAGGGGGTTGAGATGACAAAATCATGTGGCCCTGTAGAATATGGTGTTTAATTTCAACTTGCAACTGGTGGGAGCACTCCCTCAGCTGGCCAAGAGGCATAGTCAAGTCATGTGACCAATAATGTTGGGGACAGTCAGCTTAAGTGATGATACCTTTTACAATTTCTAAGAAATGCCTGGCGTAGAAAGTCAACATGGCGCTGAGCGGTTGATGAGGAGACGTCCAAGTGAGTTGAATTCATTATATATATATATATATATTCTGCCTGACAATTGTAATGACCTTCAAGGGAAGAAGGTGAGGAGAGGCATCTGAGGAGTATATAAATGAAGTTGATCAATAGAGATTCTGATTGATTGAAAGAGAGGACAGTTCTCAAAATACCAATAATGTCTGAAGAGTACTTTTACAATTTGAACTTGGGAAGTCAGTCTTGCAAGGCACATGCCAAAACAGTATTATACCAAGTACGGATGTAAAGCCCTTAAAAGGAACAAACACAATCTAATTGTAAATGTGCCAAAAAATAAATCCGAAGTGCAATTCTATGATTGAATGATAAAACAGAAAAGACATATACTGCAAGAAGGAATATTCAGAATGAAATGTAAATGCTAACCTAGTTGCAGTAAAATATATTGCAGAAATAAAATGCCAACAGAGGATATGTTCCTTGTCTTGAGTTGGAAAGGGGACCATGCCTTCCAGCAACTTGAATTAGGTTTAGATTATTATTTTTTGTGGGATTTGGATTTTACTTGTGCGTGTTTAATCTCATGGAATTTGGGGTTTTCACTGTAGATTCACCGACATCTTTAATGGCACATACACTTGAGAAAAACTGTTTCTTTTATCAAGCGATGAGCCAACAAACAGTAATAAGGTTTCTTGGAAATTGTTAACTAGCCCTTTTTGTTTTCAAGGAATGCATTTATAAAAGTAGGGAGTGGGAGAGCATTTATGTGGGTGGTTGAACTACCCTCATTAGGACTGAATCAAAACAACCTGTTTGGGCAGGAATTGGATGGACTGCAAAAGAGAATGAAAATAGAAATAGAATGTGCAAACCAAACTTTATTATTATTCCACCCGATCAAATGACAGGATTTGCAAAAATAAAGCCATTGGAATGGCTGTTACACTTCATATTCTCCACGACTTCATATTCTAGAGAAGACCCTTCAGCTAGCACTATCGGACAAAAGAGATCCAACGCTAGGATTAATAATATTATGTACAAGAGTATTACACGCCTCCCTTAATCCGCAGGGGTAGTTGTGAGACCAAACATGTCTTTGAACTTTTCAAAATTTTATCTTTGGAGCGCCTTTGTTACGATATGTGCTGGTTGCTCCACAGTTGGACAATGTAGCACTTTGACATTGCCTTCTTTTACATGATGCCGAATCAAGTGGAATTTTGTATTGATGTGCTTGGTTCGGTCACGAAAGATTGGATTTTTGCCATTTGAATTGCTAATGAGTTGTCAACCATGAGTGATGTTGATGAAACCTGTTGTTCTTGCAAGTCTGAAAGAATTCTTCTGAGCCACAATTTCTTTGGTTGCCTTTGAAGCTGCAATGTATTATGCTTCTGCTGAAGATATTGCCGGAATAAATTGTTTCTTTGACTTCCAACTGATGATTGCTATTCCTAAATTCATTAGAAAACCCAAAGTGGATTTACCATCTTCAAGATCTCCACCATAGTCAGAACTGGAATATCCAACCGGGGTGAAGTTTTCTGCTCTAGAGTATTTGAGCCCAAAATTTTGTGTTCTGTTTAGATATTGAAGAATTCTTTTGCTGCTACCAGTGACTTTCTCTAGGGGGTTCAATGAATGAGAAAAACACCGACAACAAAGGAAATGTCAGGTCTAGTTGTGGTCACATAGATCAGGCTTCCAATGAGTTGTCTGTATTTAGTGGCATCAACAAATTCTATAGAATCTTTTGATGTCAACTTCAAATTCTGTTCCATTGGTGTACTAAGAGACGTACAATCTGTCGTTCCAAATTTGCTCAGAATTTCACCAATTTACTTTTATTGTGTAACAAAGATGTACTTTGATTTTTGAATTACTTCAATGCCTAAATAGTGATGACTAATGAAGATAACCCAAATTTGTTATCTCAAATTCTTTCATCAGCTTTGCATTGATTTTTGGAGTGTATCTTTCATTATTACCTGTGATGAGTAGATCATCCACATACACCACCAAATATACAACTGTATTGTCAACTGTTTTGACAAAAAAGTTGCATCTTCAAACTCAAAATGCTTGAAGTTCATGTTTAAAAGGTGCTAAGTGAGCATTTCATAGCATGCTCTGGTGCCTTGTTTCAAACCATACAACAATTTCTCTAGTCCACACACTTTGTGCTCTTGGCTATCAACTACAAAACCTTTTGGCTGAGTCATGTACACTGTTTCTTGAAGATCACCATTCAGAAAAGCAGTTTTCATGCCCATTTGATGAAATTTCCACCTGTTTTGTGCTACTAAATCCAATTAAGTTCGAATGGTAATCCACTTTGTTGTTGGTGCAAAGGTTTCATTGTTGTCTATCACCTCCTTTTGGGCAAATCCCTTTGCGACAAACCTTGCTTTATGTTTGTCAAGTGAGCCATCTGCCTTGTACTTGTTGCAAAAGACTCACATGCGACCCATTGGTTTACAATTTAGTGGGTAATCCACTAATTTCCAAGTTCCATTTTTGATAAGAGTGTCGAATATTGCCTTCATAGCTTCTCAAGTTTTCATTTTCCATAGCTTGTTTGTATGAGGTTAGTTCTGAATCAAATGCAACATTGAGTTCTTCTTCTAGAGGATTAATCAAGGTGAACTGTGCAAGCTTGTCCTCGACTTCTTCAAGGAACTTGTCTGCTTCTTGTTATTTCTTTGCATAGGCACTTTGAGTGCTTGTTTTTCCTACTTCATTAGGTTTGACATCTTTCAATGTTTGAGTGGCCCATTTTGGAATCTTCTTCGGTGGTCTTGGCAGAGTAGGTGATGCCTCAATTTCCTGATCTAAAGTTCCTTCATCCTCCAACTTCGTTATTTGTGGCCTTTGTTCACTTTCGATGAAGTTTCACTTTTCCTTGAGAAGGGATATCATTTTCTGTTTTAGGAGACAAGATATAACTAATTAATTCCCAATTACTTGCCCCCCCACTTTTGGAACATCTAAATCAACCTCCTTATAGACATCAAACGTGGCATATTTCTCTAATTGATTCAATTGGCTGTTGATGCTGGCCTCATCCTTTAAAGTTTCACAAAAGACGACATCCCTTGCAATGAGGATTTTTTGGTTCTTTTCATCATAGAGCCAATATGCCTTGGAGGATTCAAAATATCCCAAATGAATGCATTTATGACTCTTGTGCTCCAACTTATTCCTTTTCTCCTTTGGGATCAATGCGTACCATGTGGATCCAAAAACCCGAAGATGACACACTGAAGGAAGATGATCACACCACATTTCATATGGAGTCTTCATTTGAATGGCTAACAATGGTGACTGTCATGCGGAGATATATTGTTGTTTAAGCTGCCTTTGCTTAGAAATACAAATTTATCCCCTTGAAATGCAACATTGCGTTGACCATGTTCATCATAGTCTTGTTCATTCTTTCCACCAATCCATTTCGTTGGGAGTGTTGCAATTGTGAGATGGTGCTTGATCCCATTTTCTTTGAGGTATGCTTCAAAGGATTTTGAAGTGCATTCACTACCATTATTTGATCTCAAAGTTCCAATGCGGGTTTGAGCTTTATTTTCCACCTTCGTTCAAAACTTTTTGAATGTCTCGAATGCTTTAAATTTATGTTTGAGGAAGTAGATCCAAGTCATCTTGCTCAGTAGTGATTGATGAACAACATGAAATACTTACGACCACCAATAGAGAGAATTGGTAGTGAACACAAGTTTGAATGAATCAATCAGAACTTGTTGTTGGCTTTCCACTCCGACTTTTCGGAATGGTTCGTTTTCATTTTTAGCCAATATGTAGGCCTTCACACTTTCTAGTTTGTAAGGGTAGGATAGGCAATCTTGCTTCACCTTTCTTTTGCATTAAGCGAATGCTTTCATGATAGGTATGCCCGAATCTTACATGCTACAACATAGTTGCAAACATGCCTTCTTCAATGACATGAGCAATATTCCTCGACACCGATGGCTTACCCCCGAGATTTAACACTTTTCCTTTCTCAAATCTAGTCAACATGACCGTATTATTACTTTTCATCATAGTGACCTCCCATCGTCCACCAAAATTGAGTGCCCTTATTAGTGAATGAGCACCAAGGACAACAAGTTTCTTTTCAACCGAGGAAGGTATATGCCATTTTGGAGAATGAAATTTTGAAGCCCTAAACAATCGAGTCTTTATGTCTCTTCCTCTAGTTAGCAGAGTTCGATTTGTCTGCCAAGTCTAATGGATTATAGATTTGTTCACAAAACTTAAAGAAGTCCTTTTAGAAAGTCATGTGTTGAGTGGCTCTAGTATCAAAACCTAAGCATCAAACCAAGTGGTACTAACCGGGGCATTATTGGCTTCATTATTATGGGAAAACACATATTCATTGGTGAATTGAGTTGAGTTTGGCTCATCGGTTTGTTTCTTTTCTTTTCCTTCTTTTTTTCGACAAAGTAGGCTTCAATATTCTCCCATGAAGTTTTACATTCATGAACCTCATGGCTCCTTTTTCCACTACACCATTTGCGAGAACAAATGTTTTTCATTTTGCTTTTACTTTACCCATTGTTATTGTTATATTTGCTTCCTAGATCCTTATTCCTCCCATTGTTCCTCCGATTTCCTTCATTTTTGGACATTGAGCGTTGGAGAAAAACCCTTGAAAGAATCTCCTTTTTTAGCCGGCATAACAAATGCTTTCACTCGATGAATTAGTTTTTCTCTCCAAGGCCTTTTCTCTTTCGACCATCTTTTCAACCAATTGATCAAAATTTAGAGTCTTCAACTAATTGCTCGCTTGCAAGGACTTCAAGTAGGTTGAGTAAGTAGGAAGAAGGGCCTTTATGGAAGTAGTTATATATATGTCAATTTTTACACTGGTGGCTTCTACACCATGCATGATTGCACGAATTTTTGAGGCCAAACTCATGACATCACCATTCTTCAACTCAAGATTGAACAATTTTAACTACAATTGTATGAACTCCAACTCTGAGTGAGAATCATACAAATTCTTCAACTTATTTAATGCTTCCCATGAAGTATCATATCCTTGAATGCGACAAAAAAAATTGTCCATCAACCGAGGCCCATATTAAGACCAATGCTTTTTAATTATTTTTACTAGACATTTTCTTCTTTTGCATTTATAGGCGATGTTGTCCTTGTGTCCCCATCGCAAATGTTGAACCATAGATCATTGAAGATAAGTGTGTTCTCCACTTGTTGAGACCACTTTATTTTGCCATCAAAGTTGTCTCAACAATTGTTTTTATTGAAGTCATTTTGTACGTGGGAGATATAGGGGTTCCTTATCACTCCAACAGGTTCTTTTTGGATATACCGACCGATATATACAGACTTCTCGATATGCCTGCCCTTCCTATATACCTGTTGTTACGTGGAAGAAGCTCGTCCTTTTGATATACCTAGTAGTACATGAAAGAGGCGTCAAGGTACATGAAACTTGAAAGCATATGGTACATACCGTGTGGTAATTAGGTGGTAAATGAAAAAGATTCGTTTCTATCAATAACACTTGCTTAACAAGAAGCCCTTGTACGCTGGGTGTAACAATCCTATATATTTGGAGTATCTTTGCTTTTTGGATTTAAGTCTAGCGATAGTCGCAAATGGGTAATGGAGGGGATGGGAAAATGTAATTGTACCTTATTTTCCCCAATGATTTATAGGGATGATGCCATAGACGCAGTTTTTGCAGCTACAATACACTATAGCTGCAATAGTTCGATCAGGATGACATTACTCATAAGCGTGAACCAAGGCACCATTGATACTCGAATGTTGTGATTTGTTCGAGTTTGCACAATTTGTTTTTTTTTCCAAAGTTTACTTGATTTTGGAAAAGACAATTGCTTTCAAATTGGTTTGCAAAACAAATCTTCACATCTAAGCTTTTATTTATTATTATTTTTAAAAAAGCTTAAAGATCTTTGAATGTATAAACTTTTATTTAAAAAAGAAAATTTCAAGAAAAGAACTTAGCTTGTCTTTTTGAAGGCTGTCCTCCCAATCTCCTACATGGCTTTTGCCCTATCAAGTGAAATAATTTTGGAAATATAATTGAAAAATCTTTAAATCAGGGTGAAACGCCAACACAACAGTCCTTGAAAATTTGAAATGCTGTGTTTGGTAGAATCCAACGTTGTTTTTGCTTTCTTTAGCAACTGTGCAGATGAACAGGTGAAATCACTTGGACTTTGGCAGTGCCGTATGCTGGGTTCCTTCCCAAAAAGATTCCTACAGATCCGCTACTATGCAACACCACTTCGGATCGTGCAACCAACACATTATATTGTGCAAAAATTAATGTTTGGACTGCTGCTTGCATAGGTAAACACCAATCAATAATTTGTTCTTTTGCTGTGCTTCATGGCTTGAAAAAACTTGCAGTGGAAGGAGTAGATTGAGAATAAAAAAATGAGTGAACAACCTTTGCTCCGATAGTAATGTTAAACCAGGAATTAGATGGAAAGCAAAAGAGAATGAAAATGGAAATAGAATGTGCAAACCAAACGTTGTATAATTATTCCACCCGAACAAATGACGAGACTTACAAATATAAAGCCATTGGAATGGCTGTTACACTTCATATCCTCTATGATTTCATATTTCAGAGAAGACTCTTCACCTAACACTATGGGACAAAAGAGATCCTACCCTAGGATTAACAATATTATGTACAAAATTACGTTGTTTACATTTCAATGCAACTCTATCCTCACATTGTAATTCCTATCTCAAGTGAAAATATGAGACATGAATCTATTCAAATCTCGCTAGATATAGACATTACATGCTCATCATATCAATCCCATTAAACAAAATAAATCCTTCCTCACACAATTGCTGATTGAGATATCAAAAACCTCCTTTAGAATTTCACAACATCCTTGAACAAAAATCAATAAAAACTACAACTCCTTGAACTCATAAAATGAATGAGAATTTTTGTTATATGCTTCTTCATGACATTATTAGGCATGCAAACAAAGATGAAAATGTGAATTCACAAAAAAAGATGCCTTTCTTTGCTTCAAATTCATAAATCTCGATCATGTTTTAAGTAGGGAAGAAAATAGAAGCAAGAATTTTGAAAATGCTGTGAAAATTGGAGAACTTCTAGAACTTCAGAATTGTATTAAAACAATCTTCACATCATGACTTGATGTGATCAAAGCTAAGTCACAAGGTCGTGTTCGTGTTCGAGTTTGACAAAGATAAAATTTGGATTAAGTTCGACAAAGATAAAATTCGGGAAAAAATCGTGATTAAATTCGAGTACTATAATTTGCAATTTTTTTAATATAAGATATAAATCCACAAAATCGTCAAAATAGGTAAACATTAATACATAAATTTGAAATCTATATAAGAAGATGTCACATTTATAAACCATGATAAACTTATCAAAGTTTTTTTATTATTGGTAAATAGTTTTAAAGGGACTATACCCTGTTACAAAAAGGGCTCAACAACCTGATATAACTATGGAGATTCAACAAAAAGGATCAAAATCCAGATAGAAAAAGATTACCATAAGTAACCAAGAGGTAGTTACAACAAGAAACAAAAAGGACATAGACTGCAACATAACAACAAAAAGCAGCAAAGTCACAACAAAAAGACCACAAAAGATCAACATCTAAAACGATTCCCGCCAGCCCAAGTGAGTTTACTTCTTGGATGCTCTTTCAATTCTGGACTGGATCGTTTGTAGCGAGGCAAACAACGCTAGTATAAACTTATCAAAGTTAAAGTATACGAAACGTATGAAATTGTCAAAAATTACATTTAGGAGTCGAGACTAGAACTTCAAAAATGTTGCAGTCACCAAGAGCACTTGGTTGAGTTAATGCAGGATCATCATCACTAGATGCACCACTCAATTCATCATCAAAAACTCCGGCACATCTACATCTATCAGAACTTCCAAAATTTGTTCAAGCAAGAAAGAGGAGTCTTTTGTTGCTTTGTTCATACACAATTGTAAATTATTGCAAATATAAACAAGATTTCCCAACTTTCCGACAACGACGCGTTCCTCTTTTTTAGAATGCATGTGGTTAAAGTAGCACCATTTCCTCTCACAAGTTGATCTATTGTTTTGTGGCCCAATATTCAAATAGCAAAACACTCGTAGTTCAGAGTCTGTGCTCCATAAGACCTCCACCATCTGTATCCAAGCATGTCAACTCGCGACATGTCATATTTGGCTGCTAACATTCCAAACATCCCTTCTCCTATCTTGTATTTCCAACATTGATCTCTAATCAGACTTATGGTTGTTGGATTTGGTTCAAACCTTTCAATGGCTTTGTAAAGCCTCGTAATAACTTCACAATCACTCTATCTATCAATTTGAAATAGCTTAGGCTCCAAATAAAATGTTGCTGCATGTAAAGGGGCATGCGTCATTTTACATTTGGAATCAACTATATCCCATATCGACATGTAGTCCGCTTCTACAATATTCATTATTTTTTGAACAGTTTCCTTACAACGGTCCATGCTCTCATAAAACAAGCCGAGACAAGGGGTGTCTCCATCAAACATTTGAAGCACATCAACAATTGGCTCAGACACATTTAAAATAATTTGCTCTATGTTCTTCCCCCTAGGACTTTTATAAAGCATAAATTTTTTCCATTCATTGGAACAAATAACAAAAACCGTAAGAGCTGCTTTCTCTTCAACCACTCTTTTCAAAGTGATATAAAATGAAGCAAACCTTGTTTCACATGGCCTCAACAACTCCCTCAATGCATGTTGCTTGTAAAGATTCAATGTGAGATGGTGATTTCTTATAAAATTTGCAATTGCTCTCCCTTTGTGAATTACTTCATGTACCCATAAGAATTTAGCCAAGTCATGAAACAACAAATTCAAGTAATGTGCCACACATGGGCTCCAATATATTTGTGGGTACTTCTCTACAATCAGCTTCCTAGCTCCCACACAACACGCCAAGAATCACTTTAAAGTTTAACCACATTCTCCTCTCCTACTTCAAGAATGACTTCCTCTAATATTTGAAAAATATACTTTTAAGTTTTCTTATGGTTCATGGTGTCAATGACTTTCAAGAACACAACACTTTGAGGGAAAGCCACGAAAACATTAATCAATGGTCTTTGACATATATCTGACCATCCATTGCTCAATATAGTGCAACTTGTTGCACTCTAAAAGCTTCAATCACCCCATTTTTTACCTCTATAAAAGGGTTGTTTTTAAAGCCTCAAAACAAAGGTGTGTAGCCTTTGCGGACTATGCAACTTTCTAAATTGCATTTCAAAAATGTGGATTCTTGGCAACATTAAATGGAATGGTACTTGAATAAAACATATCAACTAATGCATCATTGACATGTTTTTCTATTGGTTTCCACAAACTATTCAATGTTCCCCTTCCGTTGATCCACCTATTGAGATCTTGGGTATATTGGAAGAAGAAGACACAAAAGATGTCGTGAATTCAGACATCTCCTCTTAGATTCTATGTTTCTTTTGAACTGATTTCATCTTTCTTACAATAAAAGAGGGTTGGTCTTTCTTTAGAGCAATTCTAATCTTTGGCATCACCGATAATACTCACGGTGCCGTGGGCTCCCCAAAAACTCGCTCTTGGCATGAGATCGCCCAAAACCTCACCATCGGCAACAAATTCAAGAAAGAACTCCAAGCAAAACGGGACAACTTTCTATCTCATACTCTCTATTACATATCAGTGCACACTTTCATTTTACACACTTTTACACTCTTTAAGTTTTTTGGGTGGTGGCGTGGGCTCCTCCCAAGTAGGTTTTTCTACTAAATGACAACGAATGGATTTTGAATGGTCAAAGGTTTTGATGCTGCACCGACAAATGTATTGCCAGTTTTGAGTTTTTGATTGTTGGCATTTTGACTTTATCCGTGATGTGCCTTTGACCACTCGACAAGCCCTTCTATGCGCTTAGGTCCACTCTCCACTCTCGCAACAAGCACTTGACCACTCGAGTCTCGACCACTCTCCACTCATGCAATGATACTTCAACCCAATGTTTTAAAAATCCTAATCGCACTCAACCAACCTAGGGTTGGACCAAAGCCGAACCGGATTCGAACCTAAACCTGGACCGGTTTAAAATTTATGAACCGGTTTACTAAAAGATACATAAAATATTACCATTTTAATGAAAGCAATATATTATAAAGATTCCAAACCATGATTACAAACAATTAGAGACAAAATATGCAAAGTTTGCTCATGTATATACCATGTAAGAGTAAATATAGCAAAATGGCACCAAGTGCACTACATATCCGAAACAAAATACATAAACAATGAGGCTCTAAATGGCCTATAGAGTCCAAAAACAATATGCTACAAGCTACTACATGTTTGATATCAATCATCAAACTCAACACCACCACTAAGAATGAGATCCTCATCCTTATCAATTTCATCATGTTAAATCAAAGCTTAGACTCGCGACTCCTTAGGAGATTTGCAATAGCTATAGCACGACTAGTGCTTGCCATGTCTGGTGCTACTAGTGGTTCAACATCCAAAGCCATCCACCCCAAGTCATCGAGATGAAACTTTCTTCACGGGTGACTCTCCTCAACCCATTATGGTGTTGGATCAATATCATCCAAGACAATGGGATTTGTATCATGGCTTTTATTCAGTAACTAGTTGTGCTTTAGCCAAAGGTTGTATTGCATGAAGACGAGATCATTTAACTACAAAGATCAACGGGCACAAAAATCCGGTCAAGGAATCCTCAAGATTGTAGATGGGACTGTAGCCTCCTAATGTAGATGCCAAATCCACCACAAATAACCCACAAGGAATACCAACCAAGCTCGTGCTCACTCCAAATCACAACTCTTCAATGCAACTCCACAAACTCCAAATGCTCATAAATGGTCAATGAGAGAGGTGTGAGACAAATAAAGGGGGTCTATATAACATCATTTTAGGGTTAGGGTTGGAAAAAGTAATTTAAAAGTAAAAAGCTAAAATTAAATTAACGGTTTTATGGCGAAAATTGCCGCCCCAACCGGTCCAATACGAAATTGACTGGTTTTGTGCAGAATCGATCGGGTTTGACCGGTTCCATATGGAATTGACCGATTCAATCGAACCGATCGATTCTAATTCTTGTTCAACCGCTTTTAAAACCTTTGCTTCGACCACTATTACTTCGTTTGACAACCTTCAATTGCTTACAATCTCATATATTATACTCAAATTCACCACCACTTTTATAGAGCGCATAAAAACTTTTAGGGTCACTCGAACTTTAGTGAATATTTGTGAATTTAAACACCTCTAATAAAGTTTGACTATTTTTGAACTTTGTGCCCTAAAATTGCGAATCCTATGACACATAATCAAAGTATTATAGGATTCTATCTAGATATCTGCGTCGTGATGGGAGTAAAGAGGATGAACTGAACTACTCGACTCGACCTTACTTTACCTCGCGCTCTGTAACCTGCCTTAGATATAGAGTATAGGGCTTCGCGCTCTGTAGGATTTGAACCCACGGCATCGGGTTTTGGAGACCCGCGACCTTCATCCCATCACGATCCCAGTCTTTCATGAAACATAATCAAATTATATGATGCTGTTTACAGAATAAGGTTTTCTTTTGTTTTGGATCTTTTGGTGGTTATTGAGTATTTTTATATTTAGATATTGGCTCACTTACTCATATATGCTATCAAGTGGATCTTTGTAAATGGCAATTAAGAACAATACTCGGACATTGAATATAACTAGTCGAGTTCAAACTACTATTATTGTTCTTGAATCTAGCTAGGCCATATCAATTTCAGGGGACAATTATAATGGAAGCTTTATAGTTATTAATTAGATAATTATAAATGTTATTTTGTAATGTCTAAGTAATATTTATAACTATAAAATAGTTGTAAGTGAAGGTTCATGACCCCGCTCCAACCCGGGATGGATGGTTGAACTCAATTATTCTCCTATTTAGGGGAATTCTAAATAGGGCAAACACATGAACATAACAAACACGTGTGAACAAAATGGATACAAAACAAAACAACACATACATTTGTGTGTGTAGTTGTGTGGCAATAGTTTACAAAGAAGTGTGATGAAATGTTGTATCTTTAGATCTAGTGGAAGGCCATCGTTGAGAGAAGAAGAATAAGGTGGTACTAAAGCCCAATTGTTGTGATTTGTAATGGTCGATAATATTGTATGTTTCTTCATTGTAATTAATATAATGGATGATGCATTTCAGGGGGTTTTTCCGAAAGGGTTATCCTCATGTTATATTTTGTAATTTGTACTTCTTATGTGATTCGTTGTAAGTTATTTCTTCCACTATTACTATTATTCATGTTATAATGATTGCCAATTGATTATCTACAATACTAATCTTTTGTCATCTTTGAAAGAATCTTAGAGATGTTTAATATGTGATTATTGACTTTGACAAATCAATGTTGCGCAACTTTGTAGATACCTATGCGAGCATACAAATAAGGCTTGCCAAGTAGAATGGCATTACATCACGCTGGGATTGTATCACACATGGGATAGATTCCATATTCGAAAGTGCATTGTTGCGAATTTGAATATCTTTTCCCTATGGGAACGATTCCATGAATGTTGTTCTTTTGGCTCCCATGGATTCCATATTCACAAGTGCATTGTTGCGAACTTGAATATCTTTACCTCGTTGGAATCATTCCAATGAATGATGTTCTTTTGGTTCCCATAGTTAATGATGACATGAATGGGATGGCCCTTGACCCTACGTTTGGTGTGTAAAAGATGCTTCCGTTTCTCAAAAGTATCGGTGGTAAAGTTGTTGATGCTCACACAAGTAGCATTTAGATTAGTGTTTTTCGCTTACACAAAATTTGATGTAGGACTGCGCAATCAAGGATTGTTGAGCGTGGCATTTAGAGTCATTGTAAGGGTGTGCTAAGATCCCAAATAAAACAATGCTAAGATCCTATCCTATTCACAAACACACTTAAATACCCTAATTCTATCATTGGAGTCAATGCAACCACAATTTCCACACAAATGGTAGTGTATTAACAAAAAGGAGCAAAAATTGTATTTGGAGCACAACCAAGAAAGCCGCGCCATGTAAGGGTATTTATCACATAATTGAGACTCAATGAATCTTGGCGAGGATTGTTGATCCAAGCTTGAGGCAGCCTTGGGGATTTTTCACAAAAGATTTGGCATACTTAGCGAGTCCAAGGGCACGTCTTGCGAAAAAAAAACAATAAAAACAAAAGAAATAAACCTTAACGTAAAGCTACTTTAACATATTGAAACACTCATTCAAACCTTATTTTCATGAGCCAATTCAATATATCACTTTCCTCACTCTCACACACTTATTGTGATTTCCGGCGTGTCCTTGAAATAAGCTGATTGTTCGGTTGAAGGAATGGATAAGAGGTGATTAATATCGATTGTGGTGCATTGGTAGAGCTAATAGACACATTTGACTATTTTTAAACATTTTTCAAGCATCTACATATTTTTTCATGGATTTCTAAGTCCAAATTTTGTGTACAAGGATTTTTTTAAATGAATATAAAAGCAACTATTATTTAATATCAGCTCTCAAGTTTCAATTAACAATTCAACTCAAGTTCAAACATTCAATATTGTCACATTATTTACTCACTTCTTTGTGTATACATGTGTATGTTAGATGTAACTAATTAGATTTGACTCTTTGAGTGTATTTTAAGTTGATTTGATATGGAATGCATTTTAATAGGTTTTTCTTTGAAATTCGCTACTTTCAAATTTTTAGCGAATTAGCTGAGTGTTAGCTGAGTTTTGTTGCCAAGTTTGAGACAAAATTCTATTTGCCAAGTTTGAGCCTTGTTACTATGGTATGTACATCCATTAAAGCATGATTTGACGGATATATGTCATTAAACACCCTAACCAATGTGTATGAAAATGTGACCATAAAACACTTCTGAATGTCCTAGGTCCAGCAATGCAGTTCGTGTCACCACATTTTGTCGAACAATTGATAAATTTCGTCAATTTCATAACCAATGTGAAGGCATGAGGCAGTACGACATTTTCTTGTGTTTGGCGAATAGGCAAAAAAATAGCATTATGGATTGATATGCTATTGACTTTCATAGCTGTTTATCTCAATGCAATGACATATATATCTTGCAGTTTGTTGAATAAAATTTGTGGTATAGGGCTGCATGTTGACAGGAATTGGAGATTCTTTATCTAAGGAAGATATATATTATGGCATTGATACTTTTTAGCTTTGACACATTTATTGAAAGTGATATATTTAACTAGAAAAGTAATTTGTGAAATATCAAAACAATCAATGTGAAAATCCTTTCGTATTCAAAAACAAACTTAAATGTCCTATTCCCATCATTGCAGTGCATGTGACCACAATTGTCAAACAATCAGTGAAGGCATGTTAACAAAAAGGAATAAAAAACTGTTTTGGGAGCACAACCAATAAGGCCACACTACTGCATAAGGGTAATTTTCATCCATCAAAGCATGTTAGGAAGTGGATATTTGTCATGTGTTGAAGTTGCAAACACCCTTGATAGACACGTAGGAAAATTCGACCACACAACACGAGTTAATGTTTCAAGCCCATTGTTGTAGTCCATTTGACCACATTTTGTCAAACAATTGATAAATTCCCTCTACTTCATAACCAATGTGAAGGCATGAGGGCATTACGACATTTAATAATGTTTGGTCAGTAGGAAAAGATCTTGGTGTTATGACTTGACCTGTCCATGACTAATAAATGTTGTGGTTTGTCAAATCAAATTGTGGCATAAGGCTAAATGTTGACAAGAATTGGAGATTCTTATCCAAGGACGATGTATATTTTGGCATTGATACTATCAAACTTCTACACTTCTTACTAGTAGCAATATATTAAATTATAGAAGCAATTCTTGAAATATTAAAAAAATCAATGCTAAGATCCTTTCCAATTCACAAAACACACTTAAATGTCCCAATCCCATTATTGTAGTCCATATCACAATTGTGGCAAAGGCATATTAACAAAAGGGAACAATTGTATTGGGAGCTTAACCAAGAAGGCCACGCTACATAACGGTATATACATCCACCAAAGCACACAATAGAAAGCAAATATTTGTCATATGTCGTAGTTGAAAACACCCTAACAAACATGTATACAAAATGTACGCCTTGAAATGAGCTACCTTGCAAGGTGTTAGAGATAACATAAATCAACCCAAATCAATCTACTAAAAAGATGGGCTTATGTCACTGCCATTGTAATTTTGAAGGACATCATGAGGCTTTTTTCATGAATAAAGTGGGTTAATCCTTCCAAATCCGAATATGCAATTACAAAACTAGAGAAAAATGTTTGTTTTTGTGGCTATGGGACTTGCCTTGGTCAAATCCCTAGTCTTTTCAAGGTTAATAAAAGAACATGTAAGACATAGAGTAAGAAATCAAAACTGAAATGAGATGGTATACGTGTTTGGGAGCCGAGGGGACCAAGCCATGGTGTAGGGTTTATTGGTGGCAGATCGCTGATTGTTGATAGAGTGTTGATTGATTGGATGTTGTCGCCAGTCGCAACTCAGTCACAAGTGTGATCACAAAGTAGTGACTATGACTTGTGTTGAAAATATGAAATCTGATTGTGTAGCGAGCTTTGGGCTGCTCAAAATGTCTTCTTTCTCCTTTGGCAAAACCTGCGAGTATAACATACCTAAGCAAGAGCTAAAATTGTGAAAACAACCAAGAAGGATGAAGGGAGAGGGGGAGTTTTATTTTATAGATTTGGGGTGCATAGAAGATTGAGATGGATATGGGTGTAAAGTGCATAGAGAGTTGAGATGATAAGGGTCCAATGTGCATTGAAGATGCAAATGGGTAGGTGGGGTGTATAGAGGGATGTGACAAGATTAAATATGAGTGGATGAGGATGAGTAAATGCGTGTCTTTAATCAACCTTATTTTATATTTACGCTGAAAGGTGTTTCCAAATGGGAGTAGAACCCCCGCTGCGGACAACAGTCAGTGAGATCGACGGTTCAGAGGAGGTTGCAGGCGATGTTCAAACACGGATGGATGGTAGCCGCAGGATACAACAAAATAATGGTCTATTTTATCATGCCCTGACAGGGAACAGAGATTTGTAAGGCAGAAAGATTTGGAGCGTGGAGATGGCATTTGATATTAGGGATGTTGACAACATGACAGTATGCTCCAGGTCGGACCATCCACATTACCAATGACGGAAATTTGGATGTATGCGTTTATTATTATTTTCTATCTGGATTCCCTTGGCCCTGTTTCTTTTGTCCATTGACCAACGTACGTAGATATCATATTAAGTTGAATCTGTTTATGCGTGAGGGAGAGGTGTACAGCCACAATGGTTCACGCCAATGTTTGTCTTTTCTTTTTTAAAAAAACCAGAATTATATTACTAGAAAGAAGTTAATCAAATTACAATGCCATGCTATGGTACTCATACTCCAAGAAATATCCTTAGACTTCCAATTACAAAGTAAAGGAAAAAGAAAGCATATGTGCAGCTTAGCTATCAGATCTTTTATGAGATCTTTGACAGTGAAATAATGGAAGCATTGCGTGTAACAGTGGAAGTACATGTATGCTGACAGATTTTATAAGGTTTTCGTGTAAATATTTGCCAATTTTTGTCTGTCTCTATCTTCAGCCTTGAGTTGGCTTCTTGTTGTTGTTGCATCAGAGTGTGTGCATGTGCTGGTGAAGGTTTGTTATTAGATTCCAATTTTTTATTTCCACCAAATGATAAATGCCTCCTTTACCAAATTTAACCTGAACTTCACGGATAGTTGCAAGGTTGGACAATGCAGCAACGGCCTTATCTACCATTCCAGCTGCAGGGTCCATTGCCTCAACAAGAGGTTTTAGAGAGCCATCTCGTACAATGCATATTTTGTTTTCATGATGAGTGAAAAGTTTTAAAATAGCAGTGGTGAAGTCCTTTTACCCTCTGGTAGAACTGTTCACAAGAAAATCAAGCAAAGGTGGTATTCCACTTGATTGTGCCATCTTTTTTTCTTTAACAGCTGAAATAATGTATAAAGTTGCAGCAGCAATCTGCAGGCACCCTGCGGGTTTCCTGTCTTGAGAACATGTACAAGTGAATTAATATCCCCTGGAGAGAGAATTTCTTTAATATTCTTTTCATATAAGGATAAATTCAGCAATGCAGTGACACCAGTTTCTTGTATTGTCAAATCACAAGAATGTAACATTTCAACCAAAGGTCTGATAGCTCCACAGTTTGTAATTGTGATCCTTCTTCCTGAGTCATTCTTTGCAAGAAGCCACAACTCAGTTTCAACTTCTATTTGCACTTCAATCGAGTTAGCTTGCAGGTTTTCTACCGGCTTCTTAACTTGTTGCTGGAAGGATGACACATTGTCCACAATATGTGACTCTAAGTTTTATTGTATTTATGCAGTGCTATGTTGATGACTAATAGTTGTTATATTTGATCTCAACTCTCTATCTAATCGTTACTGCAAGATGAAAAATACACTCTTACTATGCCATTTGTCCCAAAAACATCAGCATCTTCTGCTATTACTAGTTGCACATCATCCAAAGGCAAAGGAGAAATTGTAGGAGACATAGTTTGATGGTGCTCTTGAAACTGCTCTTGAGGATTGATGGTAGTGATTTCATCCTTAGTTCCCACTTCTTGCTCACCATCAATTAATGAAATACTTTTTGGGGCCAAGGTACTTTCTTCTTGTGTTATCTCAGAGGAAAAGTTCTCACATATTTTTCTGTCTCATGCTCATGCTCATCTGCATTTACTTTTATAGATATACCATCATCTGAGTGATGTTTTTCTGAACCAATTTGAGATGATTCGCTTCGCTGTGGACTATGGAATAAGACTTTATCAGGCCTGGGAAATGAAACATTGTTAGACTTGCACCAATTTTCAGTAAGTGCCTTCACGGTATAATTGGGGATAAGGCAAGTGTGATTGAGAGTCTGGCGAGTTTTAGGACATGTTTTCATACCCTGGTCCAACCATCATTGGATATATGCTCTGTCGTATGTTTTTCCTAAGGCTATAATTACTGGATCTGCCATCAGTTCTAGTGATAGAGGACACCAAAAATCAGCAGGGATTGGCACTCCATATTGTGATTGTGTTTGCTTAAGTTCTAACATATATTCACACATTTGTGTGACTAAATCAATAACTCGATTAATACACTCCTCTTCCTGCTCACTTTCTTCAGTAAGGATAAAGCCCTTCTCTATTTCTAGAGCACATGCTTCCCTCAACACTTCTTGGTTTGTTTAAAGTCTAATTTCTCTGCAATGCTTTTTATTTTGGAATGGCAAACTGTAGATTTCTCTCTTAGATCTCTTAGTGCATTTTCAATATCCTCTGTTCTCTCATGGAAAGTGCATCTACCTCTTCGCAACTCCTTGATGCACCTTTCAACCTAGAACATAATAAATAAATAAAAAAGTATATTCTCGAATCTCAGTTGTGCATGAAAATTGATGGCCTAAAGGCTTAAAATATTAGAAAATAAAAGATCAGATTGAAACTAAGACTTCAAAGTTTAAACTACACCTCTAGAGGAAAATACTAATAGAAGTAAACAGTGCTAAGACAATTAGTGTTATTCAGATTACCGATTTCAATGACTTATCCGAAATATGAAATGAAACTAGATGCAATGCACTCAAGACTTGACTGATGTCCAATGAAATTTCTTCAAAGATTTTCTATAATTCATGGGTCACGTATTGCCTGCAGAACACAACACAAATTTCTTTAAAACATATACAGTTGTCTTTTATTAAACCCCTTCCCTTTTAGGATGATGTAATATACATAACAACCTTTGAAAATGGATTACTAGAGCATTTTCCCATTAAAATGATAGAAATGTTCCACAGGAAACTGATCATATGATCCTGTCTAACATGCGCAGTGTTCAATATCCTTCACTATGGTTTTGCTTCAGATTAATTGAAATTTTTAGAAATCATAGTTAGACCCGGAGGACACGTGGAGCGATGGGGGTGCCCTTACAACCAATTTATGGGTTGAAGTTGGCCTTGTCAATGGTTCAATATGCATGGTCATTGACAACATCTACAATGCCTACAGTACACTGCCAAATCTACCTCTTTTGTTGTCATCAAATGTTACAAATACATAGGCCCTCCTTGGGATGTAGATAACCCTTCGCATGTTTCCCTTCCATCCATATCCGGAGGCAACCACAAGCAACTACCCCTTAAAATGGCCTGGGAATTGACAATCCACAAATCCCAAGGACTTACATTGCCAAAGGCCACTGTTGATTTTGACAACACTGAAAAATCAAGGCTCGACATTCACCGTGATATCTAGAGTCCCATCCATTGAACACCTTTGCATAACACCTCCTTTCTCTTATGAGCATTAAGGGGTCCCTTGGGCCTCATCTCAAAAGAAGGAAAGAAGAGGAGACACGCCTAACAAATCTCTAACATTTATCTTTTTAATATTAAGTAGTCTCTTCCATCCTTACCTTTATTTGTTTTGTTATTCATGAAATTTGTGTCATGACATATTTTGCAATAACAAACATATTTCTCTAGATGTTGCAACGTTATTCCTCATAAAATGATTACAGGCTTCATTGGATATGCAACTATTTTATGTTTGTGAGATTGCTAAATATGTATTCTGTCAAAGTATTGCTCTCTGCTCAACATGTACACAAATATGTAACGAAAATGAAAAATAAAGTCATGGAATTATACACCTAAATGTCATCACAAGCAACATACCTCTAAAAAACATTCACTTCTTCCATCACTATTAACCCCCCCTTTCTTTACTTTTAACCTCTACTACATGTACTAGAACATCATTTGCACACACAATCAAGTTCAATGTCATCTTCTTCTCTATCTTGCTTAATCCATGCCAAATATTAGCCTTCACAACTTCAACACAATATAAATATACATATAGCTTGCAATATATAACAACATAATCCACACCTAACGAACCTTTGACTGACCATTCCCCCTCCAACATTCACCCCCAGCATGTTGCCCCCTCCCTCTCACCTGTTACTCTTTTTCACCTTCATATTTCCCTTCTAAGCCACCTTCCTCTACGCATGTCTTTCGGCATTTCCATTGCACATCCCACGTGCAATTGCTAGTTTTTAGTTATTTTGTGGGAATATTTGATTTTTAGTGGATTATAATGTTTTATGATTTTTTTGTATTTTTAGCTTAATGCACAAGGTACATTTTCCGATGTCTACACATAAGCGAATATACATTTATCAAAGCATGATAAAAGAAAATATTTTTCATATGTCATAGTTGAAAACACCCTAACAAACATATATACAAAATGTGACTAAAAAGCAAACACGAATGTCCCAAGTGCATCATTGCAATCCACATGACCACATTTTGTCAAACAAGTGATAGGTTCCCTCAGTTTGATAACCGATATGGAGGCACAATACCATTATGACAATTACTTGTGTTTGGTGAATAGTAAACATCTTAGCATTATGGTTTGATATGTTATTGACTTTATTAGATGTTGCTCTTAGTGTAACGACTTATGAATGCTACAATTTCTCAATCAATTTTAGGATAAGCACAACATGGCTATTGCAAGGATGCTCTCAGACTCTTCGAGCCACTGTGAAGGCATGAAAGCAACATTTGCCAAAGTTGCTAAAAATATTTGTGGCACAAGGTTGAATGTTGATTATTATTGGACATTCTTATCTGAGGACAATATGTATTGTCATTGAGGTTTATCAACTTTGACACTTCTTACTGCAAGAAAAATATTTTTGTATAAGTGATTCACGAAATATAAAAAAATTGCATACCTATCTCCAAAACATAAATATTGTTAAATGCAGTAGTAATTTGCAAGGTTTCAAAACAAAAACCTGAGAGCATCCTTGTAAAAGCCATCTGTTATTATACAGTTGGTTAGGGTATGTTCCAATGGAATTCATTAGTTGAAGAGTTTGAGAGAATCCTTGTAAAAGCCATTTTGTCATTATATAATTGGTAAGGGTATGTTCTCTCGTGCTTCATAAGCTCAAAGAGTTTGAGAGCATCCTTTTAAAAGCCATCGTGTCGTTATTATACATCTGGTTAAGGTATGTTCCATTAGGCTTCGTCAGTAGGAAGAGCTTGAGATCATCCTTGTAAAAGGGAGGTTTGTGCACATTCTGCTATCATTGCAGTCTGCATGACCACATTTTGTCAAACAGTTCACCTGTTTTACATTTATACAATTATAAGCAAGCAGTTCCAAAGCAAGATGGTTGCAAAACAGTTTGAACTTCTATAACAGAAGATGGTTCACCTTCTTGTAGATGTGTCAGTTCAACTTCCATATGTGCACGTGCTGACAAGTTTGATGACGTGGCGTGAACCCCTGGAGTGTGGTGCGACATGGCACAAGAATTTCATATGTCATGGAGGTTTGGCATTAAGCTAGACCTATAAGTTTTGTTTCCTGAGTGCACCAAAACTCAGGTGTTGCAAGCCTCCAGTCAAGGTGGGCGTTGTAAGGAGATGAGTGCACTTGTTTTAAGTGATGGCATGGAAATCTGGTGCCTTGGGTTTCGGCCCTGAGGCTTATGTGAATGGGTGCTAAGGGGCTAGTTGCGCAGCATGGTGCACAGCTGTGCAATATAACGAATGTTACCAAAGTGAGCATTTGGACTAGCGCAGTGATACTCGTATCATCAAACATCTGTCAACATGTGAGCTAGTTGACCCATTATTCAGTGAAATACACTTCTCTGAGCCCTTAGTGCAACCAAGGTAGAGAACTGGCTTGGAATTTCAGGCCAACCCCACCTGTCAAACTAAAACTATATTGTTCCTCTGTGAATTAAACAATAAGCTTTGAAAATGTAGATTTAAGACTTCTACCTAGCCTAACCTAAAGAATTGTACATCTAAGCTTAATTTGAGAAAGGAAAACTCTTGAGAATGTGCATGCAAATTTCAAATGAACGATTGACTCAACTCATATCTATCTACTGAATACAATGCTTTTGGATTATGTAATTCTGCTGAATGATAAATTCTATGATCTTACTAAAAATCACGTACCCATACATATTAAAGAGCTCTTAATGATCCTGAAAATATGAGAAATCCACTTAGGTTCACCTGCTTTGGTGACTGTATCTTTTGATCTGCATTTTTGGTTCTCATTTACATAATCCTGACATTAATGGGCAGGGTTCACACATAACTTCTTCATTTTTATTTGCATCACACGACTTAAATCTCTACATAATTCCTGTCCTTGTTTGAAGTGATTTAAGGCATATTCAGGTAATTGCAGTCTCTGTTACCAGAGTCTCCTGGTATGCTCCTTACACTCACACTATTCTGGAATTAGGTTTACAACTAATTTCTAATGATATTTTATATTTTCAACACACGTATTTGGACATATGGATATTGTGAAATTTCTGAGTCCTAAATATGTGACTGTTTTTGCACTAGCATCTACTGGCACACCCAAGCTCAGTATAACTTCGTATCCAGTTTATTTCACAATATTGCTCATGATGTTGCAGTTAGTCTTACGAAGATATGTTTTTCTCATCGAATCGGTTTTCCTATGTACTAATTGTAAGCACTTGGTAATTTTTATTTGTTCACTTGTTTTGAAAGGAAAATAGATTCTTTTTAATTCATCAGTCCAAAACAACTTTTCTAGAACTCTTGTGCTATTCCTATATTTGTTTATTTTCATCGTTTAAAATGTAACATTCTCTGGTGCTCCTCAGATCTTTCACTAATTCTGTGATGCTCCTGAGATCTTTCCCTGCACTTTCACTATTTTCAATGCCATGAAGTGCAAGTTTTGCTCATAACCATAAACTGCCAATAGTTATGGTCGCATGTGCAACTTATAACTTTTGATGATAATTTTGTGTCTGGATCTCTCTTTTAAAACTATAGTCTGGTAATCAAGAATATATATCAGGATTTATCCAAATTTATATCTTCAAGGTCACTTTTCCCGCCATTTTTAGTTTTCTTTGTTTTACTAACGGAAGGTCTAGAAGGAAGATCGAGGAGAAGCATCAAAGTTTTGACTGTTACTTAATTGTACAGATGTTATGTGCACTTCGAGATTCCCCCAGTTCAAATAGTATGAACAGCTTAAAGCAGCGTATAGACCCAAGTATGATGGATCTCTATCCACATGATTGTGTGTACAAGGTCAGTTTTTATTTAGGAAAGAACTAGTTTGATTATTTTCTGGTTTTATGCCCCTAACAGATATTTATGATAGCATCAAATGGTTTCTAATTTTTTCTTTTTAATTGAAGATGGCCATGTTGGCAAAGCAATGCGTGGAAGAAGATCCCATCTTGCGTCCCGATATGAAGCAAGTTGTACTTACTCTTTCACAAATCTTGTTGTCTTCTGTAGAATGGGAAGCAGCCCTTGCTGGTAATAGTCAAGTTTTTAGTGGACTTATACAGGGAAGATAATTCTAAATATGGGACGCACATCCCGATTAGAATCCAAGCTTGTATAGATTTGATTTTGTAAGGAAGAGTTCCAATCTGGACGTCTTTGATCTATATGGCATTTCTGTGTTCTCTACACTCTAATGTATTATTATCCATTGATAATTTAATTAAAGCCCTGCAAATCCTTAAAAGCGGTTGCATCCTTTAAAATTTCTTGACAAATCACATGAAATATGTTGTAAAATGGAGTCTACTTGTTGCTGAAAAATGTAGGTCCTATCCAAGTGTATATGTATTGTGTACCATAAACTTATTTTTTTCCCTTTGTAATGTTTTTAGAAACATAAGAAGGTGATAAGTTTATGGCTGCAATGGATGATGAAAAAGTATTTGTTCCATAACATTCTTGCGTCTTAAGTTGACTCAAGTTCATATCTTTTTGCAAAAAGAGTGCCAAAACAAATATACATTTTAGCTACTACTGATCTCTGGAGTTTCAACATTCAAGACTTGACATGTTTGCTGCACAATGAATCTAAACATGTCTGAAAGGAGATGGACAGAAATTCTGAAGATGTCTAGTAACAATTAAAAGCAAAGAAAGGATATTTCAAGCCTAATATTGTTGTAGAGAATTGCAACTGCATCAGATTTTGTCTATTATGGTGGTTTTGGACAAACTTTGCGGGCCAGTAACCTTTTTGTTTCACTATATACACTTTGTTTATACTGAGGAAGAGGGGCTTGATGAACTCGATTCGATGAGCTTTTTGTTAATGGAGAGCAGCTTGAAACCCAGGTAGGACGAGATCATACTAAACATGCACCTTTGGGGAATTTATCCTGCCTTGACTTGAACCCAATATTTTCACCTGGCAGCACTTAGTTCTAACCAGTCAAGGGATGCAGGGCGCCATCCAATATGCTTCTTGTGACTTCTTTATATGTTTCCAATGGATGTCCTGAACATGGATGTTAAAAGACAAATAACCGTAAAAAGTAGGAACTTTGGATGTTAAAAGACAAATAACCATTAAGTAGGAACTTTGGCTATTAAAAGACAAATAACCGTTAAATTAGGAACTTTGTAAATGCTAAGTATCATGTCGAGTACAGTGTTCTTTAAAATTTTGCTTACAGGTTGAGCACAAGTGTTTTACCATTATTTTGCAGTAGGTACAGATGTGCATCTTAATTGCACTATTATTGTTTATGTAAAGAAACCCATTGGGAACACAATAAGCAAAGCTTCCTCAATTTTAGGTGTTTGGTGTTCACCTCTGTAACGATTGTAACATTGCTGATATTATTTTTATATGTTCTTTCATAATTGAATATAGTTTAAGATAGAAAAACTTATATGTATAACATAGAATATTATCAAAAGTTTCTCTGCCATCTCTTCCTTTTGACTACGAGCTGACTAACATTGTCCGACTGACTTCAATGGTGGTGGTTGGCTGGGCCGAGGAGTTACCTTTCCTATGCATTCAGTCTTCTCACTCCTACAGAACATTACTCTGTGTGTATGAAAACATGTTAGCCTTCTTACAATGTTGCCTGGCCACGATGCTCAATATATTCCTATTGCAGGGGCCATACCCATGAACTGTCTTTCCTACTAAACACAAGCATTAAATTATCATCTTATGCTTGGTCTGGTATGAGGACTCTTTCCCATATCTATTTTGCTGTCTCTGTGTCTCATTCCAAATGATAATATTCCTTACAGAGATGAGAGGAATTGATGGTAATCGTTTTGTTCCCTTCACTGGGTGCCTCTATTCTAAAAAATTGTCTTCAAATTGCCACGTGTGTGAGTTGCAAATACAATACCATCGTTTTGCTTGGGATCGTGAAATACTCCTTATACAATGCATGAATAAATCAATATAATCTTTGTAAATATCATTGCACCGTTAATAATACTTGATGCCCGCAGAAGATGATGGGAACATGCCATGGACAAATTCTTTACTCACCTTATCATCCTATTTGTTCTGTGAATATTCATATTACAAACAGAATTATGAGTGGTCCTAGTTTCCCTGCAGAATTGCTGTCCGAGTAGAGAGGAGAGAATATATAAGGTCAACTGACAGTCTACCCGTGCCTAGGAGAATTTACATGCAATTTCACCATTAGCTCATTGTCTCATCTGCTCACACAGTACACCACCCATCTGGTCATTTCCAATCTGCTTCTCACAGTCACTATTGTTCCTCAACCATAGGGCCCTTGTCACAAGGATAATTGCCAGCAGAATGGGGGTCATCATTTTTATTGCGATGTACAACACCCTCCTAATGAATTTTTAGAAACCTTGCACTGCGAAAAGTTTAATTTTCATGAGTTTCTCAACTGTCACCACAATTATTGAGGACAACAATCGAACTTTCGTTCATCTCTCACATCTCCTGGAGTTCTGTGTCCAGCAAATCACAGGAATTAGAGGGTGTCCGAGGAGTGTCTGGCAAGTCTACGCATCCAACACAGACATGCCCGGACATTTGGCAACAGCATAGGTTAAAGAGGTTTTTAATACTAATGTTGTAGATTTGCAATTTATTGACATAGCTATTTCCAGTGGTTTCATATGCACAGAGGAATGTAGAATTTGCTCATTGCGGCTCCACCTCTTGGTGGCAGTTGGGCCAATTGATCCATATGTCGTCTTGCATCTTGTTATTTTGGAGCTATATAGACTCTCTCTTTTTGTTACTGATGTTATATCGAACATTTGAAGTGTATAAAAACATGTCCTATTTTGTACTAGTGATTGAGATGCAAAGAGAAATATATTAATGGTAGACCTACATGATCTTATGAACAAAGAGGAAACTCCATCAAATATACAAATCTAGGATGAATTCATGTCTTTTGAATCAAATTAAGTGTACGATTGATCTTTACTATTTTAAAACAACTTCAAATTTACATGTAATTCAAGAAAATAAGATAAAATTTTATGTACACTGAAATAATAAGTGATACCATTTGAGAATTTTTAAATATTATAAAAGGTGCTTACATGAACATGTTTTGTATCAGATGCTCATTTTTGTTTGCCGAATAGCTTGAGATTGAAGTGTGACAATCTATTGCCCGAATCAAATCCTTTTTTCCTCTTAACTAGTGTTTTGATATCAAAGCCATTCCGGTGGATAAATTTATGGAAGTTAGGAAAGTTGGATGGTTCTCGTTCTGGTTGTATTTCTATATAATTATTAACTAGCAATTGCACATGAGTTGCAAATTACACCGGAGAGGATAACAATACTAAGTTTGTTGGAGTCGTAATTTTCAAACTTCCAACTCCAAACATGAGTCCCAGTTTCACTTCCAACTTCTAGATTTGCAAGGTCAATCTTCAAATTTCACCTTTCTTGCAAAATCCCAAATCCAATACATCTAATCCGTTGTCCAATCTTTATTTATAGGAAATAAAATAACGATTACAAATCAAAATCAGTAAAATAAAACTAAACAAACAAAAAAAAGAAATCAAACAAAACTTAAATGTAAAGTAATGGTATTTTGTGTTTGGACAAATTAGCCGGACTCAAAAAGTATTTCCATTTTAACTCTAAGTTAGATTCGTCCGACAAATTAATCTTGTTACGATGAAAGGGCCACATTTATTTTGTGGTATGAGCGACCATCAAATAATGATGCACGTTAAAAAGTTGGCAATATTTGAGGTTATAGACTTGTAAGATCGAGGCAGAGACTCATGTTCAGGCTCAGAAATTTTGAGCTACTCTCTGCGGCATAGGACCAGGAAGCTGAAAACAAATCGAAATCAAAATCAAAGTCTCGAGTTGCTCCTTATTTCCGTCATGACGACGAAGAAGATGAAGGGTGAGCAAACGATAAGTGTGAGAAGTTTTGTCTTTCGCCTGTGAATCCCAAGTGCATGAAGATCAACTATCCTCCTCCTTGAAATATAATTATAGTGGGGGAGGAAATATGGCCGGAGAAGGAAACACAGATGGAGAAATGGGATCTAAGCGGCATTTGGGAAAGGCCACCATCGTATCGATGGGATGTGGCTACTGAGGCCAGTCGGCTCGCTCGCCGCACATCTATAATTTGTTTTTCCTGGTAAGGAGGGGTGTCTGAAATAATTCGTGAAGAGACTCGCGAAATTTGACGCTTTCCAGCAGCAGGTCGTCTTCAAAGGAGACACACTTGTAATTATTGTTTTAATCTTTGGCAA
Organism: Taxus wallichiana var. yunnanensis; assembly: GCA_018340775.1. Lineage (NCBI taxonomy): Eukaryota > Viridiplantae > Streptophyta > Pinopsida > Cupressales > Taxaceae > Taxus > Taxus wallichiana. Next base: position 270,158,566 of record CM031234.1, read on the forward strand.
TCTTGGGTTGTATTTTATTATTTTCAATTTTGCTTGTGGATTCAAACATGGTGGTGAATAACTATTGAGCTAGGACAAGTAGATGGTTTTGGGTTCCTTTTTAAGATAAAATACAAAACGTACCATAAACATGTGAATTTCTTTTGTTGATATAAAATCCAAAAGAAAAAGCAAACCGGTCGTGAAAAAATGCTCTACAACTTTGGTGCAAAATTGGAGTCGGCTCTTCTAGGGTTTCCCCCTCTAACCATCATACCGCGGCCTTTTTGGGCTCTACGAGAATTTATTGCTATAGTCTCTCCTAGGGTTTTTCACCCTTTGAGCGTCCCCTATATAATGACCTCGCCATCTTCAAACCCGGTTGTTTCAACCATGACAAGAGATAGTGGAGCGAGCAATGACACTCGCCGTCAAGCACCCCAAGAAATTTGTCTTGAAGGTTTTTCATGAGGTAATCTCTCTCCTCTAGGTGCGATTCGCCCATTCTTGAATTTAATACTACTTGTCAATGTTTATAACAATTTTGCCTCATTGGGTATTTTGTGGGTTGAATCCCCTCTGAAAGCATGCTTAAATCTTGGGCTAACATAACTGGATCCCTCATGAGGTCCGTCTGGATAATGTTCAAAACATGAGTAAGGGTTTCTTTCTCTTTCGTTTCTCTGATCCTGCTAACGAGCCCAATATTTTGGCTAAGCAAGCCACTTGGTATGTTCGTAACTTGCTGCTTGTGTTAACACCTTAGCACAAGGACTTTGTGGTATTTGAGTATACCGCCCTTTAAGTCCCTGTTTGGATTGAATTTTTTGGTCTTCCTTTGCCATGTGTTCATTTTATGTCGCAAATTGTGGGTAGTATCCTTGGAAGCCGATAAGTTTTAACATGCTCGTCCCCAAAAGCGAGTATGCATTGAGATTGATCTCTCCCAGGACCTCAAAGAATTTGTGGATATTCAAATGGGCGATAAATGCTACTCCCAGTGGTCATGTATATCAATCTACCCAACACTTGCTTTATGTCCCCCCGTGAACCGCCCCGTGACAAAAAAGCAGTTCCCGAGCTAGTCAAACCCCAATAGGAGTAAGGTTGGCAAGTTGCCCGGGGCCGGCAAAACAAGAACAAAGCCTAACAATCCAAAGCCTATGTCTCCCATGGCCATTGGGAATCAACCGATAAGTAACATTCTCATAATAATCCGGTTAAGGAGCCTCTGATTGCTAAGGAACTAACTGTCACGCTTAAGGAACCGATCGCTGCCATTTCGCTACCCTGTTACTAAAGTACTCCAACATGCCCCTTGCGGCGTCGGTTCTCATGGACTAGACAAATTTTGTTTCTCACGTCCCCATCTCGCATTCGGGCCTCTCTGTCGTCAAGCAACTCACAAGGACCTTCCAAACGACCCCGAAGTCCACCTCGCATCTCTCGGGACCATAGCCCAACACGCAGTGTGGATTCCATCGAAGCGGAATACAACATTGAGTATGCCGAACGGAAAAAAATTGATTTGTAGGATTTTTTGCAGCATAACGTTGCTCGATTCTTACACAATCAATATGATGCCCTTGAGGGCTTAGAGGATGGGGATATGGCTCTTGACCAATGTTTCCCATGAATTGTTTATCTTGGAATGTTAGGGGTCTCACAGACTCCTGTCGTAAGTATGTGGTATGTGAAACTCGACAACGATGTGCAAATCTGGATGTTTTGTTTTTGTAGGAAGTTAAAATTACAGGTTTTCAGTTGTAGATGGTATGCAAGTCCATCCGCCTTGCCAACTTGGTTTTCTGTAGCAATCATGAAGCAGGGTGTGGGGGATTAATTTCGCTTTTTTCCCCTAAATGGCGGCCCTTATTAATTGACCATGGAATTGACCCCACCAACCGTGTCATTTGGGTCCTCTTTAATATTGAGGGCCACCCTTTTGGGCTTATTAATATTTACGCATCAAATGATGCAACCGAAAGGGTCGATCTGTGGCAATGGATAAGCAACTCCATTCCCGATGCCTACTGGGTAATATGTGGAGATTTTAATATGGTTGGGTCCCCAAACAATAAATGTGGCCACCTACCTATGAGGTGGACACTTGGTGAAAGGGAAGCGTGGTACTTCATGCGAAATAAATTTAGATTCTTTGATCCTAACTCATCTTCCTTTCTCACCTATGCAGCTTGGTACACGTGGTGCAATCTTCGTGGAGGGACAAATTGCCTCCTTAAACGGCTTGAAAGGGCCATCTTTGTCGGCTCAAAACTTTTTGAGTTTGATAGCATTTATTCCATGTCAGTGGAGGTTATGTCTGACTTTGTCCTTTCGGACCACTCCCTATATGATTTCGTATATGTTGGCATGATGCACGCCCCATTTTGTCATAAAGGCCAATTCTTTCTTAATACGACCTTGATGCAACATGGCCCCACTGTCAATCATATCAAGCACATTTGGAATTTAAATCCACGACCCCAATCACTGTCGTCCGAGTTCATCCACCTGCATAAACTAGCGGCCACAATGGTGGGAAGATGTGTTGACTTGGACTGCTAGATTTCTTAGAATCTACGACCACCAACTTGCAAAAATTTGGCCATACACTGCTAACACCTCGGCTCTTAGCCGAGCGACGCGATGGTGCTTCAACGCGATCCTTTCTTTGATGCTCTGCAACTGCAAGTTGCAACACTCCGACATCAAATCCAAATTGCGGACAACTATAATGTCAGAGGCGCTTAGATCCGAGCTCAAATGCATTGGCTCAATATTGGAGATTGGGTCTCGAAAGAATTCTTTCTTTCTCTTCAAGCCAAGAAGCCTTCTCAACAGATATGAGCGATCATGGACAACGAAGCTTGAATTACTGACCCACAACTTATGTTGCAAGCCTTTGTGTGACATTACAAGCTCATCTTTCAAGCTCAGCCGCCCTCTGCAGCTCATTGAGCCGCTCTTGACGAATGTTTGGGGTTGTGCCACACAAGCTTTCAGAGATGCAGAAGGTGATCTACGAAAGAATGCTCACCATTAAAGACCTCCACAAAGCCACTATGCAAATGGCTAATGATAAAGTGTCGGGATGCGATGGATTCCCTTGTGAATTCTATAAAACTCTCTGGGATTTTGTTGGGCAAGACCTTTTTCAGTCTATCTTGAAGGGTTTCAAAACCACTCCCTAGGGCCATGCATTAACAAGGGGAACATCAAGTTTATCCCTAAGCAAGGAGATCCCAAGAAAATCACTTGTTGGCGGCCGATTACGTTGCTAAATGTCTCCTAATCATTGCCAAAGTGTTAGCTTTGTGATTACGCAATCTTCTCCCTGTTATTATTCAACTAGAGCAAATAGGCTTCATACAGGGGCGTTTCATCCTGGATAACATCATCACGGTTTGGGAAGGCATGGAATGGGCTTACAGATCTCATCAGGCCGCCATGTTTATCAAGATTGACTTTGAGAAGGCTTATGATCGGATTGAACGCCCTTTCGTCCTTGCCATGCTTCAGGCCCTTAGCTTTGGACCCATTTTTATTCAACTGTCAATATGCTCTTTGCAGATGCATCTGCTCAAATTTCTATCAATGGCCTTAGCTCGGAGCCCTTTGGACTATTCCGGTCTATCAGGCAAGGCTGTCCTCTTGCCCCTGCACTTTATGTGTTGGTGGTCGAAGGCTTTGGTTATCTCTTAGCCCATGCCAAAGCACAAGGTCTTGTGCGTGGAATCTCGCTACCTGATGAGCCCAATTCTCAACTCCTCAATGGGCATTTTGCAGATGATTCCTTCCTTACGCTTATCGATGATAAGAACATTTGCAATGTTATGCAATGCTTGGATACTTTTTGCCTAGCTTCTGGTTCATCCATTCAATGGTGAAAAACTCAATGTTACAAGCAATCTTTCCTTCCTACGCTTCGGACTAGCTTGCCAAATTTGATTGGAAAATTCTGCAGCATGGTGAGATTTTCAAATTTCTAGGTATTCCTTTTGCTTTTCAAGCCTCCTTGGCTGATCTATGACATTATGTCATTCAACGGGTGGCAAAAAAACTAGAATATTGGCTTACTGGGCCTCTGTCTCTCTGGTTGGGAAATTCCAAATTTGCTCTAAAGTTCTAAAGCTGCTTTACCCATGTCTACTACTCATCTTATTGGGTTCCTTCCAAGGCCTCCATCCAAAAGCTAGAAAAGCTGCTCAAAGCTTTCCTCTAGGCTAATGCCTCTATTCGCAAAGGTTTTCATCAAGTAACTTGGGATATATGTTGTCTGCCTCACAACTCTGGAGGCCTCGGGCTTATTCACATTCAACTCCAAGGGAAAGCTCTCTGTGCTAAGTGGATTATTAGAAGCATCACTTGGCAAGAAGCTTGGAAAGTTCTCATATGACATGACATCAATGAAGGCTCTCCTTATGGCCGCCCTACATGGAAAGGCTTAGGGTTTGTCAATTTGCTCATCACCCCTGTGCCTGTCAAAATCGTTGGCACTTTTGTGCTTAAAAGTATTTGGAAAGCGTGGGAATGTGTCAAACCCTGGATTTTATGGAAAGGGGATGGCTTTTGCAATGGGTTATCTCTTAACCAACAATCTCTTTGGTGGTCGCCAATTTTTCAATCCCAAGATCAATGCTTAGCAGAGGTCCCGAGAATCTTCGTGCTCAAATTCTTCAAGCGTGGAATTCACACCATTGAGGACTTCTTTTGCAAGAACACATAATCCTGGTTATCTTGGCCATATTTTAAAGCTCTGTTTCAGCTTTCTAACCAAGATTAGGATACTTTCAATATTGTGATCAATTCAGTTCTTGATCACATGCTACATAAGATTGTTGTGCACTCTTCTCGCCCTTGGTGGATAGATTGGAAGTGGTATGCTGATACTCCTTTCTGTAACTATAAAGCTAACAAAGGCTATCGATGGCTCTCACCCCATTTTCCCATGGTGGAAAAACTTAATACTCGTTGGGAATTCATGCCACTCTGTCTACCTGGGGTAGACGGTTTGAGACTATTTGGACTATATGTGTGGAGCCCAAAATTGCTCACTTTCTTTGGTGTATCATACACCAAGGCCTTCCTATCGGGGTCCGTCTTGTTAAAATTGGGATTCCAGCTCCCAAATACCCCTTTTGTGGGCATCTGGAAACACTTTTGTATGTATTTTGGTTCTGTCCCAAAGATCGAATTGCTGAACCGGATCCATACTTTTTCTTTCCCTCTCCTTTGTTTCACTTGGCAACATATCCTCTTGAGAGACCATCCCAAACTTCGCCTATGTTCACCCAGCATTTGACATGTTTTCAGAGGGAGATTTTATTTTGGATATGGAAAGAAAGAAATGTTTTTTTCTTTACTAATTCTGCAGTTGATCAATCTTTTCGATTTATAATAAATCTATGGTGATCTCCAATGTGCTTCTGCAGATTAAAGTCCGAGCAAAGAAGGTGCCACTGGAGGTGGACCACCTCCAAACTTTGCTGCAACACTGGGGGGAAGCCTCATGCTATGTTTCCCAAGTGCCTCCATCTCACACAAGGCGCTCCTCGCCTTTAACTTGTGGAGGCCAACGCAATGCGAGATCCCAATGTTGTGCCTTCAATCTCACTTTCCGCTCTCTAGGACCGAGTCATCGACATAGTCATTCGCCCGTGTCTTGTTGTCGTGGTCGTGGCTCACCACCGCACTTCTCGACTTTCTAGCAGGTGGGGCTTGCCACCTTGGCCACATGGGTGGGGGTCTCCGCCACATTCGTAAGCTCACCAGTAGGGTTGGGGTTCTCCTCCTGCCATCACTTCACACCAAGCCACTTGAAGCAACTGCCGCCACCCCTGACATCCTTTGACAAATTCTCACGTCTCAGCCTCGCCATTCCTACGTGCGAGGAAGTAGACCCTGAGGAAGAGCTTGCTATTGGCTAGGAGATTCTAGACATTGCAAAGATCTGCCTAGTTCGGGTGGCCGGATGATAAGGATCCGCCTACCTCGGGCATGTTTGCAGTTGTTGCTTGAATTTTCCTTTGTTTTTGTCAGGAACGATGCTTTTTGTTTTGTTGTACTTTTCGAGGCTTGTCCTAGTTTGACTTTTGTTGTTCTAGGCTTGACCAAGTTTGTTAGTGGTTTTGGGGTATGCTCTCATACTAGTCACTTTTTTGTTAAAATCTATCTTGTATCTTATTGCATTAATATAATATAAGATCCTTTTTCATAAAATAAAATAAAAGGCAAACCACAAACAAACAAAGATCTTCCGTTAAGAAAAGAGAGGCAATATGTGAAAAGAATTTTGGTATACAACCGAGAAATTGCAACATTAATATTTCACACATGACATTTCTTTTTAGTTTTCAATGTTGGTGTTGGAATGCAAATTGTAGGGGCAATAATAGGAAGTAAAATTGTTGGTTCGGAAAACTACACAAACAATGCATTTTCTTAATTTCTAATTGCATGGTGAGAGGTTTGGTGTTCAACAATACATATTATTAGGTAGATGGAAATTAGCTTTGTTTTTCACAATGCACTAATAGGATTCACCATTAAAAAGAAGATATCATTAGGTACATGGAAGTAGCTTTGATTGTTTCATCATTCTTCTCGATATATTCATTGAAATGCAAGTTGAAAAATTATAATATGCTTTGTCCTTTCTTACAAAAGGGTTGACCAAATTAGTGGTTGGTCGCACATGATAGGAATCAAGTAAATATCTATTGCTAGTCCAATGTGGAAAATTTCCCCAAGGTCTCCTCCTTGATAGGAATTTCTCACTTGCTCATTTGCACTTGACTAGACTATCGGCAATATTGGAATATCTAGTTAATATTTGATTAGAAATAGGTAGTTGTTGTCAACACTACCGAATCCTTGTAATAAATTCTTCCTTTGGAAGATACAAACTTTATGCAATATCATTTTTGGTACTTCTCTCTTCGACAAATATCTATCATGTGGTATCACAACCATCTCTCGATATTGTGGTCGTTAAGAATATATTGCCACTTTGTTGACGATTCATATGAAGAAGATATAACCATGATCACGTCTCCCTTTGTGAAAAAAAAAGATATCGTGAAAAAGAAGATATTGTTGCCATGAGGACGACGTATTTATAAAGATGATGTTGGCCATGATCATGTTGGGAAAGATCTTTGAATTGTGGTGATGATGAAGATGTTGCCATTGAAGAGAAGCCTCTTATCTTGTTAACCTTGCTCGGGGTTTAGGTGATGATGAAGATGTTGCCTTTGAAGAGCAACCTCTTATCTCATCAACCCTACTTAGGGGTTAGATCATACTCAAATTTATTTAGAGAAAGCCCAAATGTGATGGAGTTGGCTTGAAGAATAAGAAGTCAAAGAAATTGTTCCTAACAAATTATTAAGTTTTGATTATGTATACAAAGAAATACTACAAAACGAAAGAAACAATGCAAATAAAAGCAAACCAGATCCTCCTTTGTATCTCCTTGCAACCTCGAATGAGATTGCTGAAGCTTGGAATGAAGCACCGAGCTTGTTGAATCTCTTGATCAAATTTGTTTGTGGATGCTCCAAAGATGTTCCAAATGGAAGTAGATTTCAGCTACGGAGTGACTAATTTTGATGACAAATTTGTGATCAATTGGATAACGTTTCATCATGTGAGATTGAATGATAATCCAACACAATAATGATGCAATTTTCAAAGCTTCCAAAGATGATAATTGGAGAGGAATGAGTGATTATTTATAGATGAGGGAAGAGAATCCTCAAATCCTTGATTTATGTGATTAACTTGTTTGATATGAAGTTAACTGAAGCATGATTAAATTGTTTAATTGAGTTTCCAATCTATTTGAGGAGTTGAACCATTGATTTGAGCTTGCATGGATGAGTTATTTTTGAGTTTGCAAAGGTTGCACATGCTTTTGTATATTTATAATTAAATATTAATTGCATGTCTTTTGTTTTATTCACCAAAAAAATGATGTGAATTTTAGCTTTTGGATTGATTTTCTTTAATTTTAGAATGCCATGCTTTATGGGAGATATGTTTAGTTAAGTAAAATGCATGATTTGATTTAATCTAAACTTTTCCTCTTGCATATATTTAATGATTTAATCTTTAATTGATTTGTTTTGCTCTAATTAACTTGAGATGTTAATTAGTGAAGTGAAAGTTGTGAAGGGGTGAGGCGGAAATGGATATATGTACGATTTATTTAATTATTTTGATATTAAATTAGCTAATGGGATAGGGGATGAATACAAAAATGATAGGATTAATTAATTAATCCTAGGAATGTGATATGAGTGTAATTCGGGTCCATAGAATGAATAATTATTAATTCGAGAACATGTGTGAATGATAAAAGTAATTAGGGAATTGTGGGAATTATAGAAGTTTATTAGGAGCGAAATCATAAAATGTCATTAAAGGTCGTAAAATAATGGAATATATCAAAAGCTGACCGAGAAAATGGTCATAAATGATTGGAAGTGGTCATAATCTATTATGAAGTAATTATATGGTGATTTCAGAGGTTTAGAATGTGTAATACGATATTTTAGGTGTCTATAGATTAGTTGTGACATAAGCCCTACCCAGAGAATTGGATCCCTGGTGTTGTATTTTTGTAAGTGATGATCCATTCTATTTGAGAAAGGAATTAATAGATTGAATTCATAGATGCCTTTTCCTTTAAATTAGTTACATTAGATATTATACATTGAGTCATTGAGCTCCAACTTCACATGTTCTCAATGCACTTGGTGTGTGTATTAGGGGTTGACACTCTGCAGGCACTAAAACAAATGTGATATAATCTTGAACTAATATATTGTTGAGAATTGGGCAACTTTGTCTTTCCTCATATTGTTATAGGGGTTGCAACATATATTTTTATACACTATTTGATTCCAAAACATTAAAAATGGTACTATTTCAAGAATAACATTCCAACCCTTTGCAAAGAGCCAAAATGGCGCAGACTTATGCACTCCCTAGTGATGCATAGAAACATTTATCACATTTTGCTAGGCCTTGTTAACAATGCCACATCTTGTTAGATCATATTAGCAAAAGCAAACTAAAGTACCTTTGTATCTTCTCCGGTGCCACATGATTTGCTTACCAATGTGGCAATATTTTGCCTAGAAAATTCATCGTGAGTCTTTCACTAATCTAGTTACTAGCAAAGGTGGTGGGGTGAAAATGAAAACCACCCCCTTCAAATAGTAAATAACTTTTACGCTTCGATAACTACTTATACGAAAAATATACCATGCAATGGAAGTTGTATTAAAGTCCTTGATTTCGATGTTGCCATTCGATTTACAAATGATCGATGGCACATGCCACTGCGACATCACAATTATGTGTTTTTTCTATGCTGCCACTTGATTTTCATGTTTGAGCCGTCCACTCCTAATTTACATCAATTCGGTGATGTGCCCAAATGTCTAATAGTGTTGTGTAATGGTGATGCAGGGGCATCAACTTCAAGGAATCTATTTTTTGGTTCTAAACACCATTAGAGGTTATGAGAGGCCATAGGGTCCACGAGAAATCAAGTTACTCTTCATAAGAGCAAGAAAATAATTTTCCCTCCAAAAGTTATAATTCAAATATTTGAATTAGTAGTCTATAGCTTGAGAGCTCAAAACATGTGTAAAAGGGAAAATATGATGTTTCAAGGAGTTAGATGGTTTTTAGGTATGTGTAAGAGGTTCAAGAGTAAGTGAGAGAATGTGAGAGTCTAGACATGTCCTATGAATGAAGTATGAATCACAAAAATGTCAAAAATGATGTAATATGCCTATATGGGCCATGTGTAAGCATTATGGAGTTAAGAAAGGTAGTTAGGGCTTATAAGATGAAGAAGAAAAGGAGATAAAGCTCATGGAAAAAGTTAGTTTGAGGGGCATTCCTCGAGAAAAAGGAGATTTCGGGAGGCGAGGAATGAAGAATTGTGAAATTTTGTAAGAAAATATACAATTGGAAGATATGAAACCCTATTTTGTGGATATTGGTATTGTCTTTTCATTGTAAACTCCGAGTTATTGAATTCGAGGCTTTAATAATTAATGATCATGTTGGTTAAGCATTTAAAGAGCTTACTAGGATTATAGGAAAGAGTTTAGAAAGGTTGAAATTGTGTATACTCTGTTTTAGCATGAAAGACTGTGCATAAACTATGACTGTGTTTCCTTGTTAATGCATTTAAGAATTATAGGGATGGAGATATGCATGCGTGGCTTATTAAGAGGTTGAAATAGACCCGGTCGTGCTCTTACAAAAGATTACTCGTGGAAAGGAAAGCATGTGTTATATCTTTGTGTAAAGAATTTGAAAACTACTCCCAATACCTTGTTTGTTTGATTGTATGCATGTACTCAAATGGTAAAATTCGTGGATAATAACCGTAGAGGTTGGAAGGATATTCATCATTGCTCCTAACATTATATGAAGGAGATTATTGGTTTTATTAGTGATCATAGGTTCATTTATTATAGCCTATAGTAGAATAAGGGAAGATAAGCTTCATGGATTTGATAGAGTTCAAGTTATTCTTAGAGTTGAGGGTGATGAGAAGTTGATCCAATTCATTCAAATAGAAGGGTAAACATCCATACAAGGAGCAATGCAAGTAAAAGGAGAGTTAAGGTTCAAATATTTTAAATTCATATCGCAGGTTAAATGTAGAAAGATACTTCTGGATACACTGCGTGGAGAGGATTAGCACCAACATTTCGATTCCCTCACTGGAACCATCATTAGGGTGAGCATTTGCTTGAGAGTAAGAATGAAAAGTGACCAAGAATAAATACTTAATTCGACCGAGAGACATGATGTTCTGGAAGAGATGTGAAGAAGAATAAGGTAAAAAAGAAAAAGAAAAATAATAAAACGAAAATAATTAAAATTAAAAAGAAAAGAAAGAAAAAACACAAAGAGGAAGGGGGAATTAAAGAGGAAAGCACAAAGAAGAGGAAGGGGGAATCAAAGAGGAAAGCACAAAGAAGAGGGAAACAATGAAGGTATAAAATGAGAAAAAATGGGGGCCAACTAAGAAAGAGAACAAGCACCGAGCAAATTAATACACAAGAGCAGGAGGTAGGGGATTAGCTTATGCAAAAGGGGCTTCCAGGATTGACTGATCTTCCACCCATCGTTTCAATTTAGGTTGTTCGTGTGTTTTTCAATTTCAACAACCTCACATAATTTTCTGTTTGCGTAGTGCGAGTCTACAATGATTAGTTTTATGTTGTTAATGTAGATAGTGTGTTTTGTAATGTCTTCGGGTTTTGCAGAGCCGATTTACCAACTGGGTAAATTCCAAATTGTTACAATGTTCATGAAATCTTGTTTTTAGTGATCTTCCTGTTTCAATGATGTATGTTTTACCACATACACACGGTATGGAGTAAACCCCTTTTTAAAATTAGAACAAACTGGGTCTTTAGGGGTTTTAAGCTTGTTTCTAATGGTTTTTACTGGTTTAAAAACTTTATAATACCCTTTCTTTTTAATATCCTGACAATCTTATTAGTAGTCCCAGAAAGGTAGGGTAGGAAAGCTTTATTGTTACCCCTAATGCATAGAGATGAAGATCAATGAGATCTAGATAAACCCACTTTTTCTCTTCTAGCAGTGGCCCGAATTTGCCATTTCTTGTAACCATTCCTTGTGAGAACATTGGTGAGATATTTTTCTTTTGAGTGTAAGTGATTATTATCCTGAAATTCTTAGGGCTCTAGTAAATAGAGTATTTAAGACCCCATCCTTCTGAGAAGGGTGATGGTGTGAATCGGCCCTAATATATATGTCAGTGTGAGTCTTTTTTGATACACTTGTCTTGCAAGAGAGCCATCCTCATTCTTTTTATTAGAACATCAAGAAATGGGAGCATTCCATTTTCTTCAACCTCCATAGTGAATTGTATGTGTGGTGACTACATATTTAAATGTTCAAGGAACTTATACAGTTGATCCATGCCATGTTTCCAATTTACATTCATGTCATCAACAAATCTATACCACCACTCGGGTTTCAGGGGGTACAAATCTAAGGGCTTTCTTTTCAAAATTTTCCATGAATAGGTTCGCCAGGAATGGGTGACAGAGGGAAACCCATCACAACCCCCTCATTTTTTCCTAGAATTTTCCATCGAAGGTGAAGAAAGTGTAGTGAAGAAAAAAATAAGTTAATTTTGTTGACTCTTGAACAATTAACACTTTAATCACATGAATTACATTGTTAATCGATATTTTGGTGTAAAGGGAAATAACATCAAAACTAACTATAATGTCTTGTTTTTCAAAATTCTTGTTTTTAATAATGTGAATGAAATCGGTGGAATCTTTTATAAACAAGGAGGTATTTCTAACAAAATGTTCTAGTTTCCTAGCAAGATGCTTAGCTAAAGCATAGATCGGAGAGTCAATCATGTCAACAATGGGTCTAAGTGGAATGCCCAATTTGTGTATTTTTGGTAAACCATATATTCTAGGCAAAATAAAATCCAATGGTTTTAACTTTCATTTTTACTCGCACTTAAAGATGAGTTATTGATGACACAAATAACTTTCTTTGTGATCTTATTTAAAGGATTCTTAATCACACCAATGGGAGCATTAGTCAATTTATTGAATTTGGTGGATAATTTTTCTTTGCAAGAAAGAGTCGTATTCCCCATTATAGCGGACGAGAAAACATCTATTAGATACCTTATGTCTCTTCTCGGCACATTGGCCGGTTTTAAATGTAATCAGATAGTTCTTCCGATAATCTGCATTGAGTGTGGCACACTTATGGGAGATTTCCTTCCTCAATAGAAGAGTTTTGATTTCCTAAAAATATGATCATTTTTAGCACAGTGGAGTGGATGACTGATTTTAACAAAAATAGAGACACAATCAAGTTATGACACCTCTTGAGGAACACCAGAGCTTCCAAACGTTTTACCCTTGTTTTTTCAAATAGTCTCGTCTGCTCAAATACATCCCTTCCATGGAGGGTAGTAATCAAAGATTTTAAATTCATATCACAAAAGTTAAATGCAAAAGAGATTTACTGGATACACTGCGTGGATATGATTAGCACCAATTTTTCGATTCCCTTACTAGAACCATCATCAGGGTGAACATTTGCTTGAGAGGAATGAAAAGTGACCAATAATAAATACTTAATTCGACCAAGAGACATGGTGTTCCCAAAGATATGTGAAGAAGAATAAGGTAAAAAGAAAAATAATAAAAGGAAAATAATTAAAATTAAAAAGAAAAGAAAGAGGAAGGGGGAATTAAAGAGGAAAGCACAGAGAAGAGGGAAACAATGGAGGTGTAAAATGAGCAAAAAAAGGGGGCCAACTAAGAAAGAGACCAAACACTAAGCAAATTAATATGCAAGAGCAGGGGGTAGGGGTGTTAGCTTATGCAAAAGGGGTTTCCAGGATTGACTGAGCTTCCACCCATCGTCGCGATTTAATTTGTTTGGGTGTTTTTCAATTTCAATAGCCTCGTGAAATTTTATGTTTACGTAGTGCAATTAGTTTTGCATTGTTAATATAGATAGTGTGTTTTGTAATGTCTTCATTTGATAACTTGATAAAGAGTTTTCCTAGTTGTAGCTTATACCGATAGAGAAGATTGGTAAAGTTTCTTGAAGTTTTCTTGTTTATACCAACATACCGTTGACTTGGAAGATGTCATAGGGTCATGAAGAAACCAATGAGAAATTTAGAAGTTTGGAAATCAATTTTAAATGGTTTTTTGAGAAAATGCATTCACTTGAGCTCTCTGTGTAAAACCTCCTAGGGTTTAGTGAGGGTTTGAGATTAGAAGGCCTTAATGGTGGAATTATTGCACACATTTTTTACACATGTTCTTAACACCTCACTCTTCTTGATTATGAATGTTTTCGAGCTTGATAACCCTCATATCTTCTACAAGTTTTGATAGTCTTGTACCTTTGAGCTAACACAACAAAGATCTAATAGGAAAAGGGCATTATAAAGAGAGGAAGGGGTTTACATTGGAATTGACCTCTAAAAAATTATAGACAAATGAGATAAGGAAATGGGTGCCCAAAAATGCTTAGTTTGTGTCTTGAGACCTCCCACGGGAAAAGTTAAGCCAAGAAACCTCCTAAGATATGGCTAGTAGGAGCTTAAGAGCAAGGACAACTAAAAATGGAGATAGAGAAAGAAGGGTCAATAGTTGAGTCTCAAAATTTAAACCTCACCATATTGAGCCAAAATGGTATTTGGATATGTTTCTACTTTGTTATGGGTTAGTCAAAATTGCTCTAACCATGAATCTTGTAGAGGCTTTGTTCTTGAGAGAACTCTATGAAGGTAGTTTGAGAGGAAAAGGAAGGAATTGAAGATAACTTTTTGATTTCAAGATTTTGATCGGTTGATTAACACGACATTTGAGTGTAAAATATGGTATAAGATAGGAAGGAACTAAATTGTGGTTGTGAGGTCAAAATTTCCTATTGTAAGGTCATGCTCTTTAAGAGTTGATGAAGGACAATTATCATAAAGGTGAGAATAGTGGAGTTTTTTTGAGATTTGATTGGTGTATAAGTTATTTTGGATTTGCAAGAGGACTTTAGAACAAGATATGTTGATAAGAGAAGCTATAAGCTTCATTGAGGATCAGGTTTTGCATATTTTGAGCCCTCAAAAGCTAGTAAGAAGAAACCTCAAAACAAAGTAAAAGAAAGAATGAAGAAGTGGTTGTTTTAAACTTTATGAATGCATGGAATTCTTAATAAGATCTACATCATTTGGTATCGAGTAGAGAATTAGATATTGATTGATTGCTAATAGTAAATTGAGAAGTGTGTGTGTGTGACAAGTGATTGGGAAAGCAAGAGAAAAAGCACAACATGGATAAAGAGGAGCTAATAAAAGGATCAATGATGTTGCTTAAGCCAAAAGAAGCAACAACGTGCGAGAGATAGAAATAAGAAAGAAGAAAAGAGAAAAGAAGCAAGGAAACGAGAGTTATGGTTTGAGCAAGAGCTAAAAGAGCTTAAGAAAGATATAGCTAAGTTGGCGGAATTGATGAGCATAAAGGAAGAAGCAAACAATGTCATTGGGTATGTGATGAGAAGGAAGGACAAATGGCCTATAGACATGCTAGTAAGAGGAAGACAGAGAATGAGAGCTTTGGAAAGAGAAAAAAGATGATGAAGAAGAGAAACGTGTCTAGAAATGAGGCACTCTTGAAGATGTTTTGGTTTTTATTTTGATATTTAATGTTGTGTTTCAGTTCTTGTGTATAAGTATCAAGGATATAGGAGAGAAATGGATCAAGAAAGGTATCCATGGAAGAAGATAAGAGTGATGAAGAAAGAGTGCGGGTTGAAGATAAGTTTGATCACTTGATAAAGTGAAGAAGATGAAGAAAACATAGTGTTTCAAGATGCTTTGGATAGCATACTAGCAAAGAATGACGTGAAATAATGGTTAAGAAAGAAGAATAAAAGATCATCATTTGCAACTACCAAGCCTACCTACGAGGCTTGCAATGGGGCGAGATCATCATCAGTAACTACCACTTATAGCTCCAATAAGGAATTCATGACTAGTCTTAGTAGAGGCATAAACTCATGTTATAATGGAAGGATAAGGAAATGTGGAAAATTGTATGCCCTAAATGTTATCAAAATCATCTTAATTCACCGCCACTATGCGATTAGTTGAACATTGGGTCACAGGAGATTGTCTTCGATACATGATTATTAAAATCATCTTAATTAATCGCTAATTGATTTAGTATTGTAGCTAGAATTTTTAGAGATACATGATGAAGTCCACATATTTCATTAAAACATAGTGTTTGATGCTCTTCTTTTCATTTGAAACTATTCTCTATAGCATCAATACCAATAGCTATTCATACGCGCAAGGGAGAAACTACTATACAAGTTAGATCTTGATTACCAATAAAGCGAGTTCCTGGTTAGTATTTTTTAAAAATGTACAAGCTACACTATTTTATTTAGAAAAAGTGTAATTCAAGTGTAATCAATGTCAATTTAAGGTTAAGCCAACCAAATCATGTTCTATACCATGCTATATATTGAGCACAATATCATTCTCAGTATGCATTTTGTCGGAATTACACACAAAATAGAAAATACTAGGGTTTATGTAAATTCTTACACACTAATGTTTACACATGGAATAAATAAATAAGCATTTGTATTATATTAAATTCTTATTTATTTAAAGGCATAAGGGTTGTACTAAGCCATATATTATAAATGTATTAACATTCATTAATGTGCAAAACATAATATAACTTCCAAAGAAAATAATGAAATATAATGATAGAAATGATTGCTTAAAACACAAAGAGGGAAGATAAATCAGCTGATTATAGAGGTACAAAGGTGATCTAGGTGTGCAAACTTAATGTGAAGTTTGGTAAATACCTGGGAGTGCTTTGTCTTTGAAACCATGTTTGCAAACCGAGCTAGGTTGGAACCATATGGTATGTCTTGTAATGTGCTTTATGACACTGATCTATATGGTTTGAGACTAGGCTATAATGGGGCTCTGCGTAACTTTTGGCGATCCTCTTTGGATTGAAAATGTGCTTCTTTATGTGATGTTAGGGTCCACAAATGTGCAACACCTCATGTAGTGACCTGCAATAAATGCAAACTCTAGATCGTTGCACTAACACTTCATGAACACGATTAGATGAAAAAATGAGATGAATCTATGTGGAGTTGGAATAACCCTTGTGGATAACCCCTGTTGAATCGGTCTATGTGTTGTACTACATCACCTCAATGGTGGGAGAAAACTCCATGTAGTTCTTCTAGAGTATGGAAAAATGCATATGCAACTCTAAGCCGACCCCTATCTTGCCTTGTGTCTATTGACTTGTACTACATCACCTCGATGGTGGGAGAAAACTCCACGTAGTTCTCCTAGATTATGGAAAAATGTCTATGCAACTCTAAGCCAACCCCCTATCTTGCCTTGTGTCTATTGACATAAAGATAATGAGTGTATCTATAGATAGAATATAATTTATAGAGTTTCTCTTTCTCTCTCTCTCTCTATGTTGCCTTGTGTCTATTAACATAAAGATAAAGAGTGTCACCATGATATATTCCAATAAAAAAATAGATGAAGGATTCCACAAGGTTTTATGGTCACCTTGATATCTTCAAATCCTATAGACCATAACATTGTAGATAGATCTAGGCCCAAGTGTTAAATAACTCAAACTCAAAAGAGAATGGATAACCCATGCTTGCACCATGTGATGTAGCTACCGGGTCTCGAGATATGCAAATGTTGAATACGAAAAAGGAGGACCATGGCCCCATACCTCGTATTGAAATTGTTTTCAAGTCCTCGACGTGTCAAAAGGAATGAATAATAAAAAAACCCCCATATTCTACACTGAAATGCAATAAACCCTACCTTAAATAGTGTAATATATCCCCGAATGTGTATTAGAAACTTGTAACTATTTGTGAAAATATGAGAATTTTGTAATTTTGTGGAAATGTCCCAGGATGGAAATGCCCATCTTGGACTGCAGTTTATGGAAGTTTCATCCCTGTGGATGGTTATTTACGTGAGTAAAATCTATTTATGTTGTGTCTAAATAAAATTTTGAGGATCCGTGCCCTTTGTAATTATGTATCTAAGTTCTTAATTCTTTGTGTTCCTAATGTGCACATATATTCTTGTGATGAAATCCATTGAATGCCCTCTCATTTGAGGCGAGTAATATGTGCAAATAGAACACATAAGTCAAAATATGTGATGTGTATCTATAGTGGATGTGTCTGTAACCAAGTGTTGGATCACATAGATGGTTGTTTTGGGTGGCTACCATTGAGATATTTTCTTGAAAATATGTGCATGGTAGGAACCATGGTACAAAAAGATAGGAAACAAGTAAACAAGAAATAGTCACAAAAACAATCATGTATAGTAATAAAAAGGGAAAAGACAAACATGCATACAGTAGTCTAGCGTGATTAGTACATGATAAATGTCACATATGTTAGTCACATAAACGACATAAGACCACAAGAAAGGGAAAAAAATATATCACACACAATAAGCATATGAAATAGGCTATAAAATCTACAAACAAGGGACACAAAAGTTTTGCCAGTAATAATCATAATAAAGGTGATGGAGGAGCATCATAATATGGGATATTTCAAATTTACAAATATACAAATTTGTACTTGGTCATGATATAGAAAGTTTTAGGAGTCCTTTAAGGTTCAAGAAGAAGTGCTATTTGGTTTTCAGGTGTGTTCTAGAACTCAATAAGTGAGATTTTGGAGTTCCCTCCTAAAGTGGAAAATTGAAATTAGGATGTCTAGGAGGCTTGTGAAGGGTTTATAACCATTTGTGAAGAGTGTGAATCTCATGGAAGGGTATTAAGAGGTTTTAATTGTATATTGTAAATGAAAACATCAAAATAAAAGGTAAAATAAACCTTATAGCATATAGAAAGAGACATGTACATTGGAATAGATACAAAATGAGGAATGTTGGTTGAGAACAAGAGATAAGAGAGATTTTTGGGATTAGAACCAAACAAGACCTATTCCTATGAAGAGATAAACTAGAAAAAACAATAATAAGAGCTAAACAAAGTCAATAAATAAGTATGAGGTCGAATTAGGAGATATAATTGAGTGTGAAGGGTTGAAGAAGGCATTTTAGGTCCTGTGTTTGTAAGTAGGATTGTGTAGGAGAGAAATAAAGTTAAGTAATTAATGAAAAATGTATGATTTGCTTAAAATATACCATGTAATATTAATTTTATTGTTTATTGATGTTTATAAATGTTAAATGACAAGGATTCAATGAGTTCATGATTGATTTAGTTCAAATTTCCATGCATTTTGCTTAATTACTGTCTTACCATGCTCTGTGCTAGAGAAAACTTATTGTCTAGAAAAAAACTACTCGTTTTTAGCACATGGTATAAAAAGAGGCAAGTTGTATTATGTATTAACAAATATTTATAGATTGAGTTTAGATTGTGAAACATTTTTGGAAGCAAGATATTCAATTTTATCTCTCTTGAGTTTCTGGAAACCCTCATCTAGGGTTTGAATGGTAAATTCTTCATAACTTGGACATTTGAGAGTTAATCCAGAAAATTTGAATTAAAATGTCTAAAAAAATGTTATAAAAAGAATGAAGGTGTTTTGGAGTCATTTAATGAATATTTGATGAAGTTATTCTATGAAGTATCTCGTCTTGAAAAAGAGGGTTAAAGAGACCTAATTTGTAGGTATTTCCTTAAAAAAAGTCATAATATGTACAACGTAATGATCCCTGATATTAACATATGTTTTAAAGTGTCAAAATAACTATTTGAAACTATTTTTATTTTTATGAGAAACTCCATATTTTTCATTTTATAGCCGAAACTCAGTCATTTTATGATTTTAGGCTTGATTGGAAATGTCATGAAAAATGGGCATATTTTATCAAAGGAACCTACCTCTTGCTTTGGTGTGTGGTTATAACATCCAAATGGGTACCTAAAAGCATCACATTTATGTATGAAACCATCTACATCAAAATATATCCTTGAAAAATAGAGTATGCAAGGCTATAAGGCCTAAAAGGCTAATAACAAGAAACACTATTATTATAATCAAAATTGGAGTCAAGAGGAACTAATCAGGTTAGTAGTGTTGTATATAAGTTGTTAATGAGCTTAAGAACCTTGGGAAAGTCCTTGATAGTCATGGTGTAAAATTAACTCCTTTGAGCAAGTTGGTTTCTTATGCATAAAGGGCTAGATGAGAGCAAATAAGACTATAAAGGTATGTTGACCAACCAAAGAAGGTATGAAGTAGTGAAGGGAAGGTTGTTAACTGATTGTACATTTTGATACTTTTAGAACAAATATGATTCTTAGTAAGATGAATGAGAGCATGGTTATCATGAGAATGGTCTAACTAATGAATAGTTCAAGATCTAGTGGTTTTGCATATTGATAAGGTGATAACATATATGGGAGAATTAAGCACAAGGAAATAGTCCAGAACTGTCCATACAATTAGTTAGAAGCTGTCCATATAGTTAGTCCGGAGATTTCCATACATTAGTCCAAAGCTGTCCATACATATAGTCCATAACTAACAATACATGTGATCGTGAGCCGAGTGAATAAATGGTCATGAGCAAGTTACATGATTACAAATTAAGAGAAATGATAAGATACAATTATTTATGTTCTTGTTTAGTCAAAGGAATTTGGGCGTGGCATCAAAATTCCATAGGATGCACATATAGAAACACAAATAAAATCAATCAAACAATCAATACAATAACAAACAATAGCCTAGAGGCACATAGATCAAGATAAGCCTGAGTCTTTGCACAAAACACATGTGGTAATCATATCATCTAAAAATAACATATACCAATGTAAGTACTTGAACATAATGTGGAAATAAAGTAACTATACTTAAACAAAAACACCCGAATAGTGTAGGAAATTCCCTTAGAAGACTAGGATCAACTAGGAAAGGTCTAGGTCGACACCTATTATCAAGTATAATCCTACATGTGTCATGCATCGTGAGCTCACCATACCTTGTGAACTCATGCTTGTAAAATTTATATAGAAAATATGCTATCTATTAAACTATATGGCAAACAACATATGTTGAGTAAAAACTAACAAATCAAGACATATGCGGGTCTTGATTTTGTATTTTTAAATATTTGAATGTTTTTGTATTTATTTGATTATGTGAATGTTTTTTGTATTTTTGGAATTTTTATATAAATGGACATGAAAATGTAAGAGCTACCCTATGACAACATTAGTAGGGGAGAGGGTAGACCCGTAAAGAATAAGAGGCTCATACCATAAATAATTTTTATGTGTAGTGGTACTATGATAAACCTCATGGTGTTGGGTGGATCCATTAAAAAGGATACTCGGACCTTGAATGTGTAGTAGGATAGGAGGGACCTCAAGAATCGAAGCTATATAAAGCGCTCGAACCCATATGATTCACATTAAGAGCCTTAGGAGGAATCCTGTGAGGGATAGACCTACTAGAGCTCTAACATATATAATATGATACCTAGGAGGAGGTCTACAAGGGATGTAACCACCGGAGGTAACATGTCTAATAGGAGACCTACTAGAGGTAACATGTCTAATAAGAGACCTAAGAGGAGGATTGTAAGGGATATACTGTTAGAGGTATAATGTGTAATAGGAGACCTAAGAGGATGAACACAAGGGATATACATGCTAGAGGTAACATGTGTAGGTGTGATAGGTGCAAGTATGTCAACCATCACTTTTTACGAAGAAGATTAGTTAACGAGGGTCTCATTTGGGATACCACATGATCTGTAACAACTTGGTGATTATAGATAAAATTGACACATTGGTGCAAGATAGACGGTATAACCTTAAGAGTATTTAGCCAAGGGAATCATAACACATACCACTCGCTTTAAGGGAAGCAATAATTGAAAAAGGAATAACTATGGTAGCAAAACTAATCATGAGAGGTATACCAATATACTTAAGAGAGGTCCAGTATTGTTAGAACATTTAATATTAAGTGTTCTAGTTATAAACTATAGTCTATAATTAAATAAATTAGAATATTATATATTTTAATTTATTTAATATAAACTATATGTTTATAGGTTAATTGGTTTTAATAAATCAATTATTATTTAATTGGGGTGCTTCGCGAGAAGTCACACCCAAGTAATAAATTGTATCACATAATGTGGAATTCACGTGGTGAATTCACGGGTGGAGAGAAGTGAGGTAGAAAGGAGATTTTATTGGATTGTAAGTTTCTCAAGTAAATGGAAAAACTTTTCACCGTGGTTTTTCACCCTTTGGGGTTTTCACCTTAATTCTGGTCTCCTATGTTATTTCATTTTATTATAATATGTTTGTAATGTGTTTATTTAAATTATTTGTTAATATATTTTATTTGATTAATGAATATTTAAGTTGGTTAATATATTTAACCCCTCATAGCTCACATGGTACCATAGTAGTTAATTAAATAGTTTTAAGTTATTTATTAAATTTCAACACCTATGGTGGTTGATGGGTGGTTATAATCCATGAGGTATTTAAATAGGCCTCGTTAAATTATTTTCACGCACACTACCTACCACTCTTGACATCCTCTGTCAAATTTTCTCTTGCGTGAAATATTGTGCAAAGTTTACTCTCTTTGGAAATTTACTCTCTGTGCCCCTCTTCACTAAGTTTTTATTTGTTTAAATAGTTTGCAAGTTTTAAATATGTGTTTTCCTATGGTTTAAATGTGAGGGTAAATGAAAGGTCTAGGATAGAGACAACCTTCACAAAAATAGTGCTTCAAATTTTGTGATTGACTCGAGATGAAGACCCTTGGAATAGGAACAATTTGGTGGTGGAAACATAATAAAATATTTTAAAATCCAAAAACTATAATATAAACGTATGTCTAATCCAAGCCCTCCTATTTGCATGCTCTTATATTAAATCATATAACCTTTTTCACATATTCTAACGTATGCTATTCGTATCAATCGGATGTACAAAGTCACAATGTGTATAATTTTTTTCTAAACCCTCATTTACCGCTTATGCTATGTATGGTTGGCACTAACCCTAGGGATAGAAAGGATGGAGTCGGCGCTAGAATGGAGGTCGACCCTGGATAGGAAGGATTCGTAGGCTCAAAACATGGGGGATCGTCCGAGCAAGGTTCAGTTGCGCAGGTCATGCTCAAAATCATGACAAATCTTCTTCCCTCAGATCCTCAGCGAGTTGGGGTGCTGTGTTGTTAAATCCGGCTGCTAACAAGAAATCGACCCTATCTCAAAGGGGGAAAAACTGAGTTTCGCGGCTATTGCTAGATCTACCCCTTCTAAGCCTATGGTTTTGCAAAGAATCCTCCTGCTGTACGCTTTGGTGCAGAGGTTCTGAAATCGAGACTTATTTCAAGCAAAATGGATTGATATGTAGATTTAATAATTTCTGCCTTGGGCTCTCGACATTGCATGATTGGATCTCAACTCACTGGAGGCCTCTCATGTCAAGTAAATTAGACATTTACCCTCAATCTAGAGGTTTCTTCATTATTGTTTTTGTTAAAACTCCTAATAAGGATGATATTTTCGTAAATTTTGTGATTTTCAATCCCATTTTTATAGATGAAACCTTGGTTCCCTCTCTTTAACCCGATGACTGAAACTTTCTATGTTAAGCTTGTTTGGGTCCGTTTACCAAATCTACCCCTCCAGTTTTGGAGTGAGAACTTTTTTGTCAATTGGGAATACTCTGGGTAAATGTCTAGCTATTGACCCAAGGACTTCGGCCTATGACTACACCTCCTATGCCCATATATTGGTGGACTTGAATATTTATGTTGATTTCCCTGCATCAATTGAGCTCAAAGTGGAGGATAGGATTTGGATTCAGAATTTAGACTATGAAGGGTTTCCCTTCAGATGTAGAACTTGTTTCTCTCTTGGACACTTAGCTTCAGATTGTCAGGTTGTGAGGAAACCTATCAAGAGTAGAACCTTATGGTGGAAGAATTTTGACCCTTGTCAGTTGGTTGTTAAAGGTCCATTGGATAGTGATTCAGAGGTGGATCCAGAGAGCGAGGATGATTCAGTCTCTAATGAGGAGCCTGCTCCTCATATTTCTTCTACTTCACTTGATGGAAACTCTCCAACTTTAGTTTCAATTGATCTCCAAGTTCCTGTGGAGAAAGAGGACTTTGAAATACCGGTTCATAGAAATGAAAATGAAGATCCAAATATCGAAAAGGGCTGGACTACAGTGAGTCAAAAGAAGAAAGGGAAAATTGTAAATGACGCCTTTAAAAGGAAGCTAAGATCCCATGGGAAGGGATCTCTTGGTTAAGTTTTTCTGTTTTTTTGTTATTTATTTCCTTGTTTCACGCATTTGGAAGAGGCTAGCAATCTTATATCTTCAACACACAATAATGGGATTTGTGAATCTAAGGCAAAGAAAGCTCTCCTAACCTGAATTGGTGTAATGGATCATTTAGATATAATGGCTGCTTAGAGGCTCCAATCAATGTCGAGCTCTGCCGAGATCCTATCTATTGGCTGTTGAATATGTGGAAAGTGGCTTGTAGGTGCTTCGTATATATTTCTTGACAAGGTCATGGAAAATGGTAGTGATAGATGCAGTGGATTTGTAGAAACTATGGGTGATTTTCTGGTCTAGCCCAGAAAATGTTGGATTGATTGGCTTCTATATTTAATACAGAAAATTACGTTATGATATTTTTGGCGGGAGTGGTGAGGATCTAAATACCGACATTCGTAAACCTAAAGGTCAATACTTAACTGACTTGCAAGCCTGTTGGGTTGTGGGACCTATGGATCACAACCATGAGTTTGTGTTTGTTTTGGACCTGTTATGGTCATGTGAAGAATCAATCTCTTCTTCCGACTATCCAATGGTCATAAGCCTTTTCAGCTTCTATGTTTAGTACCAGGAGTTGTATGATTTTATCAAAATACCTTACGGGTGTTTTGGAAACTTGTATACGTAACCCTGTATCTATGTTGATGAGAAGGTATCTTGCGTCTGGCTACGGAACTAACGGATCACAGCCAAATATTTGTTCTCTTTCAGGTTCTTGTATGGTCATGCGGATATCCTATCAAGGCAATCTATAGTTGGGTTGACTTGACCAAAATGTGTATGCTTTTTCATCTTCAATATTCAGTTGTCTCAATTGTTCACTAATTACTTGTTGGTTTGTTGTCGTTTGAAAGACTTGAATCCTAAGCCCTTGATCTATATCCGTTAACGTTGTGAAGAGATTTGGCTGAGATACTACCGGTTTGAATACGTATTCCCTGGGCTCTCTGGGTCCCATAATTGTCATGCAAAAGAAGATTAAACTTTAACTGCAACAAGTAAACTAACTATGAAAGATATATCTACACTATGCCTATATTTCTCTTATTTTTGTATTTTTAATGATGCATTTTTGAACGAAATTAAAAGAGCAGCTATTCTAATATATTTAGATAATGGACAGTTAATCTAATAATGAATTTAAAACAAGCAAGCTAGCCTGATGTAGCTATTTTGCCTGTGTAGTTGTGAATTTATCCTAAATATTAAATAACTTAACTAGTTTAATTGAAAGACTTTCAATCCTTCCTCAGAAGTGAGGAATGAATCATAGTTTCTCAGAAACTATCATTCCCCACAGCTTCCCGACAATATTGAAAGTGAATTTTAACTTGAAATAGAATGATTTGCTACTCTATTTGATATATTGTAACTACAACTTTGATAGCTCAAACCTGGAGTTTACAGAACAGTGGTAAATCTAGTCGTATCGTGACTTGTCCCCTCAGTGTGATCTCCTCGTTCCTTCATGTTCTCGTGAATCTAGAAAAATGTGAGTGTGATAGTGTCAGCAGAAGAAGATGCTCGAACAATGGCAGCTTTGAGTATAAACCAAATAAAATGCAAGTAAGAGAGGATAGTGCAAGTGAACAAAGCTTGACTATGAAATTCCTAGTAGGATTTATTGTGGGGATACAACATAAAATACCGAGAATTCGGGATCTATTTCTTGTGACAAAACAAAACCTACAACTCTAAGATTATCAAAATGGATTCTAATCTAGAACTAAAACTACCTTATGCTAAGCTAGGTTGTATGGGATAGTAATGGAGTAAAATGAAAGTATGAGGATCAAATGATCTCTAAAGCAGAAGAGAAGTTGAGAATTCATACAAAATATAAAACTATTGAAACTCATGCAAGAACTTCAAACAAACTGAATAATCAAACACAGAAGGAGAGGGGCCATTTGCTTGTGGACAAGCTGAGTATTTATAGCATTTGGATTTACCAGAGGGTAAGTCTAAATTGAACTCTTCTAATATTAAACAAAGGGAAATCACTATTTACATTGGGCGGCCAAAACATAAATGCAAGCTTTAGTGGTTGAGGAATGCAGATAGAAATTTGAATTTTTACGTTTGATGAAATCGTCAAAATGTTCTGGAAAACGTGCACAGGACCACCGCCCTGCGTAGGGAGGTGGTTATAGGACCACCGCCCTATCCTGGGTGGCGGTCACGGGACCGCCACCCAGTGCAGCGGGGCGGCTGTTCAGAACTTAAAGAAAAATGCAAGGAAAAAGGGGGCAGAGGTTAGAGCAAAACATGCAAAAGCTAGACAAGGCTTTCTAGGATGCAAATGTATACTTGGCGAACTTTTCTAGATTCGAACACCTTGTGAAGAGATCTGAATCATCATTGGGGTTTCGTAACCTCTTTCGAAAGTACAATGCATACAATTTTGGGTACGTACAAGAACCTATTGTGTAACCTCTATCATTTAAAAGGAGATACAGGTAACTTTCTTTTGCATAAATTTTATAGAGGACTTGGGGAAAATATGATCAACACACCAAATCTGACTCTCATGAGTTGTCACTTCCAGATCATGGAGATATCTTCACAACAAGGCAAAGGTTACTAAAGACATTTGAGACCCTGATCTATTCTGCATACTTTAGTAAAAGGATTTTGGTCTTGTGTGGGTATACAAAGAAAAACAGGGGTAGTATGGGTAGGATTGGTTGTTTTAAATAGATTTTTAGTGGGAGGGGAGACAGGATGGACTTGACTCACCAGATCCTTGAGAGTTTATGCAAAATGGAAAGATTCAATCAACAAAATGCCACAAAAAGTTAAATTGTTTCCTCAACTAGAATATGTGCTTTAATGGAGGCCCAGATCAACACTCTTTCACACAACTTGTGGGATTCTGTCATGAAGGCTCGAGTCAGAGGACCCAATAAAGCACCAAGATTTAAACCAAGTCACGCTTGAGGTACACCCAGAGGCTTACAAAGAATATCTATCAACAAAATGAAAGAAAAGTGATTTTAAACCGTTTATCGTACTCCCAGGATGAAGGCTCTTTAGGAAATGAAATTGTAGATGCCACTAAACTATCACAAGGACTGAGACTGTGTGATTGGACTATATTTTGGTACAAGATTGCAATAGAAACAAGAAAAACTACCCGTATGCATTTAGAGATGAAATAAATACACTTTACTCAAGATTAACACAGAATAACTCAAAGTTTGATCAAATTTATCAGCAAGGGAAAGTTTCAGAACAATCTCAAATCTTTTCAATGGTTGTACACTTGCAACCACCTTGACACAATCAAATTTGACACAAAGAGAGATATACAGGCTTCTCTAGACAACTTCTCAAAATGGATGGGCTCTGTCAAGCTTTTTCTGCTAGAGAAAATTAGTCCTGATCTTTTCCAAAACTCCCAACCATTTGCATGATGAATTCATGCCCTTTATAGCATTTCCAACAAAGCCCCTTCCTCCCAAAAGACAAAAATTTAAATGCACCATTGCTTGTCATGATTCTTTTGTGATTCTGAATCGATCGTAAGAGTCTCTAGGTGCTTGAGGGCAAATCTCTTTGATTTCTTCCCACATTCAACTCATTTCTCGGGAAAACATGCCTCCATCCATTCGCTAACCACTTCCACACCATATCAATCAAATTTGACCCTTGCATGCTCTGGGAGAAGAAAAATAGAAAACTAGATCGGGCTTGAGAGTAAGATCGTTTTAATGGCGAAAGTCGTCTCCAGATCTCCCCCACTAAACTCTAGATATCAAAATTAACTTTCTCCTCTATTTGGTGTGTAGAAAATAATAAGAAATCATGAATACTCGCACTCCCAGGAGTTTTATAGAAAAAATGGGGGAAAATCAAATTTAGATGCTTAGTAGCCGTTGATCTTTGATTTTGAATGTGGGTCGTCCACGGGGAGGATCCAAAAATGGGCTTGGGGGCTTCCTTTGACCTTTTCTGACCCTTTTGAAAAAATGGAAAAATTTCCCATTTTGTTCCG
Source organism: Taxus wallichiana var. yunnanensis (assembly GCA_018340775.1). Classification (NCBI taxonomy): domain Eukaryota; kingdom Viridiplantae; phylum Streptophyta; class Pinopsida; order Cupressales; family Taxaceae; genus Taxus; species Taxus wallichiana. The sequence continues at coordinate 270,186,496 of CM031234.1, forward strand.
CACCTCCGCTTCTAAAAAATTGGCTTGACACGTGTCTTGAGGTGGGTCCCAAAGGAAACGTGGAAATTTTTTACCATTTGACTCTCTTTTGGAAAAAGGAAAATTTCCCAAGTTTCCCCTGCAGCTCCGCCCTTGAGAAATACTTTTGACACATGTCCCAATGTGGGTCCCAGCGGAACTACGCTTACCCTTTTACTTTTAACTCTTTTTTCTCAAAAGGAAAAATTTCCAATTTTCCTTTCATGGGTCTCGCACCTCCGCCATTGACCGGGAAAACATTGACTATTTCCCAAATGAGCTCGTAGGCCCTTTTGCTATTTTAACCTTTATGAAGCAAAGAGGAAAAAAGTTTGAATTTCCTCCGATGGTTTGCCTCCCCCCCCTATGACTTTTCAAATTTCCACGTGTCACCACAATGCGCACCTTGAGGCGGTCCCAAAAATTTGATACCTTGAATGAGCATGGGCTCGCCATGTGTCCTGCTCCGAATTTTTTTGAAGGCTTGAGGCTGAACGGAAGGCGCCACTTGTCAAGCTCGAGGCGATCTCCTTTGGTTTTGAAAAGTCTAAGTAAAATGCAAAGTGAGCAGAGTGCCCCATGTGTCCTCATGGTGATTCTCTTAGATGACACCCAAGGGCCGGTCCCCCCGAACATGCGCGGTTCCACCACGTGTCTCCATGGCGCAACTTCAAGGTGGCACCCAAAGCAGAGACCCTGAATGAACGCGAGTGGCCACGTGTCCCGCTCGCCAAACTACTCCAACCGCATAGAAATGTGTCTAAGTCCGGGCCAAGCATCGAAGCTTCCATGTGTCCTCCGGTGCTACTTCAAAGCCAAACCAAAAATTTGATTCTCAAACAAGTGTCGTTCCTCCACATGGACACATTTTAAAGTTGAAGCTTTTATAGGATTTCAAGTATTAAGATGATCTCGCATCCAACCAAGAAGTGCCACATTTCCTTGTTCATCGAATGATGTAAATTTGATCGAGAGAAACATCCATCAAATCAGTAAAACACAAAGAAACGTCCATTCGAGCAGAAATGAGGTTTTCTTCAAGGATAAAGAATTTAGACTCTTGCACGGCTCAAACACGATCCTTAGGGACACATCAATTCATTTATCCTTGAGTATTTAGGGGAAAATGAAAAGAACAACAAATTCTAATTGTGGAGAATGGAGAAAACGGAAAACACAAGTTTTGAAGGAACAAAGCACGGGAGACTCAAAATACAGAGCTTTTTCATAGGAACAAAGGAACCATGAGACAAATATGGACCCACATGTGATCTTCGACCAGGAGTATATTAAAATGGTAAGAAAGATAGGCCAAACACAATATAAGGAAGGATACAATGACAGAGGTCGTGAATCAATAAATCTTCAAGGGCACAAATGGGTTGTGACAACTTTGAGCACCAATAACACTAACCACATAACCATTGGGTGGAAGAGTTTTTTGGTACCACTAACATATATTAATGGAATTAGTAAATATATAAATAAATAAATTAAAGTAAAACTATACTCAAAACAAAAAAAAAAACTTAGAAATTTTACAATATATTTAGAAACTATTAAAATTATGTTCCACTATATCAATTATTTTCAATGAACCGCTTGATCTCATATAGTTTTATGGTGTCAAGTATTACTTCATGTCCGGACTCCATAACTTTCCATGAGTTCTTATTACATGGTCTACTCCCATATTTGATCATTTAAACATTAGATGCAACAACAATGTGATAATAATAAATAATGTTTCTATAATCACAAAATCCTTGAAAAAATGAATTTCTTCTTTTGGCATCTTCTAAGACATTTTTTTTGTGAGAGTGACCGATACATAAGATACTCTTGGCCTTCTTCATCTATAATTGAGGTTGTCAATTTCTTTATATGCTCAACACAAAAAGACAAATAATAATTTTTATGTTCTTTATTATGTTAATTTACAACAAATGCATAAACATGACCTATATCACATTGTAAAAAAATTAGTTTCAATAATTAATTCATAAAAACTACATAATGAGCTAAAATATTGTTTTTAAATAAATAGTACATTTATAATATTTTCTCTCACTAGATTTGATATAATTTCACAAAACTCATGGTAGTGCTCATGGAGTTTGATATGTCCTAAGTGGATTAAAAGGTATACAACACCATTCATCAACCCACTCTCTCAATTCACACACATTCCAAAAAAAGAACATATATTAAGAAAAAAATACATGACATCTTCCTCATATGAATATTCAATGAACCTACATTTGAACTTCTAAAAAGCATTAACCACGAGCTCTTGTTAGTGTAAAATAATCGTAATATTTTAGAAAGTTAGCTTCCTCTCCCAAATAAAAATTTGTGAACTATAGACTTATCGTCATTATGTGGGCACATTTGTGACGCATTTTGAGTTACAAGATTTCATAATGGATGCTACACTAGTAAAATTGTAACCACATATGTATTGTAAGTCTTCTCATGCTGGGATCTCATAAAACATGTTCTTGTGCCAACATGCTCCCCTTTTCCATACATAGTATCGTAGTAAAATTTCTAATATTTTGAAGACCCTTCATCCTATGCATCCTATTCAACACAAAAATTTCACAAATTCTTGAATTTTAATATACAATTATCTTACCACGTAATATTTTTAACAAAATATCATTGTTCTATTACTCAAAAAAATCATAAAATATATCAAAGAAACCTTGCAAAAATTCAGAGAATGTGTATGATCATCATGAACATGGAAATTATACTCCTCAACATCTCCATGTCTTCATCTATGTTATCAAGAGGATGCGTGAATATTATATCCACAAATATGTAAATTTAAAAATATTTGTAGTATTATGATTTGTACTTCATTATGTGATTGTACCATACAATTATCTTTGAAATCAACAAAAAACTCAATTATAACAAGAGGAAATATGTCATGATAACCCGAATTGCTCATCTAACCATCGATTTATGTTTGTTTCCTTTCATACTCATACACTATTCATGAGAATATATTCTCTTGAAATATTGGACCATAAATTCTTATGCACTTATCTCTTTACTCATTAATTCACACCTCTTGGAAACTTTTTCATATTTTGAAGCATAATCCACTAACTTGTATTTTGCAGAAATAACTATTTTCGTTTCCAATTACATGTGTATTCTTTGTGTGTATATAATTTTACATTCATTATAAACCACCAAAACTATCTCAGTTCCGTTCAACATAATTTATTATGAAAATGTACTTCTCTTTTAGAAAAATATAAGTTAAATAGAACTACAATAACAAATAGTGTGCTCTGATTTATTTTAACATTTTATTTTCCTATTTCAAAAAACATGGATTCACCAAAAATACCCTCGCTACGTACAAGCATTCACCGACCGAGGGAAAACATGGGAAGCTCGCCTATTTGGTGGGGATGCTCGAGAACCCCTTAAACTCGTGTCATTGTGGGTAGAAGATGTGCCACATCCGAAAGTTCTAGAGGAGGTGCTAGATAGAGCCAAGAACAAATTTAAATGTGTAGTCTGTTGGGATATTTTGAGGACTACAACCAAATATAGACTTTGTTAGAGAATGGTGTAAGAGAAAATGGGTTTGTAAGTTGGAAGTGAGAGCTCTTGGGGTAGTTAATTCCTTTTGCTTCCATGAAGATTCGAGATATGTAAAGGTTGATTCTAAATGGACTATGTGTAGTGCCCACTTCCCTTTGACACCCGTGTTGATATGATCATGATCTCGCTGATTATATTATGGAAATGCTTATGGACTTTATTATAGTATGTGTTAGATGTTAGATCATGGATTATTGTTGAGTTGATTCAATTATGATGCATGATGATTATTAGAGACATTTTAGATATTGATGTTGATATACTGTTTGACATGGTTATACTATGGATGTTGTTCGGACATGTGATATTTGGATATTATGAGTAGACCTAGAAATGGAAATTATTTGATGATGATATATTTGTTGAGTAAAATTGCAAATGATCTTGTTGGTTGCTTGGATGTTGTTGTGATCGATATATCTAGATGATTTTGAAATTTTATTTATATTATTTTGGATGTTCTGATATGGCCACGAGGCTGAAGGAGGTATTTGTGTTTTGCAGGTTAAAATATCACAAAAAACATTGGGGATGAAGACCAACCACATTGGAATTCTATATGAATTCAACAAGGTCACCATGACAACTAGTATTTATTTGTGTGTGTTTGTGTGTGTTAGGGATTCCCATGGGGATCACCTTTAAATGTGACCAAGGGGTTAGGTGTATTTATTTATTGGTTCCTTTGTTTATGTTTGCATGTGTTTATTTTGTGGTGCATTGACCCTTTCATTATTCATTAAATGGTGTGTAATATTGTGAGTAATCATGTTGTTAAGTTAATTAATTAAAATATGTCATAAGAAAGTAATTAATAGAGTTGTTGGCCTTGAATTAAAGTGTTGTAAGAGATGTGTAAGTGATGTGTAAGTTAACTTTTGAGTGTGAAACACTTCATCTTCTTAGAAATTTGAATTTTTCCTTGAAGGATGATTTTGGAGGCTTGTGGGACAAGTTAAACTTGTCTCATACCTCTTAAATTCATTTACCAACCGTACCTATGGTTGGAGGGTTGATTTTAGACTTTTATAATGCATTTGTGTAAGTCAAATTGTAAGTTTTAATTGCACTTTTCTTACATGGTTTAATTTCAGTCCTTTGGGGTGTGGGTTGGATTTGAGTATGTAAGTAAACTGTCATATTATTCACCCACCTATTTATTATGCATTGGAGAATGAAGTTGACTTTTGGGGTTGGGGTTGAGGATGTGTGATGTGGCATCCTACATGGATCCACCTCATCCTCTTCCCTTCCCTCTTCTATAAAATTCGAATTCCTTGCCTTGTTTTGGGGTTGCTTCACTTTGGAGACTTCATTCTTGGGCGAATTCCTTGCTGTTTTGGGAGCTCTTGCTTTTGGAGAAGTTTGAAGATTGTTGCATGCTTGTTGTTTGGTGGATTTTTGGATTGTTGCTTGGAAACAACTACTGTTTGGAACTTGGGAAACTCCATCATGGAGAGGTAAGAGCTTGGCTATGTTAGGAATTTATAAATATTATTGTGAACATTAGAGTTGTGTGAGTTATATTTATATTAGATAAATATAATGGGAGAGATTTAGGGAATAACAACTCACGTATATGTGATTGTTTGTAAGAGAAATAATAGGAATTATAAGAGAGGATCATGGAGAGATAATATGAGTTGTTGATAGGATTTGACTCCACCATTGTAGGGAGAAAATCCTTATAAATAATTGTAATCTCTCACTTATGTAGTATCTCGTATGTTTGAATGAACCACATTATTCGGGTGTTCTTTTTATCTAATCTCTTTCATTTTATAACAGTGGTATCAGAGCAGGTTCGATGGAGTTTGTTTGAGCTCTTCTATCTGTGGATTTGGATTCTTTCTCAACTGTTTTCCATTCATGGATCCAACAATGTGCAAAGCTCATTATATTGATATAAAGACTTAAATGATAAGGAAGTCACCTGTGCACAAAAGGCTAGGCGATAAAGAAGTGTTCAAAGGACCGCATGCATCGAGATCCACGTAAAATCAGTCCATTGACGTCTCTTTGCAGCATTCGATCTGTATGTCCACATGTTTTGTGTCATAAAATACGTAGTCTTCTAAGTGATCTGTTCTATCTATCTACCATGGCAAGTTTTTTTAAAATTCTTTATATTTTTTTAGTCTTTTAATCTTTTAGTAAAATGTGTATGTTTACTTAGAGTTCCTGATTTATTTTACGGTCCACCTTTTTTTGGTTTTTGTTTATTAAAAAAACATGGTATTTATTTTGATTTTAAGTTTTTTATCCTTATTTATTTTTCAAAGTATTACGGATTTCTAAGCTATTATTTGTTTAAATAAGTTTTGTTTAAGTATTCTAATGTTTTAAAATTTATATAGTCACGGTGTTAGAGTTTGATTTAATTTAGTTTTATCTTTTTGTTAAAAAACTTTATAAACTATATTAAATCATATAGTTTCATTTTTAAGTTTTTTATGATTTGTTTAAGTGATTCTTAGATATATTTTTTATTTTAATTGTTTTGGGTTTAGTTTTTTATATTATTATTTACTTTTTAGCATTATTTGTTTTATTGAAGATTATAAAGTTATCTTAAGACAATTGTATACTTGTTATCATATTGTCAAAATCTGACTTCTTGGGTATCATTTGTGTGTATTGTCGATTTTATTGTATTGTCGTCAGTAATTCAATGTTATCGTCTTTTCATTGTCATTTACATTTGTCATAGGTTGTATCATTTGTTTTTTTACAATGGAAATACCATTAGAAAAATTCAATGGTCTCAATTTTCACACTGGAAAGTCAAGATCCAGATGCAGTTGATGAATAAAAATCTCTGGAGGATAGCAGATGGAAAAGAACTAGCCCCTTCAGATGCTAGTAAAATTGTGGAATGGGAAAGCAGAGATGACAAAGCCAAAGCTATTATTGGTCTAGCTCTTTCAGATTCAGAGTTACATTATGTCGATCTTGAGAAGTCATCTCATGACATGTGGGAAAACCTTAACAAAACTTTTGGTGCTAAGGCAGTGAATGCAAAGTTTTCTCTAAAGTTGCAGTTGTTCAAACTAAAGATGAGTGAAGGAGCTATGATGTCCAGTCATATTAATGACTTACGAGCTCTTCTTCGACAACTTGCAGAAGTCAAAGCTCTAGTAGACGATGAGGATGCAAAAGCTATTCTTTTGAATAGTTTGCCAACAAAATATAGTAATGTTATTTTCACTCTTGGTCAAATGCCTTCCAACTCATTGGAAGATATGATAGCAACTCTTCTAGCTGAGGAAAAAAGGACCAAAGAAGATGTTGTAGAAGAAACAACAATGTATGTAAATAGGAAATACAAAAGTTTCTCTCAAAATAAAGCAGAAAGGGAATGCTTCTACTGCAAGAAAAAGGGACATACATCTTCCTTTTGTAGAATTCGAGCTCAAGATATACTTAATGGAAAACTCAAGAAACACGAGGCCAATATAACCATGGAAGAAGAATCAGATAGTGAAGAAGAAGCAAAACAAGAGGAATGTGGATACGTGTCTGATGACTTCTTATACTAAATAACTTCAGCCACTTACTGGAGGTTGGAGGATACACGGAGGTTGGAGGTCAATCAACGACCTCTCATCATTCGCCAACGACGGGGCCACCTATCTACTGTGGTGACATATATATAGTTTATTATATGCTTTTCAAGTGTGTTTTCTTTCAGTTATGTTTTCAGCATTGGTTTGCAAAATAAGTGGAAATTTCACATTCTGGGGGGAACATGACACAAATGTTCCATTTCCAGCTTTTCAGTTTGTGTGTATGAGAAGCAAAATTTCTTATGTTATTCCCTATAGTGAGATATTGATGAGGATTCATAATATGACTTGGCACATCATGATGTGGTTGAAGGTAAACCACCTGAAAACCTTCATTTGTGGTTTGTGGTAAACCAATTGCAAAACCATCATTCTCGGTTTGTGGTCAACCGTTTGTAAAACCATACTTGATGTTTGTGATCATCCTGTGAAAATCACCAGATCGTGAGTAGGTGCAAGTATAAGGTAGATTCTCCCCATGTTCACACTAAGGGGGTGAATGTTAGGAATTTATAAATATTATTGTGAACATTAGAGTTGTGTGAGTTATATTTATATTAGATAAATATAATGGGAGAGATTTAGGGAATAACAACTCACGTATATGTGATTGTTTGTAAGAGAAATAATAGGGATTATAAGAGAGGATCATGGAGAGATAAGATGAGTTGTTGATAGGATTTGACTCCACCATTGTAGGGAGAAAATACTTATAAATAATTGTAATCTCTCACTTATATCAGTATCCTGGATTTTTGAATGAACAACATTATTCGGGTGTTTTTTTATCTAACCTCTTTCATTTTATAACAGGTCTTGAAATGCTCTTCTTTTATGAATGTAAATTTTAATGTGTGAATGTTTTGGCATGTTTGTGGGTTGTTGGGTAGATGGCCTAGGAATGGTGTAGGAGAAGACTATGGGGCATATTTTGTGGGAGGCACAAGTGTGTTTTAGGGAGGTATAAGGGTGGAGGGAGTTGGGATTCAGTTCCACCTTACAAAGAAATAGCTTTCATTTCTTTACTCGTTATGGGGTGTCATAAGAGGTTGGGGAGGCATAAAGAAATGAGATGAATAAGGGGTACTTGGGGGAGGCATAAGGAATGTCGTGGTTTTGATATACTATATTTTGATAGTTTGTAATTCAGATGGTGATACCCATTTCCCATTTTGGGAGGCATAAGAAGCATGCCCCATAGTTTCTTGCTCCTTTGGCTTGCTTGATGAAGCCTCAATAATGTTTTTCATGCTCTAATGTAGTCAGTAAACTACATTCTATTTTTGGACTGTGTTTTTATTGTGAAAATGCTTCTTGTGTGTTTGTGGAAGCTTGTTGTTGCTATGAGTTGGGTCACATCTTTTATTGCATTGTGGTTGGGGCTTGGGGACAATGAAGAAGGGTGGCTTATCCTTTTCATTGGATGTCTTGGTTGGGTGGAGAACGTTGCCTTTCCCCTGCTCTTGTGGTGATCAAATTAGAAGAATGTGAAATCTTCTTGTTGCTATTTTGGAGCTGAGAAAAGACAGTTTGATAGTTCCTTGTGAAATGAAACCGTATTGTAACCTTTCCCACTTGAAGTGGATGAAATTGTAAATGTTTGTAATGGAAAGATGTTGTATTGATTTGAAAGTTGTATATTGTAATGTGAAAGAGATAAAATCTGTTTTCAGTGATTTGAAGGAATGTGAAAGAATTGTATTATGTATGAGGAATTTGAGGAATGAAAGAAAAGTTGTAAAGTTGTATTTGAAATCAATAAAGGATTGCACTACCTTCCTCAAATTGCATCATTGTATTGAATTTGATCATCTAAATGTGAATTGTAATCTCTGTTTGAAAGAAAGAAATGCATATGAAGGAAGTGTAATACTTTGTCTTTTGAAATATGTAAAATTTGGAAATCAGAGATGTATTTTAGCTTTTGAATAGTTGAATTGAATCAAATAAATGTATTAGATTAGAATTGGAATGAATTCTAATACTTGGAAGATGAAAATGGCGAATAGATCCTTTAAAATTTGATCTTTATTTTGTATTTTCAAACTGGCAAATACTTTATCCAAAAATGCATAGTTCGAACTTGCAACAATGAAATAACAAATTAAATGATTAAATTGAAGTAGTATGCCCTAAACGAATTCAATTAGACAAAAATACTTAAGGAATTCCTTAGAAAACTTAGCAAAATCAGGCTCAAACCATTTTGCTGTCAAGGTTGTTTTTTTTAAATTGGGAGTCAATAAAACAAACTTACCTTCCAAATCCATCCTAAATCCATCTAAGAATAGTTCTCCATGTCTAATTGACATGTTGAGAGAGGAAGAAGGACAATTGATTAAAATTTCATAAGTTAAAATCTACTAGCTTTCCTTTTAAGAGCCTGCATATTTTTTTCTTTAAATTTACTCCTTAAAACTTAAGAAAATCAAAATTTAATGATTCATGTGTAAAGAGGACATTGAGAGCTTTCCAGAAAGTCCTTGTTTTCCCAAAATTGAGCTATCTATCAAAATTTATGGCCTTCTGAAGTTTTTATTCATTTGGCATCAAAAAAATAATTCTAACTCTAAAAAAAAATTGGGAATTTTTTTGTAATTTCCCCCTCCGGCCCGCAGCCAATTAGAGGCTGCCACGTGGCACCACAAGGTGTTAGCAGAGGAGCGGATCTCTTTTTAACTTAGTGCTTCATATTTTTTTGGGAAAATTTTCCTAATTTTCTCACTGCCCTGGCAATCAATTAGAGGTCATGCCATGTGGCACCACGAGGCGTTGGCGGAGGAGTGGATTCCTTTTTAACTTAGTGCTTCAGAATTTTTTTGGGAATTTTTCCTAATTTTCCCTGTTGCCCCGCAACCAATCATAGCTCGACACGTGGTGCCTTGGGCATCGAAGTGAGGCATGGACTGCTTTTGAGCCCTAGAGCTTTTCGACCGAAAAGACATAATGTCTTAAATCACTCCAACGACTTGATTTTCCACTGGGTGTTATAAAGCTAACATGTGTCCTCTTCGGGATCGCGGAGGTAAATTACGCTTTTGTCCCGAAGAAGAAACATGTGCGATTTTCTCCCGCTTTGCTGAAGCTCGCGTATGGGAAAATTTTCTTCCTTAGGCCTCGTAGGCCCGCTTTTGGGAAAATTTTCCTCCCAAGGTCCGCTGACCTATAACTTGAGAAATATGAGGAGTTAGGAGGACTTCTTTATATCATTGGAAAGGTGAGGAAATTTCCTATCCAATGGGAATGTTTTAGGGAAGTTTTGAGAGTGTTAATTCTGAGAAAAATCAAGTTGAAGCTTTTAACTTGAGCTTAGAGAGTGGTGTAGTGTGAAATTACCCTCCTAACCTAATTGAACTTTCTAACCCTAAATTTTGACCTTGTAACCTTTAATAATTGTTAATAAAAAATACAATCTAGTAAATTAGTATTGATCTGGAACCTTGTTTGTGACAATGTTGTCTTCAGAACTTGGTCAAGACACTTTTAAACAAAAAAGAATTATTGCATAATTTTGTTAGTGTAGGTTATTATTTATCCTTTTATTTATTTATTAGGATAATTCTTACACTTGTGTTAGCCCTACACTTGTTGGGTTAGCTTGCTTAGGTGTACTAGTTGTGTGGAGTTAGCTTCTCAGTTATGTTGAGTTAGCTTACTAGTCTTTTGGAGTTAACTTAACTACCAGTATCAGTTAGTGGGAGTTCTTCACCATTGATTTAGGTAGTAGTTGCACTTCCCTCCTCCTATATGTACATATTTCTTATTGAATAATTCAAGTCATTCTATTGTAATGTATTGAGCATTATGGATTATGATGGATTTCCATATATGGTATTTTAGCTCTTCTATTTTACAAATCTAATGTGGTGTGCTATTATCATCTGAGATCACGGCTTGGAACAATATTCTTATCGTTCCTTTCAAATTTTCCTATTTAATCCTAGGTTGTTCCTTGGGTCTCAAGTGGGTTGGTTTTTTACGGGCGTTACACCATGGTTTTATGGGAAATCAACCCTCACCATTTATCGATAGTGCCCATGGATCCAACTAGATCACAAGTTCCCCAGAGCTCCCTATGTGGATTAGATTTCCGGATCTTCCTGGAATTCCGGGAAGTGGAAATTTTCTTTGCAATAGAAAGATCGATGGGAGTTATCATCATTGAGACCCAACTACAAAGGAAAGATCGAGATTAGTGTTTTCTCTAATGTGCATCAATGTACCTCTAGGAGCGAAGGTAGCAAATTAAATATCCTTGAACAATTTATGTGTTCGGAAGATTGTTGTGGTGAAATCGCAGATTATATGCAAAACATGCAAGAGAGTCAATTATGATTCAACAAAGTGTTGTCGTGATTCTCTAGCTTGTCAATCGTAGCACGATATTGGTGAAGATAGCTATAAACCCATGCTTCAAAGTTGATGATGTTCTGTACGAATAGAGTCGATTGAGGGTGAACACAGGGGATTAGGAAGACCATGAATTTATTGCGTGTTCTCTAGAGGAGTCACAGAGCATACCAAAAATGAGGCCCGAATCGCACTTTGTGCTCGCAGCAAGGAGAGGAGTGGAGATGATGTGCCGATGAGATGTAGGGGGTTGTGAAGGAATCCAATGTGGAAACAATGACAAAGTTGAGGTGAACAAGGTGAATGGTCACCGAATTAAAATTCTAAATATTCATTTAATTCCTATTAGGATGCATGCGAGTAGTAAGAAGGTGTCGTGGAATGGATCAAGTGGATCGATGATACAATGAAGGACTTTAAATTAGGTGAATGGTTAGTAGTCCGACAGGAGCAGAGGGAGAATCAATTTTGAATCAATAGTTAATGTTGATGATGTCATGGTAGATAGACGTTTGCAAAGTTGGATGGGGGATTTACTATCGGTAGTTGTGAGGAAGGGGGTTGGTGGTTCGGTATTATAATGACCGACGAGCCTTTAGATGCATCATGGAATGAAGGCATACTTATGGTGTACCTTGGTTTAGGTTTGACCATTGGGGATGGGTGGACAAAAGTCCTACCAAAGAAATCAAAATTTGAGTGTTTAGAGTGAGTGCTTTGGAGCAGTCGTGCATGTGGTGGTTCTCAAGCATCTCCTCTCGTCTCTGCAGTCATCACTTCTCATTGTTTTATCATTGGGTGTGGTCCATTTTTGTAGCTTATTTCTTCGTCACTGGTAGAGGTAGCCCTTTCAGATCTCATTGTTGAATCTTTTCCTTCTTTCGTGGGTTTTTGGTTCCCCTTAAAAAGCAAGAACTACCTAATCTAAAGATCATAATTTCTATTTCGAGATGAGTCTCTTTTTAAAGTTATTATAAAATTTTTTTTTTTTCATATCCAAAAAATATTTAGGATTGTTTTACAATTTCTAAAACCAATTCTTCCTTTTTAATTGTATTTTCACTATGTGAAACTCTATTCTTAGTTTTCAAAAAAATATTTATCAATTTTAAGTATTCAATTATGCCTTTGTCTTGTTGTAGCAGTCTAGTGGAGGATTCTTATATTTCATTATTTGGATCACTCTTTCACATCTTCTTATAGCTTTTAATAGTTTTTTCTATTTATTTTTATGCAATAATTGTTTTCTTAATTAAATTAGATTTATTTTACTTGCTATAGTTGATGTAATAATACATTGGGTAGTGTTACTATCTCCAGTATGTGGGGTCATATTTTTTGCTTGGTATGTATTCAATATATTTTTCAAATTGGTCCTAGATGTTTTTAGACCAAAGGTCTTCATAATGGGTCTAAACTTAACATTTGTCATCATTTCAACAAACAATTGACATCTTTTTGTTTCATTTAAGTGATTAAATAATACTTATTAGCTTTTCTTCTACAAGTGCATTCAACAATCTTATCGCATTTGGTTTAAAATATTGTTATCAATTTCAAGTAAAAGCCTAGGGTTTTTCCCAAAATTCTAATCGGTGATCTCAATGGTAAAATTGGCTAAACATCAAGTAAATATTATTTATCTTTATAATTTGGTAAATTTTTTGTGTTGTGAATAGGTTAATCACTTGATGTGAAATCTAACTTTAAATTTGACATTGCATCAACATTCATTATTTATTTATTCAATTGGTGTTTGAGGATTTATTTTAATATAAAATTCATTTGGAAAAGATAAAATATCCTGACCTCTAGAGATTGACTTATTTCTTCTATGATTTTTTTGCACTCATACACTTCTTTTCATTTTTCTTCTTTTGTGGCGTTTGTGGACGATAAATGATCTTTATAAACATCTAATTTATTTGAAATAGATGTATTTAATTTTTTTTTCACACCCTTTTACAATTGTTATTTTTGTTTCTCCAACTCCTCAAGTGTTTCCCTCTATGGTATCCTCCCCATAATTCTCAAATATGCATCAACATAAAATAATTGACACAATAATAATGTTCTATGAAATCTAGCAATATAAGAAATAATGAAAAAAACTCAATTCTCAAACAATGATAAGAAATTCCTCAAATTAATAAAAATTATGAATCACTAGATATTAATATTATACAAAATACACATAATATTCCTTGAGTGTTCTAGGAATGTATGAAACAAAAAAAAAGTGCTCAATTGTAAAACAATAATAAGGAATGTCTGAAAAGAATAAATCAGTGTAAAATGTTTAGGTAACAGTGCAATATATAGATTTTGTGGCACCAAAATTGTGAGTGCATTTATCTTTTGTATGCATTTATGTTATTTTTATTGAGAAATGACCTGAGCATTTTATAACCCACTTGCGTTATTTCTAATTTGGATTAGAAATCACCTACCCTTAGGATTGGATTTAGTTAGGATATCTAATCATAAGGGTTGGACTTTATATTTCGTGATTGAATCTATGTTTTGGAGACAACATAATGCTCACATTATTTCTAATTTGGGTTACAAATTTCGAACCCTTAGGTTTGGAGTTGGTTAGGAAATCTAAGACTAAAGGTTGGACAATCTATTGTGTGAGTGAATCTTTGTTGTGTAAAAAAACATAAGAATCTTAACTGTACTCCTCATTTTATCGCATGTTTTAAATCAATATTAAAAAAAAAACATGACTAAGATGTCAATTTCTATCTAAAACTTGTGTCAATTTAATTTTTTCTAGTATCTAAATATTTTAATGTTTTGATCCTTAAATTTTTTTAGTAGTGTTTTTTATTTTTCGCTAAAACTCATGTATTAATTTTTATACATAGTTTTTGATCCACTCATCCAAATTTCAAACAAAATACATTGACATGATCTAGCTTCCTTCTATAAACAGTAAAATTTGATTTTTTCTCAAAATTACAAGGCGTACACATGGTTATTTAATTTTCAGAATGTTTCCACTTTTAAAATTAGTAAAAAATACTATATTGATTGAACAAACATGAAAAAATAGTAGAACTAAATTCATGATATTAGTTAACTTTCGATCAAAAGGATATGTAAAATATTCTACGAAACTCAAAAAATAGGGGAGGGGGAGACGAGATGAATTGCACATACAACACTATATTGTATTTTTGACATAAAAACAAGACCATTCTATATGTGCACAACATTTAACACATTAAATCTCCACCATTTAAAAAACTTAGTTTAAAAACTAGTTTTTGAGCACTAGAATTCTTATTCTTATTAAATTATCAAATTTTGAGCATGGGCATGCCAAATTACTTGTTGAAGTTCATCCTTTAGTGATTTCAAGAAAAAAGTGGCCGCTTTTGACCCCCTTTTGATCCCCAATTTCCATGTACTTTCCCTTATATCAACTTAAATAAAATGATTGTTTAGTGTTTAGTTATTGAAAAAATAGGAAGTTAAGGTTATAAAAATAAATAAAAAATATTAAGTTAAGGTTTAATAATTAATGAATGCAAGAATAAAACCAAATCTCATCCATTTTGAATTTTAATATTATTTATTTTGCTAGGTTAAGAGATTCACCGTCTAATTTGTATATCTTGCGTTGTTTATTTTTCATTTATTTTAGAATTACAGTTGGAATAACTATAAACTCGATTTTTATTTTCAAAAATATTTAGAGTGATTAATATTATTTTATTTCCTTCAATTTATTTATATATTTTATTTAATGATAAATTTTAAATATTTTATGGTGCTTAATTTGAGGTAGGCAGATTTTTGTATATATTTATATTGCTATACACAATCTACAATACAACCAAAGTAGGTGGAAAGAGTGAGTGTAATAATCTATTTTCAATTTAATGCTTATTTAACTTCTATAGACAATTTTCTAATTTCTCAACAGAAACAATAAAAGTAAATTGATTCTCAACAAATACTACTAAACTGGGATCAATATATAAGACATGTAAGATAAGTTCCTCAAAATAGTTAGATATGAATATTGTTGAGATACATATAACAATATTTCTCCCTTGTGGAAAGGTGATTGCGAATTCGAAGTGCATATGTCAACTTCTTGCCTCCCCACATTGAATTCTTCATCTTTCAATCTGGTTGGTATTGACAAAAATGTGAGGTGGGCCGAATTTTAAAGAAGATGAGATTTTCCAAATATATAATCTCTATTCAATCGTTACCAACCACAGCTTTGGGCATTTAAATTGTAATGATAAAAATTGTCCACTACTAAGCTCTTAAAGACTGACAAGTGTAATGGCGATAAGGACTTCGACGCTTCTTAGCTCTTACCATTTACAAATAACAGCCCATGGTTCCGATTCATTGAACCTACCAAGATTTTCATTTTTCAATTTTTCAAAGGAATAGACGAAAAGACGCTGCAAATTCTTAAAGTTATGGTTATGGAGAAAAAAAATCCACAAGGACGGCGGCTGGTCCCGCAAGGGCTATCTATAAATAATATCCATATTCCTCACAATACCGCATAACGAAAAGAATTAAGAGAAATTATATATATTGAGATAAGAAAAAATGGTTGCAGGAAGTTTCAGCCACGAAATAGTCTCTCCAGTTGACGCAAAGAGACTCTGGAATGCATTTGTGAAGGATGGCCACAATCTCCTTCCAAAGCAAGTGCCTGAAATTTTCTCCAGCATTACTTTACTCCAAGGTGATGGAGGTGTGGGTACTATCAAAGAAGTCAAATTAACACCTGGTATGTATAATTTATGGATAACAACCTAATGTATTATAACCTATATTTTAAATCTAACGTAGTTGGTCTTTTTTACATGACATGAAATCGGTATTGCAGCACACAAAGAATTTAACTATGTGAAGGAGCGCGTGGAAGAAGTTGATGACGCCAAGCTTGTATACCGTTACAGCCACATTGAAGGAGGATTGCTGGGAAAGAAAGTGGCTTCTGCCCGTTACGAGTTGAAATATACCCCTAAACCAGAGGGTGGAACCGTGTGCAGCTCCACATTCTACTTTGACAGCCTCCCTGGCGTTCCAGAAGATCAAGCCAAAATAGAGGAAGTGAAGGAGAAGAGTACCGCTCTCTTTAAGAAGATCGAAGCGTATCTCCTCGCCAACCCCACCTTGTACCGTTAAAACTATGCATACTCACTCTCTTATCAATAAAACTTTCAAAAGCTCCG
This sequence comes from Taxus wallichiana var. yunnanensis, assembly GCA_018340775.1. Taxonomy (NCBI): domain Eukaryota; kingdom Viridiplantae; phylum Streptophyta; class Pinopsida; order Cupressales; family Taxaceae; genus Taxus; species Taxus wallichiana. The sequence continues at coordinate 270,203,273 of CM031234.1, forward strand.
TTGGTTAGATGATGAGGAGAATGATGTAAACCATAATATACTCTCCTTTATTAATACTAGTGAGTTATTGCACACAGTTGCAAAATATGCTGAAAAGGATGTTAATATAAAGTTAGTTTGTAATTTTATTTTTATGTCAATAAAATAAATGAAAAATATATATTTTGTGGTTACTTCTAAATTGATAAAGTATAGGAAGAAATAGGAAAACTCAAACTCAAACTTCTAAATTAAAAAGCATAATGTCCACAATCAACTATATTTGTTCTTTTCTTAATTTGAATAAATAATATATAAGTTTTTAAAGGGAGGCGAGTTATATTCACAGACAGTTAGAAGATATGAATATAATTAATGAAGAAGTGACACTTGTATCAATGCTAAGTCTTTTCTCAAAATGCTCAAATTCTTTCAAGAGCTTGAGAACATATAATAAAAACAGTCATTTACTTAGATCTTAAGATGTGCCTAATGCGTGTAATTACAATACTTAGAATATTTGAGAGTTTCAAGCTTAGTTCTTTAGTGCAATATATTTATCTCCATATGTATTGGGGTAGGGTCCCCTTAACCATTTTTCACCATTTATCAAAAATAAAATAAAGATGTATGGTTGGCACTAGGAATATTAGACCTTTTATGAACACACTGATATCTTTATAAAAACCTATATTAAAAGCAAATTATTCATTTGTTTTTGCCATGGCTTATATAAATTAAAACCCTCTAAACTGAACTCCTTTGCATGGTCTATTTTTAAACCTGCACTGTGCAAATCAACGACAGGAGACATGCAAGACCATGTAATTTCACGCAGCTGTTGATCATACTGGTCACTATTTCATCCATGTTCTCTGGACTGGTAAACTGCTTGCCCATTTCATTTTAAAGGTGGTTGTTGGTTTTTGTTGTTGGCAAATACATCTTGTGCATTCGATGCATTGCATTTCTTTTTGCCCAAGGCATTACTCGTCCTTGGATTTGCATCCCTGTTCATGTAGAAGTAGTATTTATTTTGGGTTTCCGATTGTGTACAAATGGTTTGGGTTTTTGTCGATTTATAATGTTATTTGGGTTTTTGTAAAATTATTAATCGGAATTCGCCTCAAAATCTATCTCACTTTTCATTAGTAGTACTCGTATCTATGTTTATTGCATGTCCATACCCTGCGAAGCTGGAAAAGGTTGTGTTGAAATTTTCTAAAGCCTTTTGAATTTTTTTTTTTTTGTGTATAGCCTGCAATCAATGCTGTGCATGCGAACACATCTCTTTCAGGAATTCTCTCAAACAGTTTTCTTGTCTTCTCTACACTTCCACATTTTGCAGGCATGCCTACCAGGACAATGAAAAATAAGACGTCTGACAAAATTCGTCTATTCTTTATGATTTTATGAATTCCCATACCTTGCTCCAAAGCTCTGTATAATTTTGACTAAGAGTTTTAGTTGAAATTTAATTCAGTTTTATTATTAATGGTTGTGTAACTTGTATAAAAAGGTAGATCAATGATATTCGTTTTGGGTTTTCCTTGGAACTTTAGCAAATATTGAAATATCTATTATTAAACCTGTTAAATACACCTGTAAACATTTGTGCCATTGATGTTTAGGTTTTCCTTATATAGTCAGCTACAGAAGGCCAATTTTTGATACTTTCCTTTTGAAGAATGTATTTGATGGGTAAAAGTTTCTAAAGCCTTTTGAACAAATCATTTTTGTACATATCCTCCAATCAATATTGTACATATGGACACATCTCTTTGAGGCGTTCTGTCAAACAGTTACCTTGTCTTGTCTACGCTTCCACATTTTTTCAGGCATGTCTACTAGGACAGTTGCAACTAAGACATCTGACAAAATTCCTCTATCCTTTATGCTTTTATGAATGTCGATACCCTGCTCCAAACCTATGTCTTATTTTAACTAAATCATGTTGATTTATAATTGAAATACAATTCAGTCGTATTATAATTGATTGGATAAACTTGTATACAAAGGTAGAGATTTGATGCATATCTTTTGTCATAAAATTTTGTACTACAAATTTATATGTATTAGAGACCCTGCTATGATAAGATTCACATATCATAATTTTCCACTCTTTACAAACCAGACAATCTTTAGAACCATGCTAATACAAGTGATAAACACTATACTCACTAAAACAATGCACTCTCGTTACTGTCAGTGGATGATAAGCTCATAAAGTCTTATAGGATAACCAAACATGAATTCCACATTTGATCTATTTTCTATATCACCAGGACCACTCAAAGTAATTCATATGGATGGAAGTCATTGAATTGAGAACCAATATACCCTCGATGCTATATTGCACCATGGATCTCTGAGCTGAATCAACATAATATACTTTTCTTCTTCCCATTGGAAATATCTTATGCAACTCACTGAAAAAGCTACTTTTTTGTTAAGAACAGATCGGGTACTAAATCAACCCATTCTCATGCGTGCTCGGACACCTAACCACATTGTTTTCCTCTTCATTAAGTAGCTTACAACTTCCACTACATTGTAAGTAAGGTAAAAACTTGATTCCACCACACCCTGTAGACACCAAAAATCTGCACACCCAATTCCCACACAAATAGTTGAATAAACACACCCATCCGCATCTTTACACCATTTCATGACCTAAGTCATCCATTTAATTAATCTAATTAAACTCATTGTCACACCATCTAAACGACATCCCTAAACCTAGGTCATTGCCCACACACACTTTAAATTAATTAATTAATCACCCATCTCACATTTCCTAAGTCGTATCCCCCTCCCATGGCTAATTACATAATTAATTAATTAGTTAATTCATATATTCCACTTCACCCCTACACCTCACCATGTGAACTTGTCATGACCCCCTAGTTGAGTCTAAGTTACCTGGAAAACCTTCTAAATATATCCTTATACCTATCCTAACCACCTATATCCTCATCTAACACCACCCCACTCAACATCTCAATATGACTCCACCCTATCCTCGAACACCCATGACACCAAAGTTCAAAATAGAAAATTTATCCCTTTGTATCTCTCCCAAACTCAAACTAACTCGAAAACATCGGTGATTTCCTGGTCGCCGACAATATATATATTAGTTTCTCTACCTCTTTTGGGGACCATCCAGAGAATTGAGGAGCGTTGTCAAACAATGTCAAGTTTCATTTAAGCTTATCAATGTCGTTCGTATTGAGACAAAGAACTTCCATGATCATCAAGCGCCTTGTAGCTGCTCGCTCATCATCCAACTACGACCGTATCAACCTATCATTCCTCATCGTCAACTAAGGTTCGATATCATCTTGAAACTCCTTTTTTCATCTTAAACCCGCCTATCCGATCATTTCTTATTTCACTCTTGCCTTCATAAGACTTTAGCTTCATATTAGTTAATTAAATCTCTCATTCTTATCATCCTATCAAAATCTTACAGTAATCGCTTGCAATTCCTGGAATTACCTACAATTCCTGGAATCACCGCGATTCCTAGAATCACCTATGTTTCCCATGTATTCTGTTTTCTAGTAGATTAGATTCCATTCAAAAGTTCTTATCAATTACTTTTGTCCCTTGTGTTACTAATATTTTTTCAAGCATGGTTTTTGTTAGATGGCCATAGGCGGACCTAACCACCCAATCACAAACATAAACTCTATGCCGATTGTTCGTCATCCACTACACCGGGAACAATATGATCTACTACACAACCTAGAGTTGTGCACTATCCACGCACCTCCTATCCACAGATTAGAGACCATATTTGAATCCACTCAGAAGATTCGTGAGGCTGCACAAGTTTTGGGAGTCCTACTACAAAGTGCAGCACATATGAGCCGAACTAGCTTGGTTTGAGTATCAACACGAAGTGAGATTAGACATCCCTGAAGGTTTCGATACCGAACTCCGAATCGGGTGGGAAGTGAAGTCAGCTTTGAAGACTTTGACTCGTAATTTTCATGTCAAGTAGGAAACTCAAGAGGAGTATTCACACTTCTTTAGAGATGACCGCATCAAGAGCATGATCTATATTTCTCTCGAGGACAATCCAGATCTGCTTTTGTGGGATCAAACTTATATGAGAATCTGACACGGATCTAGATTTTGATTTTGAGCCCTAGACTTATTTCTTTTCATATTATCATCATCAGTTGAATATTTGTAATAAGCTAAATAAATCGTAAACATTTGATCACGTATTTTCATATATCATATGCTATATCTCATTTTCATAAATAAATTTAATTTTTTCAAAGTGGGTTGACATCCACACAAGGAAGTCCTTTGGCTTCTAGAACGGGCCTTTGCTGTAACCCACCTATCAATATTAGTAATCCCATCTTGTGTAGTGTATGTGATTGCAGATCTATTCGCTGGAAAGGAGCTTGATCCATTCTTCACGAAAATAACAATCAACATACATCAACATCATCCGTGGGTATCTTGGAAACCCCGCCATATTCGAGGTTGATCCAATTTTACCTCATGGTTTTATCAACTAAATTATTAAGGTAGAATTTTTATGAACATTTTGGCACACCCAATGGGACCTCTCGTCCCTTATTTCTTTGCTTCATTTCATCAATAAAATAACATTTGTTTTCCGAATTCTCTATGTGATAATTGCTTGCGATTGGGAAAATCACCAACGATTTGTCTATGTTTTTCTTATATATAGCCTCACAGTTTGATTTTTACTTCTTGTTTTATGCTTTCTATTTTTATTGACTTGTTTACTGTGGTCTTAAAAGCTCATTTCTTTGGATGGCTAGATTGCTCGCTTTGAAAATTTGCAAAAAAATCTTTAAAAAGGAGCGTTTAGCGGCGCAGTCCTAAACTTTCCTTTTTGCTTTCAAGTTTCACATTCTTGTTTGTCTGTCTTCATTAAAAATGACATTTCATTTTAGATCTTAAAATAAACAATTTGCATCCTTCTTGCTTCACACAGTTTAATTAGGAGGAATTTTTGTCGCATTCACTTATTTCTTCCTCCACACACAACTAAATCACTTTAACACCAAAAATGCATTCAAAATACTCCCACTTAGGTGAAAATGATTGGGATTTCATCACCCAACAGGGAAATTAACTTGGTGTTCGGTTGAGTAGAATCTCTTGTCTGTTGGTATATATTGTCTTATCACCCGAATCCCTTATCGCAGCAGGATCGTGAAGTGAGGGGGTAGGCCCCAATATCACACCCGTACTCAACAACAATACAAAGTTGGGCCTCATATACCTTCGAGGTATATCGAGGACTCCACCCTTAAACATTCCTAAAACCAACCATAGACTACCATTTCCTAGGACCTTCATTAACCATCTTACACATTTCACTCTTTCATAATTAATCAAGATAAATATAAAACAATATTTTGCTTGCTTTTGCTTGTTGTTTGTAAATCAACCCAATTAGTTATTTTTTCATTTTCTAGGTGTTTGTGTGTTTGTTTACCATGGTACTTACTAGAAAAAAAAAACGTAATCAAACTTTTGAAAACATGTCCACCCCGCTACCTATACCATTTCAACAACAGGTCCCATTTTACACTGCATCATCTACACCATTTCGTGTAGCACTTTCTACACTAACGCAAAAAAAAATCCCATTTTATCAAACAATTACATCCACTCCCTTTTCTAACACCCAAAAACTTGGAATGAATTAGGGGCCATCAATAATGAAGAAATCGGACAACAAATTTTGAATTCCACACATCAATATTATAATCAAGTCCTTCATGCATATGGACTGGGAGAGGCAGAACAACCCTTTTTCCTAGTTCTCAATCAGAGGCGTCTGAACCTCCTTTCTATAATAGGAGATACCATGTATTCAAATAAATGTTAGATTCGAACCCTATTTCTCTCAATGCTTATCTAACAGCTAGGAGTGTCAAATCACATCCATTCAGACCCCAACCAGCTATATACACATATGATCCTTCATATACTATTGCACGTCTTATCGATAAAAATCAAGAGCCTTTCATCAAACAATTATACTCGTACACTTCAACAGGCTAATCTAAAACACCAAATGTCAGTCAACCTGCAATATCTTCCATCCCTATTAACCCATTTGAAACATTAAATGAGCAATCTTCTCCCAATCACCCTGAGACATCTAATGTCTCCTAGTTCCTATTTACAACCTTCATAGGATTTCATCACAAAATGCATCTACCAAAAAATTTACATCTTCAAAGCAAACCCTTCCATAGGTTCCACACCTCCTCTAAGAAAAACCACTACTTCTTCACCTACCCCTCTCGGGTCTCTTCAAAGGTTTAAACACCTCCATCAAATTTTGTAACATTTTCCACTATCGTATCTTCACAACCGCATTAGCCCCATTTAAAACATCACCATGTCTATCCATATAACTACACCACTAATCAATACCAAAGGTGTCATTGCTAACACTCATCATGTTTCACAACACATAACACAACCATCACAACCTCTAATCTCCATGCCATAATCTACACCTCCAAAACATTCCACAACACACTATCCTTCAACAAAACATTCTCGCAACAAACACCATCCTCTCGTTGTTTTCGTTATATCCTTCTAGCAAGTCACTTACATATTCACAACAACTCACTTATACATCGATGCCATTTCAAAGCATTTCAAGACATACAACCCTCACAACCTTTAGCTTCCCAACAAAGTATTCCATCTCATCAAAATATCCCACAACAAAACATCCCTTATCAACAAAGTATACCACAACAAACATCCCACAATACAACATGCCTCAACAAAACATTTCGTAATATAATATCTCACAATGTAATGTCCCTTATCAACAAAATATTCCCTATCAGCAAAACATTCCTCATTAGTATCAAGTATACTCACAACACAACTAATTTTTATTTCAACCTAGCTCATCATTGTAGGAACAAAGTCAACCGGATCCTCTCCAAGATCTTATGAACCACATATCTAGTATCAAAGATGCTTTGTCGCACCAAGAATGTGCTCTCCTATGACCAAATTTGCAATGAGCCCATTCACCCTTTAGTACCATATAAAGCATATCCGCCTCACTAGGAACTTCCAAAGTTTATCAAGTTTTACAAAAATAATATCCCCAACAACACATCCGTGCCTTTCATCACATCTGCTATCTAATAGCTCACGATCAAGACCTTATGCTGAGGACCTTTCCCATGTCCCTTGCCGTTATGCCTTGGATTGGTACAATAACATCCCGCAACATTCCTTATTATCCTTTGCACAACTTGTTCAAATCTTCTTAAAACACTTTTCCATAAACATAGCCTACAAAGTCACTATCAATGACCTATATGCCATCAAACAATTCAAAGATGAATCTATTGCCGATTTCGTCACCCACTGGAGAGGTGTAATTAATCAACTATCCTTTTCATTACCAAAAACAAAATTAATTGAAGTTTTCTATCGCTCATGCACCAAACATATTTCATCCACATTACAAATCCAATCATTTCAAACTTTTGATGAGGCTTTCACCATGGCCCGTAAATTAGAATTGTGAGCTCTAGAAGATGGTCGGGTTAAGCTTCATCCTAAGAAACCAAAAGTTGAGTTTCCGTCTAAGTCATCATCCAACCCCGATAAGTCTAAAACATATGCCAACACTGTCATAGTTAAATCTTCTCCCAAGGAAAATCCCACCCCTAAAGTTTCCGTCAACAACGTAACTATACACCTATAAGAGAGACTTACAGTGAAAATTTTGACAAATTGCTTGCCGCCAACATGGTATCTCTCCCACCTATTCGACCCATCAACACATCAAGATATAAAGCCATTTGTTATCGAGATAATGATTATAACAAATATTGCATGGTTAAGGGACATGCCATCAAAAGGTGTCACACTTTCCGTAACGTACTTCAAGATTTGATCGACAAGGAGAACTCCACTTGGACAATCCAAACGCACCCCCAAATCAAAATATTGACATATTTAAACAACCTTTTCCGAATCAACCCTCATCTTTAGATCGACAAAAAAATTCTATCCGCACCATTAATACAATAACAAAAATAGAGCCTATCCATGAACCTACCACGTTACTAATCGAATCAAAACTGAAAAATCAACACGGTATCCAATGAGCCTAAAAATATGACTACCGAATCTTCACCGTTGAAAATATTACTAAAACTGTTCCCATATCCTCTTCACATGCCATTACTGAGTCCATACCCACATCCTCTACAACTCCCAAAGTTACATCTAAAGTTAGGTATGACAAACAACAAAATTTTTCAGGGAAATCTAACTCTATTGCATCCTCGTCGACCACACCTAGTCCATACAAAACCACAAAAGGCCTCATAAATAAGGTATTTTTAGGTTTTCAAAATCCCTTAATATGTTTTCCCAGATCACAGCCCTTTGTGTGGACCTCACTCCCTATACCTATTAATCACCCCATTATTTCAGGGTCAAAGTCCACCTACCAAGCCACTACATTAAGTCCATATCCTACACCTATCACACAGTCCAATTATCATCACCAACATCCACCCATACAGGGTCCTCCTCCTCTATCCATTACGTCTAGAAAGCCTTCACACCCAACAACTAAACAATCTATCTTACTTCCTCTTGAGAAGAATATAGACGCAACCTTTTCCCCATTCATGCTTACACCTAAGGGACGTTATGCCACCATATTAGATGACCTCCTTCAGCGGTCACTTATTATGTTACCCTTCTAAGTTATCCTATCATCAAGGATGAAAACATGCCTGGTATGAATTCAATGTTTTCTATGATTACCATAGAACACGAGGCCATTCCATAGAAGATTGTAGGGCCTTTCACTTAAAAGTTCAAGAAATTGGCAGTTCACTCTTCCTTCCTTCTGAATAAAAAAAAATGCCAACATCAACATTGTCATCATTGAAACCTAAAGAATCCATTCCTAAGATACCTGCTCATCAAGTCGACACCATCTATATCACTACCCATTCAAAAATTATGACAAAGAACCATCTGAGCCTAAGAAAAGTAAAACTTTCATCGCTATACCACCACCTCTGAATTATCAGCTTCATCTGATAAACCCAAGATATCTATTTCCTTAGCTCTCAAAACATCTAATCAAACACCGTCACCCAAAGCCAAAATTTCAATACAAGCAACAACACCCCCTTTCATTATGGTACAAAAGGTTGTTATCAAACAATTACACTAATCCCCCGTTAGGATGTCACTTTACGAACTACTTCAAACATCACATTTTCACAAACAAGATATGATAGAAACCCTCTAATCCATAACCATATCATCTAATGATCTTGTTTCTTTCACAAAATTTGTAGGTGCCATGAAAGAATTCATTGCTATATAATTCGAACCATTCGAAAATCCCTCTCTTAGACTAGAGGACCACAACCTCTGCTCTTCATCACCACTCAAATCAACGACATATCCATGAAGAGGGTCATGATTGATAATGGTGCCACTATCAACATTATATCCTCCATTGCCTTTGACAAACTTAAACTACCCCTTTGTCATCATCAAACTCTAGTTTTACTCGAGAGCTTTTAATGACACTATTGCACCTACGATAGGTGTAAATAGTGAAAAAAACTACAATAATGAAAGATAAACAAATAATAATGCAAACCTCCATGTAATTCCTTCAATGCAAACCTCAGTAAGGTTGTGGAGACCTTGTCTGTGGAACCTTGCAAATGAATGTGGGTGCTCTTGAATGCTCTCCAAATATGAGTGCAAATGCTACAAACACAAATGTTTTGACTTAGGAAATTTTAGCAGAGTGATTGTACTTAAATCCAAGAGGGATTTGTAAGAGGGTAAGCCTGCAATTTATAGAGGCATAAGTAGTTAGAAATTGGTTACATACGGTTGAATGCATATGCTAAAAATAACATTGGAGGAAGTTACAGTAGTGTCGAGGCATTTAGGGGCAGTAAATGAATTAATTGCAAAAAGTTGCATCTGGAAAGGTGGTTATACGTGCAATTCAATTTCCCCCACCTTTCTAGGATTCTAGAAGTGCAATTAACTAGGATAAGGATATGGAGTCTAAGTGGAGTCTAGGTGGATGTTGATCAAGTGGCAGTTGACTAGGATGTGCACACACTTAATTAATTAATCATTTAATTAATAAATGGTAATTAACTTAGCTAAAGGGGTACTAAGGATACATGGGATTAATTTAATTAATCTAAAGGGTACAATGTGTATGAATTAATCAATTTAATCAATTAATCACAAATGGGTGAATACTAGGGTGTACTAGGATATCATTGGGAACATATGGAAACATGTGTGTAATTTTGGGGTGTCTACATTTTTCCACTCTTTAAAGTGCTATTGCAAAGTAATAGTGCTTGTAAAGATAGTAGACACTTGTAGATCGTCGAGTAGAATGAAGTGAAGCATTTAGATGCCCCGGTAAGTAGAATGAAGTGAAGCATTGGGATGCCCCAACAAGAAGATCGGTAGAGGAAAGCCCCCTCAAGTGGGTGGATGACACAACAAGGCGATGAACAACCACTTGATAGGAAGGAAAACAAAGGATGAGAAAGGAATGTGCCCGTAACATGAGCGTTCATTTGGAGAATAATTTTAGAACAACCTTATTTTTGTTGTTGCACAATAGAGTTGTCACCATGATTATAAAAGAATCAAGATGGTTAACCCAGATGTGCGTAAACAAACACACACAACAAAGAAAAGATAAAAAGGAAAAAAATCCAATATACAAAGTAGGTGCCAACACTAGGGTTATAAAGGAACTAAGATGTGATCAAACTATTTGCAAATGGTCCAAAACAGAGTAAACATAAACAATACAATGTTACCAATTCGAAAAAGAAAAAAGTCAACCATGTCCCTAATGCATGCCAAAATGATGATTAAGTAGATACAAATGCTCCCAAGTGGGAATAGGATCAGACTGGAAGAGCGGAGTTAAAGCGACTCCTTATGACACTCTTGTTGATTCTCATTTGTGCAAATGATCAAAAATAAATTGCCCAAGTGAAGTTATATCACGAAGGAAAAATAATTTTGTGACTTGCCCCAAGTAGAGTTAGCATATCATGCAAAGGGAAGAAAGTGATAGTTGTAAGATTGACACGATCACTAGGGTAATAGATAAAGGTATGATGTTTATCAAGATTGTATTGAGATGTTGAATGATTCACTTTAAGGGTTTTCCAATTGTAGGATTTCTATGATAAGTGAATGTTTGTTCAAAAATTTTGTAATTATTTGTTTTTGAATTTTTGAAATATATGATTTTTTTGGATTTTGAAATATTTGATTTTTTTGGATTTTGAAATATTTGAACTAAAAAGGTGCCAACAAAAATGAAGACACAACAAAAAAGGAAAATGTTCCATGGTGTAAAGAAACCAAGAGGAAAACACAAGACGTGAAAGCGACAAGAAAATATGAAACAAACATTACAAACAAACCCAATATGAACATAAAGGAACCACACCAAAGTTATATGTGAACTAAGATGTGAATAAATTTCCTGAAATTGGTCCATGAGTGAATTTCAGATACACAGAGTATTGGTTATTCTAACTAACAAACATAAGAGAGTAAGATAAGAATATACAAGACAACATTCCATATGTACAAACTTTAAACAAGCAAATACAACAAACAAGCTAGTGAACAAAACACACTAATGTGAAATACTAATAAGTAAACGAAAATATACAGATGTCAAGTTTCCCCCAAGAGAAAGCCAAAGCCAAGTGATGTCCCTAAGCAAAGTTACATTGCAAAGAGTGGCTTGATTGATTGGAAAAGATGATTGGGAACAATCAGATGAAAAAAATGGCAAATGAAATTACATAGTTGCGAGTGTTTGTTTTTTGGAATGAATTTTCGAAGCATCTTGTATGTTTTTTTGTATTTTCTGAACAATTTTATATTTTTTGTGGTATTTTAAATTTTTTTTATTGTTTTTTAAGTTTTGTGAAACATTTTTTAATGTTTTTGGTCTTTTTGGAATTTTGAACCACATGCCAAAGAAGAGGGAAAGGAAATTCCCAAGTCAAAACCAACATACTACGTATGAAGGAAGTGAATGAAAGCATAATGGAAGGTGAACAATAGTGGTAGACAATGGGCATGACAACCTAATAAGGAGAACATGCAACACATGGCGAGGTAAAAAGTTACAAGTGGGAAACAAAGTGAAATGACGAAACAAGTGGATGCATTGATATGCCCCCAGTACAAGGGTTACTCTTCGAGAGAATTAGGAGTAGAAATTTTTAGATGAATGGAATTCATAGGCTCCTTCAACTCTTTGCCATCCTCGAAGAGGTAGTTTGTATGCACAGATCTAAATTTAGCAGTTATAACATAAAGACCTAACCAATTAGGCTCAAATTTGCCCTGTTTTCATAAATGTGTGGCCATTAGAAAACGTGGGATTTATTTTTCCAATTAAATCGAGTCCCCATTTGAAAAAATTCCAAGGTGAAGTAATGGGCTACAAAGCTTGGGATGGTTCATGAATGAGATTACCGTGTTTTTGGCAAGCTGAAATATCTTCACAAAGTTGCATGCATCTTCTTCCCATTGTGGGCCGTAGTATCCATTGCGCAAAATTTTCTTTGCAAGGGCTATTTTGCTAGTATGGACACCGCAAATACCCAAATGTACTTCAGCTAGCGTCGGATTATCTTCATCCCAATTGAGACATCTTAAGAGAGTCCCATCATAGCCTCTTTGATACAAGGTGTTAGCAAGAAGGGTGTAACACAAAGAGCGTTGTGCTAAGGATATTTTATTAGCTGAATTAAAATTAGGAGGATAGACTTTAGTTTGAATGGAGTTATATATATCACGGTAGTAATGGGGATGATCAAGACCATAATCTCACAAACCATGGTGGACTCTAAAATTCATATGGGCACCAACAAATGTTCAATGAGGAACTCATTGTGAGTTTGATTAGTGTCAAATGAAAGAAGGAGGTGCTAGTTGCCATGGCATCGCTGCTTTGTTTTGTACGTGAGGAACTTGTTCAAAATTGATAATATGGAAATACCCCTATGACTATCAACCATTCTCGTTATAGGTTAAGATATTTTCATCTTTTACTTGATATTCTCTATTAACTTGATAAATGACAAGAAGAGAATCACCAAGAACTGTCAATTCTTGTAGATGCCATGAGATAGAAAACCCTAAGCATGCTATCAATGTTTCATACTCTGCTATGTTATTTGTGCAAGGAAAACTCGATACGATAAGATTTGGGTATGATGTCGTCATCCGGTGTGTACGCAAGATGATTCCGATCGAACCATGGATATTGCAAGATCCATCAAAGAACAATGTCCATAAGGGTGTTTCTTCTATGTACAATAGGTCTTCATCTGGAAATTCAAAATTTAACGGTTGTGAATTTAGCAAAGTGGTGCCCACTATGATTGATCTACTAGCACTTGACCTTTGATAGCTTTTTGATTGATAATTTCAATGTCAAATTCGTTGAGTAGTGCGATCTAGCTAGACATTCATCCTATTATGAATGGTCTCAAAAGTAGGTACTTAAGAGGATCAACCCTTGAAATTAGCTTGGTGGTATGATTTACGAGATAGTGTCGCAACTTGCCAAAAGTATAAGCAACTGCTAAAATAGCCTTTTCAACTTGTGAGTACTTGGTCTCATGTTAAAGGAGAGTTCTTCTCAAGTAATACACAACTTGTTCCTGACCCTTATCATTTTGTTGCGCCAATAATGCCCCAATGACACATTTTGTTGCAAATGTATACAACAACATAGGTTTATCCTGTATGGGTGACATGAGTACCGATGGAGATGCTAATTATTCTTTAAATTTTGCAAAGGTGTCTGTGAGTCTTGTGTCCATTTGAACTGGACATCCTTTTTAAGAACTCGGTTGAAATTATGTCACTTATATGCCAATTGAGAGATGAAGCAATGAATAGAGTGTATTTTTCCTTATAGGCCACTTAATTTTGAAGGTTCTGAGGAGGTGGCATATCTATTATAGCTTTCACCTTGGTAGGGTCCACTTTAATTCATATTCGTGAGACAATGAATCCCATAAATTTTCCTGAAGTGATACCAAAGACACATTTTTTTGGATTAAGGTGAACCTTGTCCACCCTTAACCGCTCAAATATACACCTAAGAACTACTGGATGATCCACTCTAGTCTTTCATTTAGCAAGAATATCATTGACATAATCCTCCATTATGTCATGAATAAAGTCGTGGAAAATAACAGTCATGACACGTTGATAAGTTGCACCAACATTTTTAAGGCCAAAAGGCATGACCTTATAACAAAATGTCCCCATTGGGGTTGTAAAATATGTTTTATGTTGGTCTTCTTCAAAAATTTGAATTTGGTTATACCTAGAAAATCCATCCATAAGGGATAACATCTCATGACCCGCATTAGAATCGATAATTATGTCAATATTAGGCAAAGGGAAATCATCCTTAAGACATTCCTTATTAATGTCACGGAAATATGTATGACTACGAATTTTGGGGGTCTTCTTCACAATTGGTACCATATAAGATATCCACTCTGAGTAGTCAATGCATTGTATGAAGCCTGTATCCAATAATTTTTGTAGTTTGGCCGTAACAAGAAATACGACCCTGGGATGCATTTAACATAGTTTTTGCTTTATAGGTTTGGCATTTGGGTGCACCAAAAGGTGATGAACCACAAGAGAAGGATTAAGTCTTGACATATCTTTGTAAGACCAAATGAATACATCCTGAAAATTGATTAGAAGCATTGTGAAGGATTTGATTTCGGTTTCTAATAAACTGACACCTAATTGTAACAATTTTGGTTGGTCTTCAGTGCTAATGTTAATGGTTGTCATCTCTTCTACCAATGAATTAGAAGTGTCATTATATTGAAATAATGATGTAGGCTTGTGTAGATTGTCGGATATATTGGGATCTGAATCTACTCTCTAGTGCCTCTAAAAGGTTTTCATTAGGAGATGTGTCCTTTTATTTCTTTTTCTTTTTCATTTTTTGCTTCTCGTATAATGCCTCAAAAAGGTTTTCACTATGTGAGATATAATTTTTATTTTTCTATGTTTAATTTATTTTTCTTTAGACTGGAGATCATAATTTCTTCGCTAAAGTAGGTGGTAACATCAATTTTTTTGTCAAAACCCTTCTTGTGATCCGACAAGGGAAAAGGGTCTTGAGCCCCGAAGATCTCTGGATGGCCTCATCGTTTTGAAAGAGGTCCATGGAAATATGACACTTGGTCCTGATCAATGAGGGAAGGATAAACAACATCAAGGGTTCAAATGGATAAGTATTCGAGGAAAAGTGTAGTTTCAACTAGGTCTTTGAAGAGGCTATGTGTGGAACCGGTCTCAACTTTGGAATTTGAGTCCTCATCACTAGGTAATACATCAAAGACTATAGGCCTCTTCTCATATGTCTCATATCCTAGACCATATGTGTAAATATTAGACTTGATATTCATAGGTTTAAGAACACCATGCCCTTGTGGGCCAAGGCCTCTTCCTTTCCAGTTCATGTTTTTCATCATTCTATGGCCCTTGGTGTAATCAGTGGATTCGTAGCATTCTGCCATCTTGTCTTCGCATAGCCAAGAGTCGTCGAGAGATTGGAATATGTTCATCTTCTAGATATCCATATCATCTCCAAAGAGTGTTTTCGAGATAGTAAGCTGGAGGTTCTGTAGATGAGGAGCGTTAGGATGCCCATAACTACAAGGTGATAATGAGAGTTTTCCAACAAGAAATGTATTGTCAAGTGTGTACTCGCCTAAGCCTTTATGAGAGAATGTAACTTCAGGTGACACCTTAGATGTAGATGCTTCAGAGGAAGATGTGGAAGCATGAGGGCTCAATATTATATCAAGGTCAATATGGTTGGTAACAATAGGAGTTGTGCTAGATCTAGTTGTGCTATCAACAAATGGACAATAATTTGCCTTTCGTACCTACTTTGAAAAAATTACAGTATTCAAAGGGATCAATATCGCCATGTAAGGTGAACTCTTTGTCGTTATGTGGAAAATTTATGCATTGATGGAAGGTGAAAGGTATTGCGTGCATCACATGTATCCAAGGTCTACCCAAAATAAGGTTATATGATGTTTCTGCATCAACTACATGACATATAATGTCAAGGAGCTATGGGCCTACTTGCATGGGAAGAGTGATGGTACCACAGGACTGATGCTCAATATTATCATAACCATGAATGGTAATAATATTAACATCTAAGTTATTTATCCTATGACCAAGGTAACAAAGCATTTTTATAGAACATATGTTAAGAGCCACTCCATTGTCGATAAGAACTCTCTTGACTTTATGGTCTATAACGTAGGCTTCGATGTACAAGGAGTTATTATTAATTAGATTTGGGTTCAACATATCTTGAGGGCCAAAAGATAGGATAAGAGTTTTAGGTGTAAGGTTTGCGATCATAGCCTAAAATTGTTGAACATTGAGAGTATGAGGAACACATGATTCATTTAGAGCACGAGTGAGAATATCTTGAAATCTAGGTGACTCTTTCAATAGTTCCATTAGAGAAATATGCATTGGCATGGTTGCTAATTGTTTGATGAAGTCATACTGACCTGGAGTGGGAGATTTAGCATTAGAGTTTGACTTTTGATTTGAAGGAGCTGTTGGTTTGGATGTTTGATGGTTTGCGAGAAGATGTAGAAGGTTGGTTTTCCACAAGAACCCATATCTTCCTTTGGCATGTGGTCATAACATTACTTGAAGGTTTGAATTTAATGGTCACCATTGTAGATGGTACTTCCTCAATAAATGAAATAATTGAACTGAAATCAACGTTATTGGTAGAGGGACCTTTGTCAGCATTTTTACTGTCATTGCCATGTTTGGGAAATTGGTTTGAGAACACCTTAAGATTGTCATTGGGTGTTTTATTTGGCGATGGTTCTTCAACAATGATATCTCCACTAATTAATGATGTCTTGGACAAAGTGACTTAAGAAAAAGCATTGATCGGTTGGGTGACCGTCAATGCGATGAAAATCACAATAAGTATCAGCTTTATACCAAGTAGGATTGGGTTCTCCCTCAACCCAAGGCCTGGTGATGGGATAGGTAACCATGTTTGAATTAATGAGTTGTTGGAGGAAAATTGATATGGGTTCTATTAAAGGAGTGAAATGACGTCACTTAGAATCAAGAGAGGAGGCAACTTCTTTACTAGGAACAACAAGACCTTTTTACCTTTGTTTGGTCTAGTCTGAGTGTTTTGAGCATTATGGACATTGTGATTTTATGTAATACCATGATTAACCATATTATTATTATGGTTAACATGTTTAGATTTGTCTTGGTGAGAGCTATTATGATGGTTACTATGTTTCCCATTGTCTTTTGAATGAGGTTTAATCAAACCTTTTGCGATAAGGGATTTTTCAATCTACGATCCTTTCTCAATAACTTCTTCAAAAGTATTAAGGCAATGCATTTGCATGTGAAAGGATAGCTCACTGTTGAGATTAGGTACAAAGATGCTCACAAGTTGTTTCTTAGGCATGGAGCATGGGAAACGACTAGCAATCCCATGCCATCTTTGTAGGAATTGTGTAAAGGTTTCATTTGTTCGTTGTTTAGCATTACACAAATCCATCATTGTAATTTTAGAGTCTAGGTTGAATGAGAAATGTTTAACAAACTTCTCTGAGAGGTCCGTGAAATTTTGTATAGAGCCCTTGGGGAGGTGTAGAAACTAGTCCAAGGCTTGTCCTCCTAGACTTCATGGAAAGAGACACATTAAGAAGACATCACTATAGGCCACCTCTTGGAAAGCCATATAAAACTCCTTGATATGCTCTCTAGGATCATTCTTTCCCTTGTATTTTTCAAATTTTGGCGTCTCAAAAGATTTGGGAAAAGGGACACGCAAAATGTCCTTATCGAAGGGGTAAGGACACAATTCTTCAAAGTTGAATTGTTTGCGTTGATGTTGCATACCTGAGATGGTGTCCTTCATCATTTTCCATTCTTGGGAAAATGGTGATTTGTTCTGTAAGAAAGATAAGGAACCATCACTTGTAGAGTTGTTGTTATCTTTGGTGTGCATGGTATGAATCTTAAATGAAGCATCACTAGTTTTCTTTGGTGCCTCTTTTTCATAGGATTCATTGGTGACTTTGGAATTTAAGGTAACAAGTTGTTTAGCCATGTCATTAATTTGATTCATGAGGGCTTAAGTAGGATCGATGGCCGAATCAGTTGATTTCCCTTTGTTCCTTTCATCAGATTTTTCCTTGTTTGATTCATCACCTTTTATGTTTTTTGAAGTGGACTTGTTTGATCATCATTGTTCGTGTGACTAGGGCTGCCTCATTTTCCTTGTTTGTCAAAATGAAAGGTTCACCCTTGTTAGGTGGTGGTTTTCCAAGTGATGTTTGTAGACTATCTTTGTCGAAATCATAGTGTAATTTAACTCCCATCTCAAGGAGATGAAGAAAAAATTGGTCTTTATTCATACATGGAATAGTTTCAATGTGAGATTATTCTTCGAGTGAGATTTCATTCGATCATCCTCGAATTTTTGGTCATTATCACTATAAAAATGTTATGATCCTCATGTGCAGCCCAAGGTACATAACAAAAATTTCCAAAAGGATTTTGATGTTGTTCACCCCTTCCAAAAGGACTATAATATTTGTGTCGTGTTCCCACCATTTTTAAAAAATCGACGGAGTAAAAGAGAGATAAGAAAGATAACTCAACCCGTAGAAAAGTGAATGCAGCGATGGAAGAGAGGTGTGTGATTAAGTTTGGTAATAACTTGTCCCTTAACAAAGTGAATGCTAAGATGGGAAAGAAGTTTGGAAGATATGAATGACACAACCCTTAACAAAGCGAATGTCAAGATGGAAGTGAGCGGAAGTGTTTGATAAATTCAACCCTTGACAAAGTGAATGCAAAGATGGAAGAGTGGTTTGATGTGGTGAAGGTTCTCATCCTCTAATAAAGTGAATGCTAGAATGGAGGAGAGTTATAGTGACAAAATTCCAAATGTGTTCAACCTCTAACAATGTGAATGCTAGAGTGGAGAAGCGAGGATAGATTGATTGCAAGTGCACTCTATCACCTTAGAAAAATGAATGCTAGATCCGAAGAGGCTATGAAAAAGGAGTCAAATCATATGCGATGTGCTCAACCCTTAACAAGAATTAGTTAAGAAGGAAGAGGATAATGAAAGGATAAGACTCAAATATTGACAATGTAAATGTTGGAAAAGAAGATATGATGAAGTGTCTAAAACACCAATTTTTTTGTCAAGTTAGAGACATGAAGAAAGAAAACATATATAGTTTAACGATGATGTTGTCAAACTAAAGGATGCAAGAAGAGAATGAAAATAAGGTGTGATGAAATTGAGTTGTGACAAAGTGGAACACAACACCATTAAGATGCGAGTCATAAGATGAAAGTGCTTAAGCGAGGACGTGGATATCCACAACTCAAGACTTGATGTCGAAAAGGAGATGAAAAATTAAACTTTGGGAAATGTAATCCAAATGTTTAAGTATTGAATGAAATGGGAGATAAAATCAAAATGAGGTGAATACGAAAGATAGAAGAATTTGATGACCGTGAAAGGGGAAGAATCAAAACTCCAATTGAATGAAAGAAGATCAAATGGAGAAGGAAATGGGGACAAAAATATTGAAATAATGTAAAAGAGACGAAATTTCTAAAAAGGGGAAATTTGAGAGTAAAATGAAAGCTAGTGAATGAATGATGACGAAGAGAAAAGATGTCAAGAAGAGATGAAATGAGAATGAAAGTAGACTCCAAATAAGGACTGTTTATAAAATGATGAAAATATAAGGAAAGTGAAAGATGGATCCCAAACAAGGAGTGTTTGGGAAAAAGTGAGTGTGGAACACTACTACAAAAAGAAAGAAAACAAAATAAGAAAATAGAAAAATAAGTTTTTGTTTAAATGTTTGTTTGTGTCTTCTACCTCAAATTGGCTTAGATAATGTTTGGCTTCCTAAGTGACTCTCTCAACTAGGTGTCAACAGTATATCCGAGAAAGCTCAATGCTATTGCTAGCTGAAAAATTTAATTTACCCCATTTGAAACCCTGAGAAAAGATCTTGCTCAAAATGAATCACACTGGGGTCTTCACTAAGGATATCCGTGACTCTAAATCACAAGGCTTTACTAGTCAGGTAGGATAAAAAGGTTCCCATTTTTTCCACCAGTTCCCTCAAGGTGTGGACTACTTTGGGGTTCCTAGAGCCACCCCCTTTGTTATAGCTTAAGGATTATGCCATGGGGGTTGTGTTCTAGTTAAGTGGTTAAGCCTTAGCTCTTAACCAAACCTGCAAATACAATGTTTTAAATGTGGTGTTTTTTTATCTTTTGATTTCAATGTGGTTTGATTGTAATCCTTTTGGAAACCTGTAGTTAGTAATATTTGGAATGTTTTATCCACCATTGTGAGAGCAGGTCTTGTACGAAAAGATTAGAAATTTTTTTCGAAAGGACATAAAACACAAAACAACAAAAGCAAGTTCATGTTTCGATTTCCCGATCGCTTAGAAAGCACAAGGAAAGAGCATACACACAAACAAGATTTGATTAAGTAAAAGCGTTAATGCCCCCAAAAAAAAAGAGAGAGAAATGACCATGTTTATGATTCCCAAGATCACTTAGAAAATGCGAGGCAAGAGCATACACTTGATTTTTTTGTGGTTAGTCTAAAAAAACAAAATAAAACGATAGAGGCAAAGCATGCAAAAACACGTTAGAAAACGTTAGTCAAGTGTGCAAAATGATGAATCGTATGCAAAAGTGACTAAAATGCTACAAAAATTGAATTAAAACATCCAATAACACTAAATTTGCAACATGCATGAGTAATCCAATAAAAGTAAATAATGAAACTAATTTAATTGTAACTAAAATAAAAATAAAAATAAGTAAAATAAAAAAGAAAAACCTAAACCTAAACCTAAAACTAAAACTATAAACATGTACAATATAAACTTAAAAACCTAATTTATTGTAAGGTTTCTTTGTCGGTGGTGTGTGTGTGTGTGCGAGGTTGAAGTGGGGAGGATCTCGGTGTGTAGAGAGGTGAGCTAGTGATGGCTCCGGTGGGGGCTCGCACATGGGGTAGGTGGGAGTATCTCGAGTGTACGGGAGGAGAGCCGGGGAGGGCTCGGGGCGGAGGAGCGGGTGGGTCGTGGCCAATAAAGGGAGGGCTTGGGCCAGTCTAGGTTGGGGAGGGCTCACAAAGTGGTGAGGTTTGCAGGCATAGGAAAATGGGAAGTGATTGGGATGGGGTTAGGGTAGGGACGAGGATGGCGCTAGAAGGAGGTCTTGTGTGTGGGAACAAGGAATGGGGTAAGGAGCGGATGGGATGGGGAATAAGGTAGTGTAGTGAGGAGAGCTCGGGGTGGGAATGGACCAAGGGGGTAGGGAACATGACTAGGGGGTAGGGAATAACTCGGCCGAGCGGTTGATCGATCTATGGGTAGGGTTGGGTAGATTAGGTAGATATAGGTTTTGGTATTAATAATTTTGTTTTTAATTTTTTTTTTTGTGTTTTCAATTTTTTTTTAAAAATCTAACTAATTTTGCAATCTAAGTAAAATACAATCTATGTTTGTAGTTAAATACAAACTAATTTTGCATTTGTATGTTTTTGTGCAAGTTCTGACAGGAAATGTAGCAGGATTAAAAAGGCAAAAACTAGAACAACAAGCTGATTTTGTAGAAAAAATAGATCAAAAAAATCAAAGTAACCTTGAGTATAGAAGCTATACTTTGTGCAGATCTTGTAACAACAATTTGTAGAATAGTCAAAACAATTGGAAATTCAACATATTCAAAACTCTTGCAAAAGGAAAAACACTTACCCACAAGGAACCTGGAAAAGATGCACACAAATAAGAGATGTATTGTGAAACAAATGAAACACACGAACAAGAAATAAAACCAATAACAAGAGAAGATGGGGTGCAAGTCCCACCGGTGTGCCAAAATGTAAACAGTGAAAAAACTACAAGTAATGAAAGATACGTAAATAATAATGCAAACTTCCCTATAATTCCTTCAATGTAAACCTTAGTAAGGTTCTACGAGAAAAGGTCTCCACAACCCTATAATAGGTATTGTTATCTTACCGCTTAAATTTGGCATCAAAACCTACGAAGCTGTTTCTACATTATAGAAGGAGGATTTCAATACAACATGTTGTCGGGACACCCTTGGATATGCACCATGTAATGCATTCCTTCAACCCTCCATCGCTGTCTTAAATATGAACATGAAGGCTAGAATTTCACTATACCCACTAATCCAAACTCATTCACTTGATTGTAACATTATGTACCACCCGAACGATGTCCTTGTACTGTTGTCGCCAAATCACTGCACCCTCCGAATGGCTAGGATGTGAATAGGACGTTCGGTGTGATTGGGACACATGGGATCACCTCTCAAGTTGTGGGACTTGGGCTCGAGGTGAACCTCCAGGAGAAGGCCGACTTCCTCTTCCTAAACTAAGTGTTGTACTACTCCTAGTGTAACAAAAATGATTATCTAGTCCTACGCTAACATTTTCATGGGGTTTTAGGGAAAGAGATTTACAGAAATGAAACTATACTAGGGATGGTGATGCACCAAATAAAGGGTGTCTTTAGATTCAGGAAGGGTTAATTTGAAGAGGGTGTGTGCACCACAGGTCAACTTCACCTACTGCAACTTAGAGAGGGTACAGGATACCACAAACTAAGAGACACGCGTTCCCTTTGTTAAAATTTATCAGACCGAGAAATATACCAGTTTCCAAGTGAAGAAGGATGAACTCAAGAAGGGTGAACAGACACCACAACTCAACTGCATGCAATACTTCACCACTCGATAAGCACAGAACTCCAAGAACCTGCAATAGAAACTTAAACTTGCATAGTGTACCTGCAAGTACGAGAAAGGCACAAAGAAGCATAAAAGGATGAAAGGACCAAGATTAGTCACAAAACACACACTTTTATTGCTTCAATAACATGCACAATGCATCATACATTCAGAAGAGGCAATAGTTGCCATTATAGTCTTGAAGAGGAGGCTTGAAAGTTCTCTCAACACACAAGAACAACTTGCAGAAGAGAGAGGATTCTTGAAAAGTATACACTTGCCTGAGATATCTAACTGTCCAACTTGTCTGAACTATTGGAACCCTTTGAAATGAGCTTCCAACTTACATTTATAGAAGAATATGTGAGAAAGAAGAGGAAATGTCATAATTGCATTCCTAAATTGAAGGCCCATGATGTATTTATTACAGTTAGTTGAACCACTTGAGAAGGTTCCATCATGGGTCATTAATTGCCTGATGACCTAGTCTTCTTAATTAATTAAAAGAATATTTAAATAAAATATTTAAATAATAATAATAAATATTATTATTAAAATATTTAAATAAAAATATTAATTTAATTAACATAATGTCGGGACCCCCCCGTTGACCCGTTTGACTTGAAGAGGAGGGGGGTCCATGTGGATAGAATCTGCACAAATCTCAACTCGGTGAGCTTCGAATCCTCTAACTCGGTGTTGCACTCAATTTTTGACCCCGCACTAACTCTTTCCTTGCCTTGGTAATCGGGCTCTTTTGCATTGAGTCCTTCGAATGGCGAGCTATCAAACTTGATTCTTATCATTTTCCTCTGTTAACTCGAGGCCATTTATGCATTCCATGTTCAAACTTCATGAAACATCACCACGAGCTCCTTGCGAAGTCACCGAGTTCTTCATCCAGCAAACGATCTTACCTTTCCTGGGCTCAAACTCACTTGAATACCGAGCTTAACCCAATATTTCTAAAAAGAATGGTTTTACCACAATGCTCACGGTTCTTCCTTATCATATAACACTTGTAGTAAGAATGTTTTGGATTTGCCATAATAAGCACAATTTGTACCTTCCAAACGATGAGAAAATGCCATTATCAATAAAGACCTAATGCTGCCATGATGATGACCTAGGTTCATGCCCATAACATGTTGATAGACACCCTTAAGATTGATTTTTGGTCAAAGAACCCTTCAGTATTTTAGCAGTGCATTCGCAATCTTGTCTCCAATCAACAATTATGCCACTATTGGAATCTTAGTATGGCATAGGTAGCTATGAGCTACACCATATACTCATTTTTTAGAAACTAAAAAGATCCTTTATGTTACAATCAATGACACAAAAGAAGCCCTTCAAAAATACATTGAAACAACTCAAGGCAACCAAGAGGACCTTGGAAAAATGTATAGTAACAACCATATGAATTCTTCCTTAGTCGTGGATCAAAGCTAATAGAAATAAAGCTAGATAAAATTAGCTTGAAACTACTGAAGTATAATTGTCCATTTGTTAAAAAAGTTTCTCTCGAACTGGTAAAGGAATACTTTTATTATGCGATTGGACACACATAATGGAAGGGTATAAATATTGCTTACTGCCCACAAAGTTTCTCAAAGAGACCATTTACAAGTGACAAGGATGTAGCATACAAAATGGTGACCGGGTATTTTCAGAGTTGACCTTCACATTCAATTCGCTTCTAGAGAAGAAGTCTTTGAGCAATATGAATCGTTTCATTCGCATCGTAATAAACCTTCATCTCTGATTGGGGAAATTTTATTAAGCCTTGAACAACATGACTCCAATCCATCGTACATGGTAGTGAATATTTGTTTCCTATAGCTGCCATAGATCCGAGTTCAGAATAAGGATAAGCCAGTTAGACAACTGCTTGCCATTTGGAAGTGCTCAAAAAGAACCTGATTATCTTGCAACATGTCATTTGCTTGTGCGTGGGAGTTTCGAACACCGAATGCTCGGATGAGTTTTCGAATTATTTTCTGTCAAAACTTCACACGTGAGCCACGACCGAGCCATTAACGCATTGCCTTGGTTGGCTGAGATACGAAGCCACTTTCTTTCTCGCATCAAGTGGTGAACCGAGTGATTCTTGGGGATAAATTTCGAAATGTTCTCCTTTTCCCATGCATTCAAACTGCAAGCACTGACCCCCACTCGCCATGTTACTCGATATCATTTGACAAATATCTGCATAATGAGACGAGCGGCCTGTAGCCTCCGCTGAAATCGGTATCACGTCGCGTTGTTTTCTCCATGACCCACTCCAATTCACAACTGTCTTATTAATCCTCTGGCGACCCGCACAAAGACTCGGATCCTGTTCAAGCGAAATTCTGTTTACATGGCCCGTGCGGAAGTCTCATGTTGGATAGCCATCGTAATTTTTCCACTTGGCAATCTGATCCAATTTCTCCCCTACGCGGAGGTTTGATCATGGTTTTCCAAACCAATATTTCCACGCTTGGTGGTGTTTGCCTTATTTTCCACGTTCATACCTCAGCGCGGGATTAACAGCTTGGACTGCCATCGTAATATTTCCACGCTTGGCAGTTTGATCGGATTTCTCCCATTTTTTGGCAGTAGACTCAAACTTCTCCCACGCCCGGGATTTCTTCTTTGGCTTGACATCACGTCATTTCCCTTGGCAATGCTCGCCTTATTTTATGGCACTCTTGATGCCTTGGCTTGTGTTTGAATCACCCTAGCTCAGAATGTTTCCTAAAATAAGCTCACCACATGATCTCCAAAATGAACAATTCGCTAAGATGAGTCAAATTCCTTATTTCTACCTTTTTCTTGAGCATGTGGATTGAACCTTTCCAATTCCTTGAGGCTTTATTGATAGCTCTAACTTTGACTCTCCCGACTTGGCCTTAACTTCCACACGCATCGATCTCTACCGAGATCCTTATAGAGTTCCCTTCATTCGTCAATTTTCAACGAGCTATATTTTGCATTAACAAGACCTCATCGAGCTCTTACAACTGAGAGTCTCTCTACCGAGATGACTATCAATTTGACACCGGGTTCTCTATCAACTCGACCCCAAACTCTTTCTTGAGTTGAGATCAACCTAGGTGCCTTTTGATACTAGGTGATCTCTCATATGTAATTTAAGATTTTTTTTTTAACTATTGCATCTCGATAATAACCGAAGGTGGGTTCCTGCGATTATTATTTCATTTTGAACATGATAGGACCCCGTTGTCCAATCTTGCCATGTGCATAAAATTGGATAACATTTTTGGCGACCTCTTGGGGATGATTGCCTACTAAGCATGATTCCAGTAGCCTTAAGTCATCCATTGGGCATGGAGTCTATGTTGGAATCTTGAAAGTAGTATGATTTTCTTTGACACATCCCATAATCTCCTTGAACATTTCTGATATCCTAGACCTCCCTGGAATGCTAAGCATGAAGTATATTGAATCTATTGAATGCTTGACATCCATGGAACACTGTAAAAATTTGAATGAAGCAGATTTTGAAACTCTTATGGAAACCTTGAACCTTTCTTCTCCTTGACACCTTCCAATGATGAAACAATGTGTCAGAACAACACAAAACACAACAACAAGGAAAGAAAAACAACAACACACAACAATGTGCATAAGCACTTGGAGGAAAACACCTAATTTAACTATACAGGGGTGGAACGCTTCTCAAAAACAAGCTTTGAGATGTATCCCATTCACATGAATGGGTAGTTCTTCTCCATTGAGCCTAGATAGATGAAATGAATTTGCCTCTTTGCAACTTGTGATGATGTATGGCCCACTCCAGAGAGCGTCAAACTTGGCATGCCTTGCCTGGTTTGGCCCTATCTTCATCCCATTTGAGAACTAAATCTCCCTCTTGAAAACACCTGTTGGATGCCTTCTTATCAAAATATTTCTTAACTTGAGCACGATCTTTGCTCCAAAGTTTTCATAGCCTTGTCTCGTACTTCCTCTAACTCCATGAGTTCAGCAAACCTTACTATCAGAGGATCACTCTCTATAACTTCAATTTGATGAGCTAATTCCAAAGAAGGTAACTCAATGAGAGTGGGAGTTTTCCTCTCTTCCATATATAAGAACGAAAGGAGAATTTCCGATGGCCCTTTTAGGTGTGATCCGATCTTCCCATAAGGCGGTCTTAAGTTGTGTATGCCAAGTCCTCTTGTTAGTCTCCATTGTGCACTTAATAATCCTTATGAGGTTTTTGTTGCTAGACTCAGCCAATCCATTTCCTTGCGGATAGTAATTGGATGAAGTTTTGAGGTATACCCCATTTTTAACAGCCCATTCACTCAATTTCATACCAAGAAAAGCCAGTGCATTGTCTGAAATGACTATAAACGGAACACTGAATCTCGTCATTATACCCTCCAAAAAATCTAGAACTACCTTTTCATTGCTCTCTTTTAATGCTACCGCCTCTGTCCATCGAGTAAAATAGTCTGTTGCGGTAAGGACCCACTTATGTCCATCATTGGATGGAGGATTAATCATTCGATGAAGTCCAACCCCCATTGAACAAAGGGTTGATCCACTTGAATTGGATAGAATGGAAGAGCTGCCAACGGCTCTACAACACCGTGAAAAAGGCACATTCCTTACATTTCCTTACCCAAATATGGGCATCCTTGAATAAATTCGGCCAATAGTAGCCAACTCGCATGATCTTGGTAGCTATTGTTCATGTGAAATAATGTCCTCCAGATAGGCCATTATGAAATTCTTCTAGTATCTTACTTACCTATTCTGGTCCTATGCACCAAAGGAGAACGCCATTCAAATCTTTTCGAAAGAGAACGCTATCTACCAAAACATATGGGATAGATTGAAGATGGAAAGTTCGCCTTTGGTTTTTATCCATGTCTATTGGATATGCTCCCGAGAAGAGGAAACTCTTCATTTTGGATAACCAGTCAACTTGATCAACATTCTCATCAGTATTTAGGAGTGTCACGTCCTCATTACTTTTGATTCCATGTCTGTTGCAAGTTTCTGACATAAACCCTTACCTCTGACAAGTTTAGTGACTTTGATGTGCACGTCATACTCCATTACCTTCATGATCCATCTAGCACACTTTTCGTTCATTTCTTTGTTCAGCAAAAACTCCTTGACACCTGGATGAGACACCATCAGATGAATCTTGTTGTTGGACAACATGTGCTTGAATTTCTTCAAAGCTCGAATAACCACAAAGACTTGCTTTTCAATGAATGAGTATTTGAACTCGTAGTCTTTGAGGGATTGACTGAAGAAAGTGATTGGTTGCTCCATCAGGTTGTTGTTTTGTTGGGTGAGGATCCCTGAAATGCTCTCTTGACCTGCAAAAGCATAAAGGATAAAATATTTGTCAAACCTAGGGTTCACAAGTGTGGGATCTTGAGAAATGGCTGTTTTGATAGCTTCAAGCTTTCTCATCTTCCTTTGTCCACGAGAATGGCATGTTTTTCTTTAGCATGGTTGTCAGTGGTTTAGCCAATGTCGTGAATTGAGGGATGAATCTCCGCATGAAATTTATGGTTCCCAGAAAACTCTGGAGGCCCTTCTTGTGACTTGGGAGAGATAAGGACATAATGAATGAATCCTAGCTGGATCGATCGATTGATAATCCTTCCGCTGAAACAACATGCCCCAACAATTTTCCCTCATGCACTGTGAAAATACATTTCTTGGGGTTAAGTGAAACCCCAAATTCCCTACACCTTTGGAAAACTTTCCTTAGATGCGTGATGTGATCTTCTGCATGCTTAGAGTATATAATTATATCATCAAGGTAAACTAAAATAATATCGTTGATTAGTCCCTTAAATGCCATGTCCATGGCTCTTTGGAAAGTAGCCCCGGCATTGGACAATCCGAATGGCATTTTATTGTAGGCATACATGCCCCACTTGGTAGTGAAAGCCGTTTTGAATTGGTCGGATTCTTGGACTAGGATTTGATTGTAACCTAAATATCCATCGAGCAAAGAAAATATTTGAGCTCCTGCCACCGTTTGAAGGATCTGCTCCATTGATGGAAGAGGATAATGGTCTTTTAATGATGCATGATTCAAATCCCTGAAATCTACGCATAACCGGATCTCTCTATTCTTCTTCCTCACGGGCACCAAATTGGCTACCCATGAGGAATGCTTGATGGGAAAAATTATACAGGCCTCGATGAGCTTGGTTAGCTCCTTTCTCATTAGTGGTTCAATTTTGGGATTAATTGGTCTCTGTTTTTGACCTGGCTTAGCATTAGGATCCAGTTTGATGGTATGTTGTGCTAGACCTGGATCAAAACCATGCAGATATTTATAGCTCCATGCAAATATGTCATGATACTCTTGAAAAAGTTTGATGAAAGCTTCCTTCTCCTCGAAGTACACACTTTTCGATCTTAAGAAATTTTTCATTTGATACTTCAACTTCCTCAAAATATTCTTCTCGACCACCATGTTAGGGCTTTGTCTTGTGGCTTGGTCATCTGAATTGAAAATGGATTCCAAAGTGACTAAACCTTTTGGTAACTTGTTGCTTTTCAATTGAATAATTTTCTCACCATATGACTCCTGCAACTTATCTTGATTCTTTGTAGCAAACTCCGCCTCTTCTTGTAGGAAGAGGACAATTTGTTTGTCACTATCAAACACTTGCCAACTACTCACATTATCAGGGACTGCTGGTCAAACCACCATTTTAACAAATTGCTGCCCTTCTTTCATGATATCAACTGGTATGTTGTATTGTGAACCAATTGTAGCAAGCCTATCTACATCTTGATTTTGATTTCTAGGGATTACATGGATTCCAAAAGCTTCAAAATCTTCAATCAGTCCCAGACTCGATTCTTATATGATCTTAAAAGATCATTTTGGATGCACTACGTGCCGAAACTTGATGAACAAGTAACTCACTATCTCCAAAAACATTCAGGGCTTTGATTCCCTTCCTTTGGGCTAGCTGAATTCCTTGCACAAGAGCCTCGTATTCAAGCAACATTGTTAGTGCAACTGAACTGCAACCGGAAAGATGAGAAGTACTTATCTCCCTCTGGAGAAATTAACATAACACCAACACTGGATCCATTCTTACTTCTTGAGCCATCGAAGAACAATTGCCACAATCCTTTAGAATCACTTGGTGTTTTGACAAGTTGTGGTATGATCGTATATTCTTCATGGATACAGTAAGTACCTAATCTTGTTTCTTCCAAGACCAACAAACCAGCTTCTTCTTCTGCCAATACATCAGTGTAGGGATCATACTGATGATCTCTACTTACTTCATCTAGAAAAGTATCAGGGACTTCTTCAACAAGGGTGGTTGGTTCATGATCGACATCTTCCTCTTCTGGATCACCGATGGTGTAATTTCCATTTATGGGACTAGAAGTGTAGGGTTCTACATGATTATGGCAGATTGGTTCTACCCTTATAGTTACTTTGGTTCCGTATCGAGTCCAGGAGAATCATATGTGACCAATCAGCCGATAGATAACCGCCCATCTTGGCAATGAAATCTCGTGATAGGCATATGGCAAAGAGAGGAGGGAGATCAATGACTGAGTGAACGAAAAGCTTGGGCATGCATGGATGGTAAGTTAAAGTCCTTGATAACCCCAATAGTCTTAACAGCTGTGCCATCCAAATTGAACAACCCTCTTATAATCGGCGCATATTGTATGCCTAGTACATCTGCAATTTGTTTTGGCATGATGAGCTATTGGCACGTAATCGATCATGTAATTATGTACCGGTGTGATCGCCATGATGATCGGGAAATGTAGAATGGCGGTGGTTTGTTTGCCATAGGAATGATTTTCCCTTCCGGTTGACACAAATTTGTAGCATTTGTCACTCCATGGCTTGGTGATCCATTGGTTGTACTAAAACTATTCAGAGCTTCTCGCAACAGGTTTCTTTGGGAAGGGATCGAGAGTGCATCCCACATGGTAACGCTCAGATTGGTTTTCTTCATTTGTTCTACTATGCTGAAGGGAATTGCTCCAACTTTGATGACACTTTTTTGGGCATTGGGGTCCTCCTTTGAAAAATGTTTGTTGGGTACCGTGATGCCTAGAAACCATCTTTCCCTGCGGTGTGGCTAGCCAGTGTTTCTAGTGATTTCTTTCCCGCATTTTTATCAATTGCCATTTGAAACCCAGGTTGAGAAGTGGACGCTAGATCAACTTTGAGAGGTTGAGGCTCCATTGCTCTCTTTTTGGAATGAGTGTTTGTTGCCACTGATGAAGAATCTATATTTAATCCGTGAAAATCTTCTTCTTGCCAGTTTAGCAAAGTGGATTCTTCAGGTGCCTGCGGTTGATCTGCTGCTTCTTGCGTAGATGAATTGTTTGTTAAATCTAAAGGGTTAGATACAATTTGAACCATAAGGGCCTGGCTAAGAACCCCATTGGGACAAATATTTTGATTGTGAGGTTGAGAGCAAGGATAACACCATTCATAGTCTTGAACTAGATTATTTTGAACAGGTACTATAGCTCTAGATGAGCTAGCAGTAAGAGGGTTCCGAAAGTTCAAGGGCCTGACATTTGCAACTTGACTTGTAGTTTGATTTCAAGGCTGATTGTTCCCTTGAAAAGGAGAATGGTTAGTTTTATATTGCTGATTTTGTGGTGATATGATGATGATTGTATTGAAATTGTTGCCTTTTGAGTGCAACAAGCTCATTTCCAAAATTTTGCAGTAGTGACTTGACTTCAAATAGGTCATTTGAAGAGGTAGGGGAAGATTGAGATGGTTGCTTGGAGTCTACTGGAATAGGATCAATGATAGGTTGATGATTCGTAAGATCTGGAGAAAAGGGCATTGGTGGTCGTGGAGCTATCTTTCCAGCCTGAATCAAAGAATTCTCTGCACTTATGGCAACTTCGTAAGCATCAGGAAGTGTAGTCCCTCCCATGGACTGGATCATAACTGCTACATCACTATTCAAGGCTCACAAATAGTACAAGAATGCATTATGTGCAGAAGGCTTTACGAGGTCTGGAATCCTATTCCAAGTCCTGTGGAATCGGAAGTTGAAATCACTCATGTATTCTTGGGAAGCTCTCTTTATGGTAGTAAGTTGTTCCAAAAGTGATAGGTGATCACTTTTTTCTTCAAATTGTTTACATAGCATTTCTCCCAACTCATCCCAAGTGGTTATAGTGCCAACACCTAACCCGCGAAACCATTGAAGCACTTTTCCCTTGAAAGAGGTAGCAAGAAGTCTAACTGCAACGTTGTCTTCGGTGATATTATGTATTGCGCAGATGCTGGCTACATCAAAGATATGCTCCACTGGAGTAACGTGAGTTTCCCCGTGTATAAGGGTAAACTTTTGAGTGCCGCAACAGGTATCGGGTCACGTTGAGCCAACATGAGAGGACTGCTTGCATTGAAAGGGGGAAAAACTTGGTTCCTCGCCATAGCAACGAAAGGTTGATTGTTCCTGGGTGGAGGAAATCTTCCGTAAGGAGGAGTTGAATGACCCCTACTAGGTAAATCTGCAACTGGGGATGTGGAAATGCCTCTTCTGCTTCTCTTTGGAGGAGACAAGGAAAGTTCGATATGCTGATACTTTCCTTTCTTTGAAGAAGCTCTTGTCTAAATTCTTTGCATAAGTTACTGCACTGAGATTTGGAATCCAAAGATATAGAGTCGCCAGGTACTTTGACTTGTGTAAGTGAGAAGAGAAGTACCAACTCTGTCCCACCGGCATGCCAAAAACTGTTGTCACCAAATCACTGCACCCTCGAATGGCCAGGACGTGAATAGGACATTCGGTGTGATTGGGACAGATGGGATCACCTCTCAAGCTTTGGGACTTGGGCTCGAGGTGAACCTCCGGAGAAGGTCGGCTTCCTCTTCCTAAACTAAGTGTTGTACTACTCCTAGTGTAACAAAAATGATTATCTAGTCCTACGCTAACATTTTCATGGGGTTTTAGGGAAAGAGATTTACAGAAATGAAACTATACTAGGGATGGTGATGGACCAAATAAAGGGTGTCTTGATTCGGGGAAGGGTTAATTTGAAGAGGGTGTGTGCACCACAGTCAACTTCATCCTTCTTCACTTGGAAACTAGTATATTTCTCGGTCGATAAAGTTTAACAAAGGGAAAGCGTGTCTCTTAGTTTGTGGTATCCTGTACCCTCTCTAAGTTGCAGTAGGTGAAGTTGACTGTGGTGCACACCCTCTTCAAATTAACCCTTCTGAATATGAAGACACCCTTTATTTGGTGCATCACCATCCCTAGTATAGTTTCATTTTTGTAAATCTCTTTCCCTAAAACCCCATGAAATGTTAGCATAGGACTAGATAAGCATTTTTGTTACACTAGGAGTAGTACATCACTTAGTTTAGGAAGAGGAAGCCGGCCTTCTCCGAGAGGTTCACCTCGAGCCCAAGTCCCACAAACTTGAGAGGCGATCCCATGTGTCCCAATCACACCGAACGTCCTATTCACATCCTGGCCATTCGGAGAGTGCAAGTGATTTGGCGACAACAAGTACCTAAATTTGTATATGAATAATCTAATGAAGCATCTATTGACACATCTATCCCCTCTTATAAGATACTAGATGAATCCTCTCTCGGTGAGAGGCTATAAAAATTCTTATGCTCAGGGAATATTGTCTCCTTATGATCAACTCCATCCCTTTACCCAAAACATATGGCCACATTAACAAACAACCCATGTATGAATCAAACCTAGGAGATGTTATCTCTTATGGTCCTACTTATCTCAAAACAAACCTTGTCTATGGGGGAATTGATAATCCTCCATCCCATGTTATCAATTCACACCACGCCATGCCATTCACATTAGACTTCAAATCCCTTGACAATCCAAACTTTGCTCGTATGTATCTTCATCATTGTGCATAGAGAGGTTTTAGCCTCAACCATTATGAACAAGGAACCCATGACTTGTCCGTCCCACATTTTCTTAGAGCCTACGAAAAATATGGTTTAGGGCATAAAAATTTCAGCATCGAAACACCAAACCACTACATTTGAACTTACTACATCTCGTGTCTATTTAAGAATTAGAACCATCATCATCGATAAACCCTAAAATCTTATGGACACAGACGACACCGTATCCATCCCACCTAACTTTTTTTTAATCAATGTTATATCTTTAGGGCCGCTTACTTATCAATCTAATCACTCCACTAAATCATTACCCCTTGTTTGGCTAGAAATGGTTGAGGAAGATTCACCTACTATAGATATCCTCTAATGTCAAGATGACCAAGATATCATTTCCCATATGAGAGATGAAGACCACATTCTTCGAAATCCCTACTATTTGACGCATCAAATCTCCTTAATGAATCTTCCCTTGACATCAATCTAAGAACCCTCAAGACCCTCACATAGTTAAGGTCGGTTAATCTTTAAATCCACAAGAACTAGATGATTTAACGTCATTCTTAGTAAATTATTACCAAGTCTTCACCTGGTCTTACAATGATATGCCTTGAATCGATTCTAACATATTTGTACACAACATAGTCATATATCCCAATGTTAAGCTAGTTAAATGAAAGCTCCATAAAATACATCCATGTATAGCTCTCCTTGTTAAGGAAGAGTTGTAATGCCTCTTATCTGATAAATTTATCATACCCATTGACTATCCATAATGGGTCTCTAACATTTTCCCCATAACTAAAGCTTCAAGAAAGTTACACATTTGCACAGATTTCAAGGATCTCAACCTTGCTTGTCCTAAAGATGACTTCCCTCTTCCAAACATAGATTAGTTCATCGACCTAACAACTAGCCATGAAATGATTTCCCTCATGGATGTATTTTTTGGTTATAATCAAATCCTTATTTCCCCTAATGATGAATAAAAACTTCTTTCATCACCCCTTGGGGAACCTTCTATTACCATGTCATGCCATTTGGTCTTAAAAACACAGGGGCTACTTATCAATGTGCTATGACATACATTTTCCATGACCACATTCAAAAAATTGTTAAAGACTACATCAATTACCTTGTAGGAAAATAAAAATCACCAAAAAACCATCTTGACATCCTTTAATCAATCTTCACCTGTCTCATTCAAAGATTGTCTTCGGCTTAATTGTGTAAAGTGTGTTTTTGGTGTTCTCACTAGAAATTTTTAGGATTCATCATATCTATCGAGGCATTGAAGTTGGCCAGTAAAATTTAGAGCAATCATTGAAATGCCTCCACCATCTAATCTTAAACAATTATGTAGCCTCCAAGGTAAATTGCAGTCAATTCGACATTTCATATCACAACTTTCTAACCATTGTCAACCGTTTCACCATCTGCTCCACAAATACGTAAACTTTCATTGGGATTCTAATTTCTAGAAAGCCTTCGATGAAATCAAATAGTATCTATTATCACCTCCTGTACTTACTCCAACACGTGAAGGGGAGCCATTTTATCTATGCATATCCACTTTAGAAGCTACTCTAGGAGTTATGCTCACCCACCGTGATAATCATGGTCATGAGTATGCCGTATACTATATTAGTCACACACTCTAGTGAGTATGAAACTCTCTCCACATAATTTGAAAAATTATGTTGTGCGTTATATTTCACCACCTCCAAAATTTGACATTATCTCCTCAATCATAAGACATATTTCGTCACCAGTTTTAATCCTCTTAGAACCATGTACTCTAAAGCTTATCATAATGATCACATAACTCGATGGCTCATGCTCATGATAGAATTTGACCTCAAAATTATATCACATAAATCTATTAAAGGTTAGGCCATTGCAAATCAACTCACCTTGATGCATCCATTCCATATAATTAACTCCCTCACGAATGCTTTCCCGGATGAATCCATCAACAACATCGATGAATCTGATTTTATCCTTGTCAAAATGACTCTCTTATTTGATGGTGCTAAATGCTAAGAAGGGGGAGGAGCCGAAATTGTTATCATACCTCCCTGGAATATTCCACTTCTATTGGCATTCAAACTTAACTTTGAATGTACTAACAACATGGCAGAATATGAAGCCTTAATCATGGGTCTAAATACCGCTATTCTCTTAGGTGTCCACATCTTGAAATCTATGAAGATTCATAACTTGTTATCAATCAAGTTAAAGGAAAATATCAATGTAAAAATGAAATCCTCCAAAAATATAAAGCTATTGTTGACTTTCTCCTCAATGCATTCGATCATTATACCATTCAGGATATTTCATGATCTTCTAACAGGTTTGCAAACACTATGGCATCTCTTAGATCCCTCATCCCTTTTGAAATGGAAAAATCAAAGGATAACACTAAAATGTCCATAGTTGTTCAACATTTGGATCATCCTTCACATAAAAATGAGATTCCTTTCATTAATGTCATTGATAATCATCCACCGATCTATGGTACACTCAAATATATGACTATCTCACCGAATGTAAACTACCATCAGACTTATCACATAGTGCCAAACGATCATTTCTTCAATGCATTACCCATTTTTTCATCATAGGTGGTATCCTTTATAAACGTAGCTTTGAAGATATAATATTACGATGCCTTAAATCACATGAATAAACTAAAGCAATCAAATAGGTACATGATGGCATCTATGGTCATCACTTCAGTGGAAATGCCATCGATAAACAATCATAAAACTATGGTATTACTTGGCCTACCATCACCAAATATTGTCATGTATATGTAAATAAGTGCATTAAATACTAACTCCAATCAGACCTCATTCACGTCCCTAGTCAAGCATTACAACCCTCTTAAGACCTATGGTATTTTTCTCAATGGGGGTTAGATCTCATTAGTGCTATCAATCCTAAATCATCCCAACAAAATCATTCCATTATCACAGAAAAATACTTTACTAAGTGGGTTGAAGCCATCCCTTTAACCTCAAAAAATCAGGCCTATCATCAACTTCATATATCAAAATATCATATGCCATTTTGGTATCTGCATAAACTCATCATAGATAATGGAAAATCCTTTAAAAATAAATAAGTTAAAAAGCTTTGTGATACATTCAACATCAAACTCAGTTTCTCATCACCATATTATCCTCAAGAAAATGGATAGGCCGAGGCCTCTAACAAAAAACTTAATAAAATCCTTATGAAAATAGTAGACAACACATGTAGGAATTGACATCTCCAAATCCCATTTTCTCTCTGGGATTATTGAACTAACATCCACACACCTACATGTGTTATATCCTATTCACTCATCTATGGATTAGAGGTTGTCCTACCTATCAAAATCCAAATTTCGTCACTTTATGTATATCTCAAATATTTCATCCTTGATGAATAATATCACCAAGATCGCTTAACACAACTTGAATTGTTAGATGAAAAGCATTTAACAACCCTTGAACATCATCAAGTCTATCAAGAATGTGTTAATAGAGCATATAACAAACATGTCAAAGAATGTGACTTTAAAATTGGTGATCTTGTGCTTAAAGAAAATCAAAATGTCACTACATTAGAACAGAGTAAACGTGGAAAGTTTTCCCCTAATTGGATTGGTCCATATATTATTACTCAAGTATGGGTTAGGAGCATATCGTCTCACTTCTCTTGATGGGGAACCTAAAAGGAACCTCTGAATGCCTCACACTTCATAGCCTTTTACTTTATTAAATAATTAATCATCATGATAATAGTTACATCCAAATCCTATCACTTCATCATATCATTATAATGATTTGAAAGTATGTGGTTATCCGTCAACATCCTAAATATACCTTAAAGATGAGCACCATGACTCTGCATTTGTTCATCACATCTTTCATTATAGAAAAGTTCCTCCCTTGCAGGAACCCCTTAAAATCATTGCATCCATCCATTCTGTTCCAACCAAAAAAAACATGACATGGGGCATGTGTGTGTAGGTCATATACACGTTTTATCCCCTCCTTGAAACAATTTTATTAGGGTCTTTCCCTCAAAGCTCAAAAATGTATGTAAAAATCATTTGGATGCTCCTCTTATCAAAATATCAAAATATAATAGACTGATCCCTTGAAGGAAAACTATTCACAAGTCTAAATCATTATCAAAAATATAAAAAGTAGACTTCTCCCTCGAAGGACAATACTAGTCAAAATTATGGATTGATCCCTTAAAGGATGACCATCTTATCAAAAGTAAAAAATGTAGACCATACCCTCGAAGGATGGCTACTCATGTGAAAAGGCTTCACATTGATCAACCTTCAAAAATACATCAATATCAAAAGCATCTAGGAAAGCTTCCCGCATCGATCAACTTTCCCATTCCCCAAGATTTCTCATAATTTTGCTTCAAAATAATATGAAAAGCTGGGGACATTTTCCTATGAACTTGTTGAAAAGGAGATCCCTTTCTCCCACATCAACCTACATACACAAAAACCCCTTCCATCATCTTAGAAAAGGTACATTCACTCAAACCCACATTTCTATATCATGATTTGTGTAACTACCCATTGATAATATTATTTAACATTTGATAAGGCTACAAGTGCAAGTGTTTTAACTTTTCAAAAACATGTCACATATATATCAAATCCATAATGGGGCAATCATTTCATTTTTACCTCATTTTATTTAGTTACATTTTTTGATATACACATTTTAGGATCACATTTTAAAGTCATTTGGATCAATTAAACATTCAACCACACCTAATCATATGTAACCAAACATGTTTTTCAAAACCATGTATTACAAAATCCATCTAAAACATTAACACATTTCAAATAAAAAAACATATAACATATAACACATGTAAATTAAAATACAATATAAACCATAAAATTCATCATCATCATATATATATATATATATAAACAAAATTTGGTATACATGTAATCAAAGTCCAAAAAAATTAATATATGTCATCATCATACAAAAATGGGCTTCTATGAGCCTATGACATCATACATCAGAATCAACTAGTAAAATCTACATCTCCAAGTATTGTACTAGCACCACCCTCTCTCCTCTGGGAACATGTGTGCCTCCAACAACACATGTATCTCTGCCCCCTCTAGGATCACTCATAGCCACAACCTCACCTGGCTCCTCCTCCCACCACCACCCACTCTCGGCCTCCGAGGTGCTATCCCCACACTGTTCACTACACTCGCACTAGGCCTCCTTTTTGCTGCTATAGCCACCCCTTTGGAAGCCAAGTGATCTACATACAAAGTGGCATCTATGGGTAGTTCTTGATGATCAAATCAACATAATAATCTCTGATTACCCACACAACATCATAATGAGCCACCAAAATCATCCTAGATGGAGGAGGTGTTGTAGGTACTCCCCTCTGCCTGCTAGAATGAGCCATCACTGATAACTCCACACTAGATATGGAAGGCCTTGTGATCCCTAAGGCCTTCCTCAATGAATCCCTATGCCCCTTGTACTTGTCTCTATCTACAAGAGACCTATACAAGTATGCTATACAGAGACTAAATCTACCATCATGTATCTCTCTCAACCATCACATCGTATCCCTCTCAATCATCCATCAATGAGGTATCCTCAAACTCTCAATCAAATCATCTCTCTCTCTCGAGCCACATCTCTCTCTCTCCCTCCACCATGGCCTTATGCATCATCATCACTATAATAGTTGTAACTAAGTCATCATCCCCTCCTCCTCATCCTTAGAACCTGGCTCTTCCTCCCTTCTTGTGCTCCTCTCTCTTTCCGAGCATGTACTCGCCTCACACGTTATGCAACCCTTTATGCTACTCGGGCTCTATAAAAAATCCTCAAGGTTGGAACCCACCATGCAGTATACTCTGGGGTAACCCCCACATCATCAATATGTATAATCAACCCCTCCTCATTAGGTCCTGTAGCCCCTAGTAACTCTCATCAATAATGATAGGTCTCACCACTGCTACCCTCAGAGTATCTATATGTGTCTCCTCCCACCTATCTTGAATGGACATCATCGGGTAACTCCCTGCACCAATCCAAACTTGTCTTTAAACATGATCAAAATGGAGTAACTCATGCTCAGTTTCTCTATGTGCTTGAAACCACATAGGTTTTATAAACCAAGTAACTCATGAGGATACTCAGGCTAGACTAGTAAATCAAATAGGGCCTCCATACAACATCCCCCACTTGTAATCCAGAAAATAAATCTCTATAAAACCATGTTCACATCCTCTTCCTCACACAACCCTCTTGATCTCCACCTCATAAAACTAGGGTGTTGATCACCAATGCCCCATGAAAAACCCGTTGTTGGTGGAGCAAATAACAATATGATCTAAAGGCCCAAGCCTATAATAGAAAACCAACATTGATACCATAACATTTGTGAGCCCTCCAAGCCCACAAATCTTTAAATGTATGAGAAAGTAGGGTAGGTCCCCACTCAAAAAAATAGTACACTACTCCATCATCTCAGCCACAACCCCTGTCATCATCCATGGAAAATGACCACTCCTAGAATCTGAAAGGCATAACACATGATGACCATCATCATCATGGTCATCCGTACAAAACCCTCTCTCAGGTGAATAGACATGACCATAAGAAAAACCCCCTGACTCATATCTAATGTTTATGACATCCCCCCATAAAATTTGGTCATCACACCATCCCTCTCTACCTTAGTAATAGTATACACCACCACCCATGGATCGGATAGTCTCAATATGGTGAACATCCTCTAAAGTAATGGTGATCTCTCCGTGGGAAACTAAAAGTTTTGGTGGAAGAGTTCTACCTCTCTAAAATGTCAATATCAAACCATAACATCTATGGATCCATGCTGTAATGTCTCATAGAACAAAACCGATAGCCTCTACATGATCCCAATCATCATCTGACATATCAGTCCTCACCTCCTCCAAAATCAATGGAATGTGGTCATGAATGTTCAATTTCGCATCCACCTACAAAAATGAACAAACCAATAATTAATATCATCAATAAATATATCAATAACATATCAAAAATCAACAACAATAACATCAATTCCTTTATTTTACACAACAACATCTAAAACATCAAAAATCTTACTCCATTCATCAAAACTATCAAAAACAAGGTGAATCACCAATGATTCATCTCAATCACCAATGATTCTTCTTTGAATCACCGGTGATTACATCAATCACCAATGATTGGCTAGGGCACCCATACGCCCCAAAAATGGAAGAAAAAACCTAAAACTACCAAAAATCACACAAAAACAAATAAAAATTGACTTACCTCTACCATGGGTGGTTTTCTCTACCTCTGCTGGAGGACATCATCCATCGGATCAAATCGCTCAAAATCACCTTGAAAATCTCAAAAACTATTCATCAAATTATTTTTACCCCGTGGTGAAAATAAAAAAAACTAAAGGGCTTGGGTAGTTATATACCCACTTTTACCATGATTTAATCATCGAGATTTTACCTCTACAATCGTGGGTGATTCCCCTAAATGCCAGCGATTCACCCTATTTTTAGTAACCATTATCATTTGCACCCTTAAGCATGACAAAACACCATTCACACAAGTTTTTCAAAGGACCCAAACACTTAAGTCAAACGAAGAAAACACCAAACTTTTCAGGACTCGTCATATGTCTATGGGATGTGTTTCCTTTTGGCCCCCCATCACTTGAATTTCTCACTTCCACGGATCACACGTATATAGTGTAAACCCCTTGGTTTCCTTATCAAGCTGATCCTTGGTAGCACACTTTGTTTGGTACCCCTTGGACTGGGAAACCTTTGAAAAATGAAACACATGCAAAAATTGGTGTTTCTATATTACGCTACAACGAATCACCCATACAACCAAACACTCTCGATCATTTTTTCTAACGCCTTGCTTAAGACGTAGATAAAAAGGGGAAAATGTAGACACCAAAAATACACCCCATTCCCACATAAATAATTGAATAAATATACCCATTCCACATCTTTACACCATTTCATGACCTAAGTCATCCATTTAATTAATTTAATTAAACTTCATTTGTCACACCATTTAAACGACATCCCTAAACCTAGGTCATTGCCCCCACACCCTTTAAATTAATTAATTAATCACTCACCTCACATTTCCTAAGTCACATCCCCCCTCCATGGCTAATTAATTAATTAATTAATTAGTTAATTCACATATTCCACTTCACCCCTACACCTCACCATGTGAACTCGTCATGACCCCTAGTTAAGTCTAAGTTACTAGGAAACCTTCTAAATGTATCTCTATACCTATCCTAACCACCTCTATCCTCATCTACCCCACCCAATCGACATCTCAATATGAATCCCATCCTATCCTAAAACGCCATGACACCAAAGTTCAAAATAACAAATTTATCCCTTTGTATCTCTCCCAAACTTGAAATAACCGAAGAAAATGTCAATGATTTCCTTAGTCACATCAGGTGATCTATATATCTATTTCTCTACCTCTCTTGGGACCATCCATGAGAATTAAGGAGCATTTTCAAACATTATCAAGCTTCATTCAATTATAATGTTGTTCATTTTTGCATCCAGCCAAAGCATGTACATGATCATCAAGCATCTTAGAGTATTCTAAAGCTCATTCATCATCAACTATGATATGTATCAACCTATCATTCCTCATCATCAACAAAGCCTCGTGTTATCATCTTGAAACTCTCGATTTTAATCTTAATCCCATCTATTTGATCATTTATTATTTCACTCTTTCCTTCATAAGACTTTAGTTTCATATAGTTAATTAAATCTCATTTTATCATTTTTATCAAAATCTTATAGAATCACCTGTGATCTTAGAATCACTTTCCTGGAATTCCTATATTTTTGTGTATTTTTCAATTTTATTTCTTTAATGAAATTTCATTCAAAATTTCTTATCAATTGATTTTTTCCCTTGTGTTACTAATCTTCTATCAAGCATGGATTTTTTTAGATGGCCATAGGTGGACCTAACCACCCAATCACAAGTATCAACTCTCTGTCGATTGTTTCAACATCCTCTTCACTGGGAACAATATGATCTACTGCATGACCTAGAGTTGTGTGCTATCCACGTAGCTCCTATCGACAAATTAGAGACCATATTTGAATCCACTCATAAGATCCATGAGGCTACCGATGAGTTTTGGGAGGCCTACTATATAGTACAACACATTCAAGCTGACCTATCTTGGTTTTAAGTATCAACACAAAGTGGGATTAGACATACCTGAAGGTTTTGATATTGAACCCGAATTAGAATTGGGAAGTGAAGTCATCTTTGAAAACTCTAACTCATATTTTTAGGACTTATATTTTTTACGTCATTATGACACTAAAGATGAGTATTCATAATTTTTGGAGATGACTACATTGAGGAGCTTGCTCGATATTTCTATAAGGAGGATGATCCAGACTTTCTCGTGGCATCAAATTTCTCTCGAGAATCTAGACATTGATAGAGATTTTGATTTTGAGCCCTAGACTTATTTCTTTTCATATTCATCATCAACTACATATTTGTGATAAGCTAAATAAATTGTAAACATTTGATCACACATTTTCATATATCATATGTTATATCTCATTTTCATAAATAAACTTAAGTGTTTCAAAGAGGGTTGACATACACACAAGGAAGTCCTTTGGTTTATGAGAACTAACCTTTTCCAAGAAACCCTCCTATTAATATTAGTAATCCCATCTTGTGTAGTTTCTATGATTGTAGATATATTCGTAGAAAAGAGCTTGATCCATTCTTCATGAAACATAACAATCAACATCCATCAACATCATCCACGGTATCTTGAAACCCATCCATATTCGAGGTTGATCTAATTTTACCTCGTGGTTTTATCAACTAAGTTGTTAAGATATATTTTTATCAACACACCCATCACATAATTTTCCTTGCTTAACATACATTGGGATCCATTCCAGAATCTCCCCAATGTACCCTCATGAAACTCAAACTCCTCCTTTGTTTCATCAATGTATTTTCCCTTTATGAATAGGCTTGGGAAAAGG
The DNA here is from genome assembly GCA_018340775.1 of Taxus wallichiana var. yunnanensis. Classification (NCBI taxonomy): domain Eukaryota; kingdom Viridiplantae; phylum Streptophyta; class Pinopsida; order Cupressales; family Taxaceae; genus Taxus; species Taxus wallichiana. Next base: position 270,247,228 of record CM031234.1, read on the forward strand.
ATAATCCCACCCATAAATTTCTCTAGCTCAATCCTAAAAAGCAAGTGCATAGTCACATATCTCTCAATGAAGGAGATACCATATCTCTCAAGAACACACCTAAGACTATTGCAATCCTCAAATGTCTTCTTGATCCCTCTGAGAGTGGCGGTTTATAAAACAACCCTGTCCTACCCTCCGGAGAGAAATTTTCTTCATACCTCTCCTAAGGGTCTCCCTTTCTAAATGCACTTCTAGAGTTCACATTATCCCACACATATTCTTCAAAGTTTTCTAGCCAACAATTTGAAAGCTAGACTATGGAATGTACATGAAATGGAGGCTATTTCATACTCTTCCTATTTTTTCAGCCATAAAAAAATGCATTCTAGCATAGTTGTTGATCATTATGGAAGGAATCTCTTGGTGAACTTTCAAAACTGAAAATGTTGGTAACATGGAGTACGGTAGTGTGATACTTAATTGGATGCTAATGCACTTACTTTCATTATTGTTAATGTGATCCCTACAATTTATTGTGTTTATATAATAAAGTATTGCTTTTGTTGAGATTAGAAATGAGCCTAATATTTGGTTATATACGAGTTCAAAGAAGCCATTGCTTTCTTATAACATGGGATGTTGATTGGTTAGTGACCAAATTTTTTTCCAGCTCAACAAATAATTTGAGGTGTAAATGGATCTCACATTCAATCCTTTTCATATTATATCACGAGGAGTTGTGTGAGGGATTATCACGTGGAAAGGAAATGTCCATGCTAGGGGGTCTAATACGAGAATTGGTGTTAGGGACATCGATTGAAGAATTATGACTGCAAATTGTTGAGGGAACTGAAATTGTTATATTTTACAAATACATTACTCTTGACTCGTACTCCTTTGCATAATAACTTGACAAAGCTTTGGTTCTTATTAAATTTCACCTTGTCTTAAATTTTCACATTTGTTCTTGAGTTTATATCATGGTATGACTATCAAGTATCCTTTTCATAGTCAATTTTGTTTAGTGGCCTTGAAGTTATATGCACTTGTCATTGACTTTAGTTCTTTGAAGTGTTTATTTTCATAAATTTTATTATATTGTTCATTATCTTTGGAAAATGAAGATATAGAACTAAGTTTTTATTTGTTTTCATGGTTAATCTATCCAATTTGCACATGAATGGAAGACCACAAAGAAATTAATAAAAAATAGGACTCAAGTGTGTATTTGATTAACTAAAATATAAATATTATAATATAATATAATGCTATACAAAGCAGTAAATAACAACTAAATAAATAAAGGAAATGACCCAAGCAACTAAGTAAATAGAAATATGAAACCATAATGTGTAAGAGAGGGTTAAGGGGTCCTTATATGATTCTTGAATGTGCGTGAATGTGTTGTAGTGTGAACGAGATAAACATGAGGAGGAAATGATTATACGAAGCTTGAGACAAGTATAAATATGAGCTCTCGACTAGGCGGGACATATGGAAGGGGACAAGGGAACCCGTGGGCACCCTGTCAGTCTGGTCTACGAAATGGCCTAAAAACTCTCTACGAGGTGTTCTTTAGGTATTCAACTGTATTTACATTTAGTTGTGTGTATGTCACTGAATTGTGTCGGATGTCACTGTAAGATATGTATTAAAGAATCACTGAAAAATCCCCGGACAAAAATCTAAACCCTAAAAAGAAAGATCCATATAAAGGGGTTAGATTTTCCTTAATGACCATAATGGTGGACTTACTAACTTAGCGATTCACTACATCTTAGACCCAATATAGTTCTAGGTGTGTGTATGCAAATCATGCCCTAGGTTTCTCTTGTGCTAGTCACACTTTGTGAAGTAGTGAGCAAATAACTAGATGTAGAATGTAGTAAATGTGTGCATGGAAATAATAGACTCCCCTCCTATGAAGTGTGATGCGGATGAACTAGCCTTATGCCTTGTGTGAAGCTAGATGGATGCAAATATAACTTTAGATGTCTTTGATGGATGTAACTCTAGATGGTGATAGTAGATGTTTAGTGTTTGGTCCCTCATTATGGTCACATAACTTTATATTTTTATGGTTCTCTTGTTCTAATTTCATAATTAACCCAGAAAAGGCCGACCCTAAAAAAAAAAATAAAGTTTAAATGGCTAGAAAGTGCCCAAAAGGTGAGAGTATAGTGCAAAGAGGATCATGACACCCTAGAAGGGACCAGGGGTAGTTGGATCACCCCCAGTCCTTGCTAAGCGCCTCGATGAGAAATAGGAAAATGTAGAATGATAACACATAATGGGAAAGTGCAGGTGTAAGATAAAAAATATGACAAAAAACAATGTAAAATTGGCTAAAGACATGGGTTGATTATTACTCTCTTTATTGAAGAACCATATGAATAGTAGTATGAGACCGAGACTAAATAATGAATCAAAGTGTGTGATTTAGTGATTACATTTTCCCCCACTTTATGTTGGTGAGTGGAAAGCTTGGTAACATAAAGTAGATAGAGATGTGTACCTGATAATCCATGTAGAGTGATTTAGAAATACGCTAAAGGACTAGATAAAGCATGGAGTAAAAAAAAAAGATGGAGCATGGAGACTAAAGATGCAAAATTGTAAAAGGTGATGAGAGTGAACCTAGGGCAAAAGTGCATGTGTAGATGCCAATGTGTGTGGTGTACCTACATGGTTAGTATCATGTGTGTGATGTACTCGCCATGTGTGTGTTGTTGTTTGACTTCTTTCTTCCCATACGAGATGGACCTACAAAAGAGAAGACGATCAAGTAGTCAAATACGCATGTATATATGTGTAAAAACACATGTATGTAGTAAAAATACTATAAATGAAAGTATAAAAATGAAAAAGGAACATGTGCACATGATCCTCAATGAGACAAATGGGTGTAGAAATGATATCCTGTAATTTTTGAAGTGTTTTTGGGTGATCTCATGCCACTATGGCCGAAGAAGTGTAGGGAGAAAGTTGTGTTATTCTCCAACATATAATTGCTTCCCTGAGATTGGTGAAGAGATCTTTGTACTATCTAGGTTTTTGGGCGATCGATGCCCACTTTGGCCGAAGAAGTGTAGGGATGAACTTCAATGTTCCTACAACATGTAATTGCTTCCCAGAATGCTAAGGTAATTTTCTTTGTAAAAGCCATTGTGTATGGGGTTCGTAGACTTGTCTAAACCCACTTGCTTGTAAACTAAACTATGTGATGGATGAAAACTATAGACTGAGTTTTATTGATATTGTGTTGTGTAGTGTGTAAACCCAAATGATGCCCCCTTCTTTGGGGGCACATGTGATGTTGTGGATAGGAGAATGTGGCCCCAAAAGAGGACCGACTCTGTAATACTAAAATCTGCCATGCCAGGGGAACTTGGAAGGGAATGTTCTTGGTAAAGACCAAGGCACACATAAACAAGTGGCTAGGAAACAAGTGTTAGTACAAAAAAGCATGCATGTAGAGAACAAGTATAAGCCAAAAAAATAATATGTAAAATGGAACATAATAAGACAATGTAAACAACCAAAAGAAAAATTAGGCTACACAAAGCGGGTTACAAACATGAGACATCACTCATGATGTTGCACACCACTCAAAGGATGTCATGGCCACAAACAAGCAAGTGTGTACACACAACAAAGGGAAAGGCCATAAATAATAACAAGCAATAATAAATAAATAAATAAGTATGGAAGAAAATATCCCTGCATAACAAATGTTGCACATGAATCACTCATTAGCATGTTAGAAAAATAACAAGTATGTCAAAGCATGTATAACCTAATAATGGAAAGTGCTAAGTAAAAATGAAACAATAACACGTATAATGTATGAATGTGGATGCCCCTAGTAGGTAGTATGTCAAGCATCGGTGCTACGTGTAAAAGCTATATATCTAAGATCATAACTAGAAAAGACATAAACGCGCACGTGTGTATGGTAAAGATAATACATATAGGATATTTATCTAAGATGTGTAGTAAAGTGAACATGTAAAGACAAGTGCAAACAAGAATATATACAACCATAAAATGTAGTATGATGTGGATAGATGGAATGGAATGCAAAGTGGATGATAGGATTCGTGTGCCCCCAAGTGAATGGAATTATATGTAATGAGATTCATTTAGTATGCCCCCTCAGTCAGTCAAGAATGAACCATAAACGAGAGTGCTCATTGGGAAATGGTTGAACTATGTGTGGTGTGTAGCAGCGTTGTGATGAGTGTGTAGTGATGAAATGCAACATAGAGATGATGTATGCATGAATCTATAGCCTAAGCCCATATCATGAAAATATGAATAGAAAGGAGGTGGTGATTTAGCCTAAAGCGTATACCACTAAATAATGTAAGTGAAAGTGATGATGTAACTTATCACGAGATGATGCTAGAAGAAGTGACCCTATAGCCTAAGGCGTATATCACTAATCCTAGTAATGTCACATGAGATAAATATCACATGGTGAATGTGGGAGTTAGATGTGGTCCATTTGTGTTGTATACCATCAATAGTCTAGTATGGACTGTGAGACTAGAGTGCATCATCGGGTAGTGAGTGCTAGAACATAGAGGTGAATATGTAAAATGTGTAATGTATGTGATAGAATAGGATGTAATGTATGATGTGTCCATGCCCTAAGATGTATAACATAACAAATGTAAAATGGAATGTAATATGATGTGTGAAAAATGTGCAACGTGTGATTGCTATAGCATAGTGTAAGTCGTGAGTCATGTGTCGTATGTGTATGATGTATGTAAGGAAAGATGTAGGATGTAAAGTGTAGGATGTATGAAGATTTTAATAATACCTATAGCCTATGATGGAATGTGTAATATGTAGATAATGTAGGATTGTGTGATGATATGTGTTCCTAATGTGTACTGACTACTATGTAGTGTGTGGGGTCCATGTGTGTAAATGCCCTCAACAATCAAGTGTGAACCAAAGAACAAGAGTGTGTCATCGGGTTATGTCGATGTATGTGGTGTAGATGACTATGCCTATGCTAGGAGGTGGATGTGTATGAATGTGAGTATGAGACATGTGTTGATTATAGGATGGGGGTGTGTGTGGATGCTATGCCCCCCAAGTGTGTGTGAGTTAATGAACTAACCAATGAAAGTGAAGGAAGAAGGTCCTTCATCTGATGTGAGTGGTGGTGAAAGCATATGATCATGTTCTAGTAGTGGTGGAATAGTAGATTGTCGCTACTTGGGTGAGTGAAGTTTATGTGCATGTGATGGGTGGATATATGATGAGTGTGTAGGTGCAACAAAATGCGTAGGTGATGGAGACTGATGAGAATCCGAATGCAGAGGTGATGGACACCCACGTGGAATAAAACGAGGTGGTGACCTATGTCGAGATGCAATAACTATGTGAGGAATGGGCCTATGCCTATGTGTAGGACTAGTAGAACGGTGAGGCTGCGTAGATGGTGTGTGAGTAGGTGAACTAGGAGTAGATTGTGCTTTAATTAACATAGGTTGTGATGTGTTAGATGAAGTAGGGGATGCTTGAACGGTGCTCGAGGAGATGATGACCATGGAGTAGATGGAGGTACACTATTGATAGAAATAACTTGATTGTTATGAATGAATTTGAGTCACAAATGATTCATAGAGATGATGGACTTAGACCTACAAATCCAATTTGAGACCTAGAAGCATGTCACAACCATTTATTGCTTATCTGAAAAGGAAGGGTAAAAACATAGTAAGAGGTCCTACCATAACATAAAGTTTAACTACACCATATGAATTGTTCATTGGATATATGATATTTGTGAATACAGATAACCGATAACATCAAGAAGTGGCATAGAACATGCACTTGATAGGCCATGATTGATCAACCTTAGTATTATTGATGGGGACCGCTCTGATAGATGCACTAATATGTAAGTGATTAGAGATAATGTAGCATGATAATCATAATTAGAGAAATAAATAACCAAGGGAGAAAGTGTCGGTGTTAGAAACTAAGAAATCAAGGGCCCTCGATTCAAGTGGAGGCACTGTGCGATAAGTATGATTAGCTAATGAATCAACTATTTTCTTGTCATGTTGTGGAGGTGGGTTACCAAATAATTTAAGCTTATGATTTTCATTAACTGGTGGAGAGTCTGTAGCCTTAGGAAATTCAAGCTTGTTGCATATCGATGAGGTCTTGGATAATGGTGTGGAGTTTGAAACACCTATTTGTAGAGTGCCCCACACAGCGGTGATAATCACATCAAAAATTTTCATTGTAATTTATTCCTTTTAGTCATGATGGATCCAATTCAAGTGGTGGAGGAAGTGTGATAAGATTGCTTTCAAGAATATACTATAATATGAGTTGCGGGGCAATAGGAAATTCAATGCATGTGCATTGTGGTGGCTGGGACCAAACTTCTTTAGGAGCTACAATTACATTGAAAATGATTTTGGCATCAGTAGGTTTTGTAGTGGAAGGTGTAAATGTTGACCTACCTTGAAAAAGTGTATAAATGATGACACTTGTTCTGATACTTAAGTTTACCGATGGATAAAAGCTTGGTTTTGTGAAGCTTAAGGGTATGAAAAAGTTGATCGAAGGAAGGATAGGTCTCAAAGAGAAGACTTTTTAGGAGGGGTGGTAGTAGACTCTAGATGAATAAATCTTGAAGCTCAGAGTCCACAAGAACATTCAATATCTTAGCTAAGTTGTTTTTGTAATGTAAGACATAATCCACTAAGTGTTCATTAGACCTTTGTTTAAGATGTGTAAGTTGGGCATAAAATATCTTAGAGCCAATGTTGATAGAGAAATGAGTGGTAAAAACATTGGCTAGATGCGTGAAAGAGACTACCGAATGGACAAGTAGGTCGTAAAACCAACACATCACATAATCATGAAAATTACAAGGAAAGAGCTTAGCTAGAAGAATGTGATTATTCGAAAAATCTAGACAAGCCATATGGAATGCTCAGAGGTGCTCTTGTGAGTCACCTTGGCAATTGAAAATAGGTAGTTTAGGGGTGATGAAATTTTTTGGAAGCAGATAAATGGATATAGCGGGCACGAACGAAGTATGTAATAATAGAGTGGAATCCAAAGATGGAGACGCATGAGAAGTAGCCTACCGTAATTGATGAATTTGGGATTGAAAGTATTGATAAAGGGAGGCTAGATCTTGAGTGCCACGAAAGGAGGTTTCCATGTATGATAAATGAGAGGTAGGGTATACTGATTAGTAGGAGTAGGAACATAAAAAGGAACAATAGAGATGGGTGGAAGAGTAGAAGAAAGTGGTTGAGTAACAATTGTGGTGGGAATAACACTAGACACATTAAGCTCTGCAAGGTTTGTAGCTTCCTCACAAGTAACATATAAAATAAAGTATAGATTTTGGGGATGCTCAATGATATGATCATTAATGGCTTTAATATGAGCTTCAGTAAAGTCATCAAAAGATTGAACCATATTAAAGAAGAGAAAGAGAACCCTAAGTTGAAGGTAGTGTCGATTGTGGGGTTCACCAAAATGATTAACTAAAATATAAATATTCTAGTGTAATCTAATGTTATGCAAAGTAATAAATAACAACTAAATAAATAAAGGAAATGACCCAAACAAATAAGTAAATAGAAATGTGAAACCCTAATTTGCAAGAGAGGGTTAAGGAGTCCTTAAATGATTCAAAAGGTGTGGGACTGTGTCACAATGTGAACTAGGTAAACAAGAGAAATAAATGATAACACATAAGCCTAAAAAAGTACAAATCTAAGCTCTCTAACTGGACAAGGATGCTTGGAATGGGACATGGGCACTCATGGGCACCCGGCATGAGATTTAGGCGCTCTGGTATGTAGAAATGACCTGAAAACCTTTTCTGAGGTCTCACTAGGTATTGTCCTATGTTCACCTTTAGTCATGTGTATGTCACTGAACTGCGGCGGATGTCGGTGCCAGACTTGTAATAAAGAATCACTTGCAAAACCACAGACAAAACATCAAAACCCTAAAAAAGAAAGATGCATATGAAGGGGTCAGACTGTCCTCAGTGGCCACAATGGTGGACTTACTAATTGAGTGTTACACTACATCTCAGACCCAATGTAGTTCTAGGTGTGTGTGTGCAAATTGTGCCCTAGGTTGCTCTTGTGCCAATCACACTTTATGAAGTAGCGAGAAAATAACTAGATGCAGAATGTAGTAAATGTGTGCATGGAAATAATAGACTCCCCTCCTATGAAGTTTGATGCGAGATGAACCAGACCTTGTGCCTTGTGATGGATCTAGATGGATGCAAATGTATCTCTAAATGTCTTTGATGAATACAACTCTAGATGGTGATAATAGATGCTTATTGATTGGTCCCTCATTATGGTCACATAACTTATATTTATATGGTTCTCTTGTTCTAATTTCGTAAGTAACCCGAAAAGGATGACCCCGAAAAGATAGAAAGCTCAAACAACTAGAAAGTGCCCAAAAGGAGAGAGTAAAGTGTAAAGAAGATCGGGGTGCCCCATAAGGGTCTAGGGTGTGCAGGGCGCCCAGTCTGGCCAGGCACCTCAAGAAATAGGAAAAATGCGAGAATGACAATATAGACTGGGAAAGTGCGGGTGTAAGATTGAAAATAAGACAACAAACAATGTAAAAATGGTCAAAGACACGGGTTAATTATTACTCTATATTATCCAAAATTACCCCTCGAGTTATTTTGGCTTTAACAACTTAAAAAATGGACTTAGCCATTTTACAGGTTTATGATGGTCAAATGGCCGTCAAATTTCACTTATCAAATGCACTTTGGCCATTGACATTTGAAAATCCATGGGATACTTAGGTTTAATTCATTGGCGGGTTCTATGTTTTAACAAGCCGCAAAAAAAAGGAGGTCGGTTAAAGACTTAGGTGGGTTTTGATTAAACCCGTGACACATTGAAAAGCCACGATACAAAGCAAAACAAAGAGGACAACTAACGGCCACATTAAAAAGCTAATTTTTTTTTGTAAGTTCCCTGGACTTAGAAACTATGATGCGAAGAGATACATGGTGCCATTTCATTAGCTCACCTTTCACAAATTTGACAAATGTGAAGGCCCATCCAATCAGATCTAAACACAAAGAAGATAGGTTGTGAGTTACAAACTGTAAAGACATGGAGCTTCCTCATTTGCTCGCATTTCATAGTTATGTTGTCGGTGGGGTTCGGTGAAGGGTCTAACAACACATCAAGGCATGGAGCTTCCTCATTAGTTGAGGGTTTGTGGATATAAGAGCATGGGAATCAAAGGGAATGACATGCGAAGTGCGTGGAATCTTTTTGTTGGTGACATTTCATAATGGTCGTCGAGGATAAATGTAGAGAAACGTGGTCATTTCTTATTGGCTCACATTTCATAATGGTCAGTTGAGGGATAAATTATGAAAAAACATGGTCATTTCTTATTGGCTCGCACTTATAGGGGTTTGATAAGATCTAAAATGCAAAAGAGCGTGCAGCCTTTTCATTGGTCCATGTGTCACGGAGGCGAAAAGGTCTAAGGACAAGTGACATCCTGAAAGAACATGGAAAAGTTTTATTGGCCCATATTTTCATAAAAGGAAAAAGCCCACAAAAGGTAAAAAGAAAGGACATATGGTGAGTGGAGAAGTAAATCCCAATATGGTGAACCAATGGGAGAATGACACTTGGTAAAAGCTGAAGCAAGTACACGTTGGCGAGAGGCAAATCTCCAAACCAATTAAAGGCTACCAATTGTCAAATCTCTATGCCTCTCAATAGGTAAATCTTCAAATGGCCATATCTTTTGATCCCGAGCTCCAAATCTAGACAAAATTTATATCATTGGAAAGATCTCATTGAGCCCTTCAATTTGACATCATCAAAATATGATTTTGGTGTCTTTTGGTGGGTCAAAATGGAAAACACAAATTTTGGAGGTAGAAGAAGACTATTTGGGCACGTAAACAATCAAATCAGGTAGCTCAACCACCAAAATTGATGAGGCATGGCTTCATTTGCTTCTGCAGGATGAAATAGACTAAATGATGGCTTTATAAGGTTCCCATGTGATTTACTGAGAGGATTTTAATGTAGATTGTTGGTGGTTGAAGTCCAAAAAAGTCGTGCCCCTTCTCTTTTCCCTCTTCTCTTTCTTCCTTCTCTTTCATTCGAGCTATATATTGTAAAATCTTTCATATTTGAAAGGATGAACATTCAAAAAATGTAATGGAACTTTGTAAAATTTGTTCCAAAGCAGCTGTGAGCCATCAAACCTCCAATTTGGGCATGACAATGTGTTTTTTTCCTTCCTTTGCAACTGTAATGGTATGTGCATACTTTTATTGTAATAAAGCTTGTTTTGTGACACATTTGGCTGTCCTAGGTCATTTTAGCTGCAACCTTTCGTCTCTTTTACTTATTACATTTTGTTGTGTATGTATTTCTCCTTGCAAGTTCATTATGCCGAGTTTCATGTGAGAACAAATGGTAAATGAAGTTGTGGAGTGTGTCTCTTATGTCTAGCTAAATCTCGGGGTGCTACCTTTTTTGATAAGAATATCTTCACTTAAGAACCATATGAATAGTAGTATGAGACCGAGACTAAAAATTGACTCAAAGTGCATTATTTAATGAATACAATATTCTTTCTCCTTTGATCGATGAAATCCTAAAACTATGATGTGGTTGGTTTGTTTTTACTTTTTCTTTTTGTTAATACGACGATCTAATATTCAAAATTACATGTTATTTATAGGTAATCTCAAAACGTTTGTTGATAATGTTAACAAACTTGCTATTATCATCAAAATTTTAATTTTTTTCCTATTTGTTTCTTGCATCAATTGTCTCTCACATAATTTAATAGATTAAATATTTCTTCTCTTGCCTCTAATTAAAATTTTAATGAAGCATATTTTCTCATCTACAAGTATAATAGTTAAGAAATCCAATATGGATAATTTGATGATTCGATTGCGTAGGAATTTCAACCATCCCGATCTCTTTGTAGTCACAATTTGAGATATGTAGTATACTTCTATCATGCTTAGTAAAAAAATTGTTTAAGTGTTTTCCTAATTTCATGAACCATGACCCAAAGTTTTTGAGATAAAACCTTGTTGTACTTACCTCTCCTTAGTCAAATATCCACCGGTAGACAATTTGATGGAATAATGTGGCATATCAATTGCAAATGAGTTGCAAGTTACGGTCGAGAGGGATTGAATTTTTTGTATACAATATAGTTTGGATGCAAAGTGAAGGTGACTTGTATCTGTATTGCATTACAAGTGGGTTTGCGTATATATATGTGCAACACTTAACTTATTTAATGACGGAGATTACTAATGGCTACATCACCATTCATGACGGTACAAAGGAAAACAAATCATTATCATTATCAGGATCATTATCTAGAGTATGTTTTTTTGTTTTGCATGCGCTAATCATTGCACTAATACCTTGGAACCGAGTAGCCATCATGCTAGCACTGACACTGACACCATACCCACTCTTGCACTTTGATCCACATTGTTGAAGAAGGATTAAAAACCATAAGTTTTTCAGCACTTTCGATTCAAATATTTTGGATTTGGTTGCTGGCAGTTAGTTCATTGATTACACTTTTTTAAGTACGAAGGTTGGATCCAAGATCCGGGAACACTATTGTGAGCATGATGGGGGAAGGAGTGTGCACATGCCTTGTACGCCGTGTGCCAATTCTATGTTACAAAGTCTTTTCTCCTCTTCCTTGCGTGCTTTAACGTTCTTTGTATATCTCATTCTTGCGTAGCGTTCAAACGTAAAAGCTGGTAGGATTTGTAGATCTTTGATGGCACGAACTCTTGACATTGCCGTGAATGTTAGTCCTTGATGGTCAACATTTCCGATGTCTATTGTGGCCTTGTCAAGAGTTAGGCCTTGTGATTTGTGGATGGTGAGGCCCCAAGACATTTTTAGTGGGATTTGGTGACGATTTCCACGTGTGACAGGAGGTAGGGGCAAGTGGGTTGGGTTGAGTATGTCCCATGGGGGCCCTTGGTAGTGTTTGAAGTTGACAACAACAAAGGATGGCAAGTCTGGTGGTTGTGTTTCTGGGTTGTACACGACATCTGTCACTTGCCCGAGTGCACCATTAACCAATCCTGAGCTAACCCATAAGTTAGATGTCAACATGACCTCTTGTCCGGTGCATAGGAAAACTATTGGGTCTAGTTGAGTGTCGTTGATGTTTGAGTCAGAGTTATGTTTGCTTTGTTTCTGCGATGCTCATTGCAATTGGTACGTGTAAGGATTTTAGCATTTGTTTATTGTGCTTGCTTGTGAGGTCCTTTGTTGCAAATAGGTGCTTCTCAGTCGTGAAGATGGATTGCTCTGAGGTAGACATGCATGACTTTGTACGTGACATGAGAAGAGACCAATCCTTAACGGTTGCTTCTGCATTTCTGATGTTGGTCAACATTTCTCTGAATTCAAGTTGTGTCGGGTTTAATCCTTGTTGCCTAAAGTTTGTGTCCAAGGTGATCACGGTATCAAAAGCATGCCAAAGGGAGCTGCCTATTTTGTTGCCTGCATATAATGGTACATCGTTGACGGAGGGAGCTGGCCTAAGTCACCCACCAAAATCATTGAGCGATTTCGAATGCGTGGTTACTATGTTGGGGGAATGCCTCACGAAGTCTTTTGTTGATGTTGTGTAACATTGTAGGACCTATAAAGCTCATTTCATCTATGAGTATGTAATGTACGACACTCATACGCTCTTGGAAGATTGCTAGGGCTTGGCCTTCAAGAGGTTTCATGTCGGATATGGGTATTCGGAGGGAAGAATGTATAGTAGATGATTTTATATTGAATGCAGCAATACTTGTTGGGGCTAGTACAAGGAGGGAAGATTTAAATTTTCAGTCATATTTTCAAGCCCATTTCTTATGTGTTGTATGAGGTATGATTTTTCTGTCTGTGCGGTTCCCTGAATGATCATCTTCAATGGTGGGTGTTTCCCTTGTTGAGTTGCATGGGAAAGTACAATTGAGTATGCAAGGTGTTGTTTTGATGATAGTTGGAGAGCGTCTAATTGGGTAGGTGGAGAAACAAGTGGTGGTGAATTTTCAGTGCGGGCAAGGTCTATGAATTTAGGTGCACTTTTTTGTAAGGCAGCAGGGATTGAATGAACCTTCCAATCGTGGTTAATGTCAAAGTCACGAAGGCCTATCATGTCTACATCATCAATTGTTGTATTGAGTGTTGGGTGCATGTGTGATATATGCTCCCATTCAAATAGTTCTGCATGTAGCGGATTAGATCCCTGTGAGTTATTGTCGTCACTACTTGTCCCAGTTGCAGTTTCTTCTAGAGTAGTGGCTCTATGAACATGTAAAGGGACGTAGGAGTTTTCAATTTTCCCCATTGGTTAGTTATTTCAGATGTAGAGATGCCAATGTCTGTTTGGATATGTCGAAAGGGTTTATAAAGCAGAAGCTCTGTCAACAAAAATCCTCATAGTGTATCGCATCTGGGGTGGGGACATCATTGTATCGGGGAATACGCGGACAAAGTAGGGGTTCTTCTTTGTAGCCATTGAGTAACTTTCCTTTGGTTGTTGTAGGACCAGGAATGAGCAACCTCAAAGAGGGAGGTGTTCTCTAATTGTAAAGGGTGTTTTATGTATGCATCTATGAATGAAGGGAATTGGAATGTGTTTCCTAGGTCTGTGAGGACACGTTTGAATACCTGCTTACCGACGGATAGGGTAATAAATGTTTGACTACAACTGGAGAGGGGGAGTTTTTGTAACATGTGGCATGTTTCTTGTGCACCAATGTCCCGGTCAACAATAGTTTCTGAGAGGAATTTGTTGTAGGCGCCTTTGCAGGGTGATCGATGCTAACTTCATTAGATATCCGTGTCAACATGTGATGGTAGCTTTCTGATTTCTTCTCTACCTTGGCTGCATATTTTGCAATGTATTGTAAGACCGCATGTCGTGACACAATGGGTGACTAATAGTCAACGTTGGCTCGCCATAGTGCTAGCATGTCTGAGTTGTGTATGTTGACCCGTGCGTCATTACGTGTGGGGTGTACTTTTTTTTACCTGTTTCATCTAAGCCCAAACTCGAATACTCTTGGAGTGGCCAAGGGGCTTTATATCTACATTGAAGTGTCCCATTTTTTTTCTGCAAGCAGGTTGCCTCACTACATTTTGTGTGGCGTTGCATGCGGTTCAACAAGTTTTCATAGTCAGCTACAGGGTTGTCTGTAAGTATCCCGTATGTGTCTAACAAGCATGGGTCATCTTCTTGCGAACGATGTATCCCAGATTTTCCACTCTCAGGGCCCCTTGGATTCCATGCAGTTACTAATTGGTCGAAGTAAGTCTTTGCCGCATCAAGTTCACGGGGTTGTCCCAGTTTAGGACCTCCATGTTTGGTGCATTTGGAAGCCATATAAACCCGTGGATATGAGCCGAGCCTCGGTGTTGCCATTCGTACCTGTATTTTGCACAAAGAGGATCCATCTTGGTAAATGGGGTAGGGGTGGTATTGTATTAAAATCTAAGTGGTAGTGAGCTCACCTGTACCAGTAGTCGGTGTAATGTAGTTTTTTTGAAGCACCTCCTCGCAAAATATTGTAAATCTTTTTTCCATGTATGCAGAGACGATATGGGGGTGCATGTTCAAGTTCGTGTTTCTCCATTGTTGGCCAATTGTTGTGGGTGGCGTGGGGGTTCTGGCATTGCTTTGTGTAAATCTGGCCATTTAGTATCTGCTGCACTTAAAGTGAAGAAAAGCGTAGGGCTTTCTAGTTGGGTTATCATATCTGTGAGTTCATGTCTGCGCTTGCACCAAAATGATTTAGTTCCTGCAAATTGGACCCAAAGTGCATTAGTTGCTCTGCAATGTGGGCGTTTGGGTAGTGTGCAAGTTGTTGGCGTAACATCGAAACCGTGGTAGGCAAGTTGTCCCCTATTTTTTTTTGTGAAAACAACAGATGTTGATTGGCTTCTGTGGCGCAACATAATGTTGAGAATGAAGTAGCGAAAGCGGATGGCTTCCAAATCTGTTATCATGGTAACGTATTAGGTGCAATGCGTATTCATGCATGTGAACCCTTTTGATCCGTGCTTGGTGGAACAATGCAATCCCTATAGGGAACAATGTTGGAAAAGCCATAGAGAGCAAACCCTCAGTGTTGTATTCGTTGATTGTGGCTGAACCAATGTGTGGCCACTCAATTGACTGTAGCGGAGTTTGTTTTTTGCCTTCGATGAAATTTGTTATTTGGTCAACTTCGAAGTGGTTGGAGGGAGGGAGGACACAAAAGATGATGGTTGTCGCTCATGGGTATGTGGTGGGGAACTTGGGAGAAGGTCTGCTTTTCGATTCGCTTGAGCATTATGCAGGATAGTTGAATTGAAGTGTGGTAGGGAAGTAGATATATCAGTACTGTGAGGTGGTAGGGAATGCAATGCAGTGTGGTCTAGGACAACATCCTTGTAGTAAGGGTCATGAGCTATTTTGAATTGCAATGCAGCCAAAACACGAGATCTACTTACAAAGCATTCGTAAGCTTTATTTGTTGCTCCGATTCTTTGGATGATTAAGATGTCCAAGTCTTCGATGTGCCGAGGCAAGTGTTTAGTTATGGATGAAACATCTTGGGGGAAGCATATGGTGTGGCCCCTATATTTGTATTGACCACCTATAGCGTGAGTCACCTGCAATATTGGGTTGACCCTTGCTATCAACATTTCCTCAACTTGTGTAAGTGAAGATAAAACCTTAGGTTGCGGGCTGGGTCCATGTTATTCCAACTTGAGAAGCGGCGATCATCTTTTTCAACAATGCATCTGCGACAGGTATTGGCACCTTTGTAAACCCTTGTACGTAGCCCAACATATAATTCATTACAACATGAACATGTGTTTGGAGGTGGGAGGTGATCTAATCTTTGGTGGAATTGGTGTTGTGTATCTTGGAGTGAATGCCTATTTGGAGTGTGTTCTTGAGTAGGTTGACATGGTTGGCTACATAGGCTGGCGCCTGTGTGTTCAGCTTTTGTCGTTTCATGCAAGCTATATGGCGACGATGTTCATTTAGGTTGTTTTTGTTGGTTGCATACCTCAACCGAGCCTTTGCATTTTTCTCAGTTCGTGTCAGGCCTGCGCAAAATGAGGAAAAAGGTAACAATAATTAGGTATAGAAGGTAGTTAATGCATGCAAAAAGTAGAAGTACTTTTGTTTGATTGACGTGAAGTGTAACAATGTATGTCTAAACATCATTTTTTTGTTTAATAATGTCGACAGTGTTTGCATTGCTGGTATAAAGTGACTTTTTTACGTGCAAGATATCCTCAGATGACGGGGTGAGAGGGAAATGTCCCCCGCACCCGAATATGTTGTATTATAAAGACATATTAAGAACCAAGAGTGATATATAAATATAGAAAACTTGAGCACAAATGCACATGGTGAACTGTCGCAACATACTATGAAAACCAACAACATGCATTAATATTAAAGGTTATATAACTTATGAATGCAAAAACCTATATGTGGAGTAGGTGGTATGGTAAGTATGTATTTGTAAGTTCCTAACATTGTGTGGGTACAGTATAATATGTTTTCTGAGATAGTGCAGGATCTTTTTCATCAATAGATAGTTAAGGGGATGCGAGGAATGCATCTAGTGGGGATTCTGCATGTTGAAAGTCATGTCCTTAACTGCAGTGACAATAGTGCATTGGGCTTTCTCTTCTGACCTGTAGACCTCTAGCTTCGTGGATATTGTGAACATGTAGCGGTGGAATAGAATTGGCTTAACAACAGGCCAAAACTTGTCGGGTGTTGGTGCAAGAAGTTGTAGCTCTTGTGCTGATATACCCATGATTGATGTAGCAACCTCATCAAAAGTAGTTACCCATGTTGTTGTTGTGCCATCCTCAATGATGAAGTGTAATGCATATTTGTAGTCACAATGAGAGACATCATGCTTGCATTTTTGGCAATACCAAGAGGAGTTTGCAGTTAGATCAAGTTTTTTCTTGCATTGTTGGTTGTTAACAATTGATGTGCATGTTGGATAGCTAAATGAGGACATATTCATGTGTATAATTGTTGTTGCGGTGGAGAAGGTGAGTGTTTTACCTAGTTGTGAGGAGGATTTTATGCCTGCGATATCGGTTTCCTCAATTTTTCCAATACTCACTAAAGGGTATGTAGTTGTAGAGTCGAGCGAAGTAAACCATGCACGCAGTGCATGAGCCTCAGTTATATCAGGATCTATGAAGATTTGTGTATTAGGGCCCATGGCTAATGTTGTTCCTTTGAAAGATGTAATTTTTGCTCTCTTAATTGCAAGAACTGGTCTGACTGATGTCTATGTAGCACATAGTTCACTTAGAAGTTTGCCCTCATTGTCACTGAAAGCACCCCATAACGTTGCCTCAATACATAGTGTCGAGTTATCACTAAGTAGGACTGTGCATTTGTGGTTGAAAGTACTATCACTTTTCCTTATAGTGGAGGGGGCAGTAATGGATAGTGCAATAGCTAGCAGGTCAATGGTGGATTTGGCGGGGAGGAGTTGATTTCTGCTATTGTTTTGAAATGGAAAAGATATTGCGGTATGTCCACGGACTGATTTGTACTAAGCTTTACAGAGGAGTCCAAGTCTAGGATGATGTCCCAAGGAGTTGTGGAGTTGTTGTAATCTTTTTTTGTAGTCCGCAAGGTGCCTCCTTTGATTGTGTATGTTTTACCTAGTTGTATTTGGTTGTAGTAAGAAGTTGCAGCTTGGTCAAAAGAAGTCACCACTATATCTGAACTGCTTTTGTCGATAATGTCGAAGCTAAAAACCTGCCCTGTGCGTTTGTCCGTGCTTATAGTTGTTTAGGTAGCCTTTTTTGATGACCCTGCCTTCAATAGTCCAAAGGCTTTGGTAAGGATTTAACGATTTTATTGGCGTGAGTTGCATGCAGTCTATAGGGTCCTTCATGAGTAGTTGGTGCCAAAGTATCAGTGCGGGATGTTGGCATGTGTACAGCCAGTTGGGGAGGCACAACGTTGGGAGGCAATGGAGCCTGTGATGCTGGTGGTTCCTAAACAATAAAATAAAATGGAAATGAATTAGCAAATGGGGTAACGTAAAGTATGAGGGGGCATGCGCTAAACCATAAAGTGTGGTAACCAAGTTATTGTCCACATAAAGTGTTTTTTTAGAGAATAAGCACGTAAAGATATGTACAGTGGGGAAGATGTTCATATAACACAACAATTTTCATGCTCATTCAAAGTAAAGTATGAAACATATGTACAACAACTATAATGTATATCTCGTGATAGGCAATATACAAAACTTCTGACGGGGGTTTTAAAATGGAACAAGTACAACATATTTATGCAAGTATAGGTTTATCGAGTCAGTCCTTCAAAAAGAGGTTACTGTGGGTTAGTATAAAAGAGGTGGGCATATGTATGAGCAGTGCAAAGTCATAGTAGGGGTGAGGTAGGGGCTAAAATTATAGGGACGCAAGATAAGCATTGAATGTAACTCTAATGGAGTGTTCCTCGCCACCAGAGTAGTACTGGTCATAGCTTAGCGAATGAAGGAAAGTGTACAACGCGTCAAGCCTAAGGTACGTTGCATCTACCTTGTGCATCATGTCTAAGACAATGGTTAAATCACTATCGAGAATCATCTCGATGGGATGAGAGACTCTGATATCCTACCAGAAATGGTTGAGCATGTAGTTGCAACAGAAGTAGCCAAAGAATGGATAGAAGTTGCAAGCGGTGGTTGGACACTTTGTATTGAGCTTTCGTTGGTGGTTGCCTGGGTTGCATACGACTGAGGGGACCCATTTGAAGCTACCAGTTCAATAGGAGGGCTCCCAGAAAATGGCACCAGAGGTATCATCAGATATTGTGATAATGGATGGACTTCCATTTGGAGTGGCCATAATACCTGAAAATAGCAAGCAACTTTGTTTAGTATAAATTTTTTTCTACTGACAAGTACATAAATACATATACATATATATGTCATGGATTTCAATAATTTGTGTAGCATTGAAGGTGGGAAAAAGAGATATTGTAGAATAATTTATGTTGGACGTAATAACAAGACATCTTGAGCCTGCATACTCCAAATCCTAGACATTTCATCTATAACATTTGGTCATTCGGAGATTGTATCTCTAGAACATGCAGTATAAGTCCCCATCATGTATACCCACAAGTACGCAAACAAATTGAGGCCAATTGTATATTTGATTGACCAAGTAACAATCTATCGTTAAGGGCAATTAATCTACCAGTACAAATAAGCTAAAAAATATTACCAACCATTCATATTCTTGGTATATTTGGGGTGTCTGATTTAAAAAGACTTTGCACCCTGTAATCAAATATAAATATGTCCAGTCAAATGGGAGGCACTCACCAACAGTAAGCCAACCCATGTCTCCAGCAGGCACATCACAACAACATAATCTAACAATAATGGAGCTGGTTGTAGTCTTATTATTATTGTCTTCGGCGTTATTCATGTATAAATCTACAACAGAAATTTTATAGGGCAAGCATTCATAATGGTTAGGCCAAAGACATAACCATGATATTTAGTGAATGTCATGCAATTGAGATGGAGATGTAGTTAAAACAACATTTCAAAAGGAAAAATGATCTGTACATTCCTTTCAGTTAGAGAACTGCTGAAGAATTCTAAACATTGCAAAAAACATTGGCTCAATGAAACTGAAATTGCAAAGCAAATTACCGTCTGATTATCCAATTTCAGGCAACATAATATATAGATTTAGACACTTTTTGAAAGTTGTGGTTTACAGCCATTTGAAGGCAGATTTAGACTTTATTTCATAGCATTATAGAGCCTTTGTCAAATACAATATTGAACAGAAATTGCAGTCCCTTTTTTCTACTTCACAGTAATTATGTGGACAGTCTAACTAAAACTATCCCAAAATTAATGACACATTGTTGTGATGGCATGGGAGGTATGGATAACCTTAAGTTCACACAGTTCTTTCAAGAGATGAGAAGAGGCAATTATTATGACTGTCCTAAAATGGGTTCCACTGGAGCTTTTCTTGGTGACTAACACAGAGATATATGATGCTATCCTTTATACAGCAGTAGAAAAGCAAAGGGCTGTCGGGATGGGGTTTCCAGCATCAACTTGGGTTCTCTCTTCCACTTGCAATTTTTTCATTTTCAAGGCTTGGTACATAGTCTCTAAGATCCACCGTGCTCTTTGATTTGCTTACATTGCAGAGATAGAAGATTCGTAAGGAAATCATCCATAATTCTCTTGTATGCAACTATGGAAATGTCAGACATGCTCATTGGGCAACTCCTAAGACTTGTGATTGGATATTCATGAAATGTTGACAAGCAGTGTGATCACTGGCATTGAAGAGTGAGACGTATATAGAAAGGCCACAATGGCATAGCAACAAAAAAATAATTTGCAAACCTCTTATATTTCTGAGTTGTGGTGTATATGAGGCGAGAAGGGTGTTGCAAGTGCTGGCAAAATCAATCCGGTGGAGATGGTGCAGGATGAAAACTTAAAAATGCAGGGGTGTATTTATAGACAGAGATAGTTTAAGCAGTCCTGTAAGAGAAGGACAATAGCTAGAGGGAAACAAACACATTAAGGCAGCTACAATAGATCCACTACTGTTGCAACAACCAACAGTTATGAGAGGAACAATTTCAGAGTCATTGATTGGATATGCACGTAGGAGGGAAATCTTGTAGATCACAGAGTTCTAATGGCGGCTATATGTCCCCTGCAAATTGCTGGACGTAATATCCAAAAGTTATAGGAAAAATCCAATTGTATTTATTGCAAAGGTGGACTTAAGATTGCGAATTGGTGGACGTATTTATGCAGTGTGTTGCATACGTAGCATGGGAGACAGATGGGACTGTGAAGCAGGCGGCTGGGAGGGTCGGTGGAGTAGCTGCAGCTGGCAGGATTACTGTCCCTTTTCTTTTGAGAGGTTGAAACCTGTACAGGCTGCAGTGGTAGTCGAGTTCAAACCTCCTCCCTCCGGCGAATAACATCTAATTCCACCGGGAAAAAATGTTATATGCAGGGTGTTACTGGAAATTGACACTTTCTAGCAATGCCTTCTTCAAAGTAAACGCCTTCCAACGAATAAATAATTCATATGCATGTGTATATGATAGATATAAAATATGTACATACATTTTTGTATATATATAATTTATAAAGGCATGTGTTTATGATAGAGTAGGTAATTGTAAAATTTTATTGCATTGCACGTTTAAAATTATTGTCTTGTTGTGTAGTTTCTGCTTATTGGTCCTTGGTCAGTGAGTTGTGATTGGCTCTTGGTGGATTAGCTAGGTTAAGTCCCACATTTGTTGGGGTCCATAACATGCGAGCCTTTATTAAGTTTTTCCTCCACCATGCTTAGACTCGACCACTCCACATATATTAATAAAACTTAAACCCCTACCTTATAGTCTATGCGCTTCGCTTGGATTTCCTCTTGGATGGCTGCAACGCGAGCTCGGTTGGTAAATGAAATTAGTTTATGTTACAAATTAATATGTTGACCAGACCATCTTCCTCAACGTGCCCTTAACTGCTCACATTTACTTTGAATACTTTTTTCGCGTGGGTAGGTATATATATTTTATTTAATACTTCTAGATTAAACAACTAAAAACTAAATTAGTTGGTTGGGCTCGAGTTTGGCAATGTGACTTGGTTTTTGTGCTCCACCCTCTCCACGAATAAGGACGCATCTTCATCTCAAATTCATTTGCAAAACGATGCCTTGGTGGCTTGGAAAATTGAGTATGCAAATCACTTCTTTAACAACTTGGTTAAATGTGCATTGGTAAAGTGCATTTTAGTAAGACTTTACAAGGCATATCATGAGTCAAGGGTTCAATATACTAGAACCATTTTTCAATATATTCAACGTACTTTCAATTCAGACATATTAATATGTGCTCTTGCAGGCTTATTCTCATTGGACTAGTTTCAATAGATGGATCCAATGGGTGTAACTGCCCTTTTTTAAGAAACAAAAAACAACAATAACAATAATGTAGACATAGTAATAAGCATATCATAGTGAATTGTCAACATGATCTTGGTTATATGATTGTTTTTATTTGCTTACGAAATGTATCTTAAAATATAATCATATAAATGTGTATCATATTTCTTGACTCCATTTATTTAGTGGGGAAGGCAGAAAGCTAATAACACAAATAGATTTTTTGGAGGAAATAGTGCATATTTTGATATTTTATTAACACCATTTTGAAATGAACTTATAGTTGATCTAGAATTATATTGATCAATAACTGATATGGACTTTCCATTGTATGATTCATCAATACAAATTACAATTGGGTCAATTACGAGTTGATGCCTTGTTTTTTTAACCCCATTTCCTTAAATGAGTATGATGAATTTATAGAATAAATAAAGTTAGTTAGGGAAGGAAGACAAGTTATGGTCATAAAGGCAAAGCAACAGAGAAGAGGATGATGATTGAAGGTAAGTATCCATGTGAAATGGATTTTTCATAGTAAATTTTTGCATTATACCATTGTGTAACAAATTACACGCACGCACGCGCGCACACACACATGCATGGACACACACACGCGCGCTGCGCGCACACACACACACACACACACGACTATAGATGATTTGTATCTCTGTGAGATGGTTTTCTCATTTTATATGATTTTTGTAGTGATATTGGTTTTAGGGCTAAAAATAGACCGAGTAAGATATATAAAATGATGTGAACTTTATATAAGTTATTACACATAAAATCTGGAAGTGAGTAACCATAGAAATAGTAGTGCGTAATTAAGACATCAAATATTATGAAAATAATATTATGTGCAAATACATGACACTATTTAATGTTATCATATAAATTACAAAATGTGTAATAATTTGTACTTATATAGATGTTTGATTAAGAATGTGACTTGTCTCAAGTTATCAAGGATCATCCACCCATAATATAGCATAAGAAATGTACATCCTTGTATATTAGATTGTCTAAAAATAGTTACTTTTTCCACAAAAATTAGAAGAATGAAGGATACAACACTACTAAGTTATATAATCAATATGAAGGAAAAAATTTCATATAGCTAGAGTATGTATCATATGTCTTATTCAAGTCACAACTTATAATGGAGACATTGTTAGGAAAATCCTATTTAGCGCTCACATTGTCGTTGGATTAATATGGTTGTAGTGAGTTATAACAACTCATATATTAGTATTAGCATATATTCAACATAACAATACGATTAACGTATTGTTATTATAATAGGCTTGGAGATATTTTCAAGGATATTACGGTTGAGCTAATATCCTAGAATATAGGAGACATTATTTGGTATCAGAGCTTCCTAGATCTGACCTGTGATGGCGAAATAGATTGAGAGGAGGCAATGTCTTGACTTGTTGCCTAAAATCTATGAGTTCATTTTTTTGATAATTCTAGCGTGAATACTACAACAAAAAAAATTGATGTCTCATATTTCCTTGGAGGAATTAATCTTGGTGTGGAATAGACCCGTGCTAAGACCTATGTGCAAATAAGGATTCTACACTTGAGTCCTATCTCTAGCTCGAGCCCGATCCTGAATTTTTCAACGGGTGCTTTCTAAATTGATTAGAATGAGAGATCATCCACCATGATTTGAGTCACCTATGACAAGCTCATGTATTTGCTACAGCCGTGATCTGTTCTGATAGCTATTGCAGTTTTTCCCTTTCCATTCAAGTGTATCAGAGAGTTGTGTCTGTGGATTCTCTATATTTTCCACATTTTTTTCTTTGAGATCGACCTGGACAGGTGAATCGTGGCTTCTTTCAATGTATTATCTTCACGTTGCATGCAGAACTGGAGTGAATCCTATTATTATTGACCACGTGAAGTATAGAGTTTATGGTGCATACATCAACATATAGTGAGCTTCCTTAAAAATACACGTTGTGCATGCACCAGATCCATCTATTCGGTGACAAATTTCATGTGCTTGTACGCAGAACTTTGGGAGCACTAAATTGGCAAGTTGTTAGATATATATACGGTAGTTGAATTGCTTGATCCCCGTATTACATCGATTCAAAACGGATCACAACTCCATCAGCATGCATCACACCTTCCTCTCAAGCTCATCTAGATTGTGCCATTTTTGTGGTGCAACGTTCTCTGATAGCAGTCCTGTGCAGATCTTGTGAACACACTTCCTTGGCACCTTTGCATTCGAGCTAAGTTCACCAACGTCCAAGCTCCATACCAGTAGGCCTGCAATTTTGTTAAGTAATTTTTTTATTATGTTAAGTTGTTTCAAATTAGCGTTTTTAGGGGGTTTTAAATCAATATTTGATTCTATATTTAGGCGTGATTTTAGGTTATGGTCGTAGTTTTAAGTTCTAATTTTGGTGCGACTTACACATATTGTTAAAATAGTCTTATATCATATAAGTGTCATGTCATTTGTGTAGGGATGAGTACAATTGGAATTTGGTTGTTTAATTTCTTAGTCATTAGTCATATTTGTAATAAGTGATTTATGTCATGTTTTTGAGTTTAGATTCAATTAGTCACACTTTGTAAAAGTTGTGCTATTTTTGAGTCAAATATTTAAGTCATTTAGTATTGTTTACGTGTAAACAAGTCACATTTTCAAATTTGTCAAAATGTAATTAAAATGAGTCTAGAGTCATTTTTATGTTGAGTCCTTCAATTGTCAATATATTTGAGTTTGTCATTTAGTCAAGTCAATTTGTATTGTAGTGTCCTTGTAAAAAAATTTATCAAATTTCGAGTTGTCAAACATTGTAAAAATAAATTTTTGGCCTCTTTGTTCAATACTTTGACACATTGTCACTTGATGCGACTTCCAAATGGTGGAGGTTATTTTTTGAGAAACATGATCACATTTTCTTGAGTAGCATCGTTATTCACTAGAGGATGGAGGAAATGGAGGTGAAGGTCAATCAACGAACTCTCGTCGATCACCACCAACGATGGGCCGCATGAAGCTGTGGTGGCAGTTTGTGGTGTGTATTTTGCTTTCAGTATTTGATTTTTAGTTCTTGCAGTTGTGTGTGGAGTGTTCTAGTTGTGCAATATTCTTATTTGAATAAGTGGAAATTTCACATTAAGGGGGGGAACATGGTCCAATGTTCCATTTTCTAAATCCGGTTTTCGGTTTGCGTGTATGAACAACAAAATTCATCAGATTTTCCTATGTTATTCCCTACAGTGAGATAGTGATGAGAGTTGATGATACTACTACAACATCATGATATTGTGGTTGTTAGTAATAAACTTTGGAAAAACTATCTAGAGGTTGTTGGTTCTATCCTTAAAAACCATCGTTGTGTGGTTGTTAGTAATCCACTGGAAAAACTATCCAGAGGTTGTTGGTACTATCCTAAAATCCATATGTTGTGTGGTTGTTGGTTAACCACTTGGAAAACCATCCAGAGGTTGTTGGTATTGTCCTTGAAACCATCTAGATCATGAGCAAGGATACATAGCGACACATTACGGTATAAGGCATGTTTTCCCCATGTTCGCACTAAGGGGGAATGTTAGGAAAATCCTATTTAGCGCTCACATTTTCGTTGGATTAATATGGTTGTAGTGAGTTATAAAAACTCATATATTAGTATTAACATATATTCAACATAACAATACGATTAACGTATTGTTATTATAATAGGCTTGGAGATATTTTCGAGGATATTATGGTTGAGATAATATCCTAGAATATAGGAGACATCCTCCTATATATATGTAATATGTACGCATGGACAAATATAGAGAGATTATTGTGTTCCATATTTTGTGAATATGTCCCAAAGTCATTAGACATCTATTGTTTTTTGTTGTATAAATTCTTATTTTAGCTAGTTTAAAGCTACTCATAATTCTCGATATAGAATGTACAAACTATGAGTTAAATCTAAGAATATTCCATAACTTAGATACATCTAAACTAATTCTTAGAAATTTATTGAGTTATAACAAAATGTAACATGTTTGATATTTATATTGCTATAAATGTATAATCATGTTAATAATATCTAAGACATGTTGTGATGAGGTTAAGTTTTTGAAATGGTAAAAATGAGTAGACTAGCCTTTGATTTGTTTGATCAAGCTTAAGTATAAGATCGATACCAACCACATGAAGAATAATTAGAGTAATATTGTTATCATTTTCATTAGTTCCATCTATTTTTTCCAAATGTATGGATTATGGAAACCTTTTTAACAAAAAGTGCTAAACTATTAAGTCTTGTTTTCATTATAGATATTTTATTTTGAATACCTTGTAGGAGTTATCATAATCATGAGAAGATTGATATAAGAAATCCCTACTAGTATAATACAACGTTAATTTTTTTCAAACTATTACTTTGATAAGTAAAAGACAATGCTAGATATAAAAATAGATATGTAGCCTCACCTTTATATGTATGCAAGAAGTATTAATGGATGATGTTATATTGAATTTCTCATTCTAGGCAAAAGTCTTTATAGAAAGCATATATGAGTTATATACGCTCTACTAATTTGAGTAAATTACTAAGAACACATATTATATGCACATCAAATGGCAGTTGGGGATGCCCTTCGTGTTTTTATTGGAGACGTCCAATATTGATTACATCTAATATTTTTTCAAGATTGAAATGTTGATTTTTTTTTCTTCAAAAATTCAATATATTGGTAATATGACATGGTTAGTTTTTTAAACATATTTTCATTTAAGTTATTATACACCTTGGTTTTAAACCTATTAAAATAAGTTTCATATATGGATAAAAGTGATTTCAATAATAATTTATATGCTTATTCGATAACTCATGTTTATATGGATATTTTGATTCTAACCATGTTAGTGATATGATAGATAGAAAATCTACAATTGGATATGTGTTCAATTTTGGTATGGGTGACATTACTTGGAGCAATAAAAAAACCAAAGTCTCCATCACTTATATTGAGAAAGAATATAGAAGTGCAATAGAAGTAACAAAATAAGAAAACTATAGCGCCCACATTTTTATAGCCTCAATTATTTGTTGTTCTCTTTACTCATAGACATGTTTTGACAGGGATTTGATATATTTTGGACATTATGTTAGGATATTTGACCTCCTTAGACATGTATGGAGATTTGGGCATATAGCGCCAATTTGACTTGATTACTATGTTGACACCTTATCTTATGATGTTATGGATACTAACTAATATGATGTTGTTTGGACCTTATTTATATATGATGGATACTCAGTTTAGTTGCATGTTTGGATTTTATGGATGTATGTCACTTTTATTTATCGTATGCTAACTCATGATTTATTTTTCTCCATCCATTATGGCATGATGAATTTTGGAGTTCTAGAGATGATTTTCCCTAGCATATAATTCATGGCTTATTGATGATTTAAGCCATGTAGGTTCTTTTTTTACTCCCCTCATATGGTGTGAGGTGGGGCGGAACGTGAGATATGGGAAAACTACACCCATTTCTTGGAGAGGAAACCAATGGGGCTGAAAGTCCTCAAGAAGGTTTTTGGTGAATGAGGTGGATAAATAGATTTCATTATGATTTGGGGAATAAGGAGGTGACCCTCATTTGTAATGTAGTATGTCATGTAATATTAATCTTGTTTAGATGTTTAATTTTTTTAAACTTGATTTGAGGACTTAATGGTCCTCACTTGCATTAAGTTTTGTGTTTGGGTAATGGTGTATTTAATTTTAGGGATTATGGTCACATATGAACCCTTGGGTGGGCCCCACATCCTCTACACTTGTGCCCAAATGTGCCAAACCCGAAATTTGTGGAATTGGGCTATTTATGGCATTTCTCCCTTTTAGTTTTGGGAGTTCACTTAGCATGAAAATAACCTTGGACCCTACCTATAGGTAGGGGCTTAATTTCAAGGCATGGGGAGTTCCCACCCATTTTCTCTTTTTTGGTCACCATCCATGTAAGATGGATTGGTATGTGTGCTTGTTAAAAGTTGACAAGTTTGTTTTGTTTTTTTTTTTTGGGCAATTTGAGAGAAGAGTGTTAAAACCTCTCATTTTATTTTTTCCCTTTTATTTTGAGAATCTTTGGCTTGGGGGAGAGAGGGTGACATGTCACCCCATCATTGGTGAGGAAATTTGTTGGCTTCTCTTCAAATTCTCCCTAATGGGGAAGAAGAAAACTTTTTTTGGGAGCTTTTGCTTGGGGCTGCGGTGATTTTGGAGCTTGAGCTTTTTTGATAAGGAAGTGGAAAAGCTAGAGTGATTTTGAGACTTTTGGAGGTAGGCTCCTTGAGCTCATTTTATGTTTTATATTATGTTAGATCTTAGTCTTGTTTTATTTAAAATGTGTGTGTTGTTTCTTGTGTGTTGCTATTTGTTGAGTATGCTTTGTGTTGTTTTATTTTTCTCCATCCATCATATGGCATGATGAATTTTGGAGTTTATGGGGGAAGAGAGAGGGATTTTCCCTCTCAAACCTCATGGCTTGATGAACAAGCCATGTAGGTTCTTTTTTTTACTCCCCTCATATGGTTTGAGGTGGGGAAGGTGGTTCATATGGTTTAAACCCCTTCCCCATTCTTGGAGAAGAAACCCAATGGGTTTGAAAATCTTGCCAAAGAAGGATTTTGGTGAATGGGTGGAGAAATAAGGAGGGGATGATGATTTGGAGGAATAAAGAGGTTGTAAAGACTCTTGTTTGTGTGCATCCGATGTTTGGACCACATTTTTAGTGCTTTAGATATATCTTCTTCTCTTCCCCATTTTGGAGGTAGAATATGGTTTCTCCTCCTTTCCTTCTTTACAAAAATTTGGTGTTCATCTTAGTGTTTGGATTGTTTTGATTGTGAAAATATAATGTTGTTATGTCTCCCTTTATCTTGTGCAAAATTTGTGGAAGCTAGCTCTCTCTCCCATGGGCTTGGGGGAGGCTAGCATGTCTTCCAACCTTGGAAAGACATGTAATGATGCCTAAAGGTTGGGTGGTTAAACAAGCCCTTCTCTTGGTTTTGGTCTCTTGGAAAACATTCAAGGTTGGAGCTCAAATTTGGAAGATGTTTGGAGATTCTTGGATACCTTGATTTTTTTGTTTTCCCAATTTTGGGAAGAGTTTACCCTTAGATCTCATTTGGTTATTATTATGTCATGTTTTATTACTCTTTTGTAAGCCTCTCATTTGGGGATAGGGATTGTAGTTTTTTAAAAATATACAAGCGTTGTATAGTGTTGTGTATACCCTTGACCATGAAATGGATCTTGTAAAGCTTTGCATTACTATACATTATAGTGACTTGTAACCTTGTCTTATTTATGTACAACTAGGCATGTTGAAAGGGAGGTTTGTTAGATTTAATGAAAAATAGTTTTTATCTTATTTTGGTTGTTACCTTCATACTTGTTTTGATGTTGTAATAAGAGAAATAAGCATCATATATATTTCCATTTTTGAGGATTCAAATGATGTTTCTATTTAGATGATATATGAGAACATGTGGCATTGGGTTTTAGTATTGATCTATTATTTTGTTGGAAGAATAGATCAAAATAGCAGGAATTTGGAAAATATGTTGAAACAAATCCTCATTATATTCTTTGAATGTTATATTGTGTGCAAATGGAAGATATATGTGTAGTCTTGAAAATCTAGTAGAAGTTTAGTGGAGGTTTGGATTAGTTTTCTTGTACACACACACACACACACACACACACACACACACACACACACACACACACACACACACACATAAAATCTTATTTATGTTTGTGCATTTTATGAGAGAATCCATATAGGGCATATTATGGAATACATATATCGAGTTAGAAAATGGAATGTGTTAGTACAAAATTTTAGCTTGAATTGGTAAATGGGAGCGGGAATACATTTGCGTTTTAGACCTCTATTAAATTGATTAGAAAATGTGGAACTATTTTGTCCTAAATTCTCGGAATTTATATTGTATAAAAGAATGGTTCGGACTTGTATAAGGATATTTATACATTTGGTTTATAAAGAAATTGGGATTTTAATCCGAATGAAATTTATTGAAGGATAACTTGCTTAATATTTTTATTTAAAATTATATATATATATATATATATATTATATATATATATATATAAAATTTTATTTAAATAGGAACTAAAATCAAGGAAGTTTTAATTTACTAAATTGAAATAAATTAATTGATAAATTTAAACTTAAAATTATATATATATATATATATATATATATATATATATATATATATATATTTATATATATATATATATATATATATACGCTTCATTTATATATTTAAAATAAGCCTTTGTGAATTACGATACAACTATTATGGACTCCAATGGAGAATTCCCGAAGCTAGATAATATATATTTTATAATACATTTTCATATACCCCAATATAACTATATATAATTATAGATGGAAATATAATTATTGATTTGGTTGTAATAAATAAAATCTAGAGCAGCCAAATTTAAATATGAAGGAGGCGGATTAATTGGTTTTGCCTGAAAATAAAAAAATAAAAAATATGCACCCTGCTCAAATCTGTTCACATTTCTCCATGTGCTTTTTCTTCCGAGAGTAGGAAATCCTTGAAGGAACCTAAATATCGCTGCCCAAACAAATAAATAAATAAAATAGCAAATAATAGTAAGGAGGAAAATAGAGGAACTTGACCACTTCAGCAAGCCCTTTCTTCAAATCTGTTTAGTTGTGTGAGTAGAAACAAGTAGAGGATAACATCTGAACTCCTTCATTTGTTTCGTGTGTGCTACATATGAGATGGAAAGAAAATGCATATGAGAATGTAAAAGAATGAAATTTTAGGGCATCCTTAATATCTTCTAGGTTTTTTTTTATCAACGGTTTTGAATCATTTAATCTTAGGGACCAAATTTATCAAAAAAAAAAAAAAAAAAAAATGAATGATCCTATAGTCGTACTCCTTTAAACTTCTATGGGAAATAAAATTTACGATTTATCTCATCTTAGTAAAAGGGAGATTAATTTTTGTAAAGCACATGTAAAAGAATTTTAAGACTTCAAAGTCTTTTGTTTATCCCACGTAGGAATGGTAAATAATTAATAAAGAAGGAAATTAAGTTTTCCTTTTACTTTATTTTTTTTGTCTCTTAAAATGAATAGATCCACTAGTTTTGTTCTTAGATTTTTATGAAAATTGTTAATATAAACTTTAAATGAATAAAATCAAAATAGATAAACTATTTAGGTAAATTAAGGTAAATAGAGGAATAGATAAACTATAAACTTGAATTGTTTTGTATATGGTTATCATATCCTTCGATAATTTGTACATTATTTAATATTTAATAGTGACATAAGTTATGACTTTGGTAGTTGTACTTGTCCTTTAAACCTCTAGGGGGTGCGAAGATTGGAGTTAATGGAAACAAAAATAGAAAAACCTAGGTCATAAAACTAGACACAACCATCCATAGATTGGTGTACTTTTTAGTATGTTGGTTAGATAGTTTTGAACTAACCAAGTCATGGTTAAATTTTTCTTCAAACGTTATATTAAATATATTTAAAAAAATTAGCGAATTTTTTTAGTAAATTTTGGTTGACTCCTTGTGTGGTTAAATCCGGGCTTTGGACATGTGGCTATCTAAATGTTAGAAGAGATTCACGTGGAAGTTAAAGGAAGTACTTCTCTTCTACGTGATAGTCATAGTTGTATTGCTCTTGCTAATAATCAGTTCAACATCAATTAACGAAACACATAGAGATACATATGCATTTCATTTCGAGAAAAGGAGCTCACCGTGATATAGATCTCTAATCTTGTCATTGAAGATCAAGTTACATATATGTTTACAAAGCCATTGTGTGTTATAAATTTCTACAAGTTTCATCGCAATGCTTGGAAGAGTTTCATCGAGGGGGGTGTGCATGGAAATGTCACCTCTAATGATTGACTATGTGTTTTCTCCTTCACCTTTATACTTATGCTCTGACTTAAAGCATTGCAAAATATTTGTTTATGATCTTAGTAAACTTATAACTTTGAAGTTTATTTATGTATTCTACCAATAATGCATCTTTTGTAAAGGAGGTCCTTATTTTATAAAAGGCTCCTAGAGATGTTGGTATAGATTTTTCCATGAGAAATTGTGAGATGTAGTCTCACAAATCATGCTTAGCCTAAATCATAACTATTGGTGTAGACACTAAAATTGGGTCATACTCCCATTTGAACCCCGTTAATTAAATTAATCATATCCTACCTATTCATATCCCATAGTGCACATGTTAATTAAATTAATTAATATCCTCACTTAACCACCTCACCTAGACACCTCACTCAATGACCTACTCAAACCTCATTAATGACCTAAGACCAAGTCTAAACCTATCCTAACTAACTAGAACTTAGTCTAAAACCTAGACTTAACTCCTATTAACAAACCTAAAAGGACTCCTACTTATCTTTCCATGATCTATCACTCGAGACTCGGTAGAAGGTTTGAGATCACGCCAAAATAAGCAAGA
The DNA here is from genome assembly GCA_018340775.1 of Taxus wallichiana var. yunnanensis. NCBI lineage: Eukaryota > Viridiplantae > Streptophyta > Pinopsida > Cupressales > Taxaceae > Taxus > Taxus wallichiana. Next base: position 270,279,832 of record CM031234.1, read on the forward strand.
AATCTAGCTATTTTTGCCAGACCTAGATATTCCCACCTTGAGTGACACGGATTTTATATCTCAACCGATGTTGGTCATCTAACGTAGCATTTGGTTAGGTTAAAATATTTCCCAAAAGCCTTTTCCCGAAGTTGGTCAATTCATTCGGGATCTCATTTCTTCTAGAGACTTGGAGCACGTGATTTTTTTTAAGCACTCAGGAAAAAGAAGACACACGGGAGCACTACCAACATTGATCACCATTCATCATCATCCTCTTGTGATAAGGAAATTAGAATGCATGCAAAACTTTCACCCGACATAGAAAACATGTATTCCTCCTGGCCTACTACCTTTATCTGTTTTATTAATTTGCTAAGAATTTGATGAAACATTTTTGGCACACCAAAGTGGGATCCATCAGGGGTTTTTGCATTTGTCATTTTTTCTTTCTTAAAAATTTGTGTTTATTTCCCTTCGAAAAGTATTCACATTAATTTTTCTTCTCTGGAATATTCTCCTTCTTGCTATTGTCTAAAAGAAATCATACTTTTAGTGCTTTAAAAAGAACACGTCTTCCTTTTACTGCATTGCATTAGTGAAAGAGCATCCCTCTTCCTCTTCTCCATTTTTCTACATCGAATGAAATTGTGGATTTAGGTTTTAAAATACTTACTTTTAGTTTATTATAGCTCACATTAATTGAGGGCAACCTATATGCTGGAAGTCATGCCCAACTGATGGTTGACTAATTTAATTGTAGTTCACTTGCACACACTCTCTCTATACCAAACCACTTACATAATTTACACATCTTCTTAAACATCCTCCTACCTGGAAGAAGTTTTCAATGATCACATGATCAGAGGATTGATAGTGGACACCCAACTAGTTTCTCTGTCCAGTCATTATCTCAGAGAAAGGACCACCCCCACTAAAACATTACCTGAAACCACCCTTAGATCTTGGATTTTCATAGGACACCTTCTATCAAACAAAAAAATATTATGTTCACAAGTCAGTCTTAAATAGCATAAGCTAAAACATAAAATTCACCCATAGGATTTCATGTTTCTTAACTTTTGCTTGATTTGTGTTTTGAGTTGTGAGGATACATTCTCCATTCTCTTCTTCCTTTCACACCCCACAATTATAGTTGGTGTATTTTGACTTTTTCTGGGTGTGTTAGGGTCCATCACTATCATACTTGAGTTTTGGGTTGATATTTTATCTGATCTAAGTCAAAAAAATCAAATTCTTCCATCTTTTCAAATTTCATAGTTATCGCATCGCGTCGGTCAGGTGACCACATTGGTTTACTCATCGACCATCATCAGTCTTCTTTTACCATCATCGGTTTGTCTATTTTTTTGGTCATTTTACAAAAATAACCCTCATCACATTTTCTATTCTTTCGAGGTTCCTCAGAAGTACCATCATACCTCTGGATCTTTGAAATCACTATCAAATCTAGATTTTTCTCATTTTCATCGATTCTAACATTTATCAAATTCTTGATTTCTATAGAACCGATATCAGTTAACCTAACCAACATCAATCATCCTATCACCGCGGCATAGGTTAACCTAACTAATATGGTTCGTGTGTTTTATTTTTTAATTAAAACAATAATCTATTTTTACCTTTAAAATTGTTTTCTCCATTTCTTCTATTTTTCTATGTCATTTACAGAGAACAAATTGCCAAGCCTACGCCAACTCACATGGTTTTGACTCATAGTCAAACCAACACCCTTGTATTCCATGCAAGCCTTCAACCACTCCTCCCCTTAGCCCATTGCTTCCTTCCATCCTATCACCTATGGACCCCACTCAGATCATTATCATCAGTATCGGTGACGAGGAGTTTGCAAGACTCCTTGATCACAATCCCACTGCCTTACAAAATTATCTTTCCCATTCATCTACTGGGATTCATTAGGAAAACTGGTATACGACATGCCTGTGTCTACCCTCGCCTTCACCCCCACTTTTGCATCGGCTAGTACTAACTCGACCTTACCTTCTTCCACCATACCGCTCATAGTATTCCAACTTGACCCCATGTCATCAATATCTGTGGCACCTACAACATCAATCACACTTTTGACGTTAGTTGCTCCCATGGTGTCAACCATTCCTTCATTAGCCACCTTGAGCATAGCCTCATCTACACCCACCACCTCGTATATACCTATTGCATCGCAACCACCCATGGTGTCAGAAACCCATACCCCATTCTAAAACATCATCCTCTCCATCCTCGTCTTTTCTTTATCTCTAAAATCACCACATCCACCCCACCTACTTACACATCACCAACAACCACCTATCTCATCTATCACCTATTCAAGAAATTTTCTGCCTGCATCTATTCCCCCTTGTAGTTCTCGTACTTGGAACCACCATATACTAGAATTTCGTCCACATCATACATTCATCATCAACCCCCTTATACTGCAGGGGGTGCCCATTCATCACAACCTACCAATGACCTTATTAAAATGATGATGGAAAAGATGCAAACATTAGAAGCATTATTTTTGGCTCTCACAACTCTTTAACATATGATGAAATCTATAATGAGCCCATTCATCCATCTATTCCCATTCATCCATACCCTACGCATTGGGAAATTCCCAAATTCAACCGGTTCAATAACAAAGAAGACCTGTAACAACACTTGTGGTATTTCAAACATGGGTGTTATCTAATTGCTCATGACAACACTCTACTCTTGTAGACATTCCCCATGTCCTTGATAGGACCCGCATTGGATTGGTATAGTGGTTTACCTCGACATTCCATTTATTCATTCAACCAAGTGGCTCAAGCCTTCTGGACCATTTTTCAATCAATATCATCAAGAAGGTCACCATGACCAACTTATACTCAACACGACAATACGATGATGACAAGTCTATCACAGATTTTGTCACTCATTGGCGGAGCCTCATCAACCAACTTACATTCCAGCTACCTCAAACTGAGCTTATAGAGTTGTTCACTCGAGCTTGTGCCAGGAACATCTCACCAACTCTCCAAGTCCAAACCTTCTCGTACCTTTGATGAAGCATTCACCATGGCTAGAAAGCTTGAAATCCATGCCATAGAAGAGAATAAAATTCAATTACGTAACAAAAATGCTACATTCAAATCTAATGATGCTTCTTCCTCTTCAAAACCACAAAACAACTATTCCAAAGCAAAAGGATCTGCCAACGTGGTAGTTTTAAAAGTTGTCCCATCTCACCCATCCAATCAATCAAAACCTTCTTCCAACCTTTCTCCCATTCAAGCTTTCTAGTTCAGGCAAGAGCAACGAAAGTACACTCCAATTGGGGAGCCTTATTCTTCAGTATTAGAAAAAATTCTTAAAGTTGGAGCAATTTCTCTACCACCCATCAAACCACATATTGGTTTTGACCCCACTCATCCTATGCCTGCATGGTATAAGGAACATGACTATTGCAACTATCATCACGTTAAAGGCCATAGTGATGGTAATTGTATCACCTTCAAAAACATCATCCAGGAAATGTTAGACAATGGAGATCTTGTCTTGGACAACCCAAATGCACCAGCTAATCAGAACTTACATATCTTCAAGAATTCATTCCCTAACCATACCCCATCATCTAACCAAACCAACAAACCTTCAACTAATGATGTAATGTCCGTGAGGTCCATGTTATGTTTGACATCGTACCAACCCTTTCGTAATTTCCTCATATCCCTCCATTGAGGAGATCCTAGCATGAGCTCCTTTACCCACGAGAGGAGCCTACCTCATCTACTCCTTCACCCATAGAGGAGTCCCCTTCACCTCCCCTTCACCCATGGAGGAGTCCACAATTTCTACCGATGTTGCATTTCACCACCCACCTCGCAACCTAATGAACAACCTATGGTGTTAACTCTCCTACCCATGGGAGAGTCATGCTCACCTTCCTCTCCACCAAAAGAGGAACCTACCTCATCCCACATGCCATCTCCCCTACCCATAGGGGATCCTTTAGATGTGTCATTACTTGTTGGTGATAATTCCCCATTAGCCTTCCAAGATCCTGTTGATTTTCTCTAGATCTCTTACCCACAGAGTCCAAAGCCAACTAGTTCCCTATCTCACAGACATATTTTACAGGGATTGCTACTAAACCAATGTCATCTCCTCTTACAAAAGTTCCATTTTCATGCTTGGCCGACCACTTGGATTACGTTGATAATTCCATGCTTTGGGGACATTTCAGCTACCCTTTTCAACCCAAATGCAAATATCACCTACTGATACCTCCATGATTTATCCAAAGGTATTTAACCTAAACCTTTACCAACAATCATCAACACCGATCCTAAACCTTGCCTAATCAAAGAACCTATGCCTAAGAACCGCACTTACACCTTCCCCTACATCTAGAGCCATCACCACATTGGGTGTCATGCCGACATCAAGCCTAGTCCACCCTCTGTCAAATTGGACTTAGCCACATCTTCCCAAGCCCATGCAAAAACTATTCCTCCACCTAAAAGGAAGACCCAACCTTCTAGGCCACATACACTAGTTTCACCCACTACTCCTTTGTCACCTTCACCCATTCCGTCCATCCTAGGACCTCACCCATCGACCTTGGACAAACAACCTCCTATCCAAGGAAAACCAAAAGCACAACAACCCGCCTCTTCATCACAATATTTTATCACACCCAACTTACCTGCACAACACACACCTTCATCGTTACCTACATCTTTCTTACCACCTATACCCCCACCACATATAGTAACCTCATCAGTACCTATGATATTTCCTTCTCTTCAACCCATACCTTCCACCTTGCCTCTGCCAATAACCTTCACCATGCCTCCTTTATCACCTTGGCTAACTCATCCTCTTCCACCATCTTCCTTCCCTTCCACATCACGTACTCCTTCCTCACCTTTACCTAGGAAGGTGTAACCAAAATTGAAAAACCCACTACCCTCTAAAGAAGTAGTTAAGCCTACAACACCTTCTATCGCTAGTTCATCTACTACGCCTTTACCCAAGAAGGTACAACCCAAAGCCTAAAACAATACCACCTACCAAACCAGTGGTCAAACCTATCCCACCTCCAATTCCACCTCCTGTAGCACCTCACACATCAAAATCACCCACACTTCAATCTAGACCCACACTCACCTCACATTGTGATCCATTGGCAGGGTCTTATGCCAACATTCTAGCTAACCTTTTAGAGACCTTCGTCATCACATTGCACCCCTTAGACCTTACGACCCACTCAACCCAAACCAAAAGGGTTTGATGATACTAAAATTTGTGCCTACCATTGTGTGCCAGGACATGATGTAGAAAATTGTAAGGCTCTAAAACCATTCTTCTCCAACTTTGTCCTCTTAAACAAAAATTTGATGATGATGATCTTCTAGATGAGGACCCAGTTCCACCTCCACCTATCACCACACATCCTCACCCACTACCTATTCAATGACCTACATCACCACCTCCACAACCCTTTTATCCACCTCCAAAATTTGAGATCAACATGGTCACATAAGAGAGCTAGCCAAAACCCCACCAAAATGCTAGTGCGCCCTACTCATTTCATAAGGTTCTTATCCCGCACTAGGTTTTTTTCCATCATGTTGTTATACTTTTCATGAAACACCTTCTCCATCCACCTCTCTTCCTCATATTAACATGATCCAATTTTCCACTCGTGCCTAGAAAGACAAAGGAAAGGAGAAAGAAACCAACCCATCCGCCAATCTGTGCCCAATATACCATCCACACCCACACCAAAAATCACCATTCGAGGACCCACATATCCTATTTCTGATGGGGTCACCCATCGTACAATGATAAAAAAATTACACCAATCCCCTCTAAAAATGTCTTTATATGACCTTGTCCAAACCTATGAATCCCATCGACAGGTCCTCATGGGGGTTTTCAATCCATTGAGGTTTTACCTAATGACCTTACACCCGTGGCCTCCATTATCACCCCTCACCATGTGGCCTCCTCACCAATTCACCCCCTTCCTCTACACTTGCTACTACTCATCAAGTAGCCGCCTCAAGTTTCTCTGATGACGAGATTGTACCTCTCCAATTAGATGATCTTGATCCCTCCCTTTTCATTTTTATCTATATTGATAATATATGTGTTTGATGTGTTATGATCGATGGCGGTGCCAGCATCAACATCATATCCTCCCATGCATACAACCAAATGCATCCCTACCAATTACATGCATAATAACCTAGTTATGCTACATTCATTCAATGATGCCATCACTTCCACCCTTGGCACCATCATTCTCCACATTTGTGTGGGCCCCCGTACTATTCTGGAATTGTTCTATGTCTTAGAGGGGGAATTCTAGTACAACCTGTTGCTTGGTCGACCTTGGATCCATGTCATGGGTTGTGTTCCTTCAACCTTACATCACATGTAAAATTTGAACATGAAGGACATAACTATACCATTCTAGCTGACCCATCACCATTCAAAACCTATAACATGTTATATTGACCTAATGATGTCCTTATACTAGTTAAGGAATCTACCACCACTGCCACTTCTCCTTCACCCATACCCCATCCACCAATGTTACCACTACCTCTCCCACACCTAACTCCTCTATTCCCACTACCACCTATAGCCTCTGCAACCAACCCATCCGCTAACCCATCTACTTCTCAACCAACCAATGCTTCTTCTTCCCAATCACCTAGTGATTCATCTATTCCTACTACCCACATATCAATCACCGATCCCTTAGAAGGTGTTTTTCAATGTCTCACTATGGGGGAGTACCACATATACAACATCAACACATTCCTTACTCCTCAAGAGTATGGTAACCTACACCAACATCCTCGCTATGATCACCACATAGGTGAGGTTTTCCTTATGGTCCTCCCACCTTCACACCAACTTAACATATGGGGACTTGATACTTCTACCTACTCACCCAAGTCACCTTCCCAAACGATGACCATTTTCATCTGACCTCCAATCTCTTACCAACCGCCACTTTTGCCCACACCTTCCTCCATCATTGTGTGGAAGGGATTTGGCTTTGGTTTCTATGAACAAGGCCACCATAATGTCATCCATGCACCACATAAACATAAGACCAAGTGGTATTGGATTTTTTGAACCATCTTCCAAGAAATCCCGTGTTGAACTCATTGAGGATGAAAACCTTCCTTCACCCCATCTACCAACTTCACCACCTTCACCTACAGAGTCTATGGATCCAGAATCCATTCCTCCTAACTTTTTTTTCATGAACACCATTTCCTTGGGACCTCTAACTTATCAATGAGATGATGAGGCTCCCTCTTCCCTTCCCTTCTTGTATCCTAACATGATCGATGATGATACACCTTCTATTAACATTGTTCAATATCAGGATGATGAGTCTATTCTCACCTACCTTGGTGTGGAAGATTCTTATATTCCATTGGTCATTACCTTCGAGACACAAACCATGTTAAATGAATCAACCATCAAAATCAATATTAACACTCAGGATGACCCACACATTTAAAGATAGGCCAATCTTTAGATATATACAATAGGAAGCTTTTACCTTCTTTCCTCAAGATCATTGCAAAGATTTTTCTTGGTCTATGTTGATATGCCCGAGTATTGACCCAAACATTGTGGTCCACAATATCATAACTATTCTTGAAGCCAAACCCATAAAACAAAAGCTACGGAAAATGCATCCTCACATTTCCCTTCTTATCAAAGAAGAACTCTAACCTTTATTTTTGGTTTCCTTCATCTTACCCATTGATTATCCTCAATGGATCTCTAACATTGTTCTGTCACAAAAGTGATAGGGGACTCTGTATTTGCATGGATTTCCACAACCTTAACTTAGCTTGCCCTAAAGATGACTTTCCTCTACCTAGTATTGACCAACTAGTTGATCTTACCACTGGCCATGAGATGCTATCACTCATGGATGGTTTCTTGGGTTATAACCAAATATTACTCACCCCGGAAGATCAACACAAAACTACCTTCATCACTCCTTGGGGACCTTTTGTTATCGAGTCATGCCCTTTGGCCTTAAGAATGTTGGTGCTACATATATCGTGGCTATGACTTATATCTTTCATGACATCATGCATCACATATTGGAAGATTACATTGATGATCTCCTTTCCAAATCTAAACATCGGGTGAACACCTTACAGTCCTTAAGGTCATCTTGATTGCGTCTCATCAAGTATTGTGTTTTCCTTCAACCTAAGAAGTGTGTCTTCGTTATTCTCTCTAGAAAGCTCCTTGGTTTTATCATTTCTTTGCATGGCATAGAAGTTGATCTTGCTAAAATCAAGGCTATTCTCAAAATGCCTCCACCTACTAACCTTCATCAACTTCATAGTTTACAAGGTAAGTTGCAATCTATTCATCACTTTATTTTCACAACTTTCCAACCGCATTACCCCATTTCATCATCTCCTCAAAAAGGATGTCTCCTTCAAATGGGATGATGAATGCCACAAATCCTTTGAAGCCTTAAAATAATACCTCCTCTAACCACTTGTGCTCATTCCTCCTAAGGATGACCAACCATTTTACCTTTACATTTCTACTACTGATCATTCCTTGGGTGTCATGCTCACTCATCATGATGAGAAACATAGGGAACACATGGTTTATTATATAATCCATACGCTTTTAGACTATGAAACTAGATACACCCACCAAAAAAATATGCTTAGCCTTAGTTTTTTGTTGCCACTAAGCTTTGACATTATCTACTCAACCACAATTTTTTTTGTCATCACCAATACTGACCCCTTACATTACATGTATGCCAAACCCTACCAACATCAATGTGCTACACATTGGCTCATGCTTCTTGCAGACCTAGACCTTGAATTCACTCATCAAAAATATGTCAAAGGACAAACCATCATTGACCAACTTTAGATGCACCCCTCTTAGGAAATAAATCCTCTAACTTTGATTTCCTAGATGAATCCATCGCTACCCTCTCTTTGGATGATACCATTTACCAGATGACCTTATTCTTTGATGGTTCCAAATGTCAAGCGTGGGGTGGTGCCGAAGTTATCCTCATTCCTCTTGATGATGAGCCTATGCCATTATCTTTCAAACTAGATTTTGATTGTACTAACAATATCATCGAATATGAAGCACTCATATTAGGCCTTCAAACCGCCATCACCTTAGATGTTAAATCAATTAATATCTTTGGTGATTCTCAACTGGTTGTAAACCAAGTTAATGGTATATACCAAGTGTCGTAACAAGATACTTCAAAAGTATAAGCATCATGTTGACATACTTTTGACTACTTTTAATCATTATGAACTTCAAACCACCCCACATTATACTAATAAATTTGTGGATACCATGGCCTGTCTTGCTTCTTAAATCCCGCTTCACCTCTCGACTCAAAAATATTTGTCACCATACAAAGGTTGCAATCACCTTCTTATCTATTTCGAGATGTAAACCTTGTCGAAACCATTGAACTTGACCCATGTGACCTTTGGTATAAGTAGTTTATTAACTACCTTTCCCTTTCCATTCTCGCCTCTCGAGATCTTACTCATAATGGAAACGAGCCTTCCTCAAAAGTGTCTCTCGCTATGTCATCATGGGTGGTATTCTTTATAAATGTGGCTTTGATGGTATCCTCTTATGATGCCTTACTAAGTTCTAAAATTCCTTACACCATCAAGGAAGTTCAATGGAATTTGTGGAGGTCACTTCAGTGGTTTAGCTATCGCTAAACACATTCTCCACTTGGGTTATTATTGGCCTACCTTAAACCATGATTATTGTGATTATGTCAAACATTGTGTGAAGTGCCAACAACATGCTAATCTTCATCACACCCCTAGTCATGCCTTATAGGTCACATGAGACCTTTGGCCTTTCTCTCAATGGGGTTTGGATCTTGTCGGAGAGATCAACCCTCATTCTTCCCAATGTCATCAATGGATTATTACCACTACTGAATACTACACTAAATGGGTAGAAGCCATACCTCTTATTTCTACAAAAGCTGAGAAAATATGTGAATTCATCAACCATCACATCATTTGTCACTTTGGTGTTCCTCACCATCTCATCACTGATAACGGAAAATAGTTCAAAAATAAAACCCTACGGAAAATCTGTGATGCCTTGACATTCAACTCATTTTTCTTCACCTTACTACCCTAAAAAAATGGCCAAGAAGAATCAACCAACAAAACCTTAAACAAAATTCTTATGAAAGTAGTTGATGATACTGGAAAGGATTGGCACACACACATTCCTTTTGCCTTATGGGATTATCGCACTAGTATTCATACCTCAATTGTTGCCACACCTTTCTCTCTGGTCTATGGTACAGAGGCTGTCCTACCTCTTGAATTCTAGATTCCATCTCTTCGTATCTCACTCAAAGAGATGCTCAATGATGATGATTTTGTTAGGACCATTTGGCACAACTTGAGTTATTAGATGAGCATCATCTCAATGCTCTCGACCATCTCCAAATCTACCAAAAATGTATCAAACATGCCTACGATAAACATGTCCATGAACAAACCTTCCTAGGTTGGTGACCTCATCCTGAAGGAAAATCAACATGTAACAAAAGAGGAGAAAAGTAAATGGGGAAAATTTTCTCCTAATTGGCTTAGACCTTATATTGTTACTCATACCTATGGATCAGGTGCTTATCATTTGTCTTCACTCGAAGGTAAACCCAAACCTAAGCCCCTCAATGATTTACATCTTTGACCATTCTATTATTGAATCAAGTCCTATATCACCTTCTGTCCATTAAGTGCTTGTCCCTTGAGCACCATTCACCTTTCGCTTACCTATTTTAAGGATCAATGACTAAACAAGAATCATGTGATTACCCAGTCACTTTTAAGCCTTATCTTCAATATGAGTACCATGGCTCTACTCATGTAACATGATTCTCATGGATACTTTTCATCTTTTTCAAGATGGAATCCCATGGTCATTCATCACTTAAACCCTCTCTTTCATAGTTAGCCTCTGTGTGCTATGGTTTTGTCTGCAACACAAGAGCCTATCGGTCTCTATAGTCTTGTCCATGACCTAAAAGTCCAAAGAAAAATAATTTCAAAAGTAAAATGGGATTCAAATCCTTGAGTCAAAATTCTAACAAAAAGATGACTCCTCAAAAGGACATCTACGCTTTCTATCTCATTGCTATAAATAGACTGCTCCCTCGAAGGAAAACTATACCAAGCTAGCCATATTATACATAGTCTATCATAATAAGAAGACTATTCTTGCAAACAATAAAATCAAATATTTAGAAGCTTCCCGCATTGATCAACTTCATGAAGACCTCAAGGAGAAAATATACTCATCCCACATAGACTTCCCGCATCGATCAGTCTATCAAAACAAAAAAAAAAAAATCAAAAAGCAAAAAGAAAAAGATTAACTTTTTCGTCATGGACTTGCCTATTTTGATCTTGGGTCTCTTGCCAAATAGGCATGTTGTCTCACACTAGGTTATGCTAAAACCAACCTGCTTTCACCTCATCACCTTTTTCACCCTAATTTTCTTCCCGCTCAAGGGACGTGCCACAAATGTGACATTTCGTGATCATGTGACTTTCTTCACCCTTGAATAGTCAATCAGGAAATGCCTTTAGGGTCTTACGTTCATAATCCCATCTTTGGTATGATAGAATTGTTATGGTTCTTACCAATTAGGTGGCTCTTTTGGTCACCTCTTACCCTTCACCTTCTTCATTACTTGTTGATTCTCTTATACAAGACTAGACCATCGACACCTACATGTTAAGAATTCCTCTTTCACCAACATCACCATGCCTAAAATGACCTACACTCAACCATGCCTAACTAACCTAAAATCAACCATGCCTAACTAACCTAGACTCAATCATTCCTAAAACCTACCAAACCATCCTTCTACCTCATCATATTATTCCCTAGCTTATGGGAGAACTACATTGGCCTGAGGCCCCTTTTCACCGGGGCTATGTAGGAAACACTCCAAGGGCATGGGGCCCTTGGAGGTTAGCTCACCACTCTTTACCCTAACCAATTTCCCCTCATTTTTCTATTAACATTCTACCTTACTTAGTTTCCATTTTTCACAAACATTTGGAAATTAAAAAAATCATAAAAACATACATACCTATCATATCATCAAAACATCCAAATCAATCATTTCACATATCCATGATATCATCATTTATTTTCCATACTACCAATAACTTGGAAATTAAATCAAACCCATACACAACCAAACCATGCCTATACTTGACTCCACCATGCACTATACTCAACCATGCCTCGACTCAACCATGCCATAACTCAATCATGCCTAAATAAACCTAGACTCACCATGCCTAACTCACCTAAACTCAATCATGCCTAAATGACCTAGATTCATTCATGCCTAACTCACCTTGACTCCATCATGCCTACATGACCTCAACTCAATCATGCCTAATTCACCTAGTTTCCATCAATACACAATAACAATGGAAATTAAAACACAAGTACATCATCCATGTAATAAATATCATCATCTATATAACTAGGAAAAATTCTGTGTATCAATACACATATACATAGATACAAATACATACAAGTATCTCAAATCACTTAGATACAACCTCACTATCTTTGGCATGTAGGCTGGTATAAAAATCAAAATCACAAAACTCTCATATACAACCTCACTATCTTTAGCATGCATGTCAAGTATATATATCAAAACCTCAAAAACAATAATCATACCAAGTGACTAATCATCACCCCACCTCATATCCTCTGGCCGCTCACACCTCCTCCTCCCTACCTATCTTCGCCTTGCCAACATCTCTCACCCTCCATGGGTCTCGGTCTAATCTCCTCCTCTCGGCCCTAAGTTGGGCCTCGGCCTATATGAACTAGTAGCCTTCCTTGACCCCCTGTCTGGGCTCATTTGATCCCTTGTGCTCTTGAAGTTGTGAGTGTGAGACCTAATCCTCTCACTTGCTTCTGCTATGCTTTATACTCAACATAAGAGGGAACATCTATCTCAGAAGTTTTCATATGATCATGGTAATAATGGGCCTTGTTAAGGGCATCCCTGAACCTTTCCATCAACACCATCTGAGGTGGTGCCATAGGTCTCACTACAACCTGTGAGCTCTTCCTTACTAAACTTGGCCTAGGTACCTATACCTTTGATCCCTTTCCTCCTCCCTATACCATGGGACCCTGTCCCGCCACTACTACTTGTAGTATGGGACCCTGTCCCTAAGCTTGTGGAGGTACTTGTGCTACAACCTAGGCCTGTAAGGCCATAACTATGTGAATGTGCAAATGGCGAGTTGGCCTTATAAACTGTTACATGTGCCTGTAAGGTGGAAACTATACTCCATCCCATCACCACCCTATGTGGGTGCCTGTATTTAAGCTGCTAGCCGGCTGTAAGGTTGTCACTGAGTGTGCAGGGTGGCCACATGTGCATGAGTTTTGTCATCGAACCCGCACACCGTGAGATGTGTCAAGGGTGGCCACCTCGCCTTACAAGGCATCTCTCTCTGTACTATGATATAGTAAGATCTGGATGCCCTGGCCTCGGTGGTGCCACCCATCATTGTGCTACCCACCACTACCTATATCCATCAGTGACTCTCATCATCATCATATATTCTATCCACCTCCTACTCCTCCCTGCCTTGATGGCACACTTCGGTCATGGTGGAGACATGGGTCTCTCCACATCATCTCTATGGTATTGTGGGAAAGGTGGAGGCACATCCTGTGGCATCCCAAACTATCATCTAACCCTATCTACGGGTATCATATCATGCTCACTAACATGCCATCCCTATATCCACCTCAACAACTATAGCTCCTCTAGCTCCTCCGCCATGCCTCTATAAGATGGAAAGCCAACATACGGCCTCCAAACAATATCAACTCCTAAAATCCCCTCTAGTAACCACCTATAGTATAAAACATCATGTGTGGCCCTAGCCACCCTATGCTGCCCACCAACTGGTACCCACCATCTGTATCCAACTATGAGTAATCCACCCCCGAACCAATCATGTTGGAAAACCCACTAGGCATACACACACAATGTGCTCATATGCCCAACAAGTGTAGTAAAAAGGTGCAACACAAACTAAACCACCGCAATCTCCCATAGGCCCATAGCTCCCTATATAGCTGCACTAGGAATTTCGGTGCCCAAGAAAACAAATCCACTCCTCCATCATATCCTGGAGCACTCCCATCAGTGCTCGTGGGAATCTCCCACCCTCAGCATCTGGTAAGGCAAAGTAACATACTGCCTCCATCATCAACACTACCATCCTCGTCTCTATGGGTAGGATGCATACATGTCTCCATAACTAAGGATCACACTATGGTACCTCATCTCACCCATCACCTCTCCAAATACAGCCACTATCGGCTCCATTGATGCCTATGAAAAATAGAATAAACGGCTCCCAAAATTGGTAGCAGTAGGATCTGTACACGTCCTCTAAGGTGATGGTCATCATTTCACTTCGGTTGGTAGATGAAAAGTGTTGGTCATTGAATCCCATCTATCGATGAGAGTGACCATCAAGCTTGGGTCTGAAGCTATGCACCTATAGCACATGATCCTAATAGTCCAACCTCATTCATATGCTCCCACTCCTCGGAAGTCACACTAGACCACATCTGTACCAATGGATGTGGTACTTTGTCCTGCATCTAGAGCTGGTCTCTATCCTGCATCATTAAAACAAAACATTTTCAAGACTTGACCATATCCATAAACCCATTACCCGACTCACCTATTATCGACTTACCTATTACCCCATACCCCTAATACCCAACATACCTCTTACCCGAAAAACCTATTCCCACAACACTTATTACCTATTACACCATACCCACACACCAACCCTACCGACTACCCCTTTTCCCCAACCCAATTTTACACCCATTAACCCTTACCATTCTTACCTATCCTAGTTCAGTTCACCTACTTCCCCACCCCACATTTCCAACATCACCTATTACCCTACTCACTCTTCATAAACCTTCATTTACATCTTCTTTCCTATCTTTCCCTCCCACCATATCCCTTTTTATTTACCTCTTTTCCCCTAAAGATGACCAACATCGGTCACTTTTGATGGGAATCGATCATTCTTAACCGACTTTGGTCACCTAATCATTGACCGATGCTAGCCAAGGCCAACCAACGTCAGCTAAACCTTGACCGACGTCAGTGGCCTCATCACATAAGCTGAAAATTAAAAACTCATCCCCCATAACCCATTTCACCTAAAATTCACCCAAATTTTCCCTACAACCTACCCCAATCCACCCCAATTTACCTTAGATTCATTTACATCCTATTTTAACCTACATTTTCCTTTCCCATATCCATTTTACCCACTTTTCACCCACATTTCAAAATAAAACCCCACCCCCAATTTATTCATTTTAAACCAAACTTTAATCAAATAGCGAATTAGGGAATGCCCCTACCTCTATGTGACTTTATCTACGCGGTGACACCTTTGGTCTTTGTGCCAGTGGACCTCCCAAACCCTCTCCTACCTCTTCCATGACCAAATCAATGGCTCACCTCCAAACCAATGAAAATAATCAAATCGATCTCTAGGACCTAGCAATCAAATGCCAATCACCCATTACATGGCTCACCAACTCATCTCAATTCCTCATAATATCATTTTCCAAGCCTCATTTTCTCCTCTGTCATTTTCTAAAATGGAAAAATTCAAAATGAATCCGTAAAACACTAATTTTTTTTTTTTTAGACCCAAATCGACATGACCAACGTCGGTCATGTCATGCCCTAGCCAACCGACGCGAGTTACATTCTACCTAACCGGCATCGGTCACCTACCATTACCTTTTAACCCACATTCAAACCATTTTGACCTAAAAACATTACTACAAATACCTATTGACCCTCCCAACACATTTCACACCCTACCCACAAGCCTAAATTACCTATACATGTCCTTACCTACATTTAGGGACATGTTATTTACCTATACCTAGGCCTTACCATTCCATGACCTACATACCTTGACCAGAACTACCTTTTGTGACCTTTGAACTTGTGTACTCATTATACCTTGCGATGTTGTTACCCGTGTGGTTTAGCCTAATGACCTTACCTTTCCTATTGCCATGTTGTTTATCCCGACCAAACCTTTGGTGTACCGGATCATACCTAAATAGTCTGCACCTAACCTAAGTTGTGTTTTCGGACCATATCTTGTACCCTAGATACCTGAATCACTTCAACCTCATTTGGATAAACCTACCAAATTTAGATGATGTAGGGTTTGCACACTCTTCTACCTAGTACCATGTCATAATCTATATGTGCGTGCGTTTGATTGCCATTACCTATTACCCGATTTGACCATTACCCATTACCCAAAGTTCCCATACCCTTACCTATAACCCACCTACCTTCACTTTCATCACTTACATATTTATCAAACCACTCACCGAATCGTCTAACACCTCATCAGTTCCTGGTTTGAGGGGGATCACCTCCACCCACACTTGGGGCAATCTCACTTTCAGCCCTACTTGGGGAAATCTAACCTCCATTCACACCTAGAACACCAATTTCCTATTTTTGTCAGCATCACTTACAAATACAAGCTACAACAAAAAAGGGGAAAAATGTAGACACCAAAATTGGGTCATACTCCCCTTTAAACCCCGTTAATTAAATTAACCATATCCTACCTATTCATATCCCATAGTGCACATGTTAATTAAATTAATTAATATCCTCACTTAACCACCTCACCTAGCCACCTCACTCAATGACCTACTCAAACCTCATTAATGACCTAAGACCGAGTCTAAACCTATCCTAACTAACTAGGACTTAGTCTAAAACCTAGACTTAACTCCTATTAACAAACCTAAAAGACTCCCACTTATCTTGCCATGATCTATCACTCGAGACTCGATAGAAGGTTGGAGATCATGCCAAAAATAGAAACAATTTGGCTATTTTTGGCCAACCTAGATATTCCCACCTTGACCAACGTCGGTTATATCTCAACCGATGTCGGTCACCTAACCATTTTCGGTTAGGTTAAATATGTTTCCAAAAGCCTTTTCCTAGGTTGGTCAATTCATTCAGGATCTCATTTCTTCTAGAGACTTGGAGCACTCAAATTTCTTTAGCACTTAGGAAAAATAAGACACACGAGAGCACTACCAACATCAATCACCATTCATCATCCTCTTCACGATCACAGATTCACAACAGAGAGGCACGAAAGGTCTGAACTTCTGTGACATGAATACAATGACTCTTCTCTTTGGATCTCTATTGTCACCATCTTCATCACCTATGTCCTCCAATCTATTTTCCAGTAAGTATTTAACATATCTACATTAAATCTCTAGTTTCTTTGTGTAGATTTATTTATTCATCTTTGTAGTTTATTTCTCTCCATACCCATATACTTCCTTCCTTCCATCAACCCATCACCTGATCATACCAGACTTTCCACCCATTTTCATCCTCTCCTGATCATCTTTGAGTCCTCATAACCATTTTACGACCCCACCCTCACCATTTCCAACCTCTATGTAATCACATGGAGTCTGGAAAACAAATTTTAGCAACTTTATGATAATTTCCTATATGACGATGATTAGCCAACCGAATCGTCGGTCACTCTACCTAACAAAGCATTGGTTAGTCAGCCGACACCGGTTACTATGTCTGAAATATAGCTTAGACTAACGAGCTAATACCCACTTCCCAATAGCCCAAAACCATTTCTAATCCTTACCAGACCTTACCCAAAGCCTGTACTAGACCTACAACTCAACACTAGCCAATCAACCCTCCCATTTTGACCTTAAACAACCTTTTGAATGACCTTTCTTATTGTTTTGTATGAGATACCTAAATCATTTCAATTCCAATAGGATCTTTACTTCATGTATGATTTAACTAGCATTAATATTGTTATATAAAAGTGGATTGACAACCTGTTTAGGAAGTATCACACTTCCCGGATCTAGCTTCCACTAGGCAGTCCACTCATTGTTTTGTTTAACTCTATTTGGTGGTATTGTTTTGCATTTACAGGTAGTTCCTCCTAGCCAAAAGGGAGCTCTCATGTACAATGGCAAAACAATTGGAAAAGGATACCACCCTTCAGAAAAGGATTTACGAAAGCATATACAATCAAAATGATGTACAACCTTCAACCGACATAGTAAAGCATGTATTCCTCCTTGGCCTACTACCCTTATTTGTTTCATTAATTTTCTAAGAATCCGGTGAAATAATTGGTTTATGGATTCCAAATCCTTTTGTACCAAAAGGTAAGTTTAGTATGATGAAGGTGTATAAATCCTTCAAAAGTGATATGCTAGCCTAAACCTTAACTATGGTTTAAGGATTGTAAATCCTGTTGTATAAACATGTAACTTTGGCATATGATCCCCACTTAATATTAAGGGGAGTGTTAGAACATTTAATATTAAGTGTTCTAGTTATAAACTATAGTTTATAATTAAATAAATTAGAATATTATATTTTAATTTATTTAATATAAACTATATGTTTATAGGTTAATTGGTTTTAATAAATCAATTATTATTAAATCGGGGTGCTTCAAGAAGTCACACCCATTTAATTTGTTTATATTGGTTCACGGGGTCGGGTGATAAATTATACCACATAATTTGAAATTCACTTGGTGAATTCACGGGTGGAGAGAAGTGAGGTAGAAAGGATATTTTACTAGATTGTAAGTTTCTCAAGTAAATGGAAAATCTTTTTAATATGGTTTTTCACCCTTTGAGTTTTCACATTAATTATGGTCTCATGTCTTATGTAATTTTATTGCAATTTATTTGTAATGTGTTTATTTAAATTATTTATTAATATATTTTATTTATTTAATTAATATTTAAGTTTTTAATGTATTTAACCCTTGGGACCTCACAAATATCATATGTCATGTTTTTCTTAGTATATACATGAGAAGAAAATACCTTGAATGTGTACATATTGCTTCTAGTACCATTATTAATCAAAACATTGTGAACATGGTGTTTTCCAACAAGAATATTGAACATAAATGTAATGGAGATAAAATCATGAGCGATACAAGAGTCATCAAATGTAATAACAATATTAAGAGGTGAAAAGTAGTGATAATACCGATCAAAGAGTCAAATGTGGGTGATCATAGGAAGGAGGAGGAAGCTAAGATCGATAATTATAGTGCAATTATAAATTATATTTTGAAGTGTTTTGATAAGGGAATGGGTCATTGAAAATATTGAGCTTATCGTTATCATCAACATGCCAAGATTTCTCGGGAGGTGAGTCAAATTCAATAGCATTTGTACTAATAAGATCTTTGATAATGTGAAAAATCTTGATACATCAATTCTTAGAATGAAAACACATTTATGGTAATAAAAAAAGGCATTAACATTAAAATTTTAAGCTTGAGGCTTTCTTGTATCAACCTCTAGAACCAAAGGGAGAGATACAAGGTTACACTCTAGCAACTTTTTAAGGACCACTTGGTGTGAAGAAGGAAAACAAGTGAATTTCCAAATGAGCAACTTGTAATTGAATCTTAGGAGGTTGAGAGTCAAAATTAAAAATAACCTTAACATCAGTCTTTTTATCATTAGGTTTCCTTTAAAATAGGTTTTCTTGAAACTTAACATTAGATGTTTTAGGAGTATCAATAAAAACTTGGGCTTGTTCATTATAAGGATCTTAGCCTTACTATTTTAACATGTGATATAATTGATCAAATGATAAAAAATTATAAGAGACAATTGATTCTTACAAAGGAACAAGAAGATTGTGAGTGAATAGACCTTGAAGCTCATTTTTAGCTATGATATTGTTCATTTGAGTAAACATAGTCTTGTAATGAAGAACATAGTCACTAATGGGCTCATTGGAGCCTTGTTGCATCATAGACATTTGAGAATATGATATATTATCACCAATATTGATTGAGAATAAGTAATTGATTAGCTAATGGAGTAAAAATCCTTACTAAATGAATAAGAAGGTCATATAACCATTGCAATGCAAATTCCTAGAGTTCCTACAAAATATTTTAGTAAGTAGTACATTGTTGTAAGAACAATCTAAGAAAATGACATGGAAAATATGATGGTGGTGTTTAGGATCACTTTTTCCAACATAAATAGGAATATTATGAGTGAAAAACCAATAGGAAAAGGATAAGAGACTAATTTAGGTGCAAGTGGGTTTTAAAGTAAGCTGAGTAGAGTCCATGCCATTAGAAGAGGTAGACATGCCTTATTGTAATCGTAAGATTTGGGATCACAAACTATGAATAAGGTGATCAAGAGCCCATGTATTAGAAGATTAAATAGAACCCCCATGGGTGTGCACAACAAATGTAGGGATATTACTAGGATTAAGAATGGACATTGCAAAAATTTTAAGGGGGTTATTGCATGCCCCAAAAATATAGGCATAGTGGATGCAACAATAATAGATGTAAACATAGTGGAATATGTAACAATTGACTTAGGGATCTTAGACATATTGGTTCACTTTTTCTCATCTCTAAACATGTAGAGAAGGACATAGTGTGTTGAAGATTTTTTCATATAAAATGTGCAAATACAAATCCTTCATCTTTAGGAAGAGTGTGGGTATTAACATCAAAATCATTATGGGAACCTTCCCTTGTGATTGATCAATGAAAATAATCTATATAATATTAGTAAAGAAAACAATAGTAGGGTATGTGTGGGCGTAAGAATGAATCATATCATTATAAGCATCATATGTGCCATCACCCTCATAGTAATAAAATTAATCAAACTTATCAAAATATATTCACACAAGTCGATATCAACAAAAGAGCTAGGTATGGGCTCATTGATATATGAATAAGAGAAAATCTACCATAGAGTAATACATGAAAACACCAAGGAAAACAAATCCAAGGGTGAGAAAAAGGATCATATGTACTAAATAAAGAAGGATAATCCCTATGGCCACCTAGGGTTTGAGAAATGATTAAGTTCACCAAATGTTTACACTGGAAAAAAAAATTGTTTGGTATTAGATTAGGTTCTTATTTATTTAAAAGCATAAGGGTTGTATATTTTGAATTAATTAATTAACTAATATTAATGTACAAAAATAATATAGCTCCCAAAACAAATCAAAAGATATAATGCCATAAATGATTTCTTAAAAAGAGGGAAGAGCACTTATTTGATTACAAAGGTACGTGGATGATCTAGGTGTGCATATTGATAAAGAAATGAGAGTGCTTTAACTATGGAACTAATGATTACAAACCGAGATGGTACAAAGATGTATGATATGTCCTATAACGTGACACAAACTGATCCTAATCTTTATTGTTTTAGATTGGGATATGTTGACACTCTATAACTTTAGATGATATTCGGTGGCCTAGAAATATACTTCACTATATGATATTAGGGTTAAAAATGTGTGACACCTCATATAGTGACTTGTAATAGATGAAAATCTAGATCCATGTATTATCACTTTATGAATATGATTAGATTAAAAAGGAGATAAACATGTGTGATGGAGTTGGACTAACCCGGTGGTCAAACCTTATTGAACCGGTCTAGGTGCTACACCAAATCCCCTTAAAGGTGGGAGAAAACTCCATGTAGTTCTCCTAGCGTGTGTGAAAATGTGTATGCAACTCTAAGCCAACCCTTTATCTCGCCATTGTGTCTCTTGAAAAAAAAACATATGTAACTATAAAAAAATAGAATGTACCCTTCACGATTGTGATACAAAGTGTCATGCATGTTAATGCTAGATTGATATCATTTGACCCTTAGAAGCTTTGAAAATGCTTTATATTGAATTTATCTTACTATGAATTGGATATAGGACCTTTGGAAACTTGTAAATGGGGAATCTAGAATCTTTAACCTTGTTTGAGTGCTTTAAACCTATAGACACAAAATCATGCACTTAGGTACATTTCTAGGTCTTAAAAACATTCTTACATTCATATGATTCATAAGTGAGAAAACTATTATTTGAAAACTATATTTGGCCTCTTTTCTTTGCTTCTTATCTTCTTTCGGTCTTTTACTCCCTACACTTTGATCGATGATTTACTTGTTTACCTTTAATGACTTTGGGCACTAGCACCTAAACAGGATGCCGTTCCCAGCGTCCTCATCCTTATGGGAATCCATGAACCTTTTCTATCTTACTCATTTTTTTTGGGTCTCTTTTATATTTTGGGTATCTTATTTTCTTATGGGTCGGCCTTCCAGTTGTCAATTACAAAATTCAACTAAGGAAATCATAAATAAAAAGCTATATGACCAAAATAAAGGACAAAACTCTAAGAATATATTATCATCACCTAAGGTTTCATCTAAGAGCATTGAAGGCATCCATCTAGATTTCATTTAAGGGGGGAATGTATTTTATGCATACATGCATAAGAAGGGGGAGTTCATTTTTCCATCCACGCATCTATTTACATTGGTACATCTAACTATCACCTGATATCATTTGCACTTGTACAAGGGTTTCCTAGGGTATGATTCTATCACACACTCACAAGAACTACATGGAGTCTGAAATATAGTGCAGTGCTTGATTGTAAGCTCACTTAGTCAAGTGACTGCCGAGGTCATTCCGAATCCCCATATTACATATTTTTATTTTTTGGATTTGATGTAGTTTGATGGTTTTGTAGGTCATCATATCTTTTCAGGTTACATATGAACTTTGCAATCACGGTCCAACACATAGGTGACCAATAAGGACTATAAGTGAACATCTTGTGACACCATAAAAACTAGGTTCCGAGCTCTGCTGTGATCCACAGGTGATTAATAGAGGTCTCTAGCACTTAGGCACCCTTGCCCGGTCATGGTGCCCTATTACGAGCATATCCAACAATTCCAGAATTTATTTTACACGTTGCGATAGTATGGCCTTCTATTTATTGGTTTCTTTAGTTTTCATAGTACTGTTGTATATATCTTCCCCCCCGGGTAGATACAGACAACAGAAGGATACAGAAATCAAAGAAGCCCAAATCCCTAACATGCCCTTGGCGCACGGAAATGGCGCATGACATGACTATCGACAATGGAAAAGTTGCGCCCTTGGCGCACGGAAATGGCGCATGACACGGTATCGCCGACAATGGAAAAGCTGCGCCCTTGGCGCGCCTGAAATGGCGCATACACATGATCATCGACAATGGAAAAGTTGCGCCCTTGGCGCACGGAAATGGCGCATGACACAGACTGTCGACAATGGAAAAGCTGCGCCCTTGGCGCACGGAAATGGCGCATGACATGACTGTCGACAATGGAAAAGTTGTGCCCTTGGCGCACGGAAATGGCGCATGACACAGACTGTCGACAATGGAAAAGCTGCGCCCTTGGCGCACGGAAATGGCGCATGACACAGACTATCGACAGGATAAAAGTCACGCCCTTGGCGCACATAAGAGGATGTCGACACACACATGGATGCGCCTATGGCGCACCTTCAGGAGGCGCAACATTTTGAGTGCTGACAGGAAGTAGACCCTGGCGCAGATATTCAGATGGCCATAACTTTTGACTGGGAGCTCCGATTCACACAAGGTTGGACTTTTCGGAAAGCCTACAGCGTCCTCTACCTAACTACGACTGGATATCTTTAATTGGGTGGGAAAAAGTTCTTAAAAATTCAAAATACAGTTCGCCACTTTTTGGGGTTTGATATGGTCCTCACCTACCACCATAATGAGATGAATTAAATACAACCTGAGGTGGTTGGGGTAGATTTGGACTTTCTCTCTCTTCTCTCTCTCATTCTTCCTATAAATTGTAAGGAGGGGCTTCTTTCTAAAGGTCGAACATTTTTGTTTTGTGCCTCCTCCCTTCTTCTCTTTGGCAGGTGGAGTTGTGGAGCTCAAACCTCCCATTTGAAACTGTAATGCACCTTTGCCTCTGGGCATTTTTTGCAGTGTATTGTATCAACCTTCGGAGCAAATAAATGCATGACTGTGGATGTTTCTCAACCCTCTATGTGTTTCATTTTGCATCCTCCTGATCTTTCACTGTGAATATGTTTATCTGTGCATGATATTGCATTGCATTTATGTGGTCTGTGTTTAATTGGCAAAACATATGTTCTTCATTCCTCGGTGCATCACCTCCTTAGCTTAGGTTTATTTTTATGCATTTCTCTCTCCCTGTCTCCTTGGTAGTTAGATTAGGTTTTGGGGTAAACCTCTGCGTTTTATTGGTGCATCTGAACAGAGGAATAGGAGCCGGCCTTCATCCGGAGAGCTTTTCCGATTTCGCAAGGTCCCACACTTGGGAAAAGCTCCATGTTGTGCAATCACACTGAGATTCTCAACCCATCGAGTTCCGAGTCCCGAAGTCTTTGTGATTCGACACCAACAAGAGTACCAACATCAAGAATAAATACACTAAGTCCTTCTCTCTCTCACACACACTTAGGGTTTCATATTTATCTAGATTATTTCTTGTGTCAAATATATACTTTAGTGTTTATTTATCATACGCGACTCTACAATATTAGGGTTTAGCATAATTTCAATTTTTGTTAAATCATTTGGTGAACCCCACTTGTGATT
Source organism: Taxus wallichiana var. yunnanensis (assembly GCA_018340775.1). Classification (NCBI taxonomy): domain Eukaryota; kingdom Viridiplantae; phylum Streptophyta; class Pinopsida; order Cupressales; family Taxaceae; genus Taxus; species Taxus wallichiana. The sequence goes on from CM031234.1 coordinate 270,304,512, forward strand.
GGTCATTTGTATCCATATTCTATCGGTCCTTCTTTCATGGCTCCTAAGGTTCCTTAAGCCTCCTTGAATCAATTGCTTCAAATGCACTCACCTTGCAAATATGTTCTTCAAAAATCCTTAGACACTATGTATCTACCTCACAATACACCACCCACTCAAGTAAGTTCCATCTTCGATCATCTCTCCAATGACCCTAGCCTGTGTGATCCTCCATCCAATCAACCCATCTTAGAGTCCATTCAAGCTTTACATTCTTTTTTTTGAAGATAAAATTAAAGATATGGAATAAACGATTACATCTCTTAAATATGAAATTCAACATCTCAAGGATGATTCTTAGGCTCATGCTAGTTCTCCTTCTACATCTCCTTGCTCCTCATCCTAATTCCACATCTTCTACATGTGCTCATATCAATATATGTCAAGATTTTCCATTTCCAGTACCTCTCAAGTTTTACTTAAATGTTAAGCAACATGAAATTATTCTCAAGATTCTTAATCATCAATTGATCAAATTTCCATCTTCTCATTGCTATCCTCCTTATCTTCTTGCAAAATATCATGGACATCCATATTACTTTTTTCATCGAATTAATGGACATAATGAAAATAATTTCTATGGTCTAAAATGACAAATTGGATGCCTTAAGCACTATGATCTTATTTCATTTGCTATAGAAAATGCTTCTATATGTTCATCTCTAATTGATAAATATCACTAGGTTCCTAAATCTGATTCATCTATGTATCATGAGCATTATACCATTGTTACTAATGTAAGTCAAGAGCCTCCTAAGAAAACACCTTCCAAAATCAGTCCACCCTCTTCTCCTATAAAGTCTTTGCAGCATTACCAAATCCAAAATAAGCAACCACTCTCTAAACAAGACCAACAAACTATAGAAGACCTCTTTTGACTTTTTCCATTCAAAATCCCTTCACAATCTCCAACTCAACGTCAAATCACTTTTTATAAAAACTTCTCCTTACATTGATCACTTTTTCTACACCTCTCAAACACTTGGGGGAACTATGCTTACTTCTCTCCCCCTCCTAACATCATCAGGTGTCTATCATTATGCTTTGTGCTTCATACTTCATCTTTCTAAGCATCCTTACACAACTTGATACACTTTGTATCGTCATTACCCTATGATGCACTCTTGTGCTAAGGTTCACACTTGACTATTGAGGGAATACTACATACATGAACCTCACACACTACACATTTCACGCTCCTGCTTCATGATACTTAATTTTAGCACTGTATTCTCACACATTATACCACCCTATGACACACTCTAGTTCCATGGTTCACAATTGATTGTTTAAGGTCTAAATATTAAATGAACCTCATATGTTCTACACTTTACTCTATGCTTCATGATCTATCTTTCTAGCACACATTATAAAACCATTTCTTGATGACACACTCTTGTTACATGGTTCATTCTTGATTGATGAGGGGGAATTTATAAATGAACCTCATCCCATACTCATCCACTCAAGGCCACATTGCTCCTATCACATTCACATTGCATTCCATTCCATTTCACTCACACACAACATATTGCATATCTTGGTTGCACTTACTCTTTCTTTGTTTATACTTACATGTGCATTGTGTTACACTATGTTAGACAAATATCTAGTATGTCATTGTATTTTTTCTATATACACATATGTGTTCACTTGGTTTTTAGTTGTGAATGAAGACTTCTATAGATATTTACATGTAGTAATGATGCTTGGCATTGTACCTCTCACCAGTCCCACCGAGGCTCCTGGGGGCATATAATTTCTCACACACTAGATGTGCTATCATTTCATTATCGATACTTTTTACTTTTACTAGCACACTACTTAATCTATATACACACGTATTGACATACTTTTTATCTTTATAACATGCTAATGGGTCCTTCATGTGCAAAATTTGCTTTGCAAGAAATATTTACCACCATGGTTGTCTGTTACTCTTTTCTTGCCAATTTTTTCTATTGTATGCCATTGTTTGCGGGATTTTCCATATGTCTTGTTTGATCACTACGTGTATGCTTTTTTCTTCTTTGGCCATTATTGTCTTGTGACATTGTGAGCGGTGGCCCATGTTTGAAACATCTTTTTTTACGGTGCATATTGTATGTTAATTTTCTTGTTTCACTTCTTTTCTATGACATGCTTGCTTCCTTTTTCTACTAACACATGTATCTAGCCATTTTTTTCATGTGCCTTGGTTTCTACCATGTACATCCCTCCCCATGTAGTGACAATTTAAACAACATAAGGTCCTCTTTTTGGGCCGCATTCTCCTAGTGACATCACATGCACCCCAAATGAGGGGGAATACATTGGGTGAATCAGTCACCCCATACAATAACATAATACAATTTGACACAAAATCAACATAGATTATAGTTTTAGAAATGACCTAGAATCTAACTTGGGTCCTCAGTTCAACATAGAATCCAATGAATAGATACAAACACTAACATATGGGTGCTCTTGAACTCTCTAGGTGCCTATGTCATGGGGAAAATACAACTAATTTCGAGATCAAACACAATTTTCCATAGTTTTCACATACAAGAACAATCCTCTAGAAATTAGAATGCATTCTTTCTCCATTTTTATATGGAACTAATACATTACAACTTAGAACTAAAAACATATCACACCATCTAAAATGGTTTATAATTTGGGAAGCTTGATCATGGAAGGAGAGGAACACTACACCTCTCTCCCTAACACTTTTGCCATGACATGAAATCACCCAAAAAAACTCACTTTTGGCGTGAGATCGCCCAAAAAAACTCACTCTTTACAACATTTTAGGACATTTTCTATCCTTTTACACTCATGTTCATCAGGTGCACACTTTCCTTTTACTACTTTTACACACATTTACATAATTTTACATACTTTTACAAATTTTTCATAATACATGACTTTGATTACTCTTTTTCTCTTCTTTATAGTTCCATCCTTAATACACAACAAGAAGTATCCCTACATCAAGCAAAAAATAGGTACAACATGGTACAACACAATACACTTCACCCCTAGGGTCACTTCCTCTTTCTTAGCTTCCACACTTCATTTTTATCACTCCACACTTTCACTTGTCTCTTCAACATGTTATCACCATCACATTCTACATGGTTATTAGGTACACATCTCTTATCTACTTTATGTTATTGAGTATTCACTCAACAACATAAAGTGGGGAAAATGTAGACAAAAAATCACACACTTGGGTACATTTCTAGGTTTTAAAAGCATACTTGCATTCATATGATTCCTAAGCGAGAAAACTAGTAATTGACAACTATCTTTGGCCTCTTTTCTTTGTTTTTATCTTCTTTTATGGTCTTTTACACCCTACAACCTATTCGATGATTCACTTGTTTACCTTTTATGGATTTAGACAAGAGTTCCTAGACACGACACCAACACCTAGGTTCCCTCATCCTTGGGGCCCCGACACTTTTCTACCTTACACACTTATTTTGGGTATCTTTTATCTTTTAGGAATCTTATTTTCTTATGGGTCGACCTTTCAATTTTCAATTACAAAATTAAACCAAGGGAATCATATAAATACAAATATATGTGACCAAAATAAAGGACCAAGCTCTAAGCATCTATTATCATCACCTAAGGTTGCATCCAAAGGCATCTAAGAGTATCAAAGGAATCCATCTAGCTTTCATTCAAGGGATAAGGGACTACATTTTATGCATACACGCATAGGAAGGGAATTTCATTTTTCCATCCATACATCTATTTACATTGGTACATATAACTATCACCCATTATCATGTGCACTTGCACAAGGGATTCCTATGGCATGATTCTATCACACACTCACAAGAAATACATGGAGTCTGAGATGTAGTGCAACACTCGGTTGTAAGTTCACTCAATCGGGTGACTGTCGGGGTTAGTCCGACTCCCATATTGCATCTTTTATTTTTGGATTTGATGTAGTTTGAGGGTTTTGCAGGCCATCCTCTCTTTACGTAGGTTATAGGTGAACTCTATGATCATAGTGCAACACTTAGGTGACCAAAAACGACTATCAACTAACATTTTTGACACTAGGAAAACCAAGTTCGAGCTCTTGTGTATTCATGAGCATCTAGCAGAGGTATTTAATACACTAGGTTCCCTTGCCCTAATCTAGGAACCCTAGTCTAGACATATCGACAATTCCAATTTATTGTGCAAAATTGTGACGGTTTGTCTTTCCTATTTACCAATTTCTCCAGTCTACATAGTCTCGACATCAGACATAAATCAAATAAGTCCTTATCTCTCTCTCTTGCACTTAGGGTTTCATATTTATCTAGTTTATTACTTGTGTCAAATATGTAATTTAGTGTTTATTTATCATATGTGACTCTGAAATATTAGGGTTTAACATAATTCCATTTTTTTTTAATTCAAGACCTAAGAATTGGATGCTCTTACAGACATGGTACTAACTTAGGAAGATTTGGGAGAGCCTTGAGTGATTTAGGAATGTATTTTGCAATAGGTGCTCTTGAGAATACCATGCAAGTTGTTAAGTGCATTATACTTTCTTATATACACTTTAGTACCTTAGTTGTTACAATAAGGCCAACATGTAGGATAATAAATGATCCATAAAAGGATATGAGAGAGAGAGATTTACACCTTTTAACTATTCTAACATATTTATACGTGAAGCTTATTATCCGATTTGTAGACATAGGATACCACATTTAGTACATGTACACCCATAATCTCGATCCCCAATCATCACTTGTAATTTATAAAATGGATAAACAAATGACAAATCAACTTTTTAATCTCGGTGGTTCCCATGGGAAATAAAACAATGAAGTTTATGGGTTAGCATATTATTTGATCATGCGTATTAAAAAACCTACAAGGCACTAGGATGTATTTTATCCTAGCTCGACATAGGCTGAAATTATATTCTATGAAAAATTAATAAAATGACACACAAAATTGCCTCCAAGGTTGAACAAAAATCTCAAAATAGTTATTTAGTAAAATTTGTTGACAAAGAATCAATAAAATCCGAGATGTATGAAAAACTTCTAAATAAATAGCCAATGCATGCATAATAAAGCATTTCAAAATTCCAATGATGAATGCACCCTCATTGTCCTTAAAAATCTCACTTATTACACCAATACTCAACTATAATGTGATCACTAGACAAAAAGTGTTGTTTTTCTCTTCACTCTAGTTTAATTTAAGTTATTTTTGTTCATCTCACTTGTCTAATAAATCCCTTGGTTGGATCATATAAGTGTTATCATTTGGAGGTTTCTTCTCAAGTACAAATCTAAACATCCAACCCTTCTTCTAGTTTTTCATCTAGCATATGATAGGTAAGAGATTTTAGTTTTTGTTTTATTTACATTAGTTTTCATTCATTATGTGTGGTTTAAAACTTACAAAAAGATATATGTTAATGGATTTTGTATAGTCCCATGCTTCAATGTTCTCATCTCAATTTAATTTATTCAAGATTAATGGAGAAATTAGGTTTATAGGAAATTATGTATCAAAAAAAATAGTTTGAGTTAATGTTTGCATTCTATGTTGTTCATAGACTACATAATGAAGGATTTTGTTTTTCGTGGGCCAATGAGTACTATGTTGTATTATATAGAGTGCACAATATTATTGTGCAATATTGTCATAGTGTATAATATTATTACACACTATCATATTTTTGTGTAGTCTACTTAATTATGTGGAGTCCTTCCACAAGATGTGAAAGTTGTACAAGTTATTCTTACAAACATTAGCATATTGGAGGATGTTGTAAAATACTAAGGATCTGCACAATACTACAAGTTTGAATTAAAAGATATTAAACACTGGATGATGGTTAATTGAAGCCAAAAAATCTTGGAAAGGATGAACATGTATGTATTGGGTCCTTTAGTATGTTTTTGGGCCAACCATCATTTTACATTCATTTAGGAGCTAAGCTTGTGGAATTGTATACATATATAAATATATCCCAATTGCCTTAGGAAGTCAACTCTCAAGTGTAGAGTAAACCATAAAAAACGTGTGTGGATATGAAATCAAGGGTTAAAGATGAGTGTCTTCAATGGAGATACTTGAGTACAAGTTTATATTTTTGTGAGTGACACTATGGTGTTATACACCTACAAGCTTGGTTTGATTGTAAGGGTTGTATCATTAGTGATTTGTCTCTATTATTGTGGAATTTATTTTGGTGAATATAATTATGAGTTGTTGCTAAATTATTGTTTTTGTGATATTTCTATGTAATTTTGTAAGCATACATGGAGTGGAATTTCCTTGTTGGAATCCCATATTCCCATTTGTGTCATTTTTATTAGATAAAGACACAACTTTGGGAAGAGAACACATGAGAGCTAGTGAAATATTTGTGTAGATTCAAAAGATATTATGACAATATATCTAAGCTTTGTGAATAAATATATCACTGGAAGGGTAGTGAAAGGGATTAAAATGATCAATAACATAATAAAAATACTTGAAGATATTATCAAAATGTTGTGGAACATGAAAGTAAGATTGACAACAATAGAATATGGCCACAAAAGAGGATTTGTCTTACAGATGATGCAAGCGATATGGAAAAAGAGAAAAAGACAATAAAAAAATTAAAATGATGTAGATGATGGAGAAGGAAGGTTGCTGAAGGTTGTGTCATGGATTGGTAGAGGATAGAGAATGGAAGATCCTTCATTTAGGGAAATTGAATGTGAGCATAAATTATTGATTTGACCATAGAAATGGAAAAGTTATTTGAGTTTGATGAGGTTACAAAGGGAATTTGAATGTGGAGGAAATTATTGATTTGACCATAGAAATGGAAAAGTTATTTGAGTTTGATGAGGTTACAAAGGAGTGTAAAGTGAGGATAGTCCAAATCAAATTGAAAGGCCATGCTATGATATGGTGGTAAGAAGTTTATTTGGAGAAAAATAGAAAGGAAAAGGAAATATCACCTAATGGGAATAAATGGTTGCAAAAATGAAAGGGAAATTTATTCTTAGAGATTAGGAGTTGGAATATTTTAAGAAGCTTTATAAATTAACACATAATAAGTGAAGTATGAAAGAGTACAAAAGACATTTTACAAGGTCAAAATTTGAGTTGTTCATAGTGAGATGGATTGAGAAAATGTGGAATGATATCTACATAGAACATGGTGGGTAATTTAGGGTGATATTATCTTGATCAAGATGTAGACAATAGAGGAGTACCAATATGCCTTGAGATTGAAGAAGAAAAGTTGGAGCATAGGAAAAATGAGAAAAATAACAAGGTGAAGCCTACTAGTAGAAAGGAGCATGAATGTGAAGGTGGGGAGTGTGTAGATAATATACATGAACCAAAAAAATAGGGGTATTAATATTTCTATAAGAAGTAGAGGTTAGGGAAAAGATTCGGTGCAACATGTTTTTGATGTGGCAAAGTAGGGAATTGAGGTTATGAGTGGGTGCAAAATGATGTGGGAAAGAGGAAGAGTGAAAGTGTACACATCGTGCAAGTAGAGGAAAGTGGTGAACATGAAGAAATAGAAACATGGGAATATTTAATGGTATAAATTAAGGTATTGTTGATTTTGGGAGAGAATAATGAGTTTCATGTGAGAGGTGCTATATTTTATACACAAGGTGAAAGACTACGGGAAATGCTATAGAATGGAGGTTGATAGTGGAAGCAAAAAAATTTGTTGTCTATGGATATGGTAAAAAAATGGGATTGCAGCACAAGTTACATATAGTTATTTACATAGTGACATGGATGATGGAAGGACAACTAGGCACAATGAAGGAATAATGAGAAGTGGAAATGAAGATTGTGAGATTCATGAAAAAGTTTTGCATGATATTTTTTACTGATGGATGCATGTCATGTGTTGTTTGGAGTTTGGAAGGCCTTGGAAATTTAATAGAGAGATGTTATATAATGGGAGAGAAATTATCATGAGAGTGTAGAAGGGATGAATTTACATTTTGAATCCATTTGAAAGAGGATGACACATATAATTACTAGAGTCACATGGTGTATAAGATTAATAAAGATGTAGCATGCATAATAATATAATGTGATGATTGAGGATGAAAAAGGATAGAGAGGAGCTAATAAATAAATGATGATGGAATAACTAGGAATAATTACGATAGTATGGAATGAAACCATGTGAATTATGGAGTACCATATGTGGAATTTCTTTCGTAAGAAGTGAGAAAAGGAAGAAAGTGTGTAGAAGAAAATATGTGAACTTCATAAAGAATGAAGTTGAGTTGATAGAATTTGCCACATGGAAGAGTCCAAACATAGTGGGTGGAGGAGGATTTTTTTGACTAAACCACCATCTACAATTGGAATATGTCTAGTTCCTTTTGGTGTGCAGACGTGCCAAGCCCTTACTAGAAGGATGAAAGTATGGTTCTACAACTTGGCCTATGAATTAGAACGCCATGCTCAAATTTATTCTTATTTGAGGCATATGATGTAGGAGTATATGGGTTCACATTTAATCACTATTAATTTTTTTCAATAGTTTGACTTAGTATTTGCATGTCATTTTGCATTCTATGTTGTTGGTGGACTATGAAATGAAATATTATATTGTTTACAGGCTACAAAATACCGTGTTACATTCTATAGAGTGTGTAATATTTTCACACAATTCTAGAATAGTGCGTGGTCATACTACACAATGATATGTTTGATGTGTAATTTTCACAATTATTTGGAGTCCTTGCACAAGTTGTGGAAATTAGTCTTAGAAACATCGAGGGGTGGAGGATGCCACTGAAGAACACTAAGGAAGCCAAAAATACTAAAAGTTGAAATTTGAAATCCACAAAGCATTGGAGATTGGTCAATTAAAGCCGAGAAAGATTAAAAACAAATTACTATATCTATATTGAGTCCTTCAGGGCATGATTTTACATTATTTTAGGAATCAAGTTTGTGGCATAGGATACCTATATATACAAAACCCAGTTTCCTTAGGAAGTTAGTGCTTAAGTGTAGAGTAACTCATAAAACATAGTGTGGATTTGAGCTTAAGGCTCAAAGTAGATTGTCTTAGAGTTGTAAGTTTTGTTCCATGTAGAGACTTATGCATAAGCCTAAATTGTTGTGAGTGACACTAAGGTGTTGTACACCTAGGGGTTGGTTTGAGTTGTAAGGTTGTATCATTGGTGATTGGTCTCTATTAGTGTGGATTTTTTGGTGAATATAATTGTGACTTGTTGCTAAATTGTTTTTGTTAGTGTGATTTTGTTGCATAATTATGTAAGCATGTGCGGAGTGGCATTTCCCTTTTAGAACCCTACATGCCTATTTAATTTAAAGTTTCATTCATAAAATTCCAACCTCCTTTAGGATAAAATTGTGGTTATGATAAATCTAATAACATAAAAAATGTTCACCTAAATCATCTTAGGCTTTAAGTGATATTGTTTTCAAGAATGTTGTTAACACCCAAAATTAGTACAAGTATTTCTTGCAAAATACTTTTAATGTGATTTTACACATATAAGTTCCTTTCAAATTTTCCATTATTAGACCGCATATCACACACACACACATGCACGTGTGCGTGCATGCATGCACACATGCATGCACACACACACACACATGCATGCACACACATACACATATGCACACACACACACACAAACACAAATTTACATGCATGCACGTGCACTCACACACACGTATAATATCACACATCAAAACACACACACACACATGCCTACATACAAAATCACATGCGCATGCATGTAAATACACACACATGCATATATGTATAATGCACATGTATGAATGCACGTGCACACACATGCACACACTCAAACAAATAGATACATATATCTAAACATGGAAAAATACATTCATGCATGCATAGACACCCAAACACATGAAAATAATCATGCAAACACACATACTCACATACAAAAACACACATTAAAAAAATCACACACATATGTGCATGCACCCAAAAACATGCACACACATGTACACACACACACCCAACCACACCCCACACACACACACACACACATGTAGACATACAAACTCATGCATACACACATGCACATACACTTGAATGTGCATATGAAAAAAGTTACACTTGCATGTGCATATGAACAAAGTTACACTTGCATGTGCATATGCGATCATGTACAATTACACAAACACATGTGAAAACATGTACACACACGCACTCATGCACACATGAAAACACATACACACAACGCACATGTGCACACATATGTAGACACACAAGTAAGCAGTTATTCATAGACACATATGTAAACACGAGCACACATGTTCACAATCACACACACCCCGTGTATGCACACATGGGCACATGCACATATAAGAAAACACACACATTACCACATTCATTGCACAAAACACATAAACAAATACACGCGCACGCACACACACACACACACACATGTAAAAAACACACACACACACACATGAAAAAATTATGCAAGAAACAAAATCTCTCTCACACACACATACATCCACACAAGTACAAACACACACATGCATGTGCACATGTACACACACAAATACACACACACAGACATATAGAGACACTTGCATGTGCACACGTATGCATGCACACACGCACACACATGTGCGTGTGCACACACACACACACACACACACACACACACACACACACTCTCTCTCTCTCTCTCTCGACACACACATATACATGCATACACATGTATGCACTCACACAAACATGAAAAAAACATGGACACACATCCAAAAACATGTATACATGCAAGCATGCATCCACACACACATGCACCCTTTTTCACATGTATATAGACATACATACATGCACATGTGCATAGAAATTAACACACACATACCCCCACACATGCTCACACACATTTGCACATATATTTTCACATACATGGTTAGGTTTCTTACTAAAGAGAAACTTTAGACCAACAAAACCTCATAGTTATGCCTTGAAAAAATATAAAGATAAATTAAATAACACAAAATATGAATCCTATAGTAGAAAAAAGTATTCAAAATATTTATCGTATACTTAAGGGAATAAAACATACAAATCAATCACCAATGATGCATTCAATATGTCATATAATGATTATCCTCTCAAATAAGTATTAATATGAGCCTTAAACTCACATCCAATTCTCTATTTTCAAAGAGCTAAGATTGAGCTAATTAAAACCGAGAACTAACTCCCAAATGTAATTGGAATTTGTTTCTAAAGGAATACAAGCCACCCAATCCCGACATTAAAATTAGAAAAAAATCCTAAAACTAAAGAATAATATGAAGTTATGGTCCAAGGGACCCATTATGTATTACATTCATCCTTTCGAAGCTCTTACACTTTTAATTGATCATCATTCAATGCTTCACAAATTTTAGACAAATTTGTAGTATTCTATGGCTTCAATTAATACTTTTAAAATTTTAAATTAAAACTTTTAGTATTATGTGGTTCCTTTAAAGATTGCATAGATTCCGTAGTGTTTTTATATCTTGATATAATTACAAAAATTAATCTAATAAAATATAAATATTAAATCTAATTCTAGAGTCACTATAATGATATACAACATAATACAAATGCTAAGCACTCTAAATATGAAACCATGTAAAAGAGAGATGGGGCACTTATATGATTTTCACTTATCTCGAAGTAGATATGGGCTAGAGAAACTAGTGAAATGGCTAGGAAGAGTGTCGGGAATGCTCAATAAATATTCTAGAAATTACAGATTTGGTCGGGACAAGGGAACTTTGGTTAGGATGGGACACCTAGTGCCATAGACCTTCTATATGCACTTTTGATTATGTAGAGGGTCAAAATATGATTTCTCATGTGTCACTAGGGTTTCACTACCCTTCGCAGTTAGTCACTTATATGTTGTTGTATGATCACTGAATGCACCTATAACCTGAAAAATAAGTGATATCTTGCAAAACCCCAAATTACATAAAATCCTAAAAAATAAAGATGTAAATGGGGAGTTGGACTGACCTTGACAATCACCCGACAAAGTGAACTTATGACGAGTGTTGAAGTACATCTTAGATCCCATGTAGTTCTATGTGCTTGAGTGTTAAATTGTGTCCTTAGGTTGCCCTCATGCTAGTGATGCTAAGATAGCAGGCTATAGTTGGATATAATGCAAATGTGTGGGATGGAATTCAGAAACTTCCCCTTCCTATGTAGTGTATGCAGAGTAATAAGCCCAAAAATGTAGTCCCTTTGATAATATGTAGATATGCTTTCCCTTTAGAATTTCCCACCATTATAATGATATGTATGTTGTGTATATATAGGGATATCTTACTTGAATTTTCGACACTAGTGACACAACATGCAGATTAGGACCTTAAGATATAAGTAAGAAAACTAAAAAGGACGAGTAAAAATGTCAAAAATGTGAATAAGAATAAAGAGGACAAGAGCGCCCATTGTAGATAGGGGCTCCTTGGTGTTAGTTTCAGACTAGGTGCTTTGGTGTCTTGGGAAAACCGATGAAGAATGTGAGAAGAATGACCAACGGGGATACCGTGACTTGACCATAATCGAGTGCGAAGTGATAGATGTTGTTAGTGTGAGTTATCCTATGTGTCCTCCTCTCATATTGGAGGGTCATCTCACATGGGTTAGGTTTAGGGTTTACATGTGTGTCATGCACTAGGGTTACTCAGCACCCTATATGTACTCTCTTTCTATTCATTTATGAGCATGCCAAGACACTCCGTTGTCTTTCCTCTATGTGCAAGCTTTGTTTCTGTTGAGCAAGTTCTTCCATTATTGATCGATTCTTCCTTGCGATTACGTTGGAGCTATCACGATTCCATTGGAGTGCAACTACTTCGTGGTGCATTGTTTCCGATTCGATTCTCGCAAACTCTTTTCATGGTATCAGAGCTGAGATCGGGTAAACGTGCATTCGTCATTTGAGTTGTGATTACTCTTGGTTTCATTTTTTTACTCCTCGTGCAAGTTTTTGATCTTTATTTTTTGGAATTTTATTGCTAACATTCTTGCTCTTGGAAAGATTTCACTTTTTCTTGTTCTTCGTGCATGTGCGGAGTTTTCTGAGCTCTCGGGGTTTTGTAATTACATTTGGAGATCCATTAAAATAGAGGTTTTTAATTTTTTTATTAAACTGAATTTTTTTAGATCTCTTTTTTTTTTCTGGGTTCTCTGTGTTTTTGCGGTTTGAGTAAAAAAAAAAAATCGGGTATCTTGGCCGTGTTTTCTCCTCAACACTCATGGCTCATTTTTTTTTGGTCTACTCATTGGCTTTGTTGGACTGTGCAAAACATGGTCTGCTCGTAGCTGCGTGCTCCTTCCACTTGCAAACCGTGAGCTGCCTTGTTGGACTATGCAAAACAAAGACCTTGCTTTGCTTTGTTGGACGTGAGAGGACTCTGTTGTCTTTGCTTTTCTTTGTTGGACTGCCGTCCTCCTTCCCAACCATGGCTGCGTGTTGGCTCATTCCTACGCACTCACCAAATTCTCCTCTTTGGCCATGGACGGCTCGGCTGGCACCCTGCATGTGAGTCTTTGTGCGTGGTCAAACAAACAAAAAAAATGGTAAGTTTATTTTTTTGGTAAGTAATTCTTTTTCAAAAAAACGTGGAGTCTTTCAAAACCTTTTCATTTTTAAAAAAACGTGGAAACTTTCCCTTTCTAAATACATTAAGTTTTTAAAATTCTTTTTAAACAAAATACGTGTTTTTGCTTTTTTTGTAAAGTTTTTTTCAAATCGGATTTTTTAAATCTTCTTTTAAAAAATATCAAAGCTTTTTAATCTTTCTTTCTAATTTAAACAAACAAAGTTTTTAAATTAAGAATGGTCCGTATTTTTTAAAACTTCTTTCTCTTTTTTCAAAAAAAAACCTTTTTAAATTATTCTTTCTAAACATTTTAGATTCCTTTAATTTAAAATTGTCTATTTAAACAAAAGAGGGAAAGTATTTTTTTCATATTTAATTTAATTAGATATTAATTAATCATATTTAATTAAGTTTTTTTAAAATTAGGTTTTAATTATTCGTAATTAATTAAATTTATTTACGACTATAATTCACAATTAGTAAAATATTAACTATCGGCATCTCAATTAACGTTTTTTTATCATTTTGTCTAAATTGCTTAAATTAGCTAAATAGGACGTTTCAAAATGGTAATTCTTTAACAACGTTATTGTCATTTTTTTCTCTAATCGTGTGCTCAAGTGTGCAACATCACTCTGAGCACCTTTTTTCCTTCCGAGCATTTTTCGGCATTCTGAAGATTCTTTGAACTCCTTGAGTTCATTTAAAACCATTGTATTTTACCCTTATTATTGCTTGCGACTAGTGAGCACATCCGCCACAGTCTGCAGCAAGGGGGTACTCTTTGCGACGTGAGACACTCTTTCTCACAACCAGGATTTGCTTTCACCTCCTTGTTTCTTGCTTTGTGCTTGTTTATGGTGTCCTTTTGTTTGTTGCGCTCCATGAAACATTGTTGTGGTCTCCTCTCTTACGCGTTATTACGCTGATTGCAAGACGAGTTACCAAGTGTTTCAAACCGCACGCATGGACCCGGTGTAATCAACACACTAAACCATAAAGTGCCGAAAGGGGTTGTTATTTTCTTGGGTGGTTGTGTTTCTTTTCTGCATTTCTTTTCTCTCTCTCTCTCACTATGGATGCACTTTCAATTCCTTTGCTTACGCCATTCAACTTTTTCGAATGGATATTGAAAATAATAATGAAACTAAGGGGTAAAGGGTTATTCCACATCACCATGGGAATTGAGACTGAACCAGATGACAAACCTGAAAAATCTAAGTGGTTAAACTGTAGTGATGAAGCTTTAGGTCTTCTTTGCATGTCTATTTCTCCTGACTTTCTCTTCCTCATTGAGGCGTCTAAAACACCTAAATCTGTGTGGAAAACTTTGGATGCGATGTTTCAAAAACTAGATGACATGAGAGTGCATGAGTTAGAAAACGAACTACTGGGGTTAAATCCTAGTGACTTTGAAAACCTATAAGCTTTCTTCTCGAAATTTGTGCACATTAGATTATGTTGTTAAAAGGATGTCAAGTACAAAAGAAAGATTCTCAACTAATCTTGTTGATTCTCTCTAAGCTAGGTCCCGAATATTCTATCTTCGTGTCAAATTTCTACGCTACAAAAGCTACTTTGGGCGATACTTGGACTATGCCCTCATTTGACTATTTTTCATCCCAACTCATTCGAGAACAGGACAAACTCATTCAAATGGGGTCTCTCAAGTCCAAGTCACATGCCCTTAGTAGCAAGTACTAGCAAGGAAAGAAAGACTGAAAAGAAGAAAAAATAAAGGATCAACCTAAGAAAGAAACCAAGACCAAACCTAAAAATGACACAAACACTTCGACTTCTGAGCCTAAGGCACAAAAAAACAAGTTTTTGTGTTCCTATTGCAAGAAGTCTTGTCACGACGAGCAACACTATTTTCGGAAACAGATTGATCACTTATCTCATTTACTTGAGAAGAATAAAATAAGTGTTCCTAAATCCATAAAACAAATTGCTTTGAAGACCAGGAGTCTTACCTTACAAAAGGTGCTAAAAATGATAAAAGAAAGGAAAGGCCCTTGTAGCCAGAGTTTCTCCTTCATTGACATGGATTATAGATTCGGTGCCTCACACACATGGGTTCTTCACATGTTGATTTTTCCAACATCGAACCTTGTGGAATGTCCCAAATCACAATGGGTAATGACACGGCGAGTGTCGGTTTCAATGGTGGATTGGTAGATATGGATGGGGAAACATTTAACCAAGTGTTGAGTGTTCCCGATCTCTCTACCAATCTCCTATCGAGTTTACCAAATTACTCACCTTGGTGAAGGAATACAGTGGAAATTGGTCCCGACTCGGTGATTATTCATGAGCTTAATGGTGACACTACGGTGGGAGAGGAAAGGTAGATCGGCGTTCACGGTTGTACACATTCTCCCACTTTACTTTTGATTCTACGCCCACTACCTTTCTCACTCATGAAAATGAGGTTAGTAAGCTATGGCATGAGCATTTCGGACATCTAAATTATTGCTACCTTGAACAATTGAGCCAAAATGAAATGGTAAGGAGTTGCCTCACGTCAAGTTTTCTAAGGGTCTTTGTGAGGGTTGTACCCTTGGAAAGCATCCTGAAAAGAACTTTGACAAAGGAAAATCCTGGAGAGCCACTCGTCCTTTGGATCTTGTTCATAGTGATGTTTCTGGTCCATTTCCTTCTCCTTCATTTACTAGAGCTCTTTATGTGCTAACCTTCATTGATGACTATTCACGATATACTTGGGTATATTTTCTTAAGCTTAAGTCTGAAGTCTTTGAACATTTTTAGGACTTTAAGGCTCTTGTTGAGAAACAGTGAAATGGTCTATCAAGGTTCTTTGAACTGACAATGGAGGTGAATATGTAAACAATAGGTTCATGGATTTCTATACTTACAAGGGATCTCTTTGCAGCATACAGTTGCATATAGCCCTTCGCAGAAAGAAAGAACTGTACTCTAAAGGAGATGGCCACTCGTATGATTCACTCAAAGTCTCTTCCTCTGCAGTATTGGGCCGAAGCAGTGAATTACGCAAATTACATTTAAAACCATGTTCCACACAAGGTAGTAAGAGGGATGACACCCTTTAAAGCCTAGTTTAGACGCAAGCCTGATGTTGAGCACTTTCGAGTCTTCGGATCCAAGGCTATGGCTTGGATTCCGAGAAGAAATGTAATGCTTTGGAACCACAATCCAAACCTTGTATCTTTGTAGGGTATCTTGATGGTGTGAAGGGATATCGATTGATGAATCCTACTTCTCACGAGCTGTATATTGAGAGAAGTGTTAAGTTTGATGAGTCTTCTTTGACTTCTACTTCTCCACCTATTGAGGTTCTTCACTCACTTTGATTTGGATTCGACTCATCGATGATGATATTGTTGAGCATGCTCATCTTTCGAATCTTCCAAACCATCAGACCTATGAGTCTTCTAATTCGATAGTAGTGATGACGAGGACTATGTGTTTCACACGGAATTGTTTCACTTTTGGGAATAGAGTTGCATCTATCCTTTCATTCCTTTGAGAAGCAGAGATAAGGGTTAGGGCTAGGAGGAATACTGTTGAATGTCGAGAGGGTGTGTGCGTACCGTAGAGAAAGATCGGATCGATTGCGAAGAACTCCTTTTTGTCCTGGGAAGGACTACTGCAAGTAAGAATACAAGACCACCGATTTTAATTAGACAATAAATGAGGGAAATGCCTTGGGCCTACGAAATATAAAACTTCCTTTCGAAGGTGGTGGTTCCCTGCTAATATGAATTAACACAAATTCTAATAAATAAGATATTGTCCAATTACAATTTGTTTACCTTGTTAGAATAATAGAGAAAGGGCTGGTCTTGGTTTAGAATCACGGTGACCGATGCCGGTCACTGTAACCGATACCGGTTGTTGGTAACCGATATCGGTAGGGGCAATGTTTTAGGGGCTTTTGGTGAAGGTTGGTTATAAGGTGGTTGTGTTGTTTTATAAGGCTAATAAATGGGTGGGGTTAGGTAATGGGGTGATGAGAAGGACTCAGAGAATACGGGGGTGTTCTTGGGGTAACGTAAGGGTGGAGGAATGACAGTTAGATGTAGTGTGTTGCTGGGTAGTAGATCTAGGAATAGACTTATGATGGTTGTGATTCAGAAGTTCAAGAAATGTTATTAAAAGGACATACAAGATATTACTTACTGATTATTGATGAGGATGCAGGTCCAAGAACTGTGATGACGACGGCAGAACTTAGGTAGGATGACCTGACAATCAGGAGATGAGCTATCTTCCCTCCCGACGAACAGATGAGTGTCACAAGGCTCTGGTTACTCAGTTGCAGTTTTTGGGCTTGATGTCCTTCTCTGCAAACTCTTCTTGTTTCTTTTTCACTTGTCTCTGTTCAGCCAAGTAAATTCGGATCCTTCCAATGACTTCTGATTTGGATCCATGAAAATCCAACCCTTTGTTTTTGGTTGGGAGTGGTCATTTACAGGGAACCGATGGCATGCTATGCAACCTGGCGGTCAAGTAGGAACCGGTATCGGTCAGGTCAAAGCGGGCTATTTTTGGTAAAATAGCCAGCTTTCCCTCCTTTTCTCCTGAGGGATTAGTTGCGGGCTTGGTCAAGTCATTATGAGGTTGGTTTTAGGTGCGGGTGAGGAGTAATTAGTCATGGGTGTGGATGTGGACCAAGTTATAGGTCTTAATTAGGTTAGTTTAGGGTTAAGACTAGGTCATGATGAGGTGGAAAAATGAGGTGGCAGGTATGGCGATGTGGATTTATTAATTATAAGGTAATTAATAAATAATTGTGTAAGGTTTAGGTGATGAGGTTAGGTTGCGAAATGAGATGCGGGGCACAGGGGGTCATAAGACACAAATTTGGTGTCTACACTATGTCCCTTCTCACTCAAGTGAATAATCTTCTAAATCGAGCCTAATCCTCCTGGTCCTCTTTGGGCGAGGAAAACTTTGTAAAGTCTTTGGAGATTTAGTTGGAGATACTTAAGATATGAGACGTACTCGCTTTCGATTTCATTAGACCCCACTCTTTCTTCACCTCGCTTCTAATCCACGTCTTTCCAGGAGGCTTCGGTATTCCCGAGTGGGATTCTACCATGGATGAGGAGTATTCCTCTCTCATTAAGAACGATACTTGGGATCTCACCACTCTTCCGAAAGGAAGAAAAATCGTCAGTGTAAGTGGGTGTTTCGAACGAAGTATGGAGTAGATGGAGATGTCAAAAAAGTTTAAAGCGCAATTAGTAGTAAAGGGTTTCTCCCGAGATAGTTGGGGTTGATTATACAGAAACCTTTGCTCTAGTTGTGAAGATGACTTCTATTCGACGGACCCTAGCCATTGCCACAGTGAACAGATGGAAATTCCATCAAATAGACGTTAAGAGTGCCTTCCATCATGGTGACCTAGAGGAAGAGATCTATATGGAACAACCTCTAGGTTATGTCCAAGATTCCTCCCTCATTTGTAAGTTAAAGAAGTCTCTTTATGGCCTTAAAAATCCCCTAGGGCTTCGTATGCAAGCTTTGTTTCCTCTATGTGCAAGCTTTGTTTCGTTGAGCAAATTCTTCCATTCTTGATCGATTCTTTCTTGCGATTCTGTTTGGAGCTATCATGATTCTCGTTGGAGTGTAACTACTTTGTGGTGCATCGTTTCCAATTTTATTCTCGTAAAATATTTTTAGATGTGAGAGATAACGACAATATAAAAATCAAAACAAGCGAGATAAACTAGGAAGTGTGTCACCAATGAATACTTTTCTTACTCAAGATCCATACATATAACAACATACTTGGCGATATAGTAAAATAGTAGTATGTGCGTGATTTTGTGTCTACATTTTCCCCCATTTATGTTATTTGAATGGAATTCAAGTAGTGTAAAGGAAGTAAGGAACATACCTGTGAGAAGTCCAGGGAAGCCTTGTTGTGGAAGTATGTGCAAAATAATAATATATAGTGTGTCACACCATGGACCAAATTTTTTATCCAAGTGGTGTAAATAGAGACAATGAAACTTTGTAAGGAGAACTTAGAGAAATTGATGATTTGATTTAGAGAATTTGGAGATTTTGAATTGTTTCCTATGGATATGTGAAGGGCGGGAGTGATCAATTCCCAACCTGATTTTGTAAAATTTCGATCAAGGGATGATTTAGGCGTCTGTCACCAGAGGAAGAGTGTTAGGAGAGAGGTCTAGTTTTACCCTCTAGCTATGACTACATCCTCAAAAGGTCCAACCACTGTAGATGACTAAAGACCAAATTTAGTTCCATTTCAATCCATGATTGAATAACCCATATAAGAGAAGTATAGGAAAGGAAATGACATCTCATTGCCCCCACTCCATGGGAGCCACGATTCAGTATAGTTCTAGATGGCTTCCATGTTAAGTAATCCAAAAGTGATAAAAATGTAAAGTGATTCCCATGTTAGGTCATCTGGGAAAGTGGTGATAAAACTCCCAAATTAGGTCATCTGTGAGAGATAATGAAGTGATGATGCTAATATTGTACCGATCGATTGACTTTATTCAAATATTGAATGCTTGTTTTGAAATTGAATGTATGTGATAGATTACTAAGGAGATATTTTTCACTTTTTACCCCCATATTAGGTCATTAGTGGGGATAGATAGAATGTAGTGGAAAATTTCACATGTTGTCTGAGAATGTTTTTTATAACAATGTATTAGGAGTGTTGAGTGATCATATAGTAGACTAAGGGGGATTATAAGGTGATCCCATTGTATGCCCCCATTTTAGGTGAAAGGGGAGTGGTAGCAATAACAAGCACTGAGCCGAAAGTAGATGTGAAATGGTGTAATAGTGAGAAAAATGTAGTATAGTAGATATCACAAGATTATGTTAATGTTGGAGTTGAGAATATACCAAATTGGAATATAACGTTGTGGAATGTGTAAAATATGGTGGTATGAAAAATTCTAAACTAAAAATGAAAACAGGAAGGAAAAAGAGTAGCAAAGCTCAGGATATAAGTGAAATCACGTTTCATGTATTAGTTGGAAGAATGAGTGTAGTTATTAACTATAGTAAATGTAAAATGGAAAATTTCTATATATAGGATACTAAAAATGAATGGTAAATTCATTTGAAACATGATTGATTTAGAATTTGATCTCCGATCCTACAAAGATGTTATAGATTAGGCAACGATGTTGACTAGGTTTAAGATGGTAGCAGCAAGCGGATGACCGATGGGTTGGTGAGTATGGTTATTTTCAAAAAAATGTGGTGAAATGTGCTCTTTTTGTCAATTTTTGTAAAATTTGGACTTTTGTTTTTTTGTGTGTTTCTAACTCAAGTAGGAGCGGGGAAAAGAGTGTACATCCTTTGGGATGCTAGTGCCCAATTCAAGCACTAGTAACTTGTTGCTAGGCACCTACATCCTACTTCTAGGGGTTGGTGACCCAGAAAGGACTTTGATAACATACTATGGAATATGTGAATTTTGATGAATTTTTATAGTTCGAGTGGCTATTTTTGAGTAGATATGAGGTAATAATGTGAGAAATTGTTGGTACTTATGTTGTGCAAAGAGATGTACATTTGAGGGAGTTTCATAGAGGTTGGAATTTGAGCACATTATTGACTTTGGGCCTATTTGACATTAAGTGGGATATACTAGAACATGCTGACCTATAACAAATAACAAGATTGGGGGAGGTTCCCCATAATATGCCTATGGTAATTCTCGCATTATGCGAGAGTGGTGTGCAGACACTTGCACTTTTTGGTTTCCTACTGGGGAGATGACCGTGACACTATAGGATGTATATCGTATATTGTGACTACCAATTATGGGTGAGAGAATATAGATTATGGCCATAGTAGATGTGTAGAGGAAGATGAGGGTAGCTAGATGGTACTTTACAAGTACATGGGTACAGATAAAGACCCATATTAGCCTAGATTCCATACATCGAGATCGGGTGTCCCATGATTATAGAATTTCATTAAGTTGTTATTGATTCATCAATGGTAGTAGAGGGTGGCGACGTGGGCATATTTTATAATATGCATGAAATTTGTTAGCATATAGAGGAGCATGAGACGAGGTTTTCATGGGCATGATGTGTATTGGCACATTTGTACTGAGGGACCTATATAAGTTTACACATGAGGACTATGGTGGTGGGCCTGGAGCCACCAAATTACTAAATGTATGAGCCTATGAGCATGTTGCTATATTGAGGCCACTTGGTGTGCCATGTGTGAAGTGGAAAAGGTTTGATATATTCACTATGAGATGGGTAGGTTCCCAAATTAGGAGGTTGGACACCACTACTTATAGATCTATGCTTGATCACATGGGAATAACGGCCATCATATGAAGGATGTGTTAAGACCATGGTGAATGACTAGGGGATGGAGTAGAGATACGGTGCATTCGACGTACTATGTCATTGGAGGATCGGTTCTTAGAGGTAGTCAAGTTGTTTCAAGTAAAGAGAGTGTCACAAAAGTTTGGTATGATTCAAGATGTGCCCCTAGAGCTGTATGTATGAGTGTAAGCTACTAGAGCATCAAGGAGGTCGGGGGTGAGGCTAGGCCCACATGAGCACAAATAGTCCCTCTTGGCTGGATGAGATGGATGTGGCCATAAAGCTAATATAGGTAGATGATGTAGGATTTACCCATGCGTATGAGCGTGGTGTCGTCACATCGATGGGTACTATTTTTTCTAGTTGTCATAGATGTGATGGGTGTACCACCGGTTGGAGGAGGAGAGGGGCATGCACCTACCCTCGATGGCGATGGCATAAAAATGATGCTATTAGAGTGTAAGTATTGTTTGTTCTTTATTGGGTGAGTATTACTTAGTTGTTGTATGTTTGTAAGTGTGTGTGATAACTAATGTGGTATTGGATGGTTGCAGGTGATGCTTATTGGTCCTTGATTGTGGATTCATCAATCTACACATTGACATGGAATGTGCACTTGATGTGATTGTGGGAGACTACATGTTGGAGCGAGTAAACATTATTACTCATGAGAATTCCCATTTGTTTGAGCCAATAGAAATAGTGACGACTACATGTATTGTACTATTGAGTGAGCGTAATGAGACGTAGGAAGAGAAACCGTGAGCTAGGGAGATTATGGGATGAGGATCCCTGGCACATGATTTTTCACGAAGTATGTAGAGTTGTAAGGCCAATTTGGGGAGATGTCGGTCGAGGTAGCTATATTAAGTATATAAGTGGAGAGATATAGGGGTTGCTACTAGGGACGTAAATTAAGCAGTGAAAAATCTAGTTCTACAGACTCCCGCAATTGTATATATCGATGATGATGAGATATGATGCATATGCATGTAGAGGATTTCCCATGTGATTATATTTTTGTAACTATGATTTTGGATTATATATATGGATGATTGGTGTTATTTGATATGTGATGATAATGATTTTTGTTACATGTAGACATTCAATTTACCTTTGTATAAATGATTATATTGATAAATGGATGATGGTGTTGATAGGAAATGCTTGAAAGTCATATTGTATGGATAGATGAAGAGATATAATATGTGATAGAAATAGATGTAAGTGAATGATATATGATGTATGTGAATGTGTGTGAGTATGATGAAGAGGGGGGGAAGAATAACGATGCCCCTTAGTGTATGTGTAGAAAAGATGAGGTTCATTTATATAATACCCCTTGGCAATCAAGAATGAACCATATAACAAGAGTGTGTCATCAAGAAATGGTTTGATAGTGTATGCTAGAAATATAGAACATGAAGTGCATAGTGTGAATGATGAAGGAGGTTATTATTGTAACATATCCCTCAATATTCATGTAATAACCATAAGAACATGAGTGCATCATCGGGTAATGAGGTGAGGAAAATCACTCAACAAATATGAAGAGTCCCACGAGGAGAAATGGAAACATGTGAAGTGTAACAACATGAGTGTAAGAGCCAAACTAAATGTTAAATGAAATAGTGCCAATTATGGGAGATGTAGTAGTAGGAAGCATAGATGCCGATGACTTAGGAAGCCAATGAGTTATAGTATCACCTGCAAAGAGGATGAGATGATGTAATAGTGAATGAGCTAGGTGGAGGATGCAGATGAATAATGATCTTAGGATATGGACAAATGATGACCTTAGAAGTGGGTGGAGGAGACAAGTGAACTGAAGTGGAAACACACTTATGGAATTAGAGAAAGAGGCTGCTCACAAGAGTGAGAGACAAAGGAAATGACACCCTTGTCTTCTAATTGTTGTAATTTGTCATGAAGGGTGCAATAATCATTATCACGATGGCCATTGATGTAGTGGAAATTGTAATAAGGGTGATCGCATTGGTGATGCAAGTGATGAGGAGGAGGATGCTGATTTGAGGGTAAGTGAATTAAGAACTTATCAAGAAAAGCACACAACACATCATGAGGCCTAGCAAAGTATGTTGGAAATGCAATATATCATGAGTGGGAGATGGAGAAGACTTAGGTGGAGAGTAATGCAGGTGGTGGATATGGAGGATTCTTATGTGGTGGAGGGGATGGAACATGCTTACGAGGCAGAGGATATGGAGACCTTCGAGGAAACTTAATAGATAGATAAGAGGACAAGAATAATTAGAAACCATAATAGTAGAAGGATTAAAAGGGGGATCTATAACATGTGCAACAATTAAATCTTGTTCTAGATCAATGACCTTATAACATAAAAGTGTAAATGATTCACATGTATCATATTGTAATTTTTATTTTAATGCAAGAATCAAGCCATAAATCAAGATAAAATTGATTTCTCTAGATCAATGGGCTGAAATACTAATTGATGCATAAAATGTAATCTAGAATATGTTCTTTCTTTCCTTGATGTAAACTAGGTAAGTGATCATGTGTAACTCTAGGACCATTGTTAAGAATAAAACATATAAGAAAAGCATCTTCCATTTCACAATATGTACTAATAGATCCAAAAGGAAAATGAGTGTACCATTGAAGAGCATCATCAACAAGACTATGACGAAAATATTTTAGTAATAATCAATCATTCAAATAAGAGGCCATAGCTAAATGATAATGCTTAAGATGTAAATATGGATTGCTAGTGCCATTGAAAAATGAAAATGTAGGCATGATAAAATCCTTAGGAAAAGATGAATTGTGAATTTTATTTGGAATAGGATTTCCATGAAGAGAGTTATTATCAATAGAAGCATAATAGGATTTTATTTCAAGAGTAAGAGATTGAACTTGAGATTGCAAATGGCCAACAAAATGCATGAGTGATAAAATATCATGTGAAGGAATCATAGAAGATGTGAGAGGCACATTGAGAGGTTGAAGCTTGCCATTATGAGTGATCATGGGAATGTGAGAAGAAGAAATGAAAGATGAAGATGCTATGGGAAAATATATGTATATGAAAGAGAAATAAGAGGAGGTATACTAGTAGGAATAGAAGAATTATCATGAATATCGTATAGGAAGAAGAAGAGGGAGGAGGAGAAGAACATGGGCTATCAAAAAAATGCTAGTAGTAGAATCATAAGAAACTATAAGAGGTGAAATAGTAGGAGTGGTAGAATCACCATGAATGAAATTGGAAACAAACCTCAAAAGTAGAATAAAGTGGCATGGAAAATTCACATTCAGTAGTCTTAGGAGAAGTAAAATCCTCACTAACATGTTCATGATCATAAATATAATTAGCATCAGTATGAGACAAAGTTTCACATGCAAGTATTTCATCAAGTGAGTCATCAACATATATAGAAGTAGGAGAAGAACTATCATAAGATATATATTTGTAATCATTGGAAATATTTTCAGAATTAGAAGGAATATGAGATAAAAATTTACATTTATCCTTACTAGTATGAGAAACATCATCATGCGCATGTACATTTTCATCATTGGAAATAACATGATTTTTATCTATAGTAGAAAAATAAAGACCAAACATATATTCTATAATAACATCATCATGTGCTATAACAAAAATAAAATAAGGTGGAGTATCCTTGGTGAACATGGAAGAACAAGGAGTGCATCTAGAAATTTTTGGTCCGGTGAAACAATGCTTAGACTAGAGTTGCAAAAACTAGTAGGAACTTTGTGTTTATTAGCAAGAAGAAATATTTGAAATTTTTGTCAAATTGAGCATTGCGATAAAGATCAATAAGTTCAAAATCAACAACATCATCAAGGATAGGATTTAAATTAACATGATGTATACATTTCTTAGG
Organism: Taxus wallichiana var. yunnanensis; assembly: GCA_018340775.1. NCBI lineage: Eukaryota > Viridiplantae > Streptophyta > Pinopsida > Cupressales > Taxaceae > Taxus > Taxus wallichiana. The sequence continues at coordinate 270,330,406 of CM031234.1, forward strand.
AGAGAAAAATCTATTTTTAGCCATTAGGTTTTGTGGATCCTAGGGCAAGGAGTTCTAAGAGAGGGATTCACCAAATGATTCAATAAAATTTGAATATTAAATAAAATTTTAGATTCACTATAATATATGCAACAAAATACAAATGATAAGCAATATAAATATGTGTTTGTGTAATAAAATGAGAGAGATGGGGCACTTATCTAATTTTTTTTCTTATCTTGATGGAGATGTGAGATTGAAAAATTGATGACCCATTTCAGTAGAGTGTTAGGAGTGCTCAATACAAATTCTATAAATTGTAGATTGGTTGGGACAAGGGTCCTCTGTGTTAGGATGGGGGTGCACTAGGCACCGAGACCTTCTATAGGTGTACATGAATGTGCAAGAGGGTTAGAATACAATTTTTCCTATGTTGTTAGGGTTTTGATACCCTTCATTTGTTAGTCACTGGATCATCACCAAATACACATGTAACTTGTAAAATAAGTGATATCCTGAAAAACCCCAAACTATATCAAATCCTAAAAATGAAAGATATAAATGGGGAGTTAGACTAACCAACATGATCACCCAACAGAGTGAACTTACTATTGATCACTACACTACATCTCAACATCTATATATTTCTTTGTGTTTGTGTGTGAAATCACGTCCTTAGGTTGCCCTCATGTCAATGATGATAAGATAGTGGGCTATATCTAGATTCAATTCAAATGTGTGGGATGGAATTCTGAAACTTCCCTTTCCTATGTAGTGTATGTAGAGTAATAATCTTAAAAATGTAGTCCCTTTGATAAGTATGTAGATATGCTTTCCTTTAGAATTTCCCGCCATTAGAATGGTATATATGTTGTTTATGTATATAGATTTATTTCTTGAGTTTCAACACTAAGTGACACGACATGTCAACTATAACCTTAGGATAGGAGTAAAAAATTGAAAAGGCCAACCAAAAATGTCAAAAATGTGAACAAGAATATAGAGGACATGAGTGCCCAGGGTGGATAGGGTCACCTGGCGCTAGTGTCTAGATGGAAGTTGGTGTCCTAGGACAATTAATGACAAATGTGAGAAGAATGATTGAAAAGGTTCCTTGTGACCGACCATAAATGAGTGTAGAAGTGACAAATGTGAGAAATAAAGACAATAGAAACAATCAAAGCAAAGGAATGGACTAGGAAGTGTGTCACCAGTGAATAGTTTTCTTACTCAAGATCCATACATATAACAACATACTTTGAGGTGTATTAATATAGTAGTATGTGAGTGATTTTTTATCTAGATAAATTCCTTAATGTTCCATGAAATATACCAATCCTTATGAGGCCTCGAAAATTTATCATGACTTACACAAAGACTCTATAGGATTGCACAAACTAAACAACAAATGAAAATTACATAGTGGAAATCATACAAAACATTGACATTGTATAATAAGTTTCGCATACAATCAAAAATTATCTATAACTGTACAAAAATTATCTATGGCTTTCCATTAACAAAAATTATTCACAACATGGCCTACCAACAAAACAAATTCAATACATAATACTAGATTTCATTCAAACTATTTAGACTATTTTGGTTGATACAAGATTACCTGTGAATCCGGATGCTTCTACATAACAAAATTGGGTGATTTTGAAAAACTGATCTCCTTCTTAGGAATCCAAATCCATGATTCAAAACATTCACAACATGACCAAGGTCTGCAATCAATATTGTTCACTTTCCACTTAACCGAGTAATCCTTATACTCCTTATTGTGTGTTTTCTTGATCATTGTGTCAATGATTGTTTTCATCTCTTTGCACACTTTTTTGGGCATATGTTTTCTCTAATCCACCTCTCTATCCTCAAAATTTGAATATTTAATACTTCTCTATATTACATTGTATAGATACATATGTGTCACATTGAATATCTTTTTATATGAATGCATTCTAGTAACCCAATCTCATAAGCATTATGCACACATTTCCTCAACACACATTGCATGGTCCAATTATATTCCATTTGAGATTATTGTATGTTCCTTAAGGAAACCTTTCCTTCTAGAGATTGGATAAGACTATGTCTCCTATTTGATATTCCAATTCTCTTTTTATATCATCCATACAATAATTTTATTGTGCATTCATATTTTCTAATTGATATGCACTTGTTGGTGTAATTCCTCCATATAGTTTGAAAAATATTTTTCTTTTCGCACACCTTCCTTATTTGTGTGGCAACTCTCTCATATTTTCCACTTCTCAAAGGTTACACCCAAATATAATCAAGAATGGTGTCTTCCATATTATTTAATTAATTGAATTATTATGTGTAAAATATAGTTATGTCATGCTTAGTCTCATGTTATTAACTTATCTACCACCAAACACCTTAATAGGTCTCTAAGACCCTTATTCAACATTTCCATCTATCCACTAGTTGTGAGTGATAAACCAAACTCGACTTGCTACTCTATGTATTCATCTTCTTTCACAACGTCCTCCAAAAATGAGCCACAAAATTGGTATCTCCATTAGACACAATGATGCATGGTAATACATACATCACTACAAGAATATACATTCATCTTTGTTGAGGAGGAAGTCTTTAACTCCCGCATGAGAAACTAGTAGTTGAAACTTGTTGTTTGAAACCAGATGCTTAAATTTATTTAATCTCCTAATCACTGTAAGAACATGCTTCTTAATGAAGGAATACCTTACTTCATAGTCCTCCAAGATTTGGCTAAAGAAGGCAATTGGATGCTCTGTATTTTATTCGTTTTTGCTGTACTAAAATTGCAGAAATTGTATCACCACCACCAAATGCAAAAGGATGAAGTATTTGGAGAAATATGGGTTAATGAGAGTTGAAGCCCATGAGATAGCTTCTTTGATTGCCTCAAAACTTGCCTTACCTTTAGTTGTCCATTTGAAAGCCATACTTTTCTTCAACATCATAGTTATTGGCTTGATAAAGGCTGTAAGGTTTAGAACAAACCTTCAAACAAAATTGATTCTTCCCAAGAAACTTTGAAGAGACTTCTTATGACTTGGCAAATGGTAGTGCTCTTATTGCTTCAACCCTTTTCTCGGATCAATTGCTAACCCTTCTTTGGAAACAATGTGGCCTATGAGTTTTCCTTCATGAGCTAGGAATATGCATTTTGGGGATCCAAGGATACCCCAAATATTCTACATCTTTAGAACACTTGTCTCAAATGAAAGAAATGGTCTCGCTACACTTTTAGAAAATGTAGTAATATCATCTAGGTATATCAAAACTATTTTGTTGATCAATCCCTTGAATGCCATATCCATTGCCCTTTGGAAAGTAGCTCCGGTGTTAGACAACCCAAATGGCATTTTTCTATATGCATAGGTTCCCCATTTGGTGGTGAAGGCTGTTTTGAACTAATCATCTTCCTTTACCATGATCTGATTGTACCCTGAATAACCATCTAACAATGAAAACCTCTCGTGAGCAAAGCAACAACTTGCAAAATCTGCTCCATAGAAGGAAGTGGGTAGTGATCCTTGAGGGATGATCTGTTCAAATCTCTAAAGTCTACACAAAACCTGATTTCCCCACTCTTCTTTCTAACTGGAACCAAGTTTGCAACCTAGCTTGAATGCTTGATGGGGAATATGATACTTGCTTCTATTAACTTATTCAATTCCTTCTTCATGAGAGGCTCAATGTGTGGATTGACCGGTCTTTGTTTTTTCCTGATGGGCTTAGCACTTGGATCTAGTTCAATTGTGTGTTGAGCTAGCTTGGGATTGAAACCTCTCAAGTCTTCATAGCTCCAAGAAAATACATCCGGAACTCTTGGAAAATTTACATGAATTCATACCTTTCTTTCTTGGTTGCCACTTTACCAATTTGAAGTGACTTGCCTTCTCCAACTGAGATGGGCTCTGAATCCTCTCCCTTGACTTGGATGTTTTCTTTCTCCTTCCTAAATTGATCATTAGGATTGAATATAGACTCTAAAGTCACAAGTCCTTTGGTAGTTTGTTGGTTCTTAGCTGTACCACTTGATCACCATATTGTTGTCCCAACTTTTCCTGATTTTTGGCTGAGAACTCAACTTCCTCTTGCAAGAAATTGATGATTTATTGGTCACTCTCAAACACTTGCCAACTTGCATTGTTGTGCGTACTGATGGCCTCACAATCACATGGATGTTTGGCTGCATTTTATCTCTTTTGATACTCTCCACAACATCAAAATTTTCTCCAACTGCTGCAAGCCTATCAGTAGCTTGGTTCTCTTTCCTAGGGATGGATTTGATGCCAAAACCCTCAAAATCCTCAATGAGATCCCACACCCTATTCCTATAAATTTTGAGTAAGTCATTCTTGGCAGCATGCTATCCCTTAACTTGATTAACAATCAGCTCACTATCACCAAAGACTTGTAAGTTTTTGATGCCTCTCTTCCTTGACCAATGCAATCCATGTATCAAAGCTTCATATTCAAAAGTGTTGTTAGAACATGCAAAATAAAATCTAAAAGCTAAATAATACTTAATGCCTTGAGGTGAAACAAGCATAGCTCCTCCTCCTGCACCTTGTCTACTTCTTGATCCATCAAAGAACAACTGTCATACCTCATTGTCATCTCTATGGTCTGGCTTGGTGATGCTAGGAAGAGGTTGATTTTCTTCATGCATGTAATAGAATCCTAGTTTAGATTCCTCCATTTCCTTGTAGGGATCAAAAGCATGTACCTTGCTTGCCCATTCGTCAAGAGTCAAATCTGGAATGTTTCAAACTTTGTGTTAGCTTCATGTGTGCTCGGATAATCCTCTTGATCAAATCTTTGAGCAGTTGGCATTTATTAGGCTTGGAGTATGAGGCTCTATGTGGAAGTTTGCAATAGGTTCGACCTGATTGTGGCCTTGGCTCCATATCTTGTCCTAAAAAACATGTGTGACCAGTCATCAGATAGGTAGCCTCTAATTCTAGCTGTGAAATCCCTTGACAAACATAAGGCAAAGAGTGGTGGCAAATCTATCACTGACACATCTTGCAAAACAGTGACATTGGGGCATGCATGCAAAGTAAGGCCCAAATCTTTAATTACCCCAATTGTTGTTACGATGTCCCATCTAATTGCACCACCCCTTGGATATGACTTCATATTGAAGGCCCAGATGATCAGCTATTTGCTTGGGCATCATGAACTACTTGCCCCAAAATCAATCATACAATTATGTACTAGTTTATCCCCAATGATTAATGAAACATAGAATGGAGGGGGCTTCAAATTTTTACCTTCTTTGTCCTTCATGATTTCCCTCAAAGGCTAAGTGGAATTTGTGAGTACCTTCTCTGGCATATGAGCTAGCTGATTTGAGGTTGACCAATTCTTCATGGCAGCTTGTAATAGATCCCTTTTTCCTGGGATGGATAGTGAATCCCACATAGATATGTTCACATTGGTCTTCTTCATTTGTTCAATGATGTTAAATGGGGATGAACCATATTTTTCTGCCCTTTAGTCTGCACATTCTTTTCTTATACATGGGCTACAACAACTGGCATTGGAGCTGGTCTAGAAGGTGGCTTGGGCTGTCCTTGCACATTTGGAACCACATTTTTCTTGCCAACACCTTGTGGAGTGATGGGAGGTTGTGAATCACTTGGACTTGATGACTGCCCTTCACCAATATTCCTCTTCTTTGATCATGTGTTAGATGCTACACTCTGAGAAGGTGTTTGATTCACACCACAAAAATCTTTAGCCTGCTAATTCACAAGTGTAGTCTCATTTGGAGTTGTATCTTGTTGAGATGTCCCTTGTTGTTGGTTTGTTTCTCCACTTGCTTCACTCTCCACACTAGTTGTTGTCACCATCAAAGCTTGGTTCAAAGTACCATTGAAGCACATAGATTGGTTGTGAGGTTCATTGCATGGGAAACACCAATCATAATCTTGAGCTATATTATTTTACACTGGCACTAAGGCTTTAGAGGTAGATGCAACATGGGGGTTATAGGGCTGAAATGGTCTATTGGTAGGAGGCCTTACTTGATTTTGATTTACAGTTGGGTTGGGTGGCCTATTAGGCTGATATGGTTGTCTATTAGGATGGGTTTGAGGCTGATAAGAAGGCCTAAAACCTTGAGCTTGTTGTCTCTTGAGTGTAACTAGTTCATTGCCCAGATTTTGCAATTGTTTCGTAACTTCTTGGAACTTATTTAAGGCACTAGAGGATGAAATAGAAGTTTCATTTGAACTCTGGTTTGTAGGAGTGGGAATAGGAGATAAAGTAGGTCTTTGAATATTACTTGGGCTTCCCAACTCTGGATGTAAGGGTATAGGAGGCCTAGGTACAAGTTTACCAACTTGGATCAAATAATTCTTAGCCCTAATGGTGATGATGTAAGATTCGCATGTAGAGTTACACCTCCCATGGATTGGATCAACATAGAAATGTCGAGAATTTAAAGCCTTGAGAAAGTATAAGAAAGCACCTTGAGTTGTTGGCCTCACTACCAATGGGATTTTGTCCCATGTTCTTTGAAATCTGAAATTGAAGTCTATTAACTACTCATTAGGATCTCTCTTGATAGTTTTCAATTTCTCCAATAGAGACAAGTTGTCCCCTTTCTCTCCAAATTAGTTATGGAGAGCTATGCACAAATGGTTCCAATTGTGGATAGAGCCTGCCTCAAGGCTCCTAAACCATTGCAAGGCTTTCCCTTTGAATGAAGATGCCAACAATTTGATAGCAATATCCATCTCAACAATCTCATGGATTGCACAAACATTAGCAATGTCTTGGACATGATCACCAGCAGTGGTCTGATTTTCTCCAGTAAAGTATGGAATGTTCTTCAATGTTGCAATTGGAACTAGGTTTTGTGGATTGAGAGAAAGTGGGATGCTGCTAGTAAAGTTGACATAAGGATTGGGTTATGCCATTATGATTGGCCTGAGAACCCTTGTTGATTGGATGAAAGGTCTACCAAGTGGAGGAGTTGATAGAGTTCTGTTTGGTGGAGATGGAGACCTTTGAATCCTTCTTCCCCTTTCTCTTCTTTCTGGGGATAATTGTAGATACTCAAACAATCCTTCTTCTCTGGTCCTTGACCTTGTTTGGATCCTTCTCATGAATCTTCAAGCTTGGACTGCTGAAACCAGTTGATTCTATCCTTTTGGAGTCGCCAGATGTGCAAATCAGGGCTCTTTTAAGAAAGAAACTTACAACAATTGCACATCAACTTTGTTGTAATGAAGATGAAGACCTCTAAGGTCCCACCGGGCATGCCAAAACTATTAGTGAAAATCTACAACACCCCAAAATGACCTTCAAATCTGATCTAGAATTGGGTCATTTAGTGTGATTACACAACATTGAGTTTTCTCTAAGGTGTGGGACCTTGCAAGGTGAGAAAACTCTCAGATTGAAGCTAGTTCTTACTCCTCTATTTAGGTGTATGCATGAATTTACAGAGGTTCAATACTAATTCCTACTCTAAATTCCAAGGAGACAGAGTTGAAGATGTAAGAAAGGGGAAAAAAACTAAGCTAAAATGGTGATACACCAAAGGAGTGATGAACTTATATTTTGCAAATAAACATAGATCATAAGAATGTAGCACAGAACATGCACAAATTGCCAAAATATAATGAAAGATCAGAAGACAATGATAAACACATGAGAGGATTGGAAAATCAATCATAGAACATACATTATCATTCCCAAGTTTAATACAATGCATTACAATGGCAAGGAGGCAAAATATGTGTTGCAGCCTGTATGAGAGGTCTGAAACTCTACAAATCTACCTGCTAAGGAAGAAAAGAGAGCTTGCAAGAGAAAAATGTCCAACATTACAATAGATTACATCCTTTACATTTATAGCTGAAGAAAAGAGAGGGAAAAGAGGAGGAAGAAAATATGATCCTTTTTCTCAACCACCCGCCATTAACCCTTTCAAATCAGCCTATAATCCATCAAATCGAGCTCCTTTGCTTCTATTTTTGCATGTTGGAGAGAAAAATGATGAATTTGGTGAAACATAACTCTCAAAGCAATCTGATCTCACATTTATGGTGTGAGAAGATATTTTTAGGGTTTTCCTCCATCAAAACGAGCTGATTCTTCATCCTTGGCGTGTGGGAGAAAGCAATCATGGCGGTTTTGAGCAAAAACAACTCATTTGAAGCAATCGGTTCGCATTAAAGGCATGAAAGACATTTTTAGAATTTTCTCCATCAAAACCTACAAAAAATGATGTTTTTATTCCTCCAATGCATAGAGGGGCTCGAGACCTTTCCAAAAAGTCTAATTTTGTTCAAATCTGATCTTTGGATCGAAAGATATGGCGCTTTGAAGATATAGGGAAAAAACAGGCAAAAAGTTTGGGCACAAATTTTGAGGCACGAATTAGGGCACACTTGGCAGCAAAATCAGATTTTGAAAATGGGTCCATGGGGTCAAAATTTACTTTTTGTACTTTTGGAAAATTTTCCAAAAATCCCCACGCACCTCGCCACTCGAGACATGTGGCACCTCCTGGTTCATCGATGGAATCGTGGGCTCAAACCTATCCTTTTCCTTTTAAATTTTCATTGGGAAAATTTCCCAAAATTTCCCCATGCCCCGCTCTCCCGGTGACACATGTTGGCTCTTGGTTGCTTTAGCAGGGCATGCTTCTATTTTTTCCTTTGTGCCTTTGTCACTTTGGCAAAAAACCAAAAATTCCTCTATGCCTCCGATTCCCACCATAAAAAGGGACACGTGGCGGCTTCAAAACAATCCATGGGCTTTCGAGCTGAAATTTGACTTTGGGCATTTAACCCCTAAAGGGCTAAATGCCAAGTTTTCCTCCTCGGCCCGCCGCCACCCATTTCCTTCCTTCATCTATTTGGCGGGCCAAAATTTTCCTTTGCACCCTTTGACCAAAGCACCAAAACGTAAACTTCCCCCGACGTTTACTCCTTCCCTACCATGTGGCACCTTCTCATTGGTTGTGGGCTTGTCTAGGGAAATTTTCCCAAAAAACTCCGCCGAGCCATAACTCAAAAATTACAAGGAGTTAGGAGGAAAATTTTACCTTTCTAGAAAGGTAAGAAAATTCTCTATTTGATGGAATCATACCCAAAAAATTTTGAGTTCCTGAAGCATGCAAAAATTTCATTTTAAGTACCAGCAAAGGAGAAGGAGGAGTTAGCCAAAAATAAGCATGGGCTTATTTTGGATAAGCATCAACTTCACTAGTGTTGATTTGGGATATCAAGTAGTCTTTCCGGAAGTTTATTTTAATCATTATTTCCTAGTATTGATTAGATAATCATTTCGAACAATCTCTAAATACCTTCGGATAATATTGAAATGACATATATCCATACTCACTTTTCAATAATCTACCTTGGGTACCACACCCTCTGCTTCATGTCTCATTGGCTTAATTTCCACACATAGTTTCTATCAAATCACCTTGATTTACCATCTCTACTCATCCCTAAATTTTTCCAAATCTTAAATTCTCCTCTGTGTGAACTGAACAAAATATCCTTCATTTCATGGGAAAGATTACATCAAATCAGAACATATGTCTCCTTCTCATTATAAAACTTGGCTCAATTTCATTATCATCATGCCTTTCCCTTCTTATTCGAGTATAAGGAATTTCAAAGAGAATGGTGAAGGTGCTCATAGCTCACAGCCTGAAGGAGATTTCTTTAGAGGACTTAAATCAGATTTTTGATTTAAGCGGTCCTGATGAAGCTTTTGTCAGGGCTTTGTTTGAGATAGAATGTGTGGGTGATACCAGAGGACCCGTAACACATACCAAAAATTTGATTAGTGCTTCTTACAAGGTTGATCAGGATCAATCATGTGTTCACATCCTTCCAGTTATGTATTTCCATCTTTTTAGATGGGAGCATATGAAAAATCCCAAAGAATTGAAAAAATATTGGGTTGAGAGAAGACCCCAGGTCTCTGGGAAGACAAATTTTCAATGTCCCTTTCTATGTGATGAGGAATTTGTATTGAAAGATATTCCTAAGGAATCATATGTGTTGTATGATAAATCCTCCATCGACACAGTGCCTACTATCTCCCATAAAATAGAAGAGTTAGAGAAAAGGATCAAATTCCTAGAGAAAAATCAAGTAGAGACCATGCCTTCACAATCAATTTCAGCACCAGGGTTCATCTTCAGGAAAAGGAAAGGTGAACCACCATCAAAACCTCCAATTATTATCTTAGATGGGGAAGAATACCAATCATTTTCTGCTTGTCGTTGAAGGGCAACCATTTCCTCCACTTGAGACAACAAAGGGATATTTTCTATTTGATCATCCACCCTCTTAATGCATAGTGCTCCTTAGGTGGAGCATGAATTATTGGGCCCTCAACCAATTCCTTCCCTAAAGGACAATCCACCTTTTACACAGGAAATGGGAGGTGGGTCAAGTTTGAGGCCTCACAATCAGCCCAGTCAACAACATACAGTATCTACCCCTCCAACCACTTCAAGTGTTCCCTCTCAAGAAACTCCCATCATATCAGTCCCTCACAAGGGAAAGGAAAGATGAATTTCTTCACAGGAGGTCTAGATATTTTAGATTGGGTTTCATCTCAATAGAAGAAATTTGAACTGGAGAAAATTATGAGTCATCCTAGAATGACTCTAGAGGCGTTAATGGATATGGGAATGTCTCGGGACCTGGCAGGGTCAATCATTTTCATTCAAACAACACAAGGCTCAAGTGAGTTTTTGTTAAGGAAAACAAGCTTCTGAACAAGCTCCCCTTGCTCAGAGGAAGCTATGAAGTAGGGCTAAAGAATGCCTAAATGTTGTCTTCTTTTCACTATTTCTCTTTCTGGCATGTACATATTTTTCTTTGTCATGGGTAGGGGCCCCTATAGAACCCCATTTTGTTCCTTATTCAGAGTGCAAGAAACATAACAACATCAATCATTTACATGTTTACCTAAATGTATGTTAATTTCATCAAAGTAAATATGGCATTACTACATTCTTCCATTTTTCAATTGAAATAAAGGAACAATAAAATTTAGAGAAACAATTACTTCCAATGTAATAGAAGTGTCATTTTAAAACATTAGTTTAAAAAGGATGAATATGAAAAGAGAATATAGTTCAAGGAACAACTGTCTAAGCATGTTCATCATCCTTTGCATCTTCTTCTTCAGCTTCTAATTCTAGATCTTGTTCTTTTGGTATCCTCACCACATATGCATCATATATTTTGAATAATTCATTAACCTCATCCTCATATGGTCAGTATGATGCTGGAAAATCAATGCCTGTCTAGATATTACATCAATGCAATGGCCCATTTTCTTCTTGTATTCCAGTGGCCTTGCCTTCAACTCTACAATTCTATTTTCTATTTTTCTCATGGTCTTAATGACTTCATAGGAGAAGTCATTCCTTAGAACATTATTTTCAAAAGAGTCAAGTAAGAAATCAATCTTCATGTCCCCATAACTCTTCTTGAACTTATCAATAACCATATCCTCCAACTTTAAGTCAATAGCATCGAGAGTATCATCAACCCAATTTATTTTGACTTCAAGTTTTCCTTTGATTCCATTTAGGGTCTCGACTCTAATTTTTGACAACTCCTCAAGGGCATGTTGGCTTCCTTTAAATTCAGTTGGTACAATGTCCTCCTCCTCAACCAACTCATCACTAAGTTGGGTAATGCGGTCCAATTTGGGAAGAATACCTTCAAAGTAGAAAATCTCATTGTCGCATTGTTCAATTATCTCATCAATTTCATTAATTCTGTTTTTGAGATCTTCATACTTTGATCTGGCTTCGTAATTTCTTCTTTTCCCCTCTTGGTCAAGTTCTCAATCCATGTGTCTACTACTTGAACCTTCTTGACAACCTTGTTTACCTTATTCATTCCTTTAGGGGTGTTTATATAAGCACTTTCTTGTGTTTGACTAGTCTTCCCTATCAACTGTTGTAAACAAGAACTCAAGGCCTTAACTTTCTCCTTTAATTGCCTTTTTTCATTCCATCTTCATCAACCTTTTGCAGAAGATCACTTACTACCTCAGATACCCCTTGCTTCAATTGTTCCCTTGAGGGTTTTCCCAAAGGGATAATTTGAATGTTATAATCATCAGTTGTTATGTATTTTCTTGTTTTACCCTCAAAAGGGGTTGCTATTTCCAAGGTTCTTGCTCCAGATGAATTAGTGTGGGTTTTTGTGATGGTCCTAGCCCTTTTGAGGCTCTTACTACCTTTGGAAAAGATAGAGCAGTAAGGTCAACAACTTGCACAGGGAGAACCTCTTTTTCTTCATTTGAAATCAACTCACTGATCCATCCCTTTTCTAAGCTTGTTATAGCTCTTGTTTCTTGTGATTCTTGCTGAGAGTTTCTCAGGAAAAACTACCATTTGCTTGGATATTTCTTGTTCAGTTTGCACCAATGATTGTGTTTGTTCCTGATAACTTATTTCAATGGTCTCTACACCAATCTCACCCTGTGCTATTGATTCTTTTGGATGCTCTTTTTCATGGTCTGGAACTTTAGATTGATCATCAACATTCAAGGGAGACTCCTTCCTTGCTTCTTCAGTTGAAGCCATAGTGGAATTAACTTCTTCTATAACACTTTCTTACACCAAAATTTGGGTTATGGGACCCTTCTCTCCTGAAGTCTATTGAGTTGCAACCTTACCCTTTTCATGCTCCAATGATGTATTTTGTAATGCCATGGTAGGTTGTTCCTCCATAAACAACTCCACATTTCCCACCAAAGGTTGTAAATTCTTACCAGTGATGATTTCTGCATCAACAATTACATCTTGTGCTATTTTCAATCTCTCTTCAAAAATAGATTTTCCCTCTTGAGGAAAGTTATCAATTTTGGTCACCTTAGTAGAAATAGATATAGCCTCTTTCATTAATAACTCAGCATTAGTGTCCTTTTCAACAAACAACTTTGGTTTACCCAATTCCAAAGTCATTTTTAGTTTCCGGGTCCTCTCTTTAGTAGTTGATACATGAATATCTTTTTCCAATTCTTTGCTTGCTTGAATGCTATCCACTGGTGTTAGTATTGGTTCATCTGAATAAATTAAGTGCATCCAACATGGAAAATCCTTCACCAAGTATCAACATCAATTACATCAGTTTGGCACTTTGCAAATTCATGCATTGTTTCGACTAGAGGCACATTTATATCCTTGGCAAGCAAAGTTTTAGAGATTTTCATACCTGGGGTAACAAATTGATTGTCTACTAGACTAACTGTAGTACTTCCTTGGGAAACTGGACTCTGAGTGCATTCCATTTTTTTTCCATAACAAACAGAGATGGGATCAAAGGATCTGATTGCTCCAAACGTGGTAGTGATGCATCATGTTGATTTTGGACAACATCACTCCTTTCAGACTCTGGGGGATCAATTACCACATCCCTAGTGCTTGAAATTTGTAGGCATATGGGCTCCTACTCTTACCAAATGGCTGGTGAATAACCTTGTGTTTTTTGTGTGTTCTCTCAAACCTTTTTAAATATGGTGCTACCCTTCTTTCATCCTTGTGTGGCTTAGACTGAATGTGGCCACTTGTAATGGCCCCACTCATTAAATTTTCAGCACTATGTTGCTTTGGTGAAACACTTGGATAGACCACATGTGATGCCAAACCTTTCCCCTTTTCCTGAATTGGTACTACAAAAGTAATAGGGGAATTCTCCATAGATTTTAAAAGCATCTCTTTAGTATTTTGCTTGAGAACTGACATAGAAGTGCTAGTTCCACTAGTGGCTGATGTCCACTCATCAATGAATTCAGAAGTAGGTCTTTTGGATGGAAATTGAGGGGCCTTTCCTCCCAGTGGGTCCATTTTATCTGCATCCTCCCTCAGGGGTGGAATATCCTCACTCAGGTTTCCCAAACTTCTAAAATTGTTTAGGATTTTTGTATTCTAGAGTGAAAGATCAATATTATTTTGGGTCAACCAGTTTATAGTCCTTATTACATCAGTTATTCTTAAATAAGGATCATCAAATTCTACCACATTCAGTCTGGAGGAGATATAGGATGATCCCCACCTTCTGATCAATATAAAATCTGCTCACTGTGTGTGGATCATCCATAATCCCCTCTGGGATAACCACAATTTTGTAGTCTATTATCTGTGACAGAGTCATTCTGGAAAAATCCCTTAACCGACTTCTTCCTCATCCCTTACAGTTCATCCAGTAATCCTCAAAATGGGGCTCATGCTCAAAGGTGTTTGCAATGTTGTTAAACACCCATCTGATGTCATAATTAGGCCTGGCCTCAAACTTCTCCATATCAAATTTCTACATTTCCTCTTCAATCAATCTAGCCTTTATGATGGAAGGACATGAATACCTTCAATTCAAATAGGAAATTTGATATTTTTTTATGCCTCCCAACAATTATTTTATGCACATGTGTCAGTTATCTTACCAGTTCCCATAAAATCAATTTATCATCTACATACCTAGGCAACTTATATGGCTTTCCCTCAAAACCACTAACTCTTATGTAAGTAAACCTTTTATACTAGATAAAGCAACATCCATATTCAAAAATTACTTGTCTAGCTTGTTTAGACATCCTATATTGTCCCCACTCTGGCTTAAAAAGACAAATGATTGGGGCAAAGAAAGCGTCATTAACTAACCTTACATTCCCACTCCAGTTGATCAATTGCAATTGGGGAAATATCTCATGCATTTGACATTGCTTGAAATCTGCATGTGGTGACAAACCTGGGAAATGTTTGTGCCCTACAACATTATAAATGAGATATGTCATCATATAAAATTCAAGGTCTACAATATCTCCCATTTCAATTTTTTTACTAGAGTGACCATGTGATCATGGAGTGTGTCTGCAATAAAGGTGGCCCAAAAATGCTCCCTTTTTTCTCCATAATAATCCATATGTATGTAGTCATCCATTCTTTGAATTCATTTGTTGTTTCTAAACCTACCATTTGACTTAGCAACACGATGACATCCTCAACCTCCTCTACAAACTGTGCCCTAACCAGCTTCTTAGGGATTCTAGCCATTGTCCTCTTCGTGATAAGCTAGTTTGTATTTATCATCTTGACATAGTCCTTCTTCTTTGTTTCATAATCCTTCAGAGCCAACTTGATGCCAATGGTAATTGGGTTTGCGACTATAGGAAATTTTAACATTATTCGATGGCCGCTAGTGTTAGTGTTAAGTACTGCATCCCCACTCCCATCCAACACCTCCCTCTTTTCTGGATCATAGTTCATAGCACAATGCCACACTAATTCAGGAAATGAACAAAGGGTGGGATGGCACCAACTAGAGCAATACAACTTTCCTGAATTGCTTTTAAGGATTCATTCTGGATGGGGATTTTTAACCTTTGGAGGAAGTCATCTAGATCAGTGCCCATTAAGTTTGTGTCTCATAATCTTATCTAGATCACTTGTGATTCTCGACACAAATGAGAATGAAGATGGCATAGTCTTCATTGTTCAAAACCCTAACTTTCCTTTTAAACCAACCTTCCACTGAAAGAGAAATATAGGAGTTTGAAGCTCTTACTAGTCAATCCACAAGTTCTGAACAATTTAAACCCAAATCAACAACTCCTTAAATTCTCAGTTTATAATTTGAGATCCATAACTAAGGACACAATAATTCTTCATGTAAATCACAAAGGCAATAACAAAAATCAAGCCAATTGGTAAATAAAGATGAAATCATTCACAAGCTTTAAAATGTCCTTGATTTGTGTAGCAACATTAATGGCGGAAAAAATAAATGCACTGCATCGAGACCATTTAATCCGTCATTTACAATTTTAAAAATGAACCGTCCACATGGAATAAAGCTTTTTCTATCACGGGCTCGGGGGCACCTTTTGTAATTTTGTAACTTTAAATACTTTGCATACTTTTGGAAAACTTGACCCACCCATCCGCCTTTTGGTTTTCAATATTGGCTTGACACGTGGTCGCATTTGAGTGATAGTGGGGCTGCGACTCTTTTTGTAATTTTACTCCTTTTCCAATTAAAACCAAAAGTATCAAAAATATCCAATGACCCATTTCCCCGCTTCCTTTATAAACAAATACCACGTGTCCTTTAGTGGGCCTCGGGGACCCTTTTACACTTTTAACACCTTTTATCTTTAAAGTGCACAAATACAATTATGCACCGCTTCCCCACATCCACTCAGCTTGAGACATGTGTACACCTTTGGGGAAAAAGAAAACTACTTGTGTTGCTTTATGGTCACGAATATTCAAGGAATATTTTTAGGTCATGGGACCAATTTTTAATTCGTGAATGCCATAGAAAAATACAAGTTTATGAATTGGACCCACCACACCACATCCAATTTAAAACCACCACGTACCAACAAGTGAAGGGAGATAAAAATGCACATACAGACATGATCCTCGACCAAAAAAGAGGAAAGACTAGACTATACACAGAAAAACCACAGAGCCGACTCGCACCTCAACGGGAAAATAGAAAATATAGCAGACAACAATGACAAATCTTAACTGAATAAGGGTGAGATAAATTCGAGCACCAACAAGACTTACCACTTCTATACTTCAACAAAAAAGTGTAGCCTTGTAGGTACTCAATCCACTTAATATGATTTTTGTTCAATTTTCTCTAAATACTAACAAACTACAATTCTTAATGATAAGGAAATAACAAAAATTCCTTTGGCAATGTAGAGCCTCCACTTCTTGAGCGCTTGAAAAATTGCATAGAAATATTGATCATACACACTATAATTTTTATTCACATCATTTAAATACACTAATGACATCCATTCTTTATTTAACACTGCACCTATGACTAAACCACTTACATCATAATCCACATGGAATACCATTACAAAGTTAAGAAACACTAGACTAGCTATTTTATCACCTTCTACTTCAAATATTGAAAAATATCCTCGATCAATGGATTTATAATAAAATATTATTATCATTTCACATGGCATTTATTATAGGTGCAAAAATTCTAGTAAAATACCTTATAAACTTAGGGTAAAATCTAGCCAACCCATGAAAACTTAGTTTCTCAAATACTTTTTGTGGTGATGGCCAATCTAATGTTGTGTAAACCTTTTTGCATCCATCTTCATACCTTCACTAGAATACAAATCATAGATATACCAAATCTTCTTTTGTGAAAGTACATTTCTTCAAATTTACTATCAACTTGTTCTCACATGTCCACTACAACACTTTCTTATATAACAAACAATATTCATGCATCTTACTAAATATCAAAATATCATTAAGGTACATAACCACAAATTTTCAAAAAAATATTTTAGGAATTCATCCATAAACCTTGTGAAGAATAAATAGCCATTAACACAATACTTCCTACATTTTTAGTCTAATATTTCACTCATCTCCCTCTCTAATATAAATTTGATGGTATCCACTCTTCATATCAATATTAATTAAATACTTCATGCCACTTAGAAAATACATGATGTCATCCATGCATGTAAATGAAAATATATAATTGATGGTGATATTATTTATGGATCATGAATTTTTACAAATTCAACATCACCACCTTTATTTAGTGCTAGAATTTTTTTCCTTATCAACCCTATACTAAAAACTCCTTAAATTTTCATTGATCTTTGTATTATCTTACAAAGTGTTAACTTGTAAGCCTCCTTGTTTAGAAAAAGTGAGCCTAAAATAAAATTTGTGTGGTGACATTTATTTCTCACTATTTCCCACCTTGTGTCATGTTTATCATTGATGTCATGTCATCTTGTGTTATGAGTGTATATTTTTATGTCATTTGGTTTCATCTAAGTCATAGTGTTTGTGTGTTCATAGAGTCACTGGGTGTTAAATAAAATTGATGTGTCCATATGAAATAGAGAGTCATGAAAGGTGGTTCTTGTGGCTTTTCAAGTTCTCATGCTATGATTAGGGTGTTTTCAATCTTATCCATTACCGTCAAAGGTTTTGTAAATCTTTGCTCAAGTTCATAGTCTTGTGACTATGAGAATGTTCATTCGAATCCTCAAGTTTGGAGGCATGGTGCATCTATTAAAGAAAAAATTAAAGGAAATGGTCATATTTCTTGGTTACAAGGAGTCTTACAAGGTGGATTAAGGCTCCACTAAGTAACAAAGGTCACCAAATTGATCAAGCATAAAAATAGCAAATCTAAATGTATTACACAAGCCTATTTCTCATAGGTCTAAGAAAATTGAAGCTATAAAGGAATCATAATGAGACTAAATAGTGGGAGCATGTATATTTCATGTGGAAAACCTAAATTCATGGCTTAGAAGGTCAAAAACAAGTCTTGAAAGCAAGATGCAAACTCTACCCAAAACTACCCTTCAAAACTTGAGTTGCACTTCAAGCCAAAGGAGACAGGATAAACACATTAAAGTATATTATTGACAAAAAAACCATTTGATATGGTTGAAGAAGGTTTATTCGAGCTCTATGTAAAATTTAATGTCTCAAGAGGGATATTTGAGAAAGATATCCAAGTTTTTGTAAGAATTTTTTTGAGAAAGGTTCTGTTCATACCACCCGGACTTCTTAGGTGTAAAAAAATACATAAGTGCTCAGATAAATCATATAATAAATTTTTTGATTAAATTAACCTTAAAACTTGGTGTCAAAAGTGGTTTTCAATTTTATGTTTTAGAGAAGTTCTCACAATTTTACGAAGCCCGTTCTTCCTGTTCTCAAACATGCTCTTGAATCGATAGAAGTAAAAATTGTGTTTTACCTCAAATATCTTACATTATCTCTCCTAAAGCCTATAATTGTTCATTAATGATGTTTCCAAGGTTCACAAGGTGTTGGAACATTCTAGAAATCCTAAAGGTGCATGTCAAGTTTAGTCCTTGGACTTGGAATGAATGGTTTTCCCTGTATTAGAAAAATGAGGCATTCAAACAAGGGTTATGAGGTTTTAGATGCTCTTCAAGTAGTGAAAATGAGTATAAAATGTTTTTCATATATATTATTTTTTAACAAGTGTTTGATAAAATCCAAAAGAATTTTCTTTCCTAAAAATAAGTGCATAATCATGAGTGTTGTATTTTGTTTCACTCGCTAAATCTAGTAGTTGGAAATGATTCTAGGTACTATAGGAAAAATTAAGGGTTGGAAGAGGTGAAAAGTTTGTATGTAGACCTCTAGAAGTTTAAATAATTTAAATCTATCAAGAAATAATCAAGAAACTTCCCTTTGAGCTCTCTTGGGACAATGTAAATGATCAAATCCTCATCTTAGAGTTTCAAGAAGGGTTATTTCCTTGTCTTTGAGGTTCAATCAATGAAAGGAATTGAAAAATAATTCTCATATTTGGTTGAAAATATTCATAGTTCCTCTCAAGTATCAAAGATACCTTTGATTCTCCTCGAGGATCACATGACTATTTCTTCTTGACAATGAATTAAATTTGTAAAGACTCTGTAGAATAGTGTGAATGGTTTTATATGCATCTTACTTAGTTATTTTTGAGGGATTAAAAACTATGTGCATTCACTCAAGCATTCATAATATATTCAAATTGTGCTAGGTAGTGTTCCCTTTAAGAAGATTGGTCTTGTTAAGTTTGACAAGTATTGAAAGATTATAATTAGTAAGTGTGTTAATCGGTCTCTCCGCCACCTAGTATGTTGTCAAGTGTAAGCTCTCTATGGATTGGTGAAAGTTTAGATCTTATATTTTTTAGGGAAATTCATAAATCATGTCAAGCTTTCAAAGCTCAGAAATACACATTTCTACCAAAACATGGTAATAAGCTGTTGAGCTCAATGATAGGGACTTGTTTGATATTCAAAGGGATTTATAATCTTCCTCGAATGTATAGCATCTAGAGATCTTGGAAGCTATTGGGTTACTTAAGAAAATATCACAAAAGTGTAAATGTGGCTAAAGTTATTCTATTCACCAAGGGAAGGTGAATAGAAAGAGGTGTAATCTGTTATGAACTAGCAAAATGACATATTTCGAGCATAGCTATGTTGTTAGGGTGTTATTTTAGAATGTAACTCGATACAAGAAGATGTAAATAAGCTTGGAAAATGCCAAATGTATTTTGATGAACTCTAAAACCTCATGAAGACCCTATATACTTGCTGAAGTGTCATACCATTTGAGATACTAATATGAAAAAACAAAGGAGTTACAACGAATTTTTTGTTGTTTTTATTTTTGAATGACTAGATGAAAACATGAATAGTTTGAAGAAATTAAGTAGGTGAAAATTTAGAAAGGGAGTAAAATATAGTGTTTAAAAGGCCTATAAGTGTGTGTAGTCTTGTTGTTGAAAGAGTGAGATAGTACTGGAGTGTGAGTATGTGTAACTAAGTGTGTGATAGGTGCTAAACCATGGAGTAAGGTGGTATATGAATATATAAATGAATTGTGATCTAGAAAAGTGGTCTTAATCTATTGATGAATATGAAAAATGAGCTAGATGATCAATTGTCTTTTGTAGTCTTCTAAATAGGTTCTTAGATTGAAGAAGTAGGTGATTCTTACAAGTGTTAATCTTATACAATCAGTGAGTGGGTTCTTATCCTTCATCAGTAGGTGTGAATGAATTATTCAAGTTCTTGAATGAATTATTCAAGTCGGTGCTTCAGAGATTAAGTGGGTGCTTAATTAAATGTAAATCAGTGCATGCCTTGGAATGGTGTTCCTAATATAAAGTATGATTTCAAGTGGATTTTACCCCTTCTTGGGTTTCCCATAATATTTATTTTGTTCTCTTCATTTACATTCTTTCTTGAGTTTCAATTTGTATTCATGGTTTGATTTCTTAATCAAGTTAAAAACTTTGAAATTTTTAAATAGATAAAATTTTCTCAAAGACTGATTGATTCACCCTCCCTCTAAGTGCTTGTGATAATACAAAATTGGTATCGAGAAGGGAATTTTTCATGGAAGCTTAACATCTTCAAGGTGATCCTCTCTTCACAAGCATGGCAAACACTCAAACATAAGGTGGATTATCAATGTCAAGATCACCTCTCTTCAATGGGATAAACTATGCATTATGGAGGATAATAATGAGGACTTATCTCATGTCACTTGGATTTTACATATGGGAAAGTGTTGATAAAGGTTATACTACCCCAAGCACTCCAATCACCTCTGCAATGACAAGGAAACATATGAGAGTAACTCAAGATCCATGAATGCTATCCTTTGTGGCCTGATTGAAACTAAATTTGTAAAAGTAATGCATTGCACCATAACCAAGGGGTAAGTGCATGAAGTTCGGGGGCCAAAAAGTGGACAAAACCCCAAAAACATGCAAAATGCATACGCATTTTGCTAAAATGCACTCGCATTTCATTTGTTTTGGTTTGGTAATCATCGAACCTATAATGCAAATGTGTTTCGAGAGAAGGAAAACACACACGCATTTTAGAGAAGTTAAAATGTGTAAGTGTTTTGTATATTATGGACTATATATGTGTATTTTGGTGTCTTATACTTACAAAAATAAATGTTAAAGTATAATATTTCTTTTATTATTTCTTATAATTTTATTATTTCTTATAATTTAAATTTATTTTAGTAAATATAAGAAATTAGGGTCACTCTACACTTGATGGAAGTGGTCTCAGTAGCTCTAATAGTTATAATCTAGAAGATAGTTTTTCAAAATCTAATCTAGTCAGTACTTACTCATTTTTAAGATTTCAAGTAAAGGACCTAAAACTTTCAGGGCATATATATTGTATTTGGTCTTTGTTTTGGGAAATCATAGTCTTTTTAGGTTTTTGACCTTCTAAATTAGATTTTGGCCCTACCATTGCTTGAATTGGTACCAATTTTTAAATTTGGTCCATAATTCACTTTAGTGACCATGAATCAACTCTATGATGCTTTTCTACTTCTTACTAAAAAGAGATCCTCACTTTGTATATAGAGGATTGTTCCCTAAATGGGATTCCTATCCTATTGCCAAAATGAGGTGATTGTAATGTGCCTCCTCCTTAAGGTGTGATAACACTACTAGGTGTTAAATGAATTTTTATGAATAATACCAAGTGAATTGCATCAAGTGAAATCATATGATTGCTCATTCTTAAAAACATGGTGCTCCATATAAATATCATCCCCTCACCTTTCCTAACTCTAAAAACATCCTTTCATGGAATCAAATTCATGATTCTCATACATGTTTTTGCTCATATGTCTCTTATGGAGACAAATGATGCCTTAATACTTCACACATGATGGTCTTTGATACCTTGGTGACATGACTAGCTCATTTTAGCTTGTTCTGAAGGGTGTTCAATTAGCTACAGAATGGCCAAAAATGCCTTTTAGGCCTTTAGAGGAAGTAGTCTCTCATCAAAACTAAATGAGTCGATCAATCACCTTAGACACTATTCCCTACACACTGAAACACATTGAATGATCTTATTAGGACTTTCCTTTGGGTGAGAGTTTATGATTTAGGGTTTAGGGTTTAGGGATCAGGTTTTAGGACTCAAGGTTTAGAGTTTAGGGTTTAAGGTTTAGTGTTTAAGGCTCATAGTTCATATTTTAGGGTTTAAGGTTTAGGGTTCATGGTTTAGGGTTTATGGTTTATGGTTTAGAGTTTAGGGTTTATGGTATAGGTTAGAGTGTAGGGTTTAGGGTAAAGGGAGTTTAGGGTTTAGGGATTAAGGTTGAGGGTTAGGGTTTGGGGTTGAGAGTTAAGGGTTAAGGGTTTAGGGTTGAGGGAGTTAAGGGTTGAGGGTTTAGGGCTCAAGGTTTAGTTTTTAGGGTTTAGGGTTGAGGGTTTATGTTTGAGGGTTCAGGGTTTAGGGTTTTGGCTTAGGGATTAGGGCTTAGGGCCTAGGGTTCAAGGCTTAGGGTTTAGGGTTTAGGGCTCAAGGTTTATGGTTTAGGGATCAAGGTTTAGGTTTTAGGGTTTAGGGTTGAGGGTTTAGGATTTAGGGCTTAGAGTTTAGGGTTTAGGGCTTAGGGTTTATGGTATATGGTTTAGGGTTTAACACTCAAGGTTTAGGGTTTAGGGCTCATGGTTTAAGGTTTAGGGTTTATGTTTTATAGTTTAGGGTTTAGTTTAGGGTTTATGGTTTAAAGGTCAGGGTTCAAGGTTTAGGGAAAAGGGTTCAGGGTTTAGGGTTTAAGGCTCGGGGTTTAGGGTTTAGGGGTTAAGGTTAGGGCTTAGGGTTTAAGGCTCATGGATTAGGCTCACCCATTCACTCACTGTAATGTTCTATGTCTTACCCATTCTTATAAGTATTGACAGAGAGTATTCAACTAAAAATGGTTCATCTACTTGTAGGCAAAACATTCAAGGGAGTCATCACAATTTGATGCCTTTCATCTACTAATATTTTAAAGGAGGGAAATTATAGATATCCAAGAATAATTTTGTATAAATAAATGTTACCCAATATAGAGCTATCTTCTTCTTCCCATTGCATGTGAACTATTTCACTCATTGTAATGTTATGTGTCTTACCCATTCTTATTAGTATTGACATAGAGTATTCAACTGAAAAGGGTTCATCAAGTTCATAGGAAAAAATTTAGAGAGATTCATCAAAATTTGATGTCTTTCATCTATTGATATTTTGAAGGAGGGAAATGCCCACCTCTTATAAAAAGGTATTTATAAAATTAGACTTAATGATGGTTCTAGGCACAAGACTAGGAAATATGGTCCTAAGATATTCAAAAAGATGAACTCACTCATGAGACCTACTGGAAATATATGAGGTTTAGGGGTTTAGCATTTAGGGCTCATGGTTCATGGTTTAGGGTTTAGGGTTTGGGACCTTTAGGATTTAACATTTAGGGCTTAAGGTTTATGGTTTATGGTTTAGGGCTCATGGCTCAGGGTTTAGGGTTTAGGGGTTTATGGTTTAGGTTTAACTCGGGGTTTGGGGTTTGGAGTTACGGGTTTAAGGTTTAGGGTTAGAGCTCAGGCTTTGGATTTAGGTTTAGGGCTCGTGGGCTCGGTGGTTTAAGGTTTAAGGTTTAGGGCTCAAGGATTAGGGTGTAGGGTTCAAGGCTTAAGGTTTAGGGTTTATGGTTTAGGGATTAGGGATTAGGGTTTAGGGTTCATGGTTCATGGTTTATGGTTTATGGCTTAAGGTTCGGGGTTCAAAGTTACTGGTTTAAGGTTTAGGGGTTAGAGCTTAGGGCTCTGGATTTAGTGTTTAGGGTTTATGGGTTAGGGCTCGTGGTTTAGGGTATTGGGTTTAGGTTTAGGGTTTAGGGTTTAGGGTTTAGAATTTAGTGTTTAGGGTTAAGGGTTTATTATTTTGGTTTTAGGGTTTAGGTTTATAGTTTAGGTTTTAGGTCTTATTATTTTGGTTTTAGGGTTTAGGGTTTACAAAGTTTAGGTTTTAGGTTTAGTGTTTAGGATTTAGGGCTTATGTGTTTAGGATTTAGGGATTATGGTTTAGGGTTAATGATTCAATATTTATGGTTTATGGTTTATGGGTTAGGTTTAGGGTTTAGGATTTAGTTTTCAAGGTTTAGGGTTTAGGGTTTAACATTTAAGGCTCATGGTTCATGGTTTAGGGTTTAGGGTTTAGGGCTCATGGGTAAGGGTTGAATATTTAAGGATTAGGGTTTAGGGATTAAGATTTATGGTTTAAGGTTTATGGTTTCAGTTTTAGGGTTTAGGGATCATGGTTTAGGGTTTAGTGTTTAGGTTTAGGGCCTCGGGTTTAAGGTTTAAGGTTTAGGGTTTTAGGGTTTGATTGTAGAATTTAAATGCTAAAATATTTAGGTTGAATGCTGAAATCTTGAAAATTACCTATGTACTGACTAGATTATACTATAAAAACTATCTCCTAAACTGTGACTAATGGAGCTGTGAGACTAGTTCCATAAGGTGTAGAGTGACCCTAATTTCTTATATTTACTAAAATAAATTTAAAGTATAAGAAATAATAAAATATAAATAATAATAAATGAAATAACATGTATGTGTTATAGTGTGCGCATGCATCATAGTGCATACACGTTTTGCATTTTCACTTTTTCCAAGCCATGCCTCAAGGCTTGGGATCCAGTTTGGATCCCCAAGCCGAGGTGGCATGGACATCACACAAACACAACAAAAATGTGTTTTTATAGAAAAATGTAAAAATTCCACTTCCTCCATGGTAAATCAACATAAAACAACCGATTTGTTTTAAAAAAATTATACCACGATGTAGAGTAAAGTTTCTTCATTCTAAAAATATAATTTTTCAAATTTTGTAACTAATATAAGGTTTCCATATTATTTATTTTCTAAGCTGTGCATTTTTATAGCTATTTTTTAAAGTTTAAATATGTCTATCTTTCATCGTGTATCTTTTTTGGGGTCATCAAAATTGAATTTTTTTATACTAGTATAAACTAGGCCTAATTCTATACATATTCAAAAAACAAAAATATAATTTTCTATATTTTTTGAGGTAGTTAGGGGGAGGGGGCATGGTTGGAGCTCCATTATTTTTCAAAACATAAAATTTTGTACTAGAAAAATAAAAAAAAAATAAATATTTGCTAAAAAAATCTAAAAAAATTCTAGCACAAACTAGATGCTCCTAGCTATCTTTCTACCAAAGGGTTTTCAAAACTACTAAATGGTGCTCAAAAAATGGTGGGGGCACGAAAGTCACTATGTTATGTTTTTTAACAAAAATAGGAGCACTTGTTGGTATTTTAGTTATTTGACCCACTTAAACTTATCCATTTTCAATAAAATTTAGTATCTTAGAAACTAGACTCAAAATGTTACGATTCATGTTTATACAACATCTTCTAATTTTGAGTGTAACTATTTCAAAAAACTCGTACAAGTTGATTTTTTTTTTCAGAAAAATGCGTCCACTTAAGACCCCATTTCCCCCAACTTGGTGCACTTACCCCAAGAGTATGTGGGAAAATATCCAAAGCATTTATGAAGGGGATGACAAAGTAAAAATTTCCAAGCTACATACTTATAGATCTTAATTAAAATCTTGAAGATGAAAGAGGATGTTAACATTTCATGCTACATGTATAAGGTGGATAAGTGATCAATAAGATCAGAGGTTTAGGTGAAAATATAGAAGAGACTACCATAGTTCAAAAATTCCTAATATCATTGACATCTAAGTATGATGCAAAGTTCTTACTTGTTGAGGATGAAAAAGACCTGAAAAATTTAACATTGAATGAATTACAAAGCATTCTATCAGCATATGAAAGATCAATAGGAGTCAAATCTATCATGAAGGAAGTTTCATTTAAAACCAATAAAAGATCTTCAATCCAAGAAAGATAAAGAAGAATATGATTTGGAAGGTGAATTAGATGATGAAAATATTAAAGTAATGTTTGTAAAAAGACTAGGAAGAGGATCAAGAAAATATAAAGGTAAAATCCCTTTCAAGTGCTTCAATTATGGAAAAGTAGGACACTTTTTTACTAAATGCCCAAATAAAAACAAGGAAGCTCAGTTTGAACATGGTGAAGAAGGTCATAAGCATGGAAAGAAAAATATGAACTTAAAGAAGAAGGAAGGAAAGAAGTTCTTCAAGAAAAATAAAAACTTCTACTCAAAGAAAAGTCAAGTGAATTTGAATCAAGTGTTTCAAGAATCTCAGAGAGTGAGGAAAATGGAACCGTAGACAAAATTTTGGTATCACCCCACATTTTCTCTCCTTTAGTAGGCTTATCCATGTGAATCCCATTTCCCACCAAACCTACATGTTTGATTAATCAATTAATCTCCTTTAAATCCCTAAACCTCATTATGTGCTAATAATATCCAAATATTCCAATTAAATCACATCACCCCACTCAATCAAATCATGTCCCCCACCATCCAAATCATGAACCCCACTCAATCAAATCAAATCTATTATCTCACCTAATCATTCAAATCATGTCCCCCCACTCACCTGACTAGGGTTACTTTATCAAACCCCAGTTACCCATTAACCCCTAAGCTACCCCATCTCCAAGCTATAAATATGGGTCTTCCCCCCTCTTTCAAAAATAAGAAGAATAATATGAAATCTCTGCATATTTTGAAACTTGAAGTTTTTAGAAAAGGAGAAGAAAATTCTGAAATAAGTTTTGCAAGTTTGAGGTCAAGGAAAACCTTTTCCATTGTTAGAAGTTAGAGGTGAGGAGTGTTGGAGAAAGCTTTGACATTGTTCATCATCTTGCCATCCTGATGCCCATTTCATCTCCATATCAGAGCACCAACTAAGTCCCCTCGTCATTCCAGTTACTTGGCATTTTGTATTTCACTGTTTCTACATGTTATCTATTGTTCACCATTTATTGCCATCTTTCTAGATACACGGGGTTGACATCCTCCAAGGGAGTTCATAGCCTCTTGGAACCGACATTGTCTCGAGAAACTCATGGATATTGTTATATAATCAATTTGTTTTAGTTTTATCGATATTATCACAGATCCAT
The DNA here is from genome assembly GCA_018340775.1 of Taxus wallichiana var. yunnanensis. Taxonomy (NCBI): domain Eukaryota; kingdom Viridiplantae; phylum Streptophyta; class Pinopsida; order Cupressales; family Taxaceae; genus Taxus; species Taxus wallichiana. The sequence continues at coordinate 270,357,854 of CM031234.1, forward strand.
CTTCTTTGCACTTGTAGATTCATATCCGCATCTGAGGTCCTAAGCCCTCCATCATTCGAAGTTGCTGGTGGCTTCTAGTATCGGCATTCACCCGTATGAGAATGAATTTTCTTGATCAACGAAACTAAGTGTGAAACTTTATTCATGGCCTCGTATAATTATCATAAATGTAGCACTAAAGGTAAGAACTAACTTAATTATGAAGACTTTGATGAAGAAGAGGCAAAATTAATCTAGAATCTGAACTTATAAGTGCTCTTAAAAACCACAAATATGTAAAAGAAGGAATCAAAAGTTAAGATGCAACTTAAAATATTATAAAGAACATATTCACATATTTGAAAGGAGGAAAATTCAAAAGGAAGAAGAAGAAACCAATGAACTCAAATAACTTGAATCTCAGCTTGAAAAGATCTCTCAATCCTACAAGGAAAAGGAAGAGGAGTGCTTAATTTTGAGGTATGATTTAGAACTTCAAAAGGATGAACTAGAACAATTAAAAAAAAACTCAAGATGTATGAGAAGATAGAAAAGATCTCAAATGTATCAAAAATATTCTAAGCACTCAAAGGGATGAAAATGAAAAATCAGGAATAAGATTAAAGGAATAAAACAAGGATGTTGAACCAACCAAGAAGAAGGAGGAAAAGTCTACACCAATCACCTCTCATACCACAAAAATGAAGGCCACAAAATTTGTCAAGAGGAGGCCAAAAACTTCTAGAACCACATATGATATGAGTTAATCACATTCATTCTATGGATACTATTTTTCTTGTAACATGTTTGAACACAAAGCTATAAAATGTAGAAGAAATGATAGAGGCAATAGGAGAAACTATAATTTGTAAAGTACAAGAATAAGTCACAATAGTTTTTGTTAAAAATACCAAAAGGATGGTCACATTTCTATCATGTGCAATCAAAAACCACCCAAACAAAACAAATGGATATATGTTGTGAAGAATGGATCTAACAAGAAAGGAGAACTTGGTTTGATAACACAAACTACCTTTCATGTGCAAGATGAGGGAATGATTTGGTACTTGGATAGTGGTTTCTCTAGTCATATGACAAGTGAAAAAAGAAAATTCATTTCTCTATCAAATAATGCATCAGGTGTTGTTATATTTGGTGACAATAACTCAACAAATATTGTGGGAAAGGGAACTCTTAGTCTTGATAATGGAAAAACTATCATTGAGAATGTTCTATATGTTGAAGGACTTAAGCACAATCTTCTAAGTGTTAGTCAAATGTGTAAACAAGGCTACAATCTGACCTTTCATGATAAAGGATGTGAAATTGTTGATGGTAAATTAGGAAAGAGAGTAGGAAGAGCCAAAAGGACAAAAAATAACATGTATGTGCTCAAATAAGTGAATAAATAAAAATGTTTTGCAAGTAAACTTGATGAAAATTGGTTGTGGCACAGAAGATTAGGACATCTCAGCTTTGAAAATCTTGTGAAGTTAAGTGCTAAAGATGGAGTTAGAAACATGCCAAAGATTGTAAAACCAACATATCCTATGTGTAATGCTTGTCTACATGGTAAAAAAACAAGAAGGTCTTTCAAGTCCAAAGAGTACTCCACTACTCAACCTTTGGAGTTGATTCATACAGATTTGTGTGGGCCTACAAGGACTGCAAGTATGGAAGGAGATGAGTATTTCATACTCTTAATAGATGAATTCACTAGAATGACATGGGTAGCTTGCTTAAGACACAAATTATAAGCCTTGGATAGATTCAAAACCTTCAAAGAACTTGTGGAGAATGAAAAGAACACTAAAATCAAACAGGGTGGATAATTTTTGTATAATGAATTTTATGACTATTGTAAAGAACATGGAATACAAAGACAATTCTTAGCTACTAGGACACCTCAAAAAAATGGGGTGGTTGAAAGAAAGAAAAACTGTGCAAGAAATGAGTAGGACTATGTTGAATGAATCAAGACTTCCTGATAGTTATTGGAGTGAGGAGTTTGTATAACTCGACTATATTATAAATAAATCTCAATTAAGAATGAATAGCAAAAAAACATCTTATGAACTCTAGGAAGGAGGCCAGCCAATGTGAAGCACATAAGAGTCTTTGGAAGTAAGTGTTATATTAAGAGAGATGAAGACAATTTGGGAAAATTTGATTCTAGGTGTGATGAGGGCATATTTCTTGGGTATTCATCAGTTAGTGCTTCTTATAGATGCTACAAAAAAAGGATTCAAAAGGTAGTTGAAAGAAAAAATGTGAAAATAGATGAGTCTCAACCTTTAAAGATAATAAATCAGCTTAAGGACAACCATGAAGATGATGCACCTTGCATTGATGATCAAGAAGATGATGATGAAGTAGAAAGCATACATGATGAGGTGGAAGAAGTGGAAGAGAGGCATGACACCAAGACACCTTCAAGACAAGTTAGGAGAGATCATCTAGTAGATCAGATCATAGGAAGTAAAGAAGGTGGTGTGCTCATAAGAAGAAAGCTAAGAAGTCAACAAAATAATGAAAACACAACCCTCTTATCCATGATAGAACCCAAGGATGTGAAAGAATCTAGCAATGACCAACATTGGGTAGATTCCATGAATGAAGAGCTTGACCAAATTGAGAAGAATGAAACATGGGATCTTGTGCCTAGGCCAAAAGACAAGAATGTTATAGGAACAAAATGGGTGTTTAGAAACAAAATGAATGAAAAAGGTGAAGTGATAAGAAACAAGGAAAGACTTGTATGTAAGGGCTATGCACAAATGGAAGGAATTGACTTTGATGAAACATTTTCACCAGTGGCAAGGATGGAAGCAATCAAATTGTTCTTGGCATATGTTACTCACAAGAAAATCAGAATTTTTCAAATGGATGTCAAGTCTGATTTTCTAAATGGAAACTTAAATGAGGAGGTATAAATTTAACAACCTGAATAATTCTCTCTAACTGGAGACAAGAATTATGTTTACAAATGAAAAAGGCCTTATATGGACTCAAACAAGCTCCTAGAGCTTGGTATAACAGGCTAGATACATATCTAATTGAGAAAGGTTTTAGAATGGAGTGGCTGATAAAAATATCTATATCAAAGAAAAAGAAGACTAACTACTAATTGTCATATTCTATGTGGATGACATCATATTTGGAGGGGATCATGAAAGGATGACTCATGAATTTTTTGATTTAATTAGAAAATAGTTTTAAATGTCTATTCTTGGTGACCTATTATTCTTTCTAGGCCTTTAAATAAGTCAATTAGATCAAGGCATCTTCATATCTCAAGATAAATACATCAAGGAAATGCTCAAAATGTTCAAAATGGAAGAGTGCAGACCTATAGGCACACCAATGGAGGTGGGATGCAAGTTGAGCAAAGAGGAAAACTCACCAAAAGTGGACAAAACATTGTATAGGTCTATGATAGGAAACCTTCTCTACTCTACTACATCAAGACCTGACATTATGCAAGTTGTGGTTCTAGTTGGAAGATTTCAAGAAAATCCAAGAGAAACACACCTCAAGGAAGTCAAAAGAATACTAAGATATCTCATGGGAACATTAGAATATGGTCTTTGGTATCCTGTAAGCAAGGAATTCAACATAAGGGCATACATTGATGCTGATTGGGATGGAAACATTGATGATAGGAAGAGTACAAGTGGTGGTGCCTTCTTTTTTTGACAAGTTTCTAGTATCATGGTTGAGCAAGAAGCAATATTCAGTGGCATTTTAAACCTGTGAAGATGAGCATATAACAGCTTCCATGTGTTGCACTCATGTTCTTTGGATGAGGAAAATGTTGGAATACAAGGTAAGGTTTGATGACCCAACTCCTTTTCTTTGTGATAGCACTAGTGCCATTAGTGTCTCCAAAAATCTAGTGTTCCACTCAAAGACTAAACACATTCCAATCAGATTTCACTTCTTGAGGGAACAATTAAATGATAAAAAGATCAATCTTGTATATGTGAGCACAAAAGAAGAAATTGCAGATATCATGAATAAACCATTGCCAAAGGAAACATTTGAGCACCTAAGAGATGAATTGGGGGTCATTCCTGATCCCACCAATATCTAAGAGAAATTGGACAACTCAAGGGATCATTTTTATTGCAATATCAGCTCTGTAATGTAAAATGGGATTCAGTAAGGTGGAGCTAGTTCACTAGCTCATTTTATTGATATATCTTTTGAATATTGTGTTGATAATTCCCAAGGTATTATTTCACACAAGCTAGTTGTTGCCTACAAATCTATGTTCGATTCAAATATGAATAGAAACTAGTGTTTTTCTATATTGTCATGTATGGTTTTCCTTGTTCTCAAATATGCCTAAAGCCCAGGAGGAACAATTTCAAAAGGTATGACATGTCTATAACTATCTTTTATGATTTCCAAGTTTACCCCATATTTGTCATAGATGTCAAAGGGGAGAATGTGTGTCCAATTCATGGAATGATGAGAAATCTTGTGCACTATCACCATTTAGGCTATGCAATCAATTTATCCTGGTGTGTAAGGGTTGAAATCAATTACAAAGGTGGAGTTTGTTTCCAAAATTTTGTCATGTTTTCATTGATGTTTTTCCATCTCGCATTATGAGTGTATATTTTCATGTCATCACGGTGTCCTCTCGAGTCATAGTGTTGGTGTGTTCATAGAGTCACAATGCGTTAAGTCAAATTTATGTGCTCATAGGCCATAGGTGTTATGAGATTCATGAAAGGTAGTTTTTGTGTCTGTATAAAGTTCTCATGCTATGATCGGGGTGTTTTCAAGCTTATACATTACCTGTAAAAGGTCTTGTAGCTCTCTTCTCAAGTTCATAGTCTTGTGACTCTAAGAATCTTCACTATGAATCCTCAAGTTTGGTGGAATGGTGCATATAATGAAGGATATATTAAAGGAAATGGTCATATTTATTTGTCACAAGGAGTATCAAGAGGTGGAATAAGGCTCTACCCAAGCAACTCAGTCACCAAATTAATCAAGCAAAAAACCTAGCAAAAGAAATATGATTTCATCAGCACAAGACCTAATTCTTATAAAGGAGTCATAATGAGGCTAAATAGTGGGATCATGTATATTTCATGTGAAAATCCTAAATTTATGGCTTATAAGGTCAACAAATGGGCCTTGGAAGTAAGATTCAAACTCTACCTAAAAATGCCTTGAAAACTTGATTTGTACTTAAATCCAAATGAGATGGGATAGAAAAATTCAGGATATTCTTGACAAAGAAATAATTGGAGATGGCAGAGGAAGGTGCATCTTTGAGTTCCATGAAAAATTTTAGGTCTTAAGAAGGCCATTTTAGAAAGATATCAAAGTTTTTGTAAGACCGAGTTTTGAGAAAGGTTCATTTAGACCACTAACCTCTTAAGTGTCAATATATATATATATATATATATATATATATATATATATATATATATATATATATATATATATATATATATATATGTATATATATATATATATATATAAGTGCTGAGATAAATCATAGAATAAATTTTGGAGTAAATTCACCTAAAAACTTGTCGCAAAAGGTGGTTTGTCAATTAATTTTGTTTTAGAGAAGTTCTCACAATTTTACTAAGCATGTTCTTCTCGTTCTCAAACATGCTCTTGAATCGATAGAAGAAAAAAATGTGTTTGACCTCATATATCTTGCATGATCTCTCCTAAATACTATAGTGGTTCATTCATTATGTTTCCAAGGCTCAAAAGGTGTTGGAACAAGTTAGGAGTATAAAATGAGCATAAAATGGTTATCATATGTCCTATTTTTTGGAGTGTTTGATAAAATCCAAAAAGTCTTCTTGCCTAAAAAATTAGTGCACAATCATGAGTGTTGTATTTGTTTCACTGCTAAATTTAGTAGTTAGAGATGATTCTAGGTATTGAAGGAAAAATTAAGGGTTGGAAGAGGTAAAAAATTTGTATATGTAAACCTCTAGAAGTTGAAATAATTTAAATCTATCAAGAAACTTCTCTTTGAGCTCTCTCGAGATGTAAATGATCAAACCCTCATATTAGGGTTTAAGTAGGGTTATTACCTTAGATTTGAGGTTCAATCAATGAAAGGAATTGAAAAATCATTCTCATCTCTGGTTTAAAATATTCATAATGCCTCTCAAGTCTCAAATATCCCTTTCAAAGTCTCCTCGAGGACCACATGACTATTTCTTCTTGACAATGAGTTAAATGTTGTGAAGACATGTAGAAGAATGTGAATGGTTTTATATGAATATTCCTTAGTTATTTTTGAGGTATTCACAACTATGTGCATGAGATCTAACATTCAGAAGATAGTCAAACTATTCTTTGGAGTGTTCCCTTTGAGAATCTTTTTATTATTTGAAGTGTGACAAGATTGAAATCTTATAACGGTAGTAAGTGTGTGAATTAGTCTCTCTACCACATAGTATGTTATCAAGTGCAACCTATCTATGGATTGGTGAAGTTTAAATATTATATTATTTGAGAGGAAATTCATAAATCATGACAAGATTTCATAGCTTAGGTAATATACATTCATACCAAAACATGGTAATAACTATTAAAGCTCAATGATAGGGGCTTGTTTGATATTCAAAGGGAGTTATAAGGTCTTCCTTGAATTAATAACATCTTAGAGATATCTTGGTAGCTATTGGGTTACTAAAGAAACCATCACAAATTTATAAATGTGGCTAAAGTTATTCTACTCGCTAAGGGAAGTTGAATAGAAAAAGTCAGAATTATGAAATTGCAAAATGATAGATTTTGAGCATAGCTATGTTTTCGTGGTGTTGTTTTGGAATGGAACTAATACAAGAAGATGAAAGGAATCTAGAAAATGCCAAATGTATTTTTATGAATTTCAAAACCTCATGAAGACCTTATATACCTATATAAGTGTCATATAGTTCGAGATGCTAATATGACAAAAGAAATGAGTTACAATATATTTTTGACATTTTTTGCTCAAATGACTAGATGAAAAAATGAAGAGTTTGAAGAAATTAAGTAGGTGAAAAGTCAAAAGGGACTAAAACATAATGTTTAAAATGCCTAGAAGTGTGTGTAATATTGTTGTTGAAAGAGTGAGATAGTACTAGGAGCATGAGTATGTGCAATTGACTATGTGAAAGGTGTTGAACTAGGGAGTAAGGTGTCGCATATGAAGATATAAGTGAATTTGATGTAGAAAAGTGATCATGATCTGTTGATGAAGCAACAAAGGAGATAGATGATCAATTGTTTGTTGTAGCCTTTTAAGTAGGTGCTTAAACAAAATAAGTAGGTTCTTCTTGCATTTTGAATATTATCCAATTAGTTGAGTGAGTTCTCAACCTTCATCAAGTAGGTGTTTGAGTGAATTCTTGAAGTTGGTGATTCAGAGATTAAGTGGGTACTTAATCAAATGTTAATCAGTGCATGCCTTAGAATTGGTGTTCCTAATATAAGGTCTGATTTCAAGTTGGTTTTATCCCTTCTTGGGTTTCCCACAATAATTCCTTCATCTTCTTTATTTGTATTCTTGTTTGAGTTTCAATTTGTGTTCATGGTATGATTACTAAATCAAGTTAAGAAACTTTGAAAATTTGAAATAGCCAAAAAATTCTCAACGATGATTCACCCCCTCTTAGTGTTTATGATACTCAATACTCACATGATGTAGGAATATTGAAACCTTGCTAAAATAAATTCCCTCAAACTCTCTTAACATCTCTTTCACTTATCGTGGTTTTGATTCAATTTTATTTTCCACTCTCCCCACATATTATCTTTTCACGAGATTATTAATTAACAAAAACATGCACTATTCTACTTCACCTCGTTAATAATTTTTTACCCGATAGAAAAAAACCTTAGGTTACTAATAGGGTATTTCACCCATTTCCATCATTTGATTTATAGTGTACTCTTTCCCACCTCTCACCAAATTGTATTTATTTTCTCATCCATCATGATATGCCTTTTGATCAAAATTACATAGTCTTCTAATTAGAACATAACATGCATCTATAGGTATTATATCACGTAAGACTTCATCTTCATATATCCCAATCTTGAACTTGAAGAGAAATTTATCAATCACTTAAAATTAATGTCCATTATCAAGCTAAATGTGAATTTATATGCTTAATCTAAATGCAATATTGTAGTAAATAAATAATCAATTAAGTACAAAAATAGACCCAAGCAAAGTAAGCTAGTAAATATGAAACCCTAGTTGTAAAGAGAGGGATATAATCCTTAGCTAATTCACAGAAATCCTCGAAGGTATACAAATTTGGAAAACTAGAAAATATGAATCACTAACTGTCACACCAAAGATAGAAAAATGTAGATCTAGGAGAATAAGATGGACTGAGACACTGGAGAGGGACAGGGCACTGCGGGTGCCCTAGACCTATTTTTGGGCACCTAGGTCTACAAAAAATCTTAGGAAACCTCCTCTGAGTGGTCACTAGTTGTTAGTCGTTGTTTTCTTTGGTATGAGGTCAAGACCGATGAGGTCACTGGAAATTTGCAATGAAATATGAACATGTAAAACCCTCAAATAGACATCAAATCCTAAAAATAAAGATGTAGAATGAGGGGTGGGATTGTCCTCAACTGTTACAATAGTGATCTTATGAATGAGCATTGCATTACATCTCAGACCCTATGTAGTTCTATGTGTGTGCATGGAATTTCTCCCTAGGTAGCTCTTGTGTGTGTCACACTTGATAGAAAAAAATAAGCTAGATGTAAAGAAATGTAATAGATGTGTGCATGGAATAGAATGAACTTCCCTCCTATGAAGTGTGTATGCAAAATAACCAGCCCTTGTGTCCTTTCGATGGTGTTAGATGGATTCAATGGAGATCTTAGATGCTTGATGGATGTAACCTTAGGTGGCGATAGCTAATTATTAGTGCTTGGTCCTTTATTATGATCACATAACTTTATATTTATATGATTCCTTTTCTTGAATTTCATAATTAACCCTGAAAAGGATGACTACCAAAAATATAAGATGCTCAAATAGCTAGAAATGACAAAAATATGTGAAAAAGTACAAAAGGGTCGGGGGCACCCAAAGGGGATGAAGGCAATGACATCGGTGTCTTGGTTGGGTGCTAGTGTTGAGGATATAAATACCAAAGTATACAAAGGAATACTAAGTAATTAAGGGTGTAAGACCCAAAGTGGAAATAGAAATTAAAGAAAGGTGGACAAAGACATTGGTTAATTAGTACTTTTCTTACTTAGGAATCATATGAATAGTAATATGTAACCAAGACTAGATAATTGCCCAAAGTGTGTGATTTTGTCTACATTTTCCCCACTTTATGTTGGTGAGAAGAAATCTTGGTAACATAAAGTAGATATAGATGAGTAATTGATAATCATGTAGATCGATGTAGAAAGAGTGTTCCAAGGGACAAGACAAAGTGTGGAGTGATAAAAGTGTGAAGCATAGGTACTAAGGAGGAGAAAGTGCAAAAAGTGATGAGATGACAAACCTAGGGTGGGCACACATGCTCTAGATGTCATGAATATGCCTATTATTGATGTCGATGTTGTTTTTGTTGATGTATGAATGATGTTAAGTGATGTTGAATACTACTTCCCATACAAATGGATTTACAAAAGAGAATAATATATAAGTAGTCAAATACACATGTATATGTATAAAAGTATGTAAAAATGCTGAAAAATGTGAAAAAGGAACATATGCACCTAATTCGTGATGAGGAAAAGAGTGTAGAAAGGATCCTAAAGCTATTGTAGATGAATGAGTTTTTCGAGTGATCTCACGCCAATTGTGCTAGCTGTATGTGTTTTTGGGGCAATCTCACACCAAGTCATGGAAGAAGTGTAGGGAGAAAATTTGGGTGTTATCCTCCAACCTTTAACTCTGCTTCCTATAATGTAGAATACCACTACATATAGTGTGAAAAAAATAAAGTGTTAAGGATTGTATGACCCGTAAATTCCATTGTGTGGAGTTCTCAGACTATGCTGAAATGCCAATGATCAATCGCTATGTAATCGCCCCTAGTTATAGGTTTCTAAGAAGGGATCTATAGTGTGATAAGGACCCAAGTTTGATTATGATCCCTAAAACTAAAAACTTGTGCCATACTTGTAATATGTTGTACCGTGTATAGCATTTATGGGGTGATTGGTTCACCCAAATGATGCCCCCCTTGTTTGGGGTACACGCGACATCGCTTAAGGAGTATAAGGCCCAAAGGAGGACCCGATTTTATGAAACTATGCCTTTAGGGGGAGGTAACTATGGTAGAAACCAAGGAACATGCAAACAAAGTGTTTAGGAGACAAGTGTTAGTACAAGAAAACATTCATGTAAAGTTAAAGCTAAAAGACAATTAGACAATGTGTAAGCTAAGACGAGAAGATAATGTAGTCACTAAGAATTTACAATGTAGACCGTGAAAAGTTGGTTACAAACATGGACATCACTCATGATGTCACAAGACAATCAAGGTTGATGAAGTGAAAAGAAGACAATGTCCACACAAGACAAAGGGAAAAGCCCACAAATAATGGCATACAAAGAGTAAGAAATGACAAGAAATGTAACAAACAACCATGGAAGAAAATAGTCTTACATAACAAATGCTACACATGAAGCACCCGTTAGCATGTTAGAAAGATAAATAGTATGTCAAAGTGTGTATAATCTGATAAAGTAGTGTTATATGAAATAAAATGATACAATAACACCTGTAGTGTATGAAATTGGATGCCCCTACGAGCCTTTGTGGACCGGTAACAGGTATTGCACCAAGCATCCAAGCTACATGTAATAGATTTGTATAATTTGTGATAAAAATGGAAAGGAAATTTAACATGCATGCATGTATGATAAAGATAATGACATAGAAGATATTTATCTAGCATGTGTAATAAGATGTGTGTGTAAAATCATAAGTGAGCAAGAGTAAATGCAACCAAGATATGCACTATGTTGTGGATGAGATGAAATGTAATGCAATGTGAATGATAGTAGATACATGCCCCCAAGTGGATGTGTATGTATGATATGAGGTTCATTTATTTATGTCCCCTAGAAATATGGAATGAACCATAAATGCAAGTGAATCATTGGGAAATGGTTTGAATGTGTGTACTAAAAATATGTGACCATCAAAGTGAAAAGTGTAAAGTGTAAATGTGTGAGTAAATGAACACGTTTATTAAATGCATGAGTTTAATGAGTTCCATTTGAGATTTAGACCCTCAAAAGTTGAGTATGAACCAAGAAACTAGATTGCGTCATAGGGTAGTGTGTTGCAGTTGTTGTGTGAGAGACATGTTGATTGTGTAGTATTGTTTGTGAATGTGTCGCTATGTAAGATGTTGTAAACTTGTTGCTAGCATTGAATAGTGTGAATAGTTTGATTGTATAGTGTGTGGTGTGATTTTTAGATTGTAATTATGTTGAATGTGTCATTGTATGTTGCATTAAATATGTGTGAAGATGATGTGTTTGTGTTAAGTTTGTATTAATGAATAAACATGAGTATGTATTGTGATTATGTCGAGTATGTAGTATGTGATGTTGTGTGCAGTGTGTGAGGTTCATGTGTATAAGATGCCCTCAATAGTCAAGTGTGAACCAAATCACAAGAGTGTGTCATTAGGAAATGATGATACAAGTGTGTATTAAGATGTGCATGTTGTGTGTAAAGATATAGCTGTGATGTGATGAGAAAATAATACATGTATCAATGCTAGAGAGGGGGAGAAAGAAATAAGTATGATGCCCCCAAACATGTGATTATGAGTGTAATCACGTGATGTCATCTAATTAGTCGTCATTTTCATGATCAAAACTAAATGGTGAAGCATCTGAAACTTGATAAGTGTTAGTTTCATGTTATAAGAGAAATGAGCAATTGAGGTGTAAACTATACATGCCCATAACATATTCCTCATTAGTAAAAGGAGGTAATGGACATCCATGGGCATAACAATGAGTGAGATTTGGTGAATAATCAAGGAATGACTCATTGCAAATGAAAACATGAAAAAATGGCATGGAGAAAGATATATTAGTATGATCAGGATCTAATGTGTCCCCAATGTAATCAAGCCAAGACTGTTCAAGGGTGAATGGAGAAGTACAGGGAGCACATGCAAGAAATACGAGATAAAATACTCAAAAACCATAAAAATCAATAATGCGAACAAAATCATGATACACATGATGATAATAAGGAAAAGGAAAGATTTCATCAATTGTAAAGCCTAGTCGAATCAACCCATCATGTGTACATATAGATTTAGAGCAAGTAGGATTGAATGGAATGTGTTCCTAATAAGAGTCATTCATGAAAAATGTGCATGTGAAATGAGTTAGTATAGATTTCGATTGTGCATGAGAAAGCATTGAAGGTGGTATGACATCTGATGTAGGGAAATGACCTTGATAAATGATCATAGAAGTAGTAGAAGTAGGGGATGGGGATAAAAATTGGACAATATATAACATGCAAATAACACCTTCAAGTGGTGCCTAATGATATGGAGTATCCATGAGTTATGGTTTATTAGTAGTATTTGATTAACTAAAAATAAGAGGTATGGGGACATAGTTAATCTAAGCTATGTACATCTATAAATAAAGTAAATAAATACAGTAAAGAAGTATGTAAATAGCCTAAAAACTATACAAGAGGACATGCTAACCCTAATGTGTAAAAGGGAATAGAAGATATTTGTGGGATTTTATTGCATAGGTGAGTGGAAAATTTAGAAGCATGAATGATTATCTAAAAGCCTTGAAAAGGATTAATATGGACTCGATTCCCTAAACTAGAGTGCCTAGAGAGGGTGGGGCACTTATGGGCACTTTGGTTTGCCGAATGGGTGCCTTGGTCTATGAAAGAGCTCTGGAACTAAATTTCATAGGGCTGGCTAAGAGGGGTTCGAAACCCTCGCTATCTATCACATTAAATTTTTTACCCCATACTAAATGTCACCAATAATCCAAGTTTATGGGAAGACTTGTAAAAGACCAAAATAAAAGTATCAAAATCTTAGAAAAAAAGATTCTAATTAATGGCTTGATTGACCTCGTTTCCACAATAATGGGCTTACTAATTGAGTGTTATAATACATTTCAGGCCCAAATGTAGTTCTAGTGAGTGTGTGCATAATGTTCCCTAGGTGCTCTTGTGCTTATTGCACTTTGTGAAGTAGCGAGCAATAAATAGATGTAGAAAATTTAATAGAATGTGTGTATGGAAGAAAATAAAATACCTCTCGTATGCTATGTGATGCGTTAATGTCTTATCCTTATGCCTTGTGATGGAGCTATGTGAATGGAATTGATCTCCAATGAAATAGATGGATTCAAATCTAGATGGAAATATTATGATTCATATGATAAATGATAGTAGTGATTAGTGGTAGGTCCCTCATTATGGTCTCATAATTTTATATTTATAGGGTTATCTTGATCTAATTTTGTAATTAACCCTGAAATGGCCGACCACTAAAAAGATAAGAAGGAGAAATGGCTAGAAAGAGCCCAAAAAGTGGTAGGAAAGTTCAAGAAGGATCATGGCACCCATGGTGGAACTAGGGAAGGGTGCCCATGGGTGCCCCAATCAAGGCTATAATAATGGGAAATGATGAAAGTTGAATGGGCATGTGGATGTAAGAAGCGGGAATGAAAAAATAAAATAAAACAAGATGGCTAGAAGATGGGGGTTAATTAGTAATTTCTTCACTAAAGAACCTTCTAAATAGTAGTATGAAACCGAGATAAATAATATCTAAAGTGCATGATTTTATGACTACAATTTACCCCAAATTTATGTTGGTGAGTGGGAAGCTCAATAACATAAATTAGATAGACATGCATACTTGATGTCCATGAAGATTTTAGTAGAAACATGTCGATGGACTAGAAAAAGCATGGAATGACAAAAAAAGATGGAGGAGTGTGGAAACTAAAGATGAAAATGTGCAAAAAAAAGTGATGAGAGTGAACCTAGGGTGGAAACACATGTGTAGTTGTTGATGTATGTGATTTACCTGCATGGTTAGTATGGTGTGTAATGTCAAAGAGTATTCTTATTGACACTATTTTTTTGTTGTTGTTGCCCCCATTTGATTGCTTCTTTCTCATAAGTCCGGATGTGTAAGGAGAAAATGATCAAATAGTCAAATATGTATGTATGTATGTGTAAAATGCAATGTAAAAGACACATGTAAAACTATGTAAATGTAATGTACTCAAATGAGAAAGTGTAAATGAAACATGTGCACACTGATCCATGTTGAAAGAGAGAGAGTAAATGGATATGTTGTACTACTAGGTTTTTTTGGGTGATCAATGTCATAGGTTGAAGAAGTGTAGGGAGGAATTTTGTTGTATCCTCTAAGTTCTAACTACTTGAATGTGTGTGAAGAGATCTCTATATGTCTTTTTTTGGGAGATCGATGCTATTGGCTGAAAGTAGTGTAGGAAGGCACACCATTGTAACCTTTGTGCTTGTAAATGCTTCCCCAAAATTCTAAGGACACCATGTCCTATAAAATCTGTTGTGTATGGGGTTCATAGACTGGTCTAAATCCATTCGTCAGAACCCACAATTCCAAGGGTGAAGTGGAAATTACACTGAACTAAACCACTATAAATGTGATGTGTTAGTATGTAAACCCCAAATTATGCATCCCCCTCTTTGGGGGCACATGAAACATCACTGATAGGAGAATGCAGCCCCAAATGAGGAATACACACATGAACTATACCATGGAAAGTTCTTGATAGAAACCAAGGCTCACACAAAAAGAGGCTAGCTAAAGAAAAGTGTTAGTACAAACAAACATGCATATATAAAACAACGTAGTGAACTACAAAAAACAAAGTAATCCACACAAAGTAGGCTACAAACATGGGACATCACTCATGATGTCACACAACACGTAAGGACATCATGGCTGCAAACAAAAATAAGTGTGCACACTAAACAAAGGGAAATTCCCACAAATAAGAGAAAACAATAACAAATAATGTAATAAACAATTATAAAATCTAATATCCCTACATAAAAAATGTTACACATGAAGCACCCATTAACATGTTAAAAAGATAACTAGTATGTCAAAAGCATGTATAACCAAGCAATAGAATGTGTTAAGTACCAAATAAAATAATAACACCCGTGAGAGACAAATGTGGATGCCCCAGTACTGGTGGTGTAGGAAGAGTAGAAGGAAAGAATCCATGTTGTGTGTAAGAGACTTGTATCTGCTATCACAACTAGAAAAAGGTGTGAATGTGCATGTGTATGATAGAGATAAATGACATATAAGTAGTCAAACTAGCATGTGTAATAAAGTAATTGTTAGTGAAAATCATTAGCACCCCCTAAATGACCTTCATATTGCAAGGTGAGAATTGGGTCATTTAGTGTGATTGCACAACATTGAATCTTTTCCCCAAGTGTGGGACTTGAAAAAATGGGAAAATATTCTATTGAAGGTTGTTCCTCTACTCCTCCTCTGAGATGTATGCATGAAGTTTGCAGAGGTTTAACTCAAAATCCTACTCTAATTCTGCTAAGGAGACAAGGATAGAAGGGAGAAAAGAAGATAAAACTAGACTAACAAGGTGATACACCAAAGGAGTGGTGAACATATATTTCTACAAATTGACATGATTATAAAAATGCAACACAAATCATGCACAAATTGCTAAAATTGTAATGAAGGATTAGATAGAGCAAACAACACAAGAAAGGATTGAAAATTCATTCACAGAGCTTGCATTGTCATTTCCATTTTTAAATACAGTGCATTACAACAAAGGAGGTAGAAAACATGTTGTAGTCCTAAAAGAGGTCTGATATTCCACAAATTCACTTTCCAAGGTGAAGGAGGGAGCCTGCAGAACATAAAAAATGTCCAACCCTTTACAAATGAGCCAAATCTGGCTTTTAACAATGAAAACTTGAGCTCAGGAAGGAGAAACATGGGAAAATGAAATGAATCATTCAACCACCAACCAAATCCATCAAAATAGCATGGGTACCCTTAAAATTTCATTCCCCAAGATTTTTGACCATGCTAGAGAAGAATGGAAGCCATACTGCATTAAAAATGGTGGTTGAATGTCGGTTCTACTCTTTTCCCCATGCCAAAGGTGTTTTCTCATTTTTCTCTCACTAAACTCCACCAAAAAACAAAATTGAAGATTCCATCATGTAGAGGACTTCAATATATTTCCAATGACACCAAAATCAAGGAAAACTCGAGCTCTGGATCGAAAGATATGCCCCTCTGAAGATTTAGGGCAAAAATAGGGAAAAAATCGGGTCGGTGGGCCAAAACCAAAAATTTCCCCTTTTTTGAATTTGGGAAAATTTTCCCAAAAAACTCCACCCCCCACTACTCCGATGCCACGTGTCACATTCTTGTTGGTCCGTGGGCTCAAACAACCATTTTACGCCTTTTTTGAATTTTGGAAAAAATTCCAAAATCGCTCACTTGCCCGCCCCCTCTCCACTACCACGTGGTGCTCTCCAATTGGATGCGGGCACGACTCCAAATTTTTTCCTTCGACGCTGCCGACCCTTTTAACTTATGCCGGCCACATGGACACGTGGCACATTTTGATTAGGCGGGCCTTCGGGCTCAAAATTTTCATTGCGCCATTTGCAACACTTTGGCAAAATTGTTAAATTCCCGAGACCCCGCCCCACCTGGTTCCATGGACACGTGGCACATTTCTATCTTTGCGGGCCTTCAAGCCGAGATTTTTTTTTCAGCGCCATCCCTTGGAAAATTTTAAACTTGCCCCCTACGTCTCCGCCGTCCGACCTCCAATGCCACGTGTCATCTCCTCATTCGCCGGGCCTTCGGGCCGAGATTTTTTTTTTGCACCCCCGACCACTCCTTAGCAAAAATTTCTAACTTACCTCCACTCCCCGCCATTCCACCACCACGTGGCACATTTTGATTGGTCTGCGGACCTTCCTAGGGAAAATTTCCCTCAAAAACTCTATCGAGCCATAACTTGCAAAATACAAGGAGTTAGAAGGAAAATTTTACCTTTCTGGAAAGGTGAGAAAATTCTCTATCTGATGAAGCCATTTCTAGATAATTTTGAGTGCCTGAAAAGTGGAAAAATTTGACTGAGGCACAAGGAAGGAAGGAATGAAAGAAAGTTAGTCAAAAATAAGCAAGGGGCTTATTTTGGATAACAATTTTGGTGACTCAGAGGGGTCATCTACCTGCTAGATGAATGAATCAGCTACCTGAAGCAATCCATTGGGCATGGAGTCATCAACTTAACTACTTGGTACTCTCAACTCATTAGAAAATTTCTAGAAAGAAGATTGTGAGAGTAGAAAATCACTTGATCTAGAACATGGCCTGCAAAGATGCATCCTTGGGACAACAAAGCTTGTGCCAAAGCACTTAGGGAAAAGTGAAACTAAGCTACAACAAAACAATGTGCACAAGCACTTGGAGGAATGAAAATCTAAGCTAATATGTACAAGGTGAGGAGTTTCCTTCTAGTAGCAATGCTTTAGATGGATTCCATTAACTGGAATCTACAGTTCTTCACCATCCAATGTAGACAATTGGAAGGCATTGTTGTTCTTACATTTTGTGACCATGTAGGGGCCACTCCAAATGGCATCAAACTTTGAATGCCTTCCTGGATTTTCTCGGTCTGCATCCCATTTCAACACTAAATCTCCAACTTGGAAGGTTCTAGCCTTAGCTTTCCTATCAAAGGTTCTCTTGATCAAGGCTTGGTCCTTCTCCATTGTTTGGGCTACATGCTCTCTGATTTCTTGGAGTTCCATCAATTCTACATATCTAACCTCCATGGGTTCAAACTCCAACAATTCCAATTGCTTCATGAGTTCCAACGTTGGCAACTCAAGTGACATAGGCAAGATTTCTCTCTTCCATAAACAAGTCTGAATGGAGAGTTACCGGTGGATCTCTTGGGAGTTATCCTATCAGCCCATAAGGCTGATTTCAGTTTAGTATGCCAAGTCCTCTGATTTTCATCAAGAGTCCTCTTGATGATCTTTAATAGGTTCTTGTTGGTAGACTCAGCTTGGCCATTACCTTGAGGGTAATAATTTGATGAAGTGCTAGATAGATCCCATTCTTAACAACCCATTCAGTTACCTTTGATCCTATGAATGCCAATGCATTATCTGATATTATAGTGGTAGGTATACCAAATCTGGTTACTATCCCCTCATAGAAGTCTAGAATGCTAGATTCATTTGCCTCTTTGAGTGCCACCGCCTCAGTCCATTTGGTGAAGTAGTTTGTTGCTGTTAGAATCCACTTGTGTCCTTGGCTTGAGTTTGGGTTAATGACTCCAATGAAGTCCAAACCCCATTGCATGAATGGCTGGTCAACTGAAATTGGGTGCAATGGAAGGGCTGCTAATCTTTCCTTGCCTGTGAAGAATGCACAATTTTTGCACCTCTTGATCCATGCATAACAATCACTAAACACCTTGGGCCAATAATAGCCAACCTTCATAATCTTGAGGGCTGTCACTCTTGGAGAAAAATGACCCCAACTGATCCACCATGGAACTCTTCTAACATTCTCTTAATTTGATTTGTCCCAATGCATCTCAACAACACTCCATTTATATCCTTTTTGAACAAGACACCATCAACAAGTGCATATGGAATAGCCTACAATCTGAAGTGTCTTCTCTTGGTTTTTTTCATCTCTGGAGGGCATAGGCCTATTTGTAAGAAGTGCATTATGTCTTGGGTCCAGCAAGGAGTGAGCATACCACCATTCTCTTCTTGAACACCTCTTTGTTCTTGGTTGTCTTGCAATGCCAAAACAACATCCTTCCCATTGCTTACTTCCATTGATTTTCTCAAGACCAGCTGCTCACACAATCCCTTTCCTCAGACCAGCTTGGTGACTTTGATCTCAATGTCATACTCCATGACACGAGTAATCCACCCTGCACATTTTTCATTTAGGTCTTTGTTGAGGAGGAAGTCCTTAACTCCCACATGAGAAACCAGCAGTTGAACCTTGTTGTTTGAAACTAGATGCTTAAATTTCTTCAAGCTCCTAATCACTACAAGAACATGCTTCTCAATGAAGGAATACCTCACCTCATAGTCCTCCAAGCTTTGGCTAAAGAAGGCAATTGGCTGCTCTGCATTTTCTTTGTTTTGTTGTACTAAAATTGCAGAAATTGTATCATCACCTCCAAATGCATAAAGGATAAAATCTTTAGAGAAATATGGGTTAATGAGAGTTGGAGCTTGTGAGATAGCCTCTTTGATTGCCTCAAAACTTTCCTTACCTTCAACTATCCATTTGAAAGCCATACTTTTCTTCAACATCATAGTTATTGGCTTGACAAGGGCTATAAAGTCTGGAACAAACCTTCAAACAAAATTGATTCTTCCCAAGAAACTTTGAAGGGCCTTCTTGTGACTTGGTAATGGTAGTTCTTTTATTGCTTCAACCCTCTCTGGATCAATTGCTAATCCCTTTGGAAACAATGTGGCCTAGGAGCTTTCCTTCATGAGCTAAGAAAATACATTTTTTGGGATTCAAGGATACCCCAAATCTTCTACATATTTGGAACACTTGTCTCAAATGAAAGAGATGATTTGCTACATTTTTAGAAAATACAGTAATATCATCTAGGTATATCAGCACTATTTTTTTGATCAATCCCTTAAATGCCATATCCATTTCCCTTTGGAAGGTAGCTCTGGTAAGTTAGACAACCCAAATGGCATTTTCCTATATGCATAGGTTCCCCATTTGGTGGTGAAGGTTGTTTTGAACTGATCATCCTCCTTTACCATGATTTGATTATACCCTGAATAACCATCTAGCAATGAAAACCTCTCAGAGCCAACAACTTTGCAAAATATGCTCCATAGAAGGAAGTGGGTAATGATCCTTGAGGGATGCTCTATTCAAATCTCTAAAGTCTACACACAATCTGATTTCTCCACTCTTCTTTCTAACTAGAACCAAGTTTGCAACCCAGCTTGAATGCTTGATGGGAAATATGATACTTGCCTCTATTAACTTATTCAATTCCTTCTTCATGAGAGGCTCCATGTGTGGATTGACCGGTCTTTGTTTTTTCCTAATGGGTTTAGCACTTGGATCTAATTCAATTGTGTGTTGAGCTAGCTTGGGATTGAAACCCCTCAAGTCTTCATAGCTCCAAGAAAATATATCTGGGAACTCTTGGAAAAGTTGCATGAACTCATACCTTTCTTGCTTGGTTGTCACTTTACCAATTTGAAGTGATTTTCCTTCTCCCACCGAGATGGGCACTGAATCTTCTCCCTTGACTTGGATGTTTATTTCTCCTTCCTAAATTGATCATTAGGATTAAAGATGGACTCCAAAGTGACAAGTCCTTTTGGTAGTTTGTTGGTTCTCAGCTGTACCACTTGATCACCATACGTTGTTCTAACTTTTCCTAATTTTTGGCTGAGAACTCAACTTCTTCTTACAAGAAATTGATGATTTGTTGGTCACTTTCAAACACTTTCCAACTTACATTATTGTCTGGCACTGATGGCCTTACAATCACATGAATGTTTGGCTGCACTTTATCTTCCTTGATACTTTCCACAACATCAAAGGCTGCTCCAACTGCTGCAAGTCTATCAAGCAGCTTGGTTTTCTTTCCTAGGGATGGAGTTGATGCCAAAGCCTTCAAAATCCTCAATGAGGTCCCACACCCTATTCTTATAACACTTGAGCAGGTCATTTTGGCAGCATGCTACCCTTTAACTTGATTAACAATCAAGCTCACTATCACCAAAGACTTGTAAGTTTTTGATACCTCTCTTTCTTGACCAATGCAATCCTTGTATCAAAGCTTCATATTCAGCAAAGTGTTGTTAGAACATGCAAACTAAAATCTAAAAGCTGAATAATACTTAATGCCTTGAGGTGAAACAAGCATATCTCCCCTACACCTTTCTACTTCTTGATCCATCAAAGAACAATGCCATACCTCATTGTCATCTTTATGGTCTAGCTTGGTGATGCTAGGAATAGGCTGATTTTCTTCATGCATGCAATAAACTCCTAGTTCAGATTCCTCTATTTCCTTGTAGGGATCAAAAGCATGTACCTTGCTTTCCCATTCATCAAGATTCAAATCTGGGATGCTTCCAACTTTGGTGTCAGCTTCATCTGTGCTGGATAATCCTCTTGATCAAATGTTGAACAATTAGCATTGATTGGGCTTGGAGTATGAGGCTCAATGTGAAATTTTGCAATAGGTTCAGACCTGATTGTGGCCTTGGCTCCATATCTTGTCCTAAACAACATGTGTGACCAATCAGTAGACAATAGCCTCCAATTCTAGCTGTGAAATCCCTTGACAAACATAGGGAAAAAAGTGGTGGTAAATCTATCACTGAGACATCTTGCAAAACAATGACATTGGGGCATGCATGCAAAGTGAGGCTCAAATATTTAATTACCCCTACTATTTTTACTACTGTCCCATCTAGTTGCACCACCCCTTTGGATATGAATTCATATTGGAGGCCCAATTGATCAGCTATTTGCTTGGGCATCACATAACTACTTGCCCCAAAATCAATCATACAATTGTGTACTAGTTTATCCCCAATGATCAATGAAACATAGAATGGAGGGGGCTTCAAAAATTTACCTTGTTGTCCTCCATGCTTCCCCTCAGGTTGAGCAACATTTGTGAGTACCTTCTCTTGCATATGAGCTTGTTGATTTGAAGTTGACCAATTCTTCATGGCAACTTGTAGTAGATCCCTTTGGCCTGGGATGGATAGTGATTCCCACATAGATATATTCACATTTGTCTTCTTCATTTGTTCAATGATGCTAAATGGGGATGAAACATCTCTTTTCTGCCCCTTAGCCTGCACATTATTTTCTTGTACATGGGCTGCAACAACTGGCATTTGAGCTAGTCTAGAAGGTGGCTTGGGTTGTCCTTGCACATTTGGAACTGCATTTTGCTTGCCAACACTTTGTGGAGTGATGGAAGGTTGTGGATCACCTGGAGCTAATGACTTCCCTTCACCAATATTCCTCTTCTTTGACCATGTGTTAGCTACTACATTTTGAGAAATTGTTTGATTCATACCACAAAAATATTCAGCCTGCTAGTTCACAAGTGTAGTCTCATTTGGAGTTGTATTTTGCTGAGATGTTCCTTGTTGTTGGTTTGTTTCTTGACTCACCTCACTCTCTACACTAGTTTTTGTCACCATCAAAGCTTGGTTCAAAGCACCATTGAAGCACATAGACTGGTTGTGAGGTTCATTGCATGGGAAACACCAATCATACTCTTGAGCTATATTATTTTGCACTGGCACTAAGGCTTTAGAGGTAGATGCAACATTGGGGTTATAGGGCTGAAATGGTCTATTAGTAGGAGGCCTTACTTGATTTTGATTTGTAGCTGGATTGGGTGGCCTATTAGGTTGATATGGTTTCCTATTAGGTTGAGTTTGAGACTGATAAGAAGGTCTAAAACTTTGGGCTTGCTACCTCTTGAGTGTAACCAGCTCATTGCCTAAATTTTGTAATTGTTTCATGACTTCTTGAAGTTCATTTGAGGCACTAGAGGATGAAGTAGAAGTTTCATTTGAACTCTGATTTCTAGGAGTGGGAATAGGAGCTAAAGTAGGTGCTTGACTAGTGCTTGGGTTTTCCAAGTTTGGATATAAGGGCATGGGAGGCCTAAGCCTAGTTTACCAGCTTGGATCAAACAATTCTCAGCCCTAATGGAAATGCTATAAGCTATAGGTATATTTACACCTCCCATGGATTGGATTAACATAGAAATATCAGAATTTAAAGCTTTGAGATAGTATAAGAAAGCACCTTCAGCTATTGGCCTTACTGTCACTGGGATTCTATCCCATGTCCTTTGAAATCTGAAATTGAAGTCTGTTAGCTGCTCATTGGGAGCTCTCTTGATAGTTGTCAGTTGTTCCAATAGAGACAAATTATCTCCCTTTTCTCCAAACTACTCATGGAGAGCTATGCACAACTAGTTCCAATTTTGGATAGAGCCTGCCCAAGGACTCTAAACCATTACAAGGCTTTCCCTTTGAATGAAGATGCCAACAATTTGACAGCAATTTGCATCTCAACAATCTCATGGATTGCACAAACATTAGCAATGTCTTTGACATGATCACTAAGAGTGGTCTGATTTTCCCCAGTAAAGTATGGGATGTTCTTCAATGCTGCAACTAGAACTGGATTTTGTGCATTGAGAGCAAGTGGGATGCTACCAGTGAAGTTGACATAAGGGTTGTGTTGTGCCATTCTGATTGGCCTGAGAACCCTTATTGATTGGGTGAAAGGTCTACTAGGTGGAGGAGTTGATAGAGTTTTGTTTGGTGGAGATGGAGACCTTTGAATTCTTCTTCCCCTCTCTTCTTCCTAGGGATAACTGTAGATACTCTAAAATCCCTCTTCTCTAGCCCTTGACCTTGTTTGGATCCTTCTCATGAATCTTCAGACTTGGACTACTGAAACTAGTTGATTTTATCTCTTTGGAGTCGCCAGATGTGTAAATCAGGGCTCTTTTTAAGCAAGAAACTTACAAAAATGCACATCAACTTTGTTGTAATGAAGATGAAGACCTCTAAGGTCCCACTAGGCATGCCAAAACTATTAGTGCAAATCAACAAGCACCCCTAAATGACCTTCAGATCTGCAGGTGAGAATTGGGTCATTTAGTGTGATTGCACAACATTGAATCTTTTCCCCAAGTGTGGGACTTGCAAAAATGGAAAAAAATCTCTAGATTGAAGGCTAGTTCCTCTACTCCTCTGATCAGATGTATGCATGAAATTTTTGCAGAGGTTTAACTCAAAATCCTACTCTAATTCTGCCAAGGAGACAAGGATAGAAGAGAGAAAAGAAGATAAAACTAAACTAACAAGGTGATACACCAAAGGAGTGGTGAACATATACTTCTACAAATTGACACAGATTATAAAAATGCAACACAAATCATGCACAAATTGCTAAAATTGTAATGAAGGATCAATATAGAGCAAACAACACAAGAAAGGATTGAAAATTCATTCACAAAGCTTGCATTGTCATTTCCATTTTTAAATACAATGCATTACAATAGAAAGGAGGTAGAAAACATGTTGTAGTCCTAAAAGAGGTATGATATTCCACAAATTCACTTTCCAAGGTGAAGGAGGGAGCCTATAGAACATAAAAATGTCCAACCCTTTACAAATGAGCCAAATCTGGCTTTTAACAATGAAAACTTGAGCTCAGAAGGAGAAACGTGTGGAAAATGAAAGGAATGTTCAACCACCAACCAAATCCATCAAAATAGCATGGGTACCCTTAAAAGTCCATTCCCAAGATTTTTGACCATGTTGGAGAAGAATGGAAGCCATACTGCATTAAAAATGGTGGTTGAATGTCGTTCTATGCTCTTTTCCCCATGCCAAAGGTGTTTTCTCATTTTTCTCTCACTAAAATCCACCAAAAATAAAATTGAAGATTCCATCATGTAGAGGACTTCAATAGATTTCCAATGACACCAAAATCGAGAAAAATCAAGCTCTAGATCGAAAGATATGCCCCTTTGAAGATTTAGGGAAAAACAAGGCAAAAATGGGTCATGGCCGAAACCCAAAATTTTCCCCTTTTTTGAATTTGGGAAAATTTTCTCAAAAACTTCGCCCCCACCACTCTGATGCCACGTGTCACATTCCTATTGGTCCATGGGCTCAAACGACCATTTTATGCCTTTTTGCATTTTGGAAAAATTCCAAAATCACTCCATGCCCCACCGCTCCGCGCCACATGCCATGGCACTCTCCAATTGGATGGGCTTGAACTCCAAATTTTTCCTTTGACACCACCGACCCTTTTGACTTATGTCAGCCACATGGACATGTGGCACATTTTGATTGGCGCGGGCCTTCGGGCTCAAAATTTTCATTGTGCCATTTGCAACACTTTGGCAAAATTGTTAAATTTCCTGTACCCCGACTCCCGCCGGTTCCATGGACACATGGCACATTTCTATTCGTCGCGGGCCTTCGGGCTGAGATTTTTCTTTTGCGCCATTCCTTGGAAAATTTTAAACTTGCCCCCCACCGGTCCGACCTTCGACGCCACGTGTCATCTCCTCATTCGCTGCGGGCCTTCGGGCCGAGATTTTTCTTTTGCACCCCTGACCACTCCTTAGTGAAAAATTTCTAACTTACCTCTGCTCCCCACCATTCCACCACCATGTGGCATGTTTTGATTGGTCCATGAGACCTTCCTGGGAAAATTTCCCTCAAAAACTCCACGAGCCATAACTTGCAAAATACAAGGAGTTAGAAGGAAAATTTTACCTTTCTAGAAAGGTGAGAAAATTCTCTATCTAATGAAGCCATTTCTAGATAATTTTGAGTGCCTAAAAAGTGGAAAAATTTGACTGAGGCACAAGGAAGGAAGGAATGAAAGAAAGTTAGTCAAAAATAAGCAAGGGGCTTATTTTGGATAACAATAATCATGAACAAGAAAAAGTAAGAAAGAGTAAAAGCAACCAAAATATGTAGTATGTTGTGATAGATGGAATGAAATGAAAATGGAATAGTAGGATATGCATGCCCCCCAAGTGAATGGAAATGTATACAATGAGAATCATTTAGTTTTCCCCTAGCAATCAATAATGAACCATAAATGAGAGTGTGTCATTATGAAATGGTCAAATAGTGTGTGTGTTGTGTATAGCACATTGTGATGAGTATGTATGCATAGTAATAATGATATATGACATATATAAGAGATGAGCATGAACCTTATAGCCTAAGCGTATATCATGAAAAATGAAATGAAGGAATGATGATTTATCCTAAAGCGTATATCACTACAATATGATAGAGTAAGTGGCAATTTAGCCTATAACATATGTCAATATCCTAGAAATGTCTCATTATGAAAGGCTAAATGATAAATGTGTGATGAATGTAAGGTCTATTTGATTTATAAACCCTAGAAGTCAAGTATGGGTTGAGGAACTAAGTGCATCATCGAGTAATGAGTGTAGCACGTAGAAGATGATATAGTATAAGTGGAGACCATGTGATGAGTAGAATGTGTAAATATATGAGGTCTAAAATGTAATGTAAGATGTATAGAATATGTAAAGTGTAATTTATAGATTGGTATGTAATGTAAATAAATAGACTAGTAGTGTAGTATGTAGGATGAGTAGTGCATAATGCTAAACATGTAGATAATGATGTGTGTATAATGAAAATGAGTATGATGCATGATGTATAAATGCACAAATGTCCAAATGTTTTAGACTAAATGTAGAATGTATGATGTATGAAACATAACATATGAATAGATGCAATGTGTAGAACCTAGTGTGCAAGTGTGTGGGGTTCTATGTGTAGTAAAGCCTTAATAGTCAAGTGTGAATCGAAGCACAAGAGTGTGAAATTGGGTAATGCCGAAACTAACATGTAGGATGAGGATATTTGCGTGAGAAGGTTGATGTATGAAAATTTAAAGATGATAGATGCATAAATGAAATGATGCATGAGGGGAGAGATGTATTAGAAGCTATGCTCCCCAAGTGTATATGAATGAGCTAACTAATAAGTGTGAAGGATGAAGCTCCTTCATTTGATGAATGTGATGATGAAAGTGTATGACCATGCTCTAACAATGGTGGTATGGAAGATAACCATTGTGCTGGTAAATGAAGGAAATGTGTATGCGAGGGATGAATATATGATGAAGGTCGTGGTGTCACAAAATGTGTTGGTGATGGAAATCTATGTGATGTAGAATGATAAGGTGAAGAAGAGCTACATGGAGTAAATTGAGGTGGTGAACTATGTCGAGATGTAGTGAATTTCCAAGGAATGGGTCTATACTATGTGTAGGGCTAGTGGAGCGGTCTAGTAATTCAAATGATATGTGAGTAGGTGAAATAGGATTAGATCATGATTTAAGAAACATAGAGTGTGAGGTGTTAGAAAAAGTAGATGGTGTGCTAGTTATCATGCTAGAGAGATGATGAGCATGGAGTGGATGGAGGGACACCATCGATCGAGATGACTTGATTGTTATGAATAAATTTATTTAAAAAATGATTCATAGAAATGATAGATTGAGAGTGAAGAATCTAATTGAGACCAAGAAGCATATCACATCCATCAATCATGTTGCCAATGAGGAAAGGCAAAAGCATTATAAGAGGATCGGATGTAACATGAAGCTTAACAATGCTAAAGGGTTTGTTAAAAGGGTACTCAATTTGTGATGGAGGATAGCCAATAGCCTTGAGAAGTGAAACAAATCATGTACTAATAAGCCATGATGGGTCAACCTTAGTGTTTTTAATGGAGGTCGAGCCAATAGATGCATTGATGTGTAAATGATTAGATGTGAAATTCACATGATAGTCGACATTGGAGAAAGAAATTATTGGTGGCGAAGCATCAATGTTTTCTACTAAGAAATCAAGAGCTTCCGATCCAGGAGGATGTATTGCATGATATGTCCGATTAGGAGAAGATTCATATGTATTCTTGTCATGTTGTTGAGATTCGTTGTTAAAGAGATTGAGTTTACTTGTGTCATTTTTGGTGGAGAGTTAGAAGATTATGGAAACTCTAGTTTGTTGTCATCAATTAGGTCTTGAATGATTTCCTAGAGTTTGAAAGACATATTTTTAGAATTCCCCACACATCGATGATAATCACAGTGGAAGTTATCATTATAGTTCCTTCCTTTAGGTCATGATGGATCTAACTCAAGTGGTGGGGAAGGGTAATAAGATTTCTTTCGAGAAGTTGCTTCAAAATAAGATGTGGAGCCATTGGAAGGTTGTTAAATGTGTGCCAAGGTTACTTTGACCAAACCTCTTTGTGGGAATGAATACATTGATAGTGATTTTAATATCGGTTGGTTTAGTTGTAGAGGGTTTGAATGACATCTTATTGGGAAAATGAGTGGAAGATGAGACCTACTCTTATATTTAAGATTTCCTATAGATAGGAGTTTGGTCTCACAAATCTTAAGAGTATGACAAAGATGATAAAATGAAGGAGAGGTTTCAAGAGAAAAATATCTTGGAGAGGTGGTAAAAGAATTAAGATGAACAATTCCGAAGCTTAGAGTCCATAAGCATATTCATCATCTTGGCTAGATTATTTTATACCTTAAAACATAGTTAGCAAGGTGTTCATTTGATCCTTGTTTAAGTTGTGCTAGCTGAGTGTAAGAGATATTAGAGCCAATATTGATGGAGAAATGAGTAAGGAAGGAATCAACTAGATACATGAATGAAGTGATTGAGTAAATAGGTAGATCATAAAACCAACACATCGCATAATCATTGAGACTACGAGGAAATATTTTAGCTAAAGAATATGATTGTCAAAAAATCTAGAAAAACTGACATGAAATACTCTAAGATGCTCCTATGGGTCACCATGCCCATTGAAAATGGGAAGCTTAGGGGTGACAAAGCTAGGAGGAAGAGGATAAGTAGAGATGGCAGGTGTGAATGGAGTATGCAACAATAAGGTAGAATCTAAAGACGGTGATGCATGTGAAGTAGCTTGCTACAACTTACAAATTTGAGCTTGAAGATCATGATAAAGAGAAGTTAAGTCTTGATTTCCAACGAATGAAACTTTCCATATATGAGAAACTAAGGGTGGCATAAAATGATTGGTAGGAGTAGTAACAAAAATGGGAATAGTATAAATAGGTGGAAGAGTAGAAGCAAGTGGTTGAGTAGCAACAAAAGTGGGTAGGGACACGAAAACATTGAGCTCCATGGCCAAATTACTAGTGTCCTCACGAGCCATATGTAAAAGTAAGTATAGATCTTAGGGATGTGCAACAATATGATCATTAATGTCCTTAAGATGTTCTTTAGTAAAATCAGTATGAGAGTGAGCCATGGAAAAGGGAGAATAAACCCTAAAATGATAAAGTATGAATGAATAATTTAGAAGCATGAATGATTGAGTCGGGTTCACCAAAATGATTAACTAAAAATAGTAGGTATGGGGATATAGTTAATCTAAGCTATAAAAACTATAAATAAAGTAATTAAATGCAAGTAAATAAGTATGTAAATAGCCTACAAAACCATGCAAGAAGAAATGCTAACCCTATTGTGCAAGAGGGAAGAGGAGAGAACTTAGCTAAAAATAAGATGCTTGAGGGACTATGTCGCAGAGGTGGTTAGAAAATATGGAAGTAAGAATGATTATGTAGAAGCCTAAAAAAGGATGAATCTAGACCGATACCCTAGGTGGAGCACCTGGAGAGGGACTGGGGCACCTACGGATGCTCACAGTATGTTGAATGGGCACCTTGGTATGTGTAAAATCTTTGAAACTGAATTTCACATGGCTAGGAGGTGGTCCAAAATCTCATTTTCTATCACATCAAGTTTTTTCCTGTGCACTGGATGTTGCCAATAATCCAAGATGATGAGAAGACCTATAAAAGACCAAAAGAAGTATCAAAATCCTAAAAATAATATGTATATGAATGGTTCTAATCGACCTCACCTACCAAAATAGTGGGCTTACTAACTCGAGTGTTCAACTACATTTTGGAACTAAATGTAGTTTTGGTGAGTGTGTGTATAATTTACACTAGAGATCTTGTGCTAGCCTCACTTGGTGTAATAGAATGTGTACACTAGAGCTATCCCCCTATATTATGTGATGCATATGTTATTTTTTTGTACCTTGTGATGGAGCTATGTGGATGCAAATGATATCCAATGCAATAGATGGATGCAACTCTAGATGGATGATAGTAGTGACTAGTGTTAGGTCCCTCATTATGGTCTTATAAATTTATATTTATAGGGTTCTCTTGATCTAATTTTGTAATTAACCCGAAATGGTGACAACAAAAAATAAGAAGGAGAAAGCTGCTATAAAGAGCCCAAAAAGTGGTGGGAAAGTTCAAGAATGATTTAGGCACCCATGGTGGGACCAGGGCACCCATGGGTACCCTAGTAGTAGTCTGGCACCCTAATCGAGGCTAGAAAATAATGAGAAGTGATGAAATTTGATTGGGCATGTGGATGTAAGAAGCTAGGAATGACAAAATAAAATTAAACAAGATGGCCAAAAGATGGAGGTTAATTAGTAATTTCTTCACTCAAGAACCTTCTATATAGTAGTATGAAAATGAGATAAATAATACCTAAAGAGCATGATTTTGTGATTACAATATCGAATCCTAGAGTAATAATTGTAGTATTGGGATCACAATCACAATAATTGAATGGGTCAAGATCACTAGAACTGTATACTCTATCCCCTCATGTATAAATTTGACATAGTGATGTACTGTAGAAGGAACTACTTGCATGACATGAAGCCATGGATGACTGAGTAAACAATTATACGAAACTAGAAAGTCAATGAAAAATAAAACTATGTTAAGGGTTTTTTGCCCTATAGTGATAGGAAAAGTAATATGACCTATGTATGGATGAATAAAACCATCATATGCACAAAGAGAAAGACACGATGGACTAACATTAGAAATAAAAAGACAAATATTTTCAAGGAATGACATAGGACAATATTAAGTTCAAATCCATTATCGATTAAAGTATGCTTAACACCCACATTATAAATGTGAATCATGATATGTAAGGGTGGGTCATTGTCAAAAATAGTAAGATCAACATTAGGATTGGATGGGAAAGAAATATGCTGAGAAAATACATCAACAAATGTTTGATATATTGAATCTAGATGCATATTAGTAGGAATGCGAGTGGTAGCTAGGAGAGTTTTGATTCTATCTCTTAATTCAGGATTGATAAGCAAGAAATCATTAATAGAGATACTCATGATGAAGAGACCCTAGAAATATAGGAGTAATGAAAGGATGAGGATCCTAAGAGTGTTTAGAACAAGTTTAGTTGACCAAAAAATTAAGCTAAATGTGAATTTATATGCTTAATCTAAATGGAATATTAGAGTAAATAAAAAATCAATTAAGTACAAAAATATACCCAATCAAATTAGGCTAATAAATATGAAACTCTAGTTGCAAAGAGAGGGTAAGAAGCCTTAATCGATTTTTAGAAATCCCAGAGGTGTACAAAGTTGGAAAACTGGAAAATACGAAGCACTGAGTGTCACACCAAAGCTTAGAAAAATGTAGACCTAGGGGAATAATTTGGACAAGGGTGTCTCGGAGAGGGACAAGGGTTCTGCAAGCACCCTAGACATGTTTCTTGGCACTTGGGTCTAGAGAAAAGCTCAAGAAACCTCCTTTGAGTGGTCACTAGTTGTTCATTGTTGTTCACCTTTGGTCTCTATGAGGTCGCACCAAGATCACCGATGTTGCTAGAAACCTGCAATGAAATATGAACATGTAAAACCCTCAAATAGACATCAAATCCTAAAAAATAAAGATGTAAAATGAGGGGTCATACTTGTCCTCAACTATCAAAATGGTGGTCTTATGATTGAGAGCTACACTACATCTCATACCCAATGTAGTTCTATGTGTGTGTGTGTGGAATCGTGCCCTAGGTGGATCTTGTGCGTGTCGTACTTGATAGTGAGAAAATAAGATAGATGTAAAGAAATGTAGTAGATGTGTGCATGGAATAAAATGAGCTTCCCTCATATGAAGTGTGTATATAGAATAACCAGCCCTTGTGTCCCTTGAATGGTTCTAGATGGATGCAATGGAGCTCTTAGATGTTTGATGGATGCAACCTTAGGTGGTGATAGTTAATGCTTAGTGCTTGGTCCTTTATTATGATCACATAAATTTATATTTGTATGATTAATTTTATTGAATTTTGTAATCAACCCCGAAAAAGGTTGAATACCAAAAAGACAATATGCTCAAATGGCTAGAAATGACCAAAGATATTTGAACAAAGTACAAAAGGGTCAGGGGTGGTGAGAGGGGACAAGGGTTCTAACTGATGTTGGCATCTTGAGTGGGCGCTAGTGTCAAGATGATAAATTCGAAGTATAAAGAAGAAAATTGAGAAATTAAGGGTGTAAGACCGAAAATGGAAACAAAAAGTAAATAAAGGTGGTCAAAGACATGGTTTAATTAATACTTTTCTTACTTAAGAATCATATGAATAGTAGTATGCAACCAGGAATAGATAATTACCCAAAGTGCACGATTTTGTGTCTACAATCCATTATACAAAAATGAGATCTTATAGGGATTAAGATGCTCAATAATGTTTAACCTCAACTTAATCACCATCTCATATGAAACCAACTTAGATATTCTACCAATATCAATAATCAAATTTTAGACTTTTCCTCTTGATTTGTATGATTATGAATAAAATATTCCTCTTCTTAGGACCAACCTCATATTTCATTGGTTTAAAAACATGTTCTTAAATATCTACACTCATCCCATATCTACATATTATCTATAACCTAATATATCATTCTATAACCTTGTGTAATGTGTGCACTCACATTACCCCTCTTTCGATCATTCTTGGCATGTAAGAGCTCAAAATATCTATGCCCTGTTTCTCCACACCTATAACATGTTCCACTAAATCTATGATCTCTTACATGAATAAATGATCCTCTTCCTCTAAATCCATTTTTGATCCTATACCTATTACTTAGCTATTTCTAACTCACTTAACCTTCATAATACCTAAAATTCCTCTGTCAATACATTGTCCATAGGAAAAAAATTATTGTTTGTGTGCTAAATTATCTTTGGCTTTAGTGAAAACTAATGGTATTTATCAACTAACCAAACTTGGAGCATATAATACTCATCTTGAAATGCAATGTGTAATCCATTCATATAACTAGAGATGTTCTCAATGTCATCCTCCATATTTCTTGTTTGAATAACAAGTTGGTAAAGCTCTTGATGTATTCCTTCACATTGAGTTCCCTTTATAGATAACTTTACAAATTATTAAACAAACCAAGTTTTAAATCCATAACAAATAATTTTCACCTTCAACTTTCCAACTGACTATACGCAATGTGTAATCCATTCATATAAATATAAATGTTCTCCATGTCATCCTCCACATGTATTTTTTGAATAGTGAGTTGGTAAATCTCTTCAAAATATTCCTTCACATTGAGCTCCCTCTCGTAAACAATTTTGTAAATTATTAAACAAACCAAGTTGGTAATCCAAAGGAAATATTTCACCTTCAACATTATAACTGGCCTATCCCATGTATTTAACTTCTATTTACCTCTCTATCCTCTATTTGTCTAGATATGATGCCACCATAGAGATACACAACCTTTCAAGTTTGTGCTAGAGAATTTGAATTTACTAGGATATTATATGTGTTCATACTCAACCTAATTTTTGAGATCTATTATCCAATAATTTATCTGATTAGTTTCAAAATACTAGAATAAATCAAGGTATCTAATCTAGGTTTACTTCCATCCTACAAGTTATTTGTAAGAGCATGTCCTTAGGACCTTTGGCTTGCACTTATTTATATTCCTTATTTGCATTCATCACCTATAATCCCTATTACATGGTTATGATTTAATTTAATTTGAATTAAATAAATATGATTGTAGAGTAACTATCGTAACAAATAATCTATAAATGATAAAATACATAAATAACACATGTAAATGAGCATGTAAAATATGAAACCCTAAGAAAGAAGGAGATATAAGGAGACTTATATGATTTACGAGTGAACATGAAGTGATATGGGGAGGAGAAAGTACTAAAAATGTTGTATATAGGGTTTCCACTACTCGATATAAATTATGGAACTTGAGAACAAATCCAAACTTAGGCACCCAAGATAGGAAGAAGGCACCTAGGCACCGGTGACCAAATCTAGGTGCTAGTGACTATGTAGATGCTCAAAACTAGTTTATTCTATGTCTCAAGGGTTCTACTATTGATTCTTGTTGATCACATGATATTCACTCCTTGATCGCCAAGAATTATTGTATCCCGAAAAGAAATAAGTTCACCTATACATACCCATAAACTAGATCAAACCTAAAAAGGAGAATGCATAATGGGGAGTTAGAATGACCCCAAAGGTCACTCAAAGAGTGAAATTATGATCAAGAACTACACTACATATTAGATTCCATGTAGTTTTGGTGTGTGTGTGTGTGTAGAAATGATTCCCTAGGATGCCCTTGTGCAAGTTGCACAAATGATAGTGGGATAGATCTAGAATGTACCAATGTATAGTATGTGTGGATGGAATATAATAGAATTCCCCTCCTATGTAGTGTATGCATAAGTGATGCAATACTTTTCCCTTGAGTGAGTGCTAGATTGATGCTTTCATTTCTCTTTGTGCCTTTAGATGTAATCTTAGGTGATGATAGTAATGATTATTGTTTGGTCCTTCATTTTGCAAAAAAAAACATTTATTTAGATAATTCCCTTATTTGAATTTTGTAATTGACAACTGGAAGGCCAACCCATAAATGAAAATGATTCCCAAAAGATAAAATGGAACCAAAAAGAGTGAGTAAGGTAAAAAAGAGTCGGGAACCCAAGAAGGATAAGAACACATGGGAATTGTTGTCTTGGCTAGTCATTGGTGTCTGAAGTCATAAAAGATAAATAATTATAGTTATAAATAGGTTTTATGATGTGTAAGACTAAATAGAAGAAAATATATGAATAAAAGAGACTAAAGATAAATGCCAACCACTAGTTTTCTTGCCTAGAATCATATAAATGCTAGCATGATTTTATGACCTAGAAATGTACCCAAGTGCATGAATTTTTGTCTATAAGGTCATCCTTTATCAATATGATGATAAATTATAATTACTCAACATTTGGAGATTCCATGGCCTCCAAAAAGGCTTACATAGTCCGACTCAACCAAATCCTAAACTATCACTCCCTAGTTTTAGTGAGATCCAACAATATTACTCATGTATACCATTTTGTTACCTTGGATGAATTTTATCTCGACATTCCTTCACACACTATACCTAATAATTACTCACTGGAATATTTACACAACATTTTTCCCACCTTCACAAAATGGAAAACATCCAATGCTTTCTATGTAATCCTTACACCTTCTACCCAATAATTAACTACTAGAATACATCTACAATGGTTTTCTAAAGCACATCGCAAATGTGGAAAAATAACAATACATACATTTCCACTAATCAAAAGGAAAAAATCAAGCTCTAATAAAAATAACACATACATGTTTAGGGTGATCACTAAATAGCCACCTTAGATGATGTAACCCTTATAATTATGCCCAAAAAACACACATAGATAAGTAAAATAAAGAATAATTTAAATTCAACATGAAAATGGCTCAATAAATAATATTTATTCATATTGTTAGAGGATTAACACAAACGAGATGATTTCCTTTGATACATTCAATATATTATATAATATTTATCCTCTCTAATACATACTACTTCAAAGATTAATATCACATCCACACTCTACTCTATTTTCTAAGAGCTAAACAAAGATACTTAACACTTGAGAACTAATCCTTATGGAAATGGGGACATATTTTTATAGGCATATAAGCTAACCAATCCCGACATTGAACTTATAAAAATCCTAAAAATAAGGAACAATACAAAGTTATGGTCCAAAGGGCCTAATACAAAATAAATCATCCTTTCCAAGATCTTATGGATTCAATTGATCATATTTCATGGCTTCAATATTTTTCAAAAAATTTATAGTATTTTTAGCTTCAATAAGTAGTTCTCATCTTAAAATTTAAAGATGTAGTATTCCATGGTTCCCCTCAGGATTTCATGGCCTACTTAATGTTCTATGATCCCCGATAGACATGTGTGGCTTCCTTATTATTGTAATATCTACTAATGCTTGTAAGACAAATAAAATCTTGTGTGGATTGTGAAAAGACTCCATGAGATTGAATAAGATATGGAATAGAAAATAAATTATGTAAAGGAATCAAGCACAACATTGACATTCCACAATAAGCTTGTGTATGACCCAAACAATGTAGAAAGGTAGCACTACTATATGGTCTACCAATAACACAACTCCTTCATAATGCAACCCATAAACAAAAATGTAAAAAAATAAAATTGACTCAAAATATTATTATTCGAATCATTTTTTCATGTGAAATTTGATGTTATTACATGCACATACATATGCACATGTGCATATGCACATGCATGTGCACATTTACACACAACCCCACACACACACACACACAATCACAAACACAATAAGTGCACACATATGTATACACACTTCATTCTATCATAGGGATAATTTTTCTATCCAATACATTTCTCAACCTATTTTCCTACTTGGGACACTACTAATAAAGTAAAAACTACTAGTTTACTGATAACGTTCAAGGTTATTGAGAGTTCTTGATTTTTTTTTTACTATTTTATGGGGCTTGGAAATATTTATGTCAACTTCATTAATTTGTTTGAGCCTTGCTGAGTTGACATATCCCCCTAATATTTATGTCAAATTCATTAATATGCCCCGAATTCTAAATGAGATCGTTCATAATTTTTAAAGGCAATTTAAGGACGGTAAATCATCTATCTAGAGAAGAAATAAATGATAGTATCTTATTATAAATACATTTTTAAAGTTTTGAAGTAAAAATATTATTACATATGACATTGGAATACTTGTACCAAGGAGGGCTTAAGAGGTATTGTCTTTAGTCTTTCTTTAACATGATTTGGTATACACACACATAGGTGGGAGATATACATGAATATGAGGCCTCTTTAGAGTAGTCTTATGTAGGAAAATAGCAATTACTGGGGTGGTTAAATCCATTTTGAATAAAATATTAAACCTCTTTCCAATGTTCCATATATATTATAAGCACGATTAGGGTTTTAAAGAAGAAAAACAAAAATAAGTAGTAATGCGAAGATAAAAGATCTCACAGTGTATTCACAAGTGTAAACTTGAAAATGGAGAAGAATTTATAGAATTAACATACCCCCAAATTGGACCATGATACTACTATAAAATACCAATTATTTTGACCTACTATAGAGGTCTCCGCACTATCAAACAACATTTGTAAACTTGACAACCTGATGTTCATAGTTTGAGCACCTAATGAAGCACTTTTTGATCCTTTTTAGCTATTGAATCCTAAAATATGAGTGAAAGACATATATAACAAATAAATCATGCTCCCATTATCATGAAAATTATGAATCATTCAATTTTAATATTACTTTCTAAATCATATTTATATTATTGTGTGGATGTATTTAAATTCCCTAATC
Source organism: Taxus wallichiana var. yunnanensis (assembly GCA_018340775.1). Classification (NCBI taxonomy): domain Eukaryota; kingdom Viridiplantae; phylum Streptophyta; class Pinopsida; order Cupressales; family Taxaceae; genus Taxus; species Taxus wallichiana. The sequence continues at coordinate 270,395,146 of CM031234.1, forward strand.
GCATGGTATGAATTTATTCTCACTTTTATTACATTTTATGTCATAGTGTGTAAAATAAATGATTTTTTTAGTGAACCCATACCTTTAATAACACATAGGGATCCCCTTCCCTTAAGGTGAACCCTAATCAATAGGTTTCCTTCTTTAGGGTTTCAAATATTTCTCTGTTTTCATTTTTTTCCCATTTCTTAGGGTTTAATCTTCACACATAGAGTTTTATAGTTATTCTTTACTCAATATTATATACTTCCCCTCATATTAGGATTAGGAATTTTGATTATATTCCTTATATATTAAGGGTTTAGGTTCATTCCTAAGAATATACATCGTTAAAACTATAGGATACCTTAGGGTACCTATAAGGCTCACCCCATAGACTTCTTATTATACACACATGCAGTAACATATACATATACTATTATATGTATAAATTATTATACATAGGATAGTGAGATAATTATGATAATGACTATAAACAAGAAAATTGGTATGCTTATGATAGTGAAAAGGAATGATATCAAATGGATGATTTACTTCACATGAAAAGAATAATTCTTTTATACTTCCTTTGACACCCATAATAATAAAGACATATAATGTGTAGATAATAATAAAACATTAACAATTGCACTTATTGACACTAAAAATTATGAATTCACAAGATAAATTTTGTTAGGTACAATAACGGAATGGACATATAAAAATCATGTTAGTTCCCAACCTATTAATGATTTGTCTAAGCTTCATGTTTCTATTTATGTGTAATGTAATAAGTATCTTGAAAAATATTATTTACAATAAGTATATAAAATGTGATGATATTTCTAAGTAAGATAGTGATATTCATGAGCCTATTTGTGATGACACTTTTACACCCATGTTTGAAATAGATGGTCAAATGAGACCTATGTAGGATCACTTCCTATCACTACCATCCTTAAGTACATGGTATACCTAATGCATACAATAGATGCAATCCAAACATGGGTCGATTCCTTGTCATTGGAATCTATAACATGATTCAAGTTGAACACAATATTATACAAGGACAATTTATTGTTTATAGACTTCTCAACTACCATTACATAACAAGTTTAAAATTTCTAGATTTTACAAATTTGATGGTTTAAAAAATTCCCATACCCATTTATCCTAATATATATTTTATCTTGGAAAGCATGCACTCAATGCCAAATAATTGCTAATAACATTCTATATAATATTAAAAGGCTATGTCCTAGATTGGTTTTATACCTCACCTAGTAGGTCTATATACTCTTTTTAAAGCTAGAAGAAAAATTCTTATCTCTATCAATAATAATAATGACATATTATGATAATGAAATAAAAGATAAAATATAATACAAATAAAGGTGCATACCTCAAATAATCAAAATAAATAAGGAATGAGTTGAATAATGTAATTTTTTTCTGATTTTGGAGAGCTTTTCTCATCCATATCTATATACATAATCAAGAAGGGTCAAACTTTTCCATTATAAAGTTTAGGCTATTGTAACTAAATATTAAGAACTAATAAATAATATATAAAGTCTACTCACTCCATTTTATAAGCTTAATACTCATAAAGAGATATAATTTAGGGGCATACCATGCCCTTCCCTTTAGAAAATCATTTCTCTAGACAATTAGTAACTCATGTTGATTTTCACGAACTATTCATACTCCCATATTGTAACTTCACTTGGTATATTTTTAATAAGAAATCTAGAAGTGTTAAGTTTTAAAACCATTTCATTAATTCCTTAGGTTCCATAATGGAATTCCCTTCATCATCAACTCAAGAAACTATGAATATGATAAAATATTGGTATCGCTTAATTTCTTCATTCATGAGACATGAAATATAGGATAAATTTTGGAAGAGGGTGGAAGTTCCATCTTATATGATACACTTCCTATTTCGTAATTATTATAGGGAACAAAAAAATTTTGATATTATGTTGATGCTATTATGTTATTTAAGTTACCTTTTTTATAGGGTTGTGATTAAAAGAATACCTAATCTCCTTCTATAAAATGCCCCTCACTTTGGTGATGATTTTATTTTTGTTTAATCTATTCTAATCCATAATCAAACTTTCCTTAAGGACTTGAAGCATTTCCTTTTTTTTTTAATGCGAACCTTGACTTTAGAGGATTTGGAATGACCATAAAAATATGATGTATTAAAAGGTAGGGGTAGCCATAGAAAGACTCAAATAGAGTCATCATTGTTCTTGAAATGATGTGTTACACCACCATTCTAGTTATGGAATCAATTAGCACCATTGTTCTTATCTTGACAAGGAAAATGAACAAAATAACACTTATAGAAATATATTAATAATTTATATTTGGATGTTTGATCACAAATAATGCGATGAATTGTGTGTGAATTTTGTGCCTCATGCTATGAATAGTTTAGTCCAAAAATGATAGTGAAAATAAGATTGTGATCACTCACAATTATTTTGAGATTGCCTTAGAGTTTAATTTTTTCCAAGAATACTTCAACCACTTTACTATCTTAAAATGGATGAGAAAGTCCATATAATGTGTATATTTAGTGAGCCTATCAGAACACTAATATCACATTCAAGTAGGCCCATAACGAAGTTCATCACTATTTATCCCGAATCCTATGTTGGAATGGTTAATGCTTTTAAGAGACTTGGATTTTTAACCATTTATCCTTTTTTTTTTGACATATAAAACTTTATGCCACAAATTTATATACATCACTCTTAAGGCCCCTCACCGCCCAAAATAAAATAAAACAAATTCTTTGTATGGTGATAGGTTTTTAAGAACATATAATGTACTCCTATGCTGGAATCGTGCATTTAATAAAAGTGTAATATATAAACTAGGGTTTTATACCTAATATGACATATTAGAGAATGAATAAATCAAAACTAATATAGTAAAGTCTTTAATTACTATAAATCTTGAATATCGAGCATAACATACTATAACATTTGACAAGGTACAATTAGGATTAGAGAGAGGAGAAATAATATGTTAATAGAAGGCATGATAAAGTGATCAAGAGGAGCATACTAAGGTAAAGTTTCTTAATAAATTATAGGGCTTGAAAATATGTTTGGGATGGGTTCATAACTACTTGGACAATACCATACTTGAACATGTCCAAAGGGTTAGAAACATGTCCTTTATGTCTTTGTACTTGCTGCCTTTTTATGAATTTTATTTTATGTATACACTTCTAATTTTTGTATCTAAAATTTTTAATGAATGTGTCAGTTAAATATGACTCCTCCTTTCTTTAAAAACTTATCTCTTTTTTATTTTACCCGAAAAGAAGTTTGCATGATTTGAGTCGGAATGACCCCGAACACTCTAATGGATGAGTGTTACCTACATAGAAGTAATATGAATAGGAATTAGAATCATGTATTTCTCCTACTTATGTGGTGTGTGAGAATATTTGAATAAATTATGCAAATATACATGACATTTTCCTAGTCCCAAGTGTCACAACACATGAAATTATACTTGAGACTTTGAAAATAGATAATTAAATCATTTTTAAAAATGTCTAATGCACTTGATATTGATTTTTTCTCTTAGTTTTCCCCATTATAGAAACCTAAATTTGGTAACTTATCCATTGGAAATTACAAGTTTAGATTTATTCCTATACTACTGTCTTACACTCACATTATAAATCTAATTGACACATCCTTAGTTTTCCGCATGACTTGTTTATCTCTATACACCATTAGGCCATTCACTCATGTAATTTAATTTATTCAAAGTATTAATTCCATGAATATTTCCTTAAATATTTATTGTTATCCCAAATTCACCCCCTAGAAAATTTGGTCAAAACAAGCCCCGCACATAAAGAAACTATGAAGGAAACAATTCAAACCCCAGGCTCACTTTCCAGAATGAAAAACAGGGTTGCAAGCAAGCTTGACTCAAGGAGCATAGGAGAAAAATGAGGCAGAATGACACAAGAGGAATCAGAGACCCAAAAGAGTTAGATTTGGCCTGTATAGGAAGAAGTTAAAGAAAAGCAGATTTATCGAGTGAACCGTGCTTCAAATCCAAAGAAAGCAGTTATAGGCGGGATCGGAAATGGAATAGAAAGGTTGGAGAAGGAGAAAACAATGTTAAAAGGACCAGAATCTCAAAAGAGAAGAAATAGTGAAGGTTTGAAGTCTTCGGGCTTCGAAAAATTGTAACGAGCTCAAAATTGACTAAGTATGGAGGAGATGGAGAGCTACCAAGTGTCCAAAAAAGGAAGCTTGAATCCAAAAGGAAGCTCGAACAAGCACCAAGCCTCCATGTGTCCCAAGCCCAAAACAAAGGTAGAGTCAAAGCTAAAGTCAAAAGGTAGGCAGTAGGCGGGCCTCAAAAAGGCTAAGTATAGAAGTGCTAGCAAAATCTACCACGTGTCATCTTGGCACATCTCCAAAAGTTAGTCCAAAAGTGGAGACCCAAATGAGCGCAGCTCACCACGTTGTCTAGGGTCTGAAAAGGTAAGGGAGGCCATTGAAAAGTCCAAAGAACCTGTGGAGGCTTCCACGTGTCAACCCGACACTCCTTCAAAGGAAAATCCTGAGCGGGCTTTTAAGTGAGTGCAGAGCCTCCACGCATCCAGTTTCATAAAGGGACAGGGTCAAGTTGAATAGTCAATGCATTGAGATAGGCCAGTGGAGGGTGCCAAGTGTCAGCACAACGTTAATTCAAGAGTAGAATTAAGGGAGGGTTTTCAGACAAGCGTCAAGCCACCGCGTGTCCCAATCAGATATATGACCCCGCCGAGCAAAGGACTTAGCCAAAAACATAAGGAAATCAAGCAGGGTGAAAGAAGCCATGTGTCAACCCCACGCCACTCAAAAATCAAAATACAAAGGCTGCCTAGGACATGCACCAACCCTCCACGTGTCTAGTTTCAAAAGGGGGCCCGTTTTTGAACTATTTTTCCCGCTATTTTATACGGACCTAATCTAAATTTCAAATGGGCATATCTTTTGACTCGGGGCTCAAAATCTAGCAAATATGGCACCATTAGAAAGATCTCGACCTCGTCTATGCCATGAAGATATGAAACTTTAATTTTAGAGAATTTAGGTGGGGATAAAATGGATAAATGTCTTTAGTCCTTTAATACAAGATCTAATCCATTGTTTCTCATCCTTTGAGGCACCGAACCAGTAATTGATGTAATCAAGACAAATTTGGGGTGGATTTGAGAGAGGCATTGATTGATAGTGGTTGAGCTTTCAAAGCTAGGATTCAATGCGTCTTGAGGTGGTTGAAGCAGGATACAAATTTTTTCCCTCTTCTCTCTCTTATTCTTCCTATATATTGTAATGAAGGGGCATATTCAAAGGGTTGGTCTTTATTTCTCCTTTGCCCCCTCTCTCTTTCTTCCTTAGGGTAGAATGTGGAGTCTAAGCCTCCTCTTATGGCTCTATAATGTTATTTTCTTTCCTCTTTCCCACTGATGATGTATTGTGTAACATTTTGGAGCAATAAAATATATTTCGTGATGCATCTGTCCATCCTTGGCTTATTTTGTTGTCTCTTCTTACCTCTCATCATTGCAGGGTATAATGTGCATATTCTGATGTTCATTGTAGGTCCTGGGAGATGTGCTTAATGGATTTCGAAGTGGTGTCTATGTGAAATCTATCTTTAGTACATGGTGCATTCTTTCCACCCTCTCTCTCTGCTCACTCTCTCTCTACTTGGCGGTCGGGTATACGATTTAACCACTTCCTTTTCTGGTGTATCACCGCTTAGTGTAGGATCTTTCACCCTCTCTCTCTCTATCCCCTTGGAATGATTAGATTAGGATAAAATATGTTTTCCTTACACCTTTGGAGTAGCTTGTGACAGGTAGATTAGGAAGCAAGAATTGGCTTTCTCAGAGGGTCATCTCAGGTTTGCAAGTCCAATAGCTTGAGAGATGGTCCCATGTTGTGCAATCACACTAAATTCCCCACACCACAACCAAGCCATTCGGGGGTGCTGTGATTTTGCACTAACAGCTTTGGCATGCCCGGTGGGACATTGAGGTTAGATCTTCCATCTTTCTAAGGTGTCTCATTACAAACAACAAATCATAAGCCACCATGTGACCACACTAACAATTTTGGCACACCCAGTGGGATAGGTCTGAAGCACCTTACCACTTCATCTTAGTAGGTTGGTGTGTTCCTGTTAAGGTTCAGCCTTTTGAGGCACATGCAAGCACATCTGGTGACTCCATCTGGTCAATAACCCATCCTCTGAGTTGCAAACCTTTTCCATCCATTTCCACTCATTTTCATCCATTTTATTCTTCCATCTCTTTCATTTTATCCCATTCCATGAAGTTGTGCAATCATGAATTCATTCCCTTCATATAACCCACACTTATAACAATAATATTTTAATCCACCTCAATGCATTTCCCAACTCCTCTAGATCAACATTATGATCAGATCTAGAACCATTATGCTTACCCATATGAGCAGGGTCAAAATCAGTTTGGCCATGGATCTTATCAAGAACAAGGGGATGCATATAATGGTAACAACTACATATAAGATGATGGTCTCTGTTGGAGAAGATCCAAAAAGTGGAGGCTAGCATGGTGCAGTCTGGGGCATAACACAAATGAATGCATTCAAGATTGGTTGTAGGGCACCTTTTCCATGGGGAGGCCCTTTTCAAGACATTACCTCCCTCATGAGAAGCTATACTTCATGGTTGAAATGTTGCCCAACTTGCACAATGGACTGAGGAGATTGAAGCTTATGAGTTGGACACAAGACAACCTTGTCAATGGGTAAGTCCACCACCTCTTAGCTCTTCATTTTCTCTTCCTCAGTCTTTATCATTTCAGCATGATCAAGATTCAAGCCCCTCAGTTGCTGCCCCAAGTGTTAGTTTCTCTTCTCCATCCCCTGATCTTCCACCTCATCTCAGTTCTTCTACCCTTTTCCCTTCCAAATAGTCATCCCCTCCAAACAAACAAGAAGTTCCACCTCCCTCCCCACCAAAAAAAAATTACAAATCTGGTTGAACCCCAACCTACCACTCCTCTTGCTTTCCCAAGTCCATGTTGGGAAGATACTCAAGAATCCAGTCAAGGACAACAAGAAGAGGAGCCCAACAAAAAATAAATAACAGACAATCTGATGAGTTGGGATGCTAAATTTGGGTTTAAAAAGATCCCCTTGATGGTCAAGCCAATAGAGGAGGTCAAGGTTGAAGAGCCAGTGGTGGTTGAGGTTGAATTTTTAGTAGAGGAGGAGGACCATACAGTTTTAGAGGCCCCAAGTGTGGAGTAGGCTACATAAGAACCTTCGAGTTCTCCCTCCCACTTCATCCCCTTGAGTTCGATGTTGAAGAAGAGTTTGATCTTTCAAACTTCATGTTTGAGGAAGAGGGAAACTATGGTGTGAAATTTTTAGATCAGGAAGACATCATGGAGGAGGTTGAGCACATGAAACAAGAAAACAATGAGGCAGATTATTTGTCTGACTTGGAGGATTGCTTTGATGGAGAAAATCCCATGGAGATCACATCATTTTCTCTTCCATCATCCATCTTCCAAGCATATGATCTTGTTTCCATGAAGGAGGGAATTCAAGAGCAGCATCCTATGTCTCACAACGTATCTCTAGAACCAAGGTTGGAAGATACGAGTCTTCCATGTTCTTCACAAGAGAAGGAAGAAGAACAACCAACTCTAAGCCCAGTTAAAAAGGAGCATATGGAGGTGACCAAGAAAAATTCAGAGGCACTGAATCATGAGCTAGTTACACAAGAAAATACAGCCCCCTCTCCCATTCAACCTCTCCAAAATTCTGATCTTTTGGAGGATCCTGAACTCATTAGCTTCATGTTTGAAGATGAAGCTTCATATGGTGAAGATAACGAAAATTTTAAGATCACCATGCAAAAGGGAGAGACCTTGTTACAACAAGACAATAAAGAGTTTGATTTCATACGAGAATTAAAAGAATGTTTTAATAAGAGGGATCCAGTTGAAATTACAATCTTTTCTCCCCATCATTCATTCTTCAATCACAAGAACTTATTGCCATGGAAGAGAACATGCAAACACAACCTATAGTTTGCAACATGCCTCCTGAATCAAAGTTGGAAGATTTTGATCTTCCAAAAGTCACACCTACTATAGAGGAAGAGAAAGAGTATGAGGCTATCATTCCTCCCACACCATCCATCCATGAGGGTCAACAAGAAGGCTCCATTCTTGGAGTTAGAGTTCAAAACCATGGGTAGATTCAAAGGACCATACCTTGCCAATCAGATATTTGGCTTCATTGGAGCCAAGGGAGAAGCCAAAACCAGTCATGCCTACTTCAGGGCATGAGGATGAGTATCAAAGCACCAAGGGTCACCATCAACACCTCAGGAGTCTAATGCAAATCAAGCTTGAGGAAGTATTTTCCATTAATTTTGATGCCTTGTTGATATGGGTGGAGGATCGGCTTAAAGTTAGTTTTTCACTCACCCAGCAACCATATTCAAGTGTCGAATCAGGGGTTAATTGTATTAACCATATTAATAAATATATTGCACCAAACATTAATAAATTAAACCATTGAATATGCAATGAACACATAGTAATGAATACAAAGAAAAGTAAATAACACCATAACACAGTGACACGAAATTTAACATGGAAAACCCATAAATGGGTAAAAACCAAAAAGAATAATCCACTATAGAGAAACATTTTACAACCCAGTCCAGTAACTCCTCCCTCACTTCTACTCCATGTATTTACCGAAATCAAATGATTCACGCATATTAATGAATATGACCTACAATCATATTTAAATAACCCGAAGGGTTATGTCCATATTAAGTGATGGGGCACACCTCGATTTAATAAATAGTTAGTTAATTAATAACTAACAAACCTAATCTAAATTTTATATTTAAATAATAAGAATATAAACTATTCTATATTATTTAACTATAAACTAAACATTATGATGCACTTAATATTATTGTTCTAACACTCCCCCTTAATATTAAGTGGGGATCCATATGCCAATAGATTACCTGCCCGTGGTACACTACAGGATTTACAATCCTTAAACCATAAAGGTTTTAGGCTAGCATATTGGTTGAAGGAATTATAACACCTTCATCATGCTCAACTTACCTTTTGGTACAAAAGGATTTGGAATCCATAAATCAAACATATGATTTAGGCTAAGCATGATTTGTGAGACTACATCTCACGTTTCTCATGGAAATATTCTTATACCGCATCTCTAGGAGCCTTTTATAACACAAGGACCTCCTTTACAAATAGATGCACATTGGATTGTATTTTTCCTATAAACTCTATCAGTTTACTTTAGATCATACAAGATCTTTTACAATGCTTTTAAACCAGAGTAGAAGTATAGAGGAGAAGGAGTCAACAACGACCATGACCATTAGGAGGTGACATTACATGCACACTCCCCCTTAATGACAACTCTAAAAGGCCAAGCATTGCACACACTTGTAGTATTTTACAACACACAATGGCTTGTAAACATAACTGCAATCTTAATCTTCAGTCCGGTAGAACTGAAGATCTCTATCACCGCAAAGAACCTTCTCTTGAATAACACACATATGAACTTCAATATGTTTCATTCTCTGATGTTGAACTAGATTCTTTATCAAGAGTAATACCACTCTGACTACCACATAGAATAGGAATAATTCCTTCAACTTCCATGTGTATCTCTTCCAATAGCCGCTTCACCACATGGCTTCTTCTTGCTTCCATTGTACTTCTCTACCTCAGTAGAAGAAATGGAGACTGTTGGTTTCTTTTAATTGTTCCAAGTAATGGTTCCTACACCAAAAAACTTGAAAACATATCCAATATATTTTATATCTAACACAACATCAACATGGTTAGAGTCACAATATCCATATAGACAAAATAAGCATATAAATCATTATTAATTTCACTTTTAACCAACTGTAAAAGTTAAACACAAGTTGTAAAACAACTAACATAACAATATTCTTAATAACTAACCATGTTAGAATATGTTGAAAAAATTCAACATATTACTCTTGAAAATATATATTAGATGCAATCAGTATTGGACGTCTCCAATACAAACGCAAGGGCGTCCCCAAGTGTCATTTGATATGCATATAATAATATTTTAGTTTACATACTAAGAAATGTTTTATAAAAAACACATATATCTTCATTATCTTATTGTAAGCCTTTACAAATGAGATAAGACTTGATAACATATCAGATAATCAAGTTATACAAGAATAATCATAGTATTCACTGAAAACATAATCCACTGACTATGGACACTTCTTATGGAGTTTGCTTCAAAAAATGACATGTAAGCACCCTTCAATACATTTCATAGGAAAAATTAAGTTTAGACATGCCATATATGATCAGTTTTTATGCCACAAAATGAACAACAGATTCCATTTTTGAATAAACTATCAAAAAATGAAGCAAAAATTTAAAGCATATATAAGTCATTTTGTGTATGTTTTTAGTTGTAGTTACTTCTAGTTTATTTTTCACAAACCCATTTGAGTTAAACAAAGGAAAAAAAAACATCTCCTTTTTCAACAATATATTCCAAATAGAAGATATACTTTTCATTTAGAAATAATTTATAAAGCTATTATATTAGCACTATGATTATTATCATCATCATTATCTTGATTTTGATATGATTTATTCCATTTCTGATTTTTGAAATTTGACTTATTTTTAAATTTACAATCCTCTTTCTTATGTCCAAATTTCCCACAATTATGACATTTACCATCAAAACTAACTTTTAAGTTTCTTGGTTTCTTGTTTTTATTAGGAGTTTTAAAAGTTGATTTTTGATTCTTGTTAAACCTAGAAGGTTTACCTTTTTCTTTCTGAGCAAGAAGTGCCTGTGTGGAATTTTCTTTTGAATCAAAATTAGTCATAACCTGCTCTTCCTACTCTTCTAAGGGTTTGAAAATTTAATTGATTGATTTTAATTCAAAATGAAATGAAATTTCTAAATTTTTATGAATATTTAATTAGATAATAAAATAGAGCAATTTATCATGAATCAAATTCTGAGATCCATCTAATTGTGACTTAAATTTTTTTATTTTTGCTAAATAATTAATCACTTTTTCATCTCCCTTCATGGGAGTTGTCATAAGCTCTAAAACCAATTTAATATTTTTGATAAACACGTACCTTCATGCATCGACTCCAATTGTGTCCAAGCTTCACTAGGACTCTCTAGATTTCCGATATGAAGTAGAAAATCATCTTGTACGCTTGCAAGATAATAGACATCACCTCTTGTACTTTCTATTGATATGTGGTGACATTATCAGTAGTTACATGTCTTCCAGTAGGAGCTCTCTCTGTTCCATTTACAACTGCCCACAATTTGCGAGCCATGAATTCTACTTTCAATTGAATCTTCCAAATGTTGTAGTTGTTTCCATTCAACATCTAAGATTTATCAATTGAAAATTGATTAGACCCCATTTGTGCGTAAAATATAGATAAAACAATTAATAAACAAGGATTAAAATAAGAGTTTTTATAGAAATTCCCCCTATCGTATTTTAATCCTCGTAATCGAACATGATCAATTTATGCCAAAAATGGAGGTCTGTTAATTGAACAATCTATACACGAATACGTCAGTATGATATCAAAAATAAATCTAAAAAGTAAGTGAATTTTTTAGTTTTCTAACAAAATAACGACAACGATCTAGACATCATGTCCTAAAAAATATAATCTCTTTTTAAAAATATATATTAATTCCACTATTTAAATAATAATAATAATAATTATTTTAACTTCAAAAATGAGAATATTTTAACTTTAAAAATGAGAAAATACAAAAGAAAATAGTATATTTTTCAAAAGACAATAATAGTTTATATAAAAAATTTGGGAGCTCTTGCTCCTTTTTTTTTTTTTAAAAAATTTTGATAGTGATTTGATTTGGCTAGCGAGTTTAGGGGTCAATTACTTTCAATATATAGTAACCAAACTACCCCGACCAAGCCATCGCTGCTCCGTGGGTATTGAAATTGGAAACACCCAATATTTTAAATGACCGACATAAACCAAAGCTACAATTTTCTTCCTGGGGCCGAGCCGCACCCATTCCTTGTTTCTACTCCCTAATCGAGCCACCATAACTCACGGTAAGCTACCAATGAGTTAGCTTATGCCCGAAGCCAAGTTACCAATTGTTCTTGCCAAGGATTTTGAAGTCTTGAAAATCGTTTTCCATCCTTAATGTGGGATAAACAATCCCATCCAAACTTTCAATATGCACAACCAAATGGACTCGGAAAGAAAAAAATGCGGCCATGTGGGAGGTCTTAAAATGGGTGGTTTAAATGTTGAGTAGGAGAATAATATTAATATTTCCTACACAACTTACCACCTCACGTCTAAAGTGTATGCATATAATTTGTAAAGATAGTTAGTCCATGTGAATCCGTGGCATGATATTTAAGTGGGTGAGATTAAACCTTTAGGTAAAAACAAAAATCATAGAATGATCGGTAGAAGGAAAAATATGTAAAATTCGTTGTTTATGTTTAGGTTCTAGATATAGTTTTTTTATTAAAAACTATACTATTAAAACAGTAAGCTCCCACAACTTATGAGAAGTTTAATAAGTTGGTACCCTTTTAATTAATTGACATGGCATATCTAACAAAATAATGTTGCAGGAAGCGATCAAGGGGTACATTTATTTGTTTGATTAAAGTGGTCCATATAAATAAAATAACCACCCAAGGTGCATATGTCATCACACATTTAATTACATTAAGCGGATGTGGGGAACAATTAATTGTTAACATTTAGTTTTAAATCATGCCACACACAATAAACAAGACTATCAATATGAGAGGGGCGGTTAGTATATAGGTTCAAAAAATATTTTTAAAAACTCCATTAAATTTTCCCACTCTTTTATCCATATAGGTTAATATATTTCCACAACCAAGATTTTTATGATCCAACCAATCACAAAATTTGATGGGATATTTTTGTGGAGGGTTGTCTCCATCCCGGAGACCTTCCATTTTACCCTCAAATAAATTTATTTTCCTGCACATTTAAACCATAAGAAAATAAATATTTAAATATTGCAAACTATTAAAAAACTTACTTGTGTATGAAGAGGGCCCAAGAGAATAAATTTTGCACAATATTTCCCAAGGTGGATAATTTTGAGAGTGAATTTTATTTGGCCCCATTCCATGGGTCTTCACAAGAGCCAATAGGAAAATTTATTTTCCTACATTTATGGAATATTGAGACCCGTGTCTTGTTTTTACTAGTTTTTAACCCCATATATTTACTTCCACCCTTCCAATGAGAAAATTGAAATCCCTATTTATGTGGAGCTTGTCTCCTTTTCCTTGAATTTAACTTGTGTTTTCACTTTGAATATTTTTTTAACCTACACACATGAAACTATAGAAAAAAGTAAATATTTTAACAAATATTTAACTTTTACCTGTGTTTTCTCTCCAGTAAATCTTCCATACGGTAAATATTATTCTAGATCCTCTTTCACTGTTCACACATTAATTCATATGGGAGAGGGAAGGGGGTGGGTTAAATAGGTTCCCAACCAACTAACCAACTAACTTCCCAACCGATATGAATTTAGGATTAAATAAATTATTTAACCAAAACTTTATCCCACTCTGGTACCATGTCAGATCCGAGGGGTTAATTGTATGAACCATATTAATAAATATATTTCACCAAACATTAATAAATCAAACCATTGAATATGCCATTGTATGACACATAATTTAACGTGGAAAACCCATAAATGGGTAAAAATCACATAAGAATAATCCAGTATAGAGAAACATTTTACAACCCGATCCTAGTAACTCCTCTGTCGTTCTACTCCACGTATTCACCCGGAATCCAAATGATTCACGCATATTAATGAATATGACCTACAGTCATATTTAAATAACCCAAAGGGTTATGTCCACATTAAGTGACGGGGCACACCCCGATTTAATAAATAGTTAGTTAATTAATAACTAACAAACCTAATCTAAATTTTATATTTAAATAATAAGAATATAAACTATTCTATATTATTTAACTATAAACTAAACGTTATGATGCACTTAATATTATTGTTCTAACACCGATATGGGTGGAGGATTTCCTTAAAGTTAGTTTTCACTCACCCAGGTAGTCATATTCAGTGTCAAATCATTTACATGGCCGCCCCTTTTGAGAAAAGGAATCTATTTCTCCTGCCTGTGGCACTGTACTGTGTTTAAATTTTTCTTTCTCTCGTTAGTTTAGGAATAGGAGTAGATTTTCTTTCAGTAGAAGTGCTCTTGTACACTCTGCATGTCTCATTTGAGGCATGTATGATTTGATTTTTGGTACATAGTGTTGTTGTGTTTTGTTGCTCCAAGGTTGTACCATTGTGTAGTTCAATATGCCCTAGGTAAGTATTGTAACATTCCATTCTTAGGACAGACCAAGGCCAGGCTCTTTAGTATTCATGGCAGAAAGATCCTTAGCTATCTGTAGTAGTTGCTAGTTCCAAAAAGAAACAAATGCAAAGAAACTAAAGCCACCTCGAAACAGTCCATTCAAGGACAGATGAAATCCCTAGGTTGATACAATTTTCTACTCTTAGAAACTCCATTTCCAAGATTTTCTTATGAAAATTGAGAGTGCAGATGCGCGAGCAGAGCTCAGGGTCGGCAGAGCATAGAAAAGTAGGCAATTGGAGAGTCCATTTTGAGAAAAGGGTCAGTACCAGGCCATTAATTGTGACTCCATGCCCAATGGATACTTCAAGGCTATTGGTCTCTTCATCTAGCAGGTAGATGTCCCCGTGAGTTGCCAAATTGTTATCCCAAATTTTTCCCCAAAAATTTGGTCAAAATAAGCCCCACACATAAAGAAACTATGAAGGAAATGATTCAGACCTGTGGGCTCACTTTCCAGAATGACAAATAGGGTTGCAAGCAAGCTTGACTCAAGGAGCACAGGAGAAAAATGAGGCAGAACAACACAAGAGGAATCAAAGACCCAAAAGAGTCGATTTGACCTGTACGGGAAGATGTTAAAGAAAACGACTTTTTCGAGTGAACCCGTGCTTCAAATCCAACAAACAGATTATAGGTGGGCTTAAAAATGGAATAGAAAGGTCAGAGAAGGAGAAAATAGTGTTAAAAGAACTAGAAGCTCAAAAAAGAGAAGAAACGTCAAAGGTTCAAAGTCTTGAGGATTTGGAATAGTTCAAAATGAGCTCAAAATCGAATAAGTATGGAGGAGACAACGGACACTACCAAGTGTCCAAATGACGCATCTTCAAAGTTGAATCCAAAAGGGAGGCTTGAATAAGCGCCAGGCCTCCATGTGTCTCAGGCCCAAAACGGAGGCAAAGTCAAAGCTAAAATTCAAAAGGTGGATAGGAGAGCCTCAAAAAGGCTAAGTATAGAAGTGCTAATGAAAGCCACCACGCGTCAGCTTGGCACATCTCCAAAAGTTAGTCCAAAAGTGGAGACCCAAATGAGCATGGGCTCGCCACATTATCTAGGGTCCGAAAAGGTAAGGGAAGCCATTGAAAATTCCAAAGAACTGCATGGGGGATTCCACATGTCAACCTGATGCTCCTTCAAAGGAAAATCTAAGTGGGATTTTAAGTGAGCACAAAGCCTCCACGCGTCCAGTTTCATAAAGGGACAGGGTTGGGTTGAATAGTTAATGCATTAAGACAGGCCATCGGAGGGTTCCAATTGTTAGCACGGTGTTAATTCAAGAGTGGAATTAAGGAGGTTTTCGAGACAAGTGTCGAGGCCACCACGTATCCCTAGTCAGATATATGACCCTTTGAGAAAAGGACTTAGCCAAAAACATAAGGAAATCAAGTAGGTCACGGAAGAAGCCACGTGTCAACCCCACGCCACTCAAAAAGCAAAATATAGAGGCTTCCCTCAGACATGCACCAGCCCTCCACATGTCCAGTTTCAAAAGGGGGCCCGTTTTCAAACTGGTTTTCTGTTATTTTATATGACCCGATCCAAATTTCAAATGGGTATATCTTTCGACTCGGGGCTCAAAATCCAGAAAATCTAGCACCGTTAGAAAGATCTCATCCTTGATACGCTATGAACATCTGAAACTTTAGGTTTGGAGAAGTTAGGTGGGGAGAAAATGGAGAAACGTCTTTGGGCCATTAATACAAGATCTATTTGCCCCAACAACCTGATCGAATTCTATCTAATATGTCGTTTCCCCATCCTTCAAGGCATCGAACTAGTAATTGATGTAGTCAAGACAAATTTGGGGTAGATTTGAGAGAGGCATTGATTGATAGTGGTTGAGATTTCAAAGCAGGATTCAATGCGTCTCGAGGTGGTTGAAGCAAGATACGAATTTTTCCCTCTTCTCTCTCTTATTCTTCCTATATATTGTAATGAAGGGGCATATTCAAAGGGTTGGTCATTATTTCTCTCCTACCCCCTCTCTCTTTCTTCCTTAGGGTAGAATGCGGAGTCTAAGCCTCCTCCCATGGCTCTATAATGGCATTTTCTTACCTCTTGCCCACTAATGATGTACTGTGTAACATTTTGGAGTAATAAAATCTATTTTGTGATGCATCTATCCATCCTTGGTTTATTTTTTTGTCTCTTCTTACCTCTCATTGTTTTAGGGTATACTGTGCATATTCTAATGTTTGTTGCAGTCCTGGGAGCTATGTTTAATGGGTTTCAAAGTGGTGTCTATGTGAAATCTATCTCTAGTCCGTGGTGCATTTTATCCACCCTCTCCTCTGCTCACCTCTCTCTACTTCATGCGGTCATGTCTGTGATTAAACCACTTCCTTTTCTAGTGTATCACCACTTAGTGTAGGCTCTTTCACCCCCTTTCTCTCTCTATGTCATCTTGGAATGGTTAGATTAGGATAGAATAGGTTCTACTTGCATTGGAGTAGCTTGTGGCAGGTAGATTAGGAAGCAAGAATTGGCTTTCTTCAGAGGGCCATCTCAGGTTTAAAAGTCCCATAGCTTGAGAGATGGTCCCATGTTGTGCAATCACACCGAATACCCCACACCACAACTAACCATTTGGGGGTGTTGTGATTTTGCACTAACATTTATATATTGTCATTAATTACTTGTATAAAAAACCGTATAATGTGAGATTAGGTTGTAATAAAATTTTGGACAACTTTGTATTGTCCCATTCCCTCCCTTCTAATGGATCTTTCCTTTATTTTAATATCTTATATGGGTATTATCATATCCCTAGGTAAAACATAGTGTGATAACTAACTTAAAAATGATATATAAGGAAGTATAATTCACTAAAGAACTCATTTAGAATTATCATAAGTATAAATCAAAAATTACTCTCTAAAGAACTCAAGGCTCTCACAAATCTTCAAAAATAGATGCACATCCTTTAGAGAACCCACCACATAGTTTTGAAGCACTTAAACTAGGTTAAAAAAATAGCTTCCTTTATTACCAAGCATCCAATGGTCTTGGAGTTATGTCTTAACAAGATAAATTCACATGAATCATTGCTTTAATTGTTTTAAAACTACTACTCATATAAAAATACAAAAGGGCATGATATTGGGATGGATTAAATTGTATACACTAGGAAAACTACATGAGAATTTCTCCCACTCAAGGGGATTTAGTGAACTACCTATATTAGTTCAATAGGGGTTGACCACTAAGGTCGGTCTAACCTCACCCACACACAAATTTCTCCTCTTTTTATCTAATTGTTCCATGAATATTTTGAAGGTATTTAGGGTTTTCTATTTGTTACATGTCATTACAAGTGGTTTTTGAAGTTATGCAAACCTAATGACAAATAAAGAAGGTCGGCTTTAGACCCGAGTAATAAGCACCTAAAGTTAAAAAACTCTATTCTTCACATGTTTTAAACCATATGAAGTAGGAATAGACCGCATTATGCCCCAAAAATAACTATACAATTTTTTATAGCATAAATTTGTAACTACAATCTCAAGAATGAATAATTTCTAAGTTACGATCAATATTTTCAGCTAGTTTTCACACCCATGTCACTTTTGTACCTCTCTCAATTGTTAGTACTCATCCTTTCTAATATATCATGTTATTGTTTCATAATTTTAGATTCATTTATGGTATTAATAGCAATATCATGAATTATATGATTAATGTTGATTAATTTATTCAAAATATTCTACATGTAACTATTTCCATCCTTTTTAGGTTTGATTAATATTTACACCTATAATCATAAATGAATGAAATAAAAGCTACATAGGATTATTATGATTAATTAACTTCCAAGATTAATCAATCAATATTATAATAACACATTAATACTTGCAAAATTGTACATGATACAATACAAGTTCACAAAAAATGGGATTGCGTGCACTTAGGCGATAATATATGATTTTGGAATGATCTGGGTGATCTAGATGATGGAAAAGGAATATCTAGACATGAGAGTGATTTGAAACTAGAAATGTGACTTGAATATGCTCTAGGTAGGACCATTAATAGGGGCATGAATGCATGTACAATCTTGACCTATTTATATGGTATTGACCCCGCTTAGAACTAGGATCACGTAACTTTACGGGTTTGTCACTTGTTTGAATATATTTTTGTTCTATGTAGGTCACTTTTGATCACAATGTGTGGGGGCCTCTAAATTCTCTACTCAATATTTCAAACCTTAATCATAGATGAATGTAAAACAAACATTAGTTGGGTTTTGGGAACCCTGTGTATCACCAACTTTGGCACTACTCTATAGAATGCATAAACATGGAAAATTGTACATGCTCCAAATGGAAACATGCAACGTGTGTAGAAGCACTTGTTTTGAAATAAACACACCTAAATAAATGATACTCTAACCAAAAGGAAAGGAAGATAAACAAAACCTGATACAAGATGGGAGAAATAACTTCCCTTTCTTACAAAATGCAGCCATGTGATCAATTTTATAACCAAAACATATGGTGGAAATGAAATAACAGCCCACACTTCCTTGTAACAAAAAGTATTAGCTATAAATAGAATGTATACCTTTTCATCTTGATTTGAATTTATATTTTAAAGGTGTTTGAGCTGATCTGGACACTTTGATGATCTTCCCAAGCTCTAAGGTAAGAATGACTAATGAAAACTCTAATTTTGACTCCAAATTAGCCAGATATCTGATTGGGTAAATGTTTATTGTAGTTGATTGGATGATCCTTTTAATTTTCCCATATTTCCTTACATGAAACTCCATGAATGGAGTTATTAGAAGAAATTCATCATATTGGATGCTTATAGGTTGATTTGAACTTTGATCATCTTATTTTTTCAAATCAAGATTTTCTTCCACACTTTCATGTGCCTCTTATTCATCAAACAAGGAGTTAAGAAGATCAAACTCACCATCTAATTCATCAAGAAGTATTTTTGCAAATTGATTTGCTCCTTTTTTTTTATTCTTCTAATAACTTAGCCTCCTCCATGATGATTTTGATTTAACAATTAGGTTCTCATTCTCTTCCTCATCCTCAAGCAATAAGTTTGACGTTCCAAATTTACCCTCTTGTTCATCATGAAGCTCATGCTGATCAAAATATTTGATCTCTCATCTTGTATGTTATTCTTCATGGTTTTCCTCCAAAGCTGATTTAGCGAGAGGTGGCAAGGAAAGAGCTACATTTATTGGCATTTATTACTCTTTCTCTAGTTCAAGGGATATTTCAATGGCAGAGGCTATTTGTGGAATAAAATAGGTGATGGGAATAAAAAATTAGTAAGATCAATAATTTATTCCTCATCATCAATATCTTATAAATTAGAAAAAACTTAAACCTCTTCATTTCCAAACTCTATTTGGATCATATCTTCTTTGGAGTCCTCAAACAAATCTGATTTTTTCTCCTATTGCTATGATTTTCCTTCCTCTATTTATGATTTTTGTGAATATAAATCAACAACCTTCTCGGGCATGTCCTATTCAATTTTAACCTCTTTTTAAGACTTAACTAGATGTGGGATTTTTCTGTCCTTAAACTATGAGCTTCCAATCCTTCAAAGTTTGCATGAGATATTGTCTACTCACCTGCCCTCCCAGACTGATTTTGTGATTAGTTTCATCCAAAATGGGTTTTGGAATGTGAGAGAAGGGTGATTGGAATTTTAGATGATTTTCTAATGGTTGAAATCATGGGGAAGGTGCAATGCATTTTGTGGAGGAAGGGATGGAAGGAGAAGATTTGAGAAAGCTAGGAACTTTACTGATTGAGATGGTTTAGTATGACAATGAGACATCATATATCCAAATGGTAATTATGAAAGGACACCCCATTGATAATTTTCTTCAACATTAAGCTCATTAGCCTCCAATGCTTGTAATGATGTAATAATTTTAACAATCTAATTAAAATATTCAAGCTGTTACCTCAACCTTTTGTTGAGGACTAAACTAACTAGGTAGAGGATATCCACATGGACAAGGGTGCCTAAAAATAAGTTTTTAGCTTGCATGATTTGAAATTACTCCCCAAGTTCTTGAAATATCTCCTACATATGTTAAAATATCCTTTCAAAATAATCTTTAAGTGTGAAATGGCCTCTAAAAACCACATACTTTTCTCTTGAACAACATCATGGAAATGAATAACAATATTGATATGTAGGTGTTTCACCATTTTATTTATGTTATTAAGATGAAACAAATAAGGGTAAGGGCAAAGGAGGAATACCTGTTTATGTTGGTTTGGAGATTGATGCACGTGTTCTAACTTCTCGATCAATGTTGGTTGTGAGAGATTCCTTTTAAGCGGGAGGAACTACCCGAGATAGAAAACAAGACCAAAAAGAGGAGTTAAATAATATATGATAGTGGACTACCTAGCGTGTGGTACTCCCTAGATGGTTGTCAATCCACTATTCAGAATAACTTAATGTGATAAATAAAAAAATTCCTACTATAGTTGATATGATTTAGGTATCTCATTAAAACAAAACAATCAAATCTAATCTAACAAAGGCTAGACTATAGTCAAATCTAAAGGATAGGTAGGTGTCGGGGTGTTAGGACCCAGTGTCAAGTGAGGTTTTGGCTTGTTTGGGTAACTTGATAAAATTTAGGTTTGATCTATTATTGGAAAAGGTGTAAAATACGAGAGACCGATGTCGGTCGGGTATATGCAGCGACATTTTAGAAGGGACCGATGATGGTCATGGATAACTGGCGTCGGTAGGGTCGGGGTGAAAGGAACTTAATAAGATCTGATTGTGGGGATTGAACTGGAGCTAAAAAGAGATGGAAGGGTGGATGGGGAGGTCTATAAAAGTCTCAGGTATACTCAGAGGTGGGTAGCAGGTGAGAATGGGTGATTTGGTGGTGTGGGTAGAGGAATGGTTGAATCTACAAGAAGGTAAGAAATGGGAAATACATATGCAAAGTAGGAACCGATAACAATGAAATAACAAAGGCTATTAAAGCTGAAATGGACTATCTTTGGTAGAAGGTATACTTACCTTGTGATACAAATTTGATGGTTGGATGGTGATGTTATTTAATCAAAAGGATGGTGTTTGGTGCCACATGATAGTGCTTCTTAGAATGCACCCATGAGTGCAATAACTATGGATCTATCCCTGGTAATGGCTATAGATGTGCAGGTGTGTGAAAAGACTTGATTACGCTTGCATGCAGCTCTCTTCTTATCTCCTTGCTCTCATAAATGTGTTAACCCCAAAACAAGGTTTTTAAGGTGAATAAATGGTAACCGATGATAGTTCGGGTTGGCCGACATCGTTTAGGGATGAATGATGTCGGTTAAGGCGGGATTCTCTAGGTTTACTAAAAATGGAAAACCTTTCCAATTTCTTGGGCTAGGTTGGTTTATTCTCACGGATTAGAACAGAAGCTTCCCTTCTAATGAGCGGGAATGTGGTTAGATAAATCTTATGCATGTGATTTTAGGGTTAGACCAAATCTTACCTCATTAAGGAAAGTAAAATTAGGTCTTAGTTAGTTATGGAAACATGTTAAGAATAGGTCTAGGGTAGGTGTCTAGGTGAGGTGGAAATTAGGTCAATTAAGGTAATTAAATGATGAATATTGTGAGGATGGGTATTAATTTAATTTAATTAATTAAATTAATATTAATGTGGGGTGAAAGGGGTCATGGTTAGGTGAATATGTTTGAGTTGGTTATTCGACGGGGGTCAAGGGAGTGTGACCAAATTTTGGTGTCTACATTTTGCCCCTTTTTGTTGTGTAGCTTGTATTGGTAAGCAACACTGACAAAAATAAGATGTGGTTGCCCCATGTGTGGGTGAAGGTGATGTTGCCCCAAGTGTGGGTGAAGGTAACCCCCTCAAACTAGGAACCGATGAGGTGAGAGAAGGAAGTGGTGAGTGGTTTGATAAAATGAGGAGGTGGGTAGTTTGAGAAAACAGGGTTAGGTGTGAAGAAGGTGATGGTCAAGGGTATGGTGATTGTAAGAGGTAGGGTGGGTGATTAGGTAGAGCATTTAGATATACGTACACATTGTGAAATGCCATGATATACTAGGGTTGCTTAACATAAAAAATGTACATTAGCTAGGGTCGTAAAGGTCATCCAAACAAGGGTTGTTGAGGTCCGATATCTAGGGTAAAGGATCTTGTCGGGAACTCAATGAAGGTAAGTTCTGAGGAATGCACATGTGTCATTTAGGTACATCCAAAAGGTCAAAAAGGTCAAGGCTTGTTTGGATAAGGGTCATGGTCATAGGAAAGGTAAGGCTATGAGGATGAGAAAAAAAGGTATGATCATTACAAGATGCAATGGGTGAGGACATGGGAAAATCCACTTAATCAATGGTTAGGTAGGTAGGTGTGGGTACGATAGGTGGAGGTAAAAAAGTGTAATGGGGTAAAGGTCAAAGGTAGTGAAAGTCAAACGCATGCACATGTATAAACTACTGACACGATACCATAGTGAAAACCTTGCAAAATTTACATCGTCCAAGGTCGATAGGTCTATCCAAACAGGGTTGAAGTGAGTTTGGTATCCAAGGTATAGGATATGGTGTGGAAACACAATAGAGGTCAGGTGTAGGAATGTTTAGGTATGTTCTAGTACACCAAAGGTTAGGTCAGGATAAACAACATGATAATAGGAAAGGTAAGGTCATTAGGAAAAATAACACGGGTAATAGCTCCACAAGGTATAGCGAGCACATGGGTTCAAAGGTCATAAACAATGTTCCGGGTCTAGGCATATAGGTCACGACACAGGTAGTGCCAAGGTATAGGGAAAAATAACAGGTCCCTAAATGTAATTAAGGATAGGGATAGGTAAGATGGGTGGGTAGGTAGGTGGCAATAAGGGTGGGTAAGGTCAAGAAGGTGGTGGGAAGGGTAAATTTTGGTCAGAAATGGGTAAAAGGTATTGAGAAGAGTATGACCGTAAAGTGATGTCAGTTAAGTAATGACGGCATCGCTTAGGTGGGGCACAACTTCACCGACATCGGTCATGTTGATTTGGGTATATAAAATAGAAAAATCCGTATAATATGGAATCATTTATATGTTTTGATTTGTGTGAAAAAAAAAGAGTGCTAAACGAGTTGTGCTTTGTTGAGAGAAAAGTACGAGGGACAAGACCTGCGAGGTGGAGAGATATAGGTGATTAGAGGATCCAGGTAGATAGAGTCCATGAGATCGGTGTGAGTAATTGGATTGGGTGGAGGTCGAGGAGTAGATCATGTGATGGTAGAGGCGAGGAAGAGGGATTGGGGGCCATCGGTGCGTAGCGGCCGACGTTCCACCATGGAGATGGCAACGTGATGAGGTATGATCCAATCCCATTCCTAGTTTAGTAGGTAGATTTGTGTAGAGAAATCAGGTTAGGGGCAAATAGGTTTTGGGGGAGAAGGTAAATTTGAATTTGGGATGAAAAATGGGTAAAATAGGAAGGGAGAAGGGTATATGTAGGTGAATGATGGGTGGGGAGGGATTCAAGGGGGATTTGGGTATGGAAGGATAGGTCGGGAGGGTAAATGGTGTGTTTGTGGGGAAATAGGGTAGGGTGTCGCGGATTTGGTTTCAATGACACTGACCGACGTCAGCCAAGGGTTAGCCGACGTCGCTAGTGTGAGCCAACAATGATTACGAGATGAGGTGTGATGTTGGTTGTATTAGACCATGGTTGGTCTCACCTAAACTGGTGTCAGTCATTATTTAGAAAAAGCTGGGGAAAAAGGAGGTAGGGTGGGTGGGTGAAATAGGTAATGGTATAAGAAGATGTTGTGGATGGGAAAATAACATGGGTGAGAGGTTTAAATAGGTATGGTGGAATGGTAATTGGTTAGGGTTGGGGTGGGTAGATAGGACATGTGATAAGAAGGTAAGTTGTGAGGGGAAAAGAGGTAGGGTAATAGGTATAGGTGAGGTGTCAAGGGTGATTATGGGTATGGTCAAGGTGTATTAATGTGATGGTTTGTTAGATGCAGGTGAGAGATCAATTGTGGATGCGAGATAGGGTCCATCTCTATTACTAGATATTTAGGGAGGCGTGGTGATGAGAAGTGGAGGCACATGACTGAGGTGGGTCTAATTGGGATTCGACGTTACATGCGTATAGCTCGTGATATGAGTTTGATGGTCACTCTCATCGATAGATCCGATTCTATGAACAACATGTTCCATTTGTCAATAAGTGAGATGACTATCACCTTGGAGGACATTTATAGGATTCTGCGTACGGGATGATAGTAGGGGCGTAGGTGTATTTTGTTTCTTTGAAGGCACAGAGGA
This sequence comes from Taxus wallichiana var. yunnanensis, assembly GCA_018340775.1. Lineage (NCBI taxonomy): Eukaryota > Viridiplantae > Streptophyta > Pinopsida > Cupressales > Taxaceae > Taxus > Taxus wallichiana. Next base: position 270,419,992 of record CM031234.1, read on the forward strand.
GATGATGCGATATAAGAGAGGGGATAACGAGATGAGGTTTTATAGTTCTAGCTTGAGCTATGGAGAGATGTACGTGGCCCATCCTAAGGAGATGAGGCTAGTGGTCTTGATTATGGAGGTAATGTGTTGCTTTACACTGCTGATGTAGAGGGTGGGAGATTCCCATGAGCATTGATGGGAGTCCTTCATGATATGATGGAGGAGAGGACTGCTTTGACTTTGGGAACCAACCTACTTGGTATAGCTATACAGGGAGCTATGGGCCTACGGGAGGCTATGAAGGTTCAACTTATGTTGCACTTTTCTTCTTCATTGTTGGGCATATGAGCACATTGTGTGTGTTCATCCGATTGGTTTGCCTCGGCTTGATGCATTTGAGTCAGGTATGGTCCGGTTGGTTACAGGTGGTGGGTACCTATTGGTGGGGTGTGCTAGGGGGAGGGCTATGCATGATGTAGCCCACTACAAGTAGATACTAGAGGGGTTGTCTAGGGTAGACATCATTTGGAGGTCATATGTGGGCTTCCCATCATACAAGTAGATGGCTATAGAGTTATACGAGCTATAGTTTCTCCAATGGATAGAGGGGCATCGTGTAGGAGAGCATGAGATGATACTCATTGACAGGGTCAGACGATAGTTTGGGTTGCCGCAAGATGTACCTCCACCATTCCCATAGTACAGGAGGGATGACGTGGAGAGGCCTATGCCTCTACCATAGCCAAAAGTGCCTATAGGGTAGGAGGATCAGGTAGTAGACGGAGGATTGATGATGTCAGGGTTATAGATAGATACAGATAGTGGTGGTATACACATTTA